>CM060320.1:27897616-27910116 GCA_030674155.1 Stramonita haemastoma
CTTTCACCCTGCCAGTTACACCATTATAATTAAAACAAGGACTAAAAACCTAACAATAAAATTAAAGAAAAATAAAACAAAATAAAGAAACAAAGCCAAAATCAGTCAAAACTGAAAAACCGAATAAAACCTTAAAAAGAAAGTCACATTGAAGACAAACTTTCACCTCGCAGACTCGACAGGAAGACTCTGGCTCAGGCCAAAAGCTTGTGTCGGTTATTGATATCAACTAAGTGCCAAGGCCTACATTAAAATGTTGTTATCTGTAAAATGTTCTGTTTGGATTGCCTTCAGCCATGACAAGCTCTGAACACTACAACCTGCACTCTCTTTTAAAGAAAAAAATCCTCTTAAGTCGGAGCATGGCTGCCTATATGGTGACAATTTAAAAACAGTCACACACGTAAACTTCTCATCCAGGTACTCCCTATATATCGCACATTGATTCCCAGGTGGAATGAGTGAGTCAAGAGTGCATATTCTGGGTGACCCCACGGTGTTAAGCTGGGGAAGGCACACAACAACAGCAACAACAACAAGGACAAGGAGAGATAGTATGGTTGTGAGTTTTTTACTTAAAACGATAAACACACATTCTTTGAGCCACACCCACTTAGAACATGTTAAAACAAACCAGAGCAGGGCAAGCTTACAGGCAAACAAAAAAATATACATATAGACAAGAAAAAAAAGGAGCCGTGCGGTATTTCTAGCTAAGTCCTCTCTCCAAGGAAGAGGATTCGAGTATCTGAAAGAATATCATGCACCCTTTGAGCGCATTATACATAAAAATATGATAGTGAAAAAAATACCAAAAGACTAAGAAGGATCACAGGGATTTTGATAAGACAACCTGCCTCCTAAATTTATTATTTTATTTACTTATTTATTCTTTTGAATAAGCACGTATGTGCTTTTGTAACATCCAGTCCCCGTGTGTATACAGTTCTGTACATTTTGACATCCGTTACCACCGGCACACAATGGCCTACTCTTCCAAAAAGTGGAACAGATTTTATCATGTGCGCAAGATGTTCTGCGTGCGTTCACACACGGGGCCTCGATCCATAGTTTCATCCAAAGGACTTTTGGGGAGAGTTGAGTCAGCACTGATGTTAATTCCAGGGGGAAAAAAATCCCATTGAAAGGGATTCGAACCCGGGTCGTCAGATTGCGAGCGCAAGGTTCTAACCACTAGGCTATCCCGTCTCCAAGTAGGTCATTAGTAACAACAGTGGTTTCAGAAATCACTTTCTGCTGACAATTAGTCTCCGAGATTACAATTACACGCCAGAAACTGTTACCCAATCTAATATATGTTAAAACTACTGTTACTTTTTGAGCTGACAAATACATAAACATTTCTAAAAAACTAAAATAAATCGATATGTAAGTAGATAACCACACACATAAGTAAACATAAACTAAAGTAAAACACACATACACACACACACACACACACACACACACACACACACACACACACACACAACACACACTCACAAACACACACACACACACACCCACACACACACACACACACACACACACACACACACACACACACACCAAAAAAAACCCCAAGAGATTTTAAAAACACATAAACGTTCCAGAATTGGCATATTGAGCTTGTTGGCAGTTTGCCACGTGTTATGTTTCCAAACTGTCCAGCAAATTGCTCAAAGACTCTAAAGAGGGTCAGACAAGACATTCCCCTGCCTGTAGGCCATGGCCGCTTGGGAAGAAGCATAGAAAACAATAATCTGAATTTCTTTCGATGAGAGAAGATATATATATATATATATATATATATATATATATATATATATATATATATATATATATATATATATATATATATATATATATATATATATAATACAGAGAGAGACAGACAGACAGAGACCGAGACAGAGAGAGACAAATAGAGACACAGACAGACAGACAGACAGACAGACAGACAGACACGCACGCACGCACGCACGCACGCACGCACGCACGCACACACACACACACAACACACACACACACACACACACACTGACGGCCAACAGACAAAAAGAGAAGCTGGAAAAGGAGATGCACACAGTAATGTCACAGCCTAGTCTTTTTACATCTTTCCAGATCATGCCAGTAAGTCAATCTCCCAACGGACACAGGAACTGTAAGGAAGAAGAACTATGTTTCCCAGACTGAATTTATTTACCCAGATACATGTTGACACAACTTCCCAGGACGGTAGCTTGTAGCCAAGACTGGAGCTAAGGTAGCTATGCGCGAGCTTGAAATTATATAATTCAGACACCAAAACTAAGTCCTTATGTGTCTTTTATGGCTGTTGCTCTTTATACAGGGATTAGGGAGGTTGGGGGGGGGGGGGGGTGGCCTAGTGGTTGGAGCATTGCACTTGGCGATCTGACAGCACTGGTTTGAGGCTGGATTTGAGCCACCAGCAGGATGATGAAAATACTTTGGATGAGATGACACACCTATGTCCCCTGTGCGAACCCATACAGACACCATTATCTCTCGCACATATCTACATCCCATCACCATCAACAGTGTTATTTCATCTTGTCATACATAATTTCCATGAAAGTTTGTCATACCACGTAATTATCTTACCTTTTGAGCAAAACTTAATCTATGTATTATCGACTCTTCAACTAACCCTCGACATGATATCCTTTGCTGTTACAGTATGCCTTGCAGTGATTAAATATATATATTTATATATATATATATATATATATATATATATATATATATAATATATATATCTACATACACACATATATATATATATATATATAATATATAATTTTATTATATATATATATATATATATATATATATATATATATATATATATATATATATATATCAGCCCTCTGTGTACAAGGATCTTCTTTCTTTTCTTACGGCTATCCGAAATTGTACCAATGTCATCAGTTCAGAGAGCCTCAGAAGTTTCTCAATATACCAGCAGTTCTATATCAGTGGCACAGAATTCAATATGCCGGCCACTTTATCAAAGACCCTTTCTTGTGATCTCGTTGCCAGCCTATAAGCAACGCAAAAGGTCATCATTGATCGTGGTCGCTATGCAAAAAAAAAAGGAAGGTGAAGATGAAGAAGACGAAAGAAAGCTGTCAAAGTCCAGGTTGCTCTATGAAAGGACAACATTTCTCCCCAACACCATGGTTACTTTATGGGGGAAAAAAGTGTGTCTTAGCACTCTGGTTCACTGCATTTCATTTCATGTTGTTTATAGCCCTACAGACCACACAAAAGTCATAATTATTACGGCTGTCACCGCATGCGTTCACCAACGGGACCTCAGTCGGTAGTTTCATTCGATGGACATTAGGGAGAGCAAAGCCAGTACTCGTGTCAACTCTAAGAAAAAGCCAGTCACCTTGAAAGGATATCCCTTCCAAGACTCGACCCTTTGCCCTATTTACTTGCTACTATCAAAAGTGAAAGAAGCTCTTAATGACCCATCATGGATATGACAAGAGAAAACGCTTTCAACGTCTCAAACACCCATGAATCATATGGAAGGGAAAAAAGACCTCAGTGCAAAGCTTTTAACGTCTCAAATCTCCATTAATTTTACAGTCATGGGAGGGAAAAAACTTAACTGTAAAGCTTTTAACGTGAGTAAATTCCCATTTATTACATGGAACGAACAGAACACCTCAAAACGAAACTTTCAACGTCTCAGCCACCTGTTTATCACCTGGAAAAAAACGAAGATTTCAATGTATTAAAAACTACGAGAAAGGAAAAAGAATGCTCAAACCCAGTTTCTACATAAAGGGAGAAAATTAAAAGCTCCCAATGCCCTGTGCCTGTCATATGAAAGAATTGGAAAATGTCGACCAACCCTTGCCCTATAAAAGAAAACGAAACATTTAACACTATGTGTGCGATAGAAAAAGCGGAAAATGCGTCAACACTCAGTTTACAAAATGCAACGAGAAAAAAAACAACAAAAAACTCCTGGCATTCATTCACAAAATGAAATAAGAAAACAAAGCTTTAACATTTGCCAGCAACATGAAAAGAAAAAAAAATCCTGCATCACTCTCCTTCAATCTTAAAAAAATAGCCTCATCACTTGTTTGTAATGTGACAACAATGGAAAAACTATCAATTTCCAAAAGTGACTCGTTTACAATATGACAATAATGAAATTAGAGTCAAAGAAAAGAAACCATGATACTTCACGGGCTGCCACCGAAAAGATGGACTTGCCTTATTCAGTCTTTACTGATTGGTGATGTCGGAAATAATATGATTCCGTTCTGCATCAGTTATCTGGGTGTCAACTGATCTCTGTTGTTGCTAATTTTAGCTTTTTAATGTAAAAACCCAAAGGAAAATCTGTCCATACTGAATATGCCAAGTAGCAACTACAATAAAAAAAAAACCTTGCTTGTATTGTTAAGGACTGCTTAATGCAACTGCGTCCATCCTAGTCTTTCTCTGGTACAAATCGACAAACTGTAGGTTGTACATAATGCAACAGCCCAGGCTGCCATCAAATTGCAAAGGTCTGCTCTTATTTCTTGTGTTGAAACAGCTACACTGGCTTCCTAACTGTAAGTGCTTTAGACATAGGTATTATCGCTAGTTCTCCACGCCACCAAACAATCTATCTAAAATAGTATCTAAACTTGTCCATTGGTATCTTTTATTCAGTATAATACGAAGATAATAGAATAAGGACTATCATGCTCTTATTTTACAGCCAGTATTCAAGTGCATGTGGTTATGTAACTTTCGTCATCCGTTCCCACGGTCACAGATGAACCTACACTTCTGAAAAGAAGAGTAAGTTTTGACGTCAGTGCAAGATGTTCTGCATGCATTCGCACTACAGGACCTCAGTTTATTGACTCTTCCACCTCTCCCTGTTCTCCTGGTAGCTGAATCTGCTGCTGATTCTGGCCCAGAAGATACCCCCACTCAAGGCTACAGCCAACGGCATCTGGTTCCATGGTCATCACCATGTGGAATGCATTACCATGAGATCTCAGAGAGGCTGAACCAACATACACATTTCATAAAGCACTGAACACCTTGCTAATGACCAGTGCCAAGGGATCTATATAGGGTAGTCTGGATAATCTATTTGCATGTATAATTTGTGCGTGATCTGGATCCCGGATCATCTACTTGCATATATAATTTGTGCGTGTGTGTGTGCGTGTGTGTGTATGTGTGTGCGTATGTACGTGAACTGTGTGAATGTGTGCGTGCGGTGTGTATGTGTGTTTGGCGTGCGTGTGTGTGTGGTGTGTGTATGTGTGTATGTGTGTAGTGTGTGTGCTCGCACATGTGCGTGCACGCTGGGAATTAAATTGGGTTTAAATGTTTGTGACACTGAAGCTCACATCTCTGTTAAGTTTCATTTCTCCCAGTGCTGCAACCCCCACCAACTAGGAGTTGAGGTTTTGACGCGCTCTATAAAATCATAAGATTCCTTCTTTCATTCAAAATCATAGCTCCCTTCTCGCTCCCAAAACTGTCAATCTTCCACCTGACAGGCAAACAAGCAAACAAACAGACAAAAAAACCTAAGTATCCTCCAACTTGTCCCCCCCCCCCTCCATGTACCTCCCATCTCCTAGCCAACCTCCAAGTGCATCAGGAAAGCAAAAAAAAAAGCGATCTGCTTGCCTATGCAGTGGGCAAAAGAAGATGAAAGATGGCTGCTCCTATTGCTGTTGCTACTACACTTGCACTACTACTACACTACTGCTACTGCATTTCTATTATTGCTACTACTACTGCTGCTGCTACTGCTGTTGGTGCTGCTGCTGCTGCTTCATTCTGCTATTGCTGGGCCATACTAGGAGGAAAAGGGATCAAATATTTACACAAGGGATCACGGCTTAGCTGTCACCTTCTGTCATTTACACGCACGGCTCGCACGCATTTGACCCTTCCTCTCTCTGTGATTGGTTGGCCGTTCCGTCTCTGGCAGTCACCAACACCACTGCTGGAGAGAGAGATGGTGGGGGGGGGGGGGGGGGGAGGGGAGCAGTCCTGGTGGGGGGGAGGGGGGGAGGGAGGGGTTGGAAGGGAGGGGTGGTGTAGAGGGATTAAGGACCAGGGCATGGGGAGAGGGGGTATAGTAAGGAGGGGAGGCAGGGAAGTGAAGGAATTAGAGATGGAGCTTCTGTGGATGATGATGACGATGATGAGATGATGATGATGATGATGATGATGATGATGATGATGATGAGATGATGATGATGATGATAGATGATGATGATGATGATGATGGTGGTGGTGGTGGTGATGGTGATGGTGATGATGATGATGTTAATGATAATGATGATGATGTGGTGGTCATGATGATGGTGATGGTGGTGGAGGATAGAAGGAGGTGAAGAATGATTAAAATATTGTGTTTTTGTTGTTACTAAGGCTGTGTTGTGGTGTGAAGTGTAAAAGTTCTCTCTCTGTCTCTGTCTCTGTATGCGTGTGAGTGTGTGTGTGTGTGTGTGTGTGTGTGTGTGTGTGTTTGTGTTTTTGCGCACGCGCGTGTGAGTGTGTGTTTGTGTGTGTTATGTGTGTGTGTGACAGAGAGAGAAAGAGAGAGGAGAGAGAGAGAGAGAGAGAGAGAGAGAGAGAGAGAGAGAGAGAGAGAGAGAGAGAGAGAGAGAGAGAGAGAGAGAGAGAGAGAGAGAGAGGAGGAGACGAGTGAGCGAGAAGACAGACGACGACAGACAGACAGAGGCAGACAGGCAGAAAGAAGTAAGATCATAACCAGCTTGATCAATGTCAAAAAGATATGGAAACAAACAGACTTAACAAAATAACAGAATGATTATTAAATTAAATTATTCAACAAGGCGAGAACGGTTCTTAATGCAACTGTGAAGAAAATTATTCAACTTGCTCACATCAGATACGCAGCGCACGCGCGCATGTGTGTGTGTGTGCGTACGTGCGTGCGTGTGTGTGTGCGTGTGCGCGCGTGCGTATGGTATGTGTGTGTGTGCGTTGTATGTACATGAGTGGGTGCGTGCGTGGGTGTGTGTGTATGTGTGTGTGTGACCTTGTGTAAGAGAGACAGACAGAGACAGAAAGAGACAAAGGCAGAGAGGTAGAGACAGAAAGAATGGCAGAGAGAGACAGAGAGAAAGAGACAGACATAGTAACATTGAGACAGAGGTAGAGAGAGAGACAGAAGACAGAGAAGAGGAGGGAGAGGGGGCTGAGAGAAGGAGAGGGGCACGGCATGTGCTTACAAAAGCTTATAATCATCTTTGATGTATGAGGTCAGAGAGAGCGCAGGAGGAGCAGGAGAGAAGAGGGGAGGGAGACAGAGAGAGTGCGGAGGAGAGAGAGGAGGGAGGGAGAGGAGAGAGGAAGAGAGAGAGAGAGAGAGGAGAGAGAGAGAGAGAGAAGAGAGAGAGAGAGGAGAAGAGCAGTAGAGAGAGAGAGACAGAGAGAGACAGAGGCAGATACAGAGAGAGAGACAAAGAGGGAAAGACAGAGAGCTAATGTAAAGACAGAGAGAGAAACAGAGAGAGACGGACAGACAAGACAGAGAGAAAAATGAGAGAGAGAGAGAGAGAGAGAGAGAGAGAGAGAGAGAGAGAGGAGAGAGAGAGAGAGAGAGAGAGAGAGAGAGAGAGAGAGAGAGAATGACAATATTTTATTGTGTTAAGCTTTTTAAGCCCTTTCACAAGGGGACAGTGGGAAGGGGACTGGGCACAAAACACACATTTTGATACATGTTTTCAGACATGAAAAGTGTATCATTTCTTCTGCCATATGGTCGGCATGGCATGGAGAGAGAGAGAGAGAGAGAGAGAGAGAGAGAGAGAGAGGAGAGAGAGAGAGAGAGAGAGAGAGAGAGAGAGAGAGAGAGAGAGAGAGAGAGAGAGAGAGAGAGACAGACAGACAGACAGGACAGACAGACAGACAGAGACAGACAGACAGACAGACAGACAGAAACGGAGAGACAGAGAGCAGTAGTGTCTCACATCAAGAACAACCCCTATCAGGGTCGCCACAGGAGTCTGCGCCGATGCAGCACTTGCAGCAAGTGAACTACACTGTCAGGTCACTCCTGTGTTTCGGGACCGCTTTTCTCTTCTTCTTGTATTTTGGATAGTTTTCTTCTTTTTTTCTTCTTCTTCTTCTTCTTCTTCTTCTTCTTCTTCTTCTATAACATATTATCTCTTTGTTTAACTTCTATTACCAAACAGGATCTTTGATAGCAATGCTTTGGTCTTAATGTTCCTGAAATTTCATTCTGAGTTCAAATAAAGTATTCTCTACATTATAGCTGAGTTATATGACGCTTCCAGTATTCGATGAGCGACTAACGTACTTGAACCTCAACAGGTATATGTTAGGGTTATTTTTCAATTTGGTTTTGCAAATCCCCCCCCGTCCCCCCGAAAAAAAGACAGTGAAATTGTTCTCTTTTATTCCCCCATGGAAATGCTGAAGATTTGTCAGCATAAATAGCACCCCTTCTCTTCGTTTCTTTTCTTCTTATCACATCCTTTTTTGTCTATTTTCTGCCTTCTTGGTCCATTATTCTGCCTTTGTTTTCCAGAAATACTTTAAAAAAAGAGAATTCTCTCCCACGCCAAAGTCAGGAATACAGGGCTGACTTGTGAGGCACTTAATGGCTGCACAACACAGTTTTGCTCGTATAACACAACAGTATTGCTGACTAAGCGTTCGGCGACAAAGTACATCTCTTGAATTTCTTGAAAACAAACTCCATTTTGTCCAGTTTGTCTCAGTGCTCCTGAAATTTCATTTTGATAATAATGATGATAACACATGGAATTTGTATAGCGCTATATATTGCAAAAACAAATCAAAGCGCTTGCATTCGATCTAGACAACACACACGCATACAAAAACAGTTAATAGTTTTAACAATTACTTTGAATGTACACATACACACACGGCGCACAGCGCGCACACAACACAGGCGCACGCGCGCGCCACACGCACACACACACACACACACACACACACACACACACACACACACACACACACACACACACACACACACACACACTGCGTTTGAATAACACAGTCTGTACATCATAGCTGGGTTTTGAAAAAAAATATTTTTTAAATTTGAAAAGTGGTTATCATTTTAGAATATTAACAGAGATCGGTCATTTAAAAAAAAAAATTGGAATAGAAAAATTCCCAAAGACAGACTATCAGATCGTTGAGCAGCGATAAATAATGAATTTCTCTCAACACTCTGAAAACTCAGAACTATGTGGAAACTCAGAACAATCTGGAAGCTCACAGCCATGACCTCATTCAGTCCTTACAACCTTTGAAGGTTCCGTGATGGTGAAGTGACGCCTTTTAATGTTTTCACAGAAATCTTTCTTGCTACAAACCTCATCTTCTGCCAGGCTCCTTTCCCGCTGCTCCCATCACTCCACTTATTCCGATCTATCCGCTTTAGCTGTGAATAGAATTATCCTGTCACGTCCTCAGACTTGCTCTATCATATGCTGTAGTTCTTTCTTTCTTTCTTTATTTTGTTCTTTTATCTGTGTTTTACAAGATTAAGCTAGCTTATCCTTGTCTTCCTTTTTCTTGAAAAGGTCAATGTGTGGGTGTTCATGTGCTCAATATAACAAGTCAAAAATAGTCTAGTTATGAAGCTAAAGCTTTTAATAATAGATGGTGGAAGTAGTTTATCCACGATGAATAGGATCCAAAAATTCCACGTTTTTTTTCCTAAAAAAAAAAAAAGCACTAACAAGTATAGTTCGCTGACTGTAGATTCTTGTCAGTAAAGTTAGCATGCACGTAGATAAAAAAGAGGAAAATATGGGTATTTCAAAGGTTTTTATAAGACAAGAAGTTCTGCCTATTTTTTTCAGTTTATCATTTGAAAACCAGAATAACCACTTTAACATTTTGGGGGGAAAAAATTAAAGAGAGAGAGAGAGGAGAGAGAGAGAGAGAGAGAGAGAGAGAGAGAGAGAGAGAGAGAGAGAGAGAGAGAGAGAGAAGAGAGAGAGAGAGAGAGAGAGAGAGAGAGAGAGAGAGAGAGAGACGAGACAGAACAGACAGACAGACAGACAGACAGACAGACAGACAGACAGACAGACAGACAGACTGAGACAGAGAAAAACAGTGACAGAGAGACAGTCGGAGACAGATAGAGGAAGAAAGATAAGACAGACCGAGGGACAGAAACACACAGAAAGTGACACATAGACGGAGAAAAAGACACCGAGCAACAGATAAACAAAACGAAAGAAAAATCAAGAACAAGATGGCAGAGATTATTTCGGATTTTCTTTTCCTGTAAATCTCCTTAAAGGATGTTCCCAGGCAAGTTTTCTTGACTTTACCTACGGCAAGGAAACAAGGTTACGACGGGCTGTGAGCTGATGTGAAGTTTCACACACACACAGCCGCAAAAACCTGTCCTGATCTAATGGATTGTAATATATGACCACAAGTTAATCTTGTTCTTTTCTTTTACTTTTCTTTTTACACAAATAAGCACGCGAATGCATACATACACACACAGGAAGACAGAGAGAGAGAGAAAGAGAGAGAGAGAGAGAGAGAGAGAGAGAGAGAGAGAGAGAGAGAGAGAGAGAGAGAGAGGAGAGAGAGACAGACAGACAGACAGACAGAGAGAGAGAGAGAAGAGAGAAGAGAGAGAGAGAAGGAGAAGAGAGAGAGAGAGAGCAGACAGACAGACAGACGACAGAAGGAGAGACAGACAGACAAGGAAGAGACAGAGAGAGAGACAGACAGACAGAAGCAGACAGACAGACGAGAACAACCAGACACACACACAACACACACACACACATCACACCACTCAACTAACTCACACCACTTTGCTATCCTAAGATTTTCAGGGTCAGTAATGTACTGAATTTTTTTTTTAATGTGAAGAAAGGCATATCATGTAGGCTATATCAATTTTTCAATTACTCTTGACGGATATTTTAAAGCAAAAAAACCTGAATTAATATGCAAGTAATTAGATAAAATAATTATAACAATGTAGGCTATTTTCGATGATAACCCTCGGGTACGTAACACGGAAGAAGAGAGCGAAAATAGTCAAAAGTTCGGATTACTGTCTTATCATTAGAATTCCTCTCCCAATACTGAATAATTTACAGGTGTTTGACACTTGTAATACAGCTTATTATTTTGAGACATGAACAAGATCTATCTCATTATAATTATGATTTATTTAAAACATTTTTTCATTCTTTGGCTTACTACTTTGAGACATGTACGTGATAAATTTTGCTATATCTATAACTCATCTCACAATTGTCACTTTGGACGAAGTTTATATCATATGTATTAAAAAAAAGAAACTATGTGACAGACTTGACAAGAAGACAAATTTTCTCTCGCACGTATTTTAATCGTCAGTCTGATAGTTTTAACATGTAGACAAAATCTATTCTCTTTAACTACGGTTTTAGCTGACAGTTTTGACACATGGGCAATATTTATCTTACTAGACATCACACACTACTTTACATTTTTTAACTTTGTTTTCTTCTTTCTCGTTCCCTGACCATGCAGAATTCTTAGTCTGGTCTGGATAGCAAAGTCTGTAGACTGTCACAGTGGCCCCACTGGTCCCCTTAGTTTTTCCTTGCGCTCTACTGGGCTGGGCCGCGTCTGGTGTCTCAGAGTAACTGCAGGATATGGGAACTTATTCACTGTTTTGATCAAAACTGGCTCTACATTTTTTGTACCTCTTCTTACGGTTTTGAACTCTGGACGCCATAGTACCCCTCACTCATCACACCTCATCTTATGCTTTTGATCTTACTAGAAATCATAACTCACATCCCGTTTGTGGCACGTGGGCAAGGCGCACTTTACATTCATTTACATTATATTTCTCAGATTCTGAACAGGACATGACGCTTTACCTTACAATTATCAGAACTTATTTCAACGCGTTAAATTATGGGGAAGAAGACTTAACATTTATCACCATTAGCTTAATTTATGGTTTTGGCCCCCCAAATGAGTCATATTTCACTTATGTATGTAGACTCCTATACAGTCTTCTTTACATATTCTGTAAGAAAAAATGTTTGTAATCTTAACGCTTTGAGTCCAAGACAAGATTTGTCTCGCACCCAACATGATTGTTTTTTACAGCTTTAAGTTTTGGACAAAATATATTTCACATTCATATGAACTCACAACGGGTACTATCTACCTTGCACCCATCGTGTTTCATGTTTAAAGTTTTAGCCCAGGACAAGATTAACCTCACACTCTTTAATCCTCTGATTGAGAGCCCTGGGCAAGATCTACCTCACAAATATAACTCATCCTGTGATTTTGATTCCCGAACTAACTTTGTAAGCACCTGTGAGTCTCAGAAGAATATGGAGTTGCGCTCTATGTTCTAGAGCGCAGAAGCCTGGGTAAGCAAGTATGGAGGGCAAGCTGTTATCCATGAAGAAGACCGCCCC
>CM060320.1:27917616-27935116 GCA_030674155.1 Stramonita haemastoma
AATAAAAAATGGCTAATATGTGGGGATTTCAATGCACACTCCCCCTTCTGGGATAAAAAATGTACATCAGTGACCAATAATCGGTTTATTGAAAACATTGTTGATTCTTGTCTTTTTTTACTTAACAATGGTAATGTTACGAGAATCCCAGATGTTCCAAACCAAAGACCTAGCGCTTTAGATCTATCTTTTATTTCTCCATCCCTTGTTTCTAGGTGTAACTGGAAAGTAGAAGGCGATACTTTAGGAAGTGATCATTTTCCAGTTGCTATCACTCTAAATGAATATTCTTTACAATGTGATAAAGAAAAAGATGTCATCCCAAAATACAATTATCGTCTAGCTGACTGGAACAAGTTTAAAGATATTTTAACACAGATTGACATTGAAAGTATAAAAAATAGTGACATTGATATTTTTTATGAAAATTTTAAAGAATACGTGTTACAAGCAGCTGATAGTTCTATCCCAAAGTATTCACCCATGAAGTCACAGAAGCATTCTGGAAATATATGGTGGAATCATGCTTGTCAAAAAGCTGTTAATGATAAAAAAGCTGCCTGTAGAGTATACTTAAGAAATAAAACATCCGAAAATCATTCTCTTATGAAAAAAGCAAAACTGCTTTGTAATAAAACTGTTGAAGAAAGCAAACGTCAATTTTGGTCTTCCTTTTGCTTAAAAGAAGTTAACTCCCATAATGATCTACAAAAGGTATGGAATAAATTTAAAGACATGAAAAGTGGGATTAAATTTCCTAACTGTCCAATTAAGATTCAAGATAAAGATCTCCCAACTAATTTAGAAAAAGCTGATACTTTCATAGAAATGTTTTCAGATACAATGAGTAATAAAAGTCTTACTGAAAAATGCAAAGCTTATAGAGAAAAAGAAGAACAAAAAGATATGTATAACGATCCTGTGGGAGACAATAATCACTATGTCAATGCTCCCCTAACTCTGCAAGAACTGAAAGATGCTCTTCTATCTCTTGGGAAAAAAAGAACATCCGTTGGTATAGATGCTGTTTCAAACGAATTCTTGAAACAGCTGCCAGAAAATTGGATAATGTTACTGCTTGAATTATTTCAAAGTTGTTGGTCTCAGGGGGTCATTCCGCATATCTGGAAACATTCCGTTTTAGTGCCAGTCCCAAAGCAGGGTAAATCTAAAAAGTGATAAAAACAGTTACAGACCAATAGCTTTAACTTCACACACAGGGAAACTCATGGAAAAAATAATTCTAAACCGACTAATATACTACTGTGATAAAAACCAAATAATCCCTATTTGTCAAGCAGGTTTTCGAAAAGGTAGATCCACAGCTGATCATCTGTTTAAACTCAGCACACAGATTAAACAACAATTTGCCTGCAGGAAAAATGTGCTCGCTACTTTTTTTGATATACAGAAAGCATACGATCAGGTGTGGCATAAACGGTTACTGTACAAATTAAAATCTATTGGCTTATCTGGAAATGTCTATTATTATGTTAAAACATTTCTCTCCGAAAGATGCATGCAGGTCAAAGTTGGAAATTCGTATTCTTCCTTACGATTTCCAACTATGGGTATTCCACAGGGATCAGTCATTGCACCACATCTCTTCAATATTCTTCTTTATGATCTACCAAAGTGTCTCTCAAGTAATGCTATCCATGTCCAGTACGCTGACGACATTTGTATGTGGATGAATGTCACAATGAAAAAGAGAACACCAAAGAGGCATCTTAATCATTTAAAAAAACGTTTATCAGCTTGAGTTAAATAAACTTAATGACTACATCTTTGAGAATGGACTGTTACTGTCTCCCGAAAAGACTAATCTCGTACTTTTTAATAATGGAACTAATCCACCAGTTCTACCCGTTTTTTCAGATAGATGGGAAAGCTTTAGAATATAAATCTATGGTGAAGTTTTTAGGGGTACACTTTACATCCTCACTAAGTTGGAATTATCACATTGACTATTTAAATACTAAAGCCCGGAAAAGTCTTAACTTCTTGAAAGTTATCAGTAAACAAGTGTGGGCTCATGATGTAGCTGTTTTAAAGCATCTAGCATTATCTCTTGTACGTTCTAGACTCATTTATGGCCAGGAAGCATTTTTCAGTGCTCCAAAATCTTTATTGCAAAAAATGACAAGATTAGACTGTAAGGCTTTTCGATTAGCTTTGGGTGTACCTTTTCATGCATCATCCATGGGTACTTATAAAGAGATAGGCATTTTGCCCTTAGATGATCATCGACAACTGGCTGTGGCTAAATATCTCTTGCGTTGTTCAAAACAAGAAAGCAATGTGGATACCGAAATAAATATAAGATCTGATGTCAACTTCCCCAAAAGAGCACATACTATTCGTTCTGTTACCACGGCTAGAACTTACACTTCTCAATTATTTGATAAGGCAGAAATATGTCCTACAGAAACAACTAAGTCAAAGATTAACATCTCATCTTGTCCACCATGGGAGCTTCAGAGAGCTAATTTTGACTTAAATTATTCTTCTTTAACCAAAAAAGGTAATGAAAATATTCTTAGCGCGTCAGTAAAAGAACATATACAGACTACATACCCAGATCATCTAAAAATCTACACTGACGGCTCACTTTTAAACAACAACGAGGCAGGAGCAGCTTTTGTAATTCCTTCATTGAAAGTAGAAAGATCTTTTCATATTGGGAAAAATCGATCTATTTTTACAGCTGAATTATCTGCCATTTTGATGGCTTTATATTTTCTTCTAGATTTCCCTAAAGACATATTTCAAACTCTTTTTTGTGTTGATTCCAAGTCGGTTTTACTTGCTCTAAAAAATTCCAGTACAAAAGTGAGACAAGATCTCATAATTGAGATTGGACATCTAATTCATTTTCTGATGTTACGAGGCACTTGTGTTACCTTTTGCTGGATTCCTTCGCATTGTGGTATCTACTTTAATGAAATAGTTGACAAAGTAGCAAAATGTGGAGCAAAGCACACTGATGGGTCCTGCAGCATTAATGTCCCCTTATCTGTTCATGAGGGCTATAGCATGTTACAAAATGCATGTTGGAAACATTTTAAAAAGAAACAAAGTATTGGTTCTCACCAGAATGATGATGTAACCCATTTATTATCTTTTGATAAGATCAAATGCTGTAACTCTCATGAATATAGAAATGTTGTATCTCTTATTTATAGATTCAAGCTAAATGCTTTTAGATCGAAATTTTCAAAAAAAGCAACATGTATCTGTGGCGAAAATATTACAATAAGTCACATTCTTTTAGAATGCAGAGATTTGAAAAACTTTTTACCTGTTTTCACATACGTTTGCATAGAGCAAATTCTAAAAGACATTTCGCTGATGAAAGAAATTGTTATGTCATTAAGTCATAGTCCTATCATCAGGTTTTTATAGTTTAATGATTTTTTTTTAACTAGTTATATGAATTGCAAAGTTAGTGTTTAAGACGTTATTTCTTTCTCTTCATTATTCTTGTTCTATTGTTTTGATTTTTGGTTCTTATAGTTGTTTAATGCAGAAATTTAGCTATGTGCTCATCCCAACCCACCCAGCCCCCTCCCCCCCCCCCTCCATACACACACTCACTCACTCATATACACTTTCCCGTCTGATATCACTATTTAGTGGAAGGACGTTAAACTGAAGAACTACTACTACTACGCATACTCAATCTTGCCATCTCATTCTGTAGACTCAATGCTTGTTTCAGGTTCGTATGTGCTTGTCTTCTGATCTAACTACAATAACGTAGGCTAGTGTTAAAAAGACCATAAAGATACCTACCCTTTCTGCACAATTTAAATCAAAAGTTACTTAGTACACGTTCTAATGTATTTAGAATTGTCCATTGTGCTCTCCCATGGCAAAGAACAGTAATTATCCCCTATTTTTAAGGAAGTATACCATGCAACCATCCCGTATGAAGCCATCCCAGAGGTCTAAGTGCGGCTACTTAGTGGTGACTATTAATGGTCACACCCACAAAACTCTACCTTTGGTGATTTTCGGAGCTCTACCCCTGGAACGAAAAACATCAACATCAACAACAACAAACGGATTGAGAAAATATTATTATAAGGGGATTGATTTCATACTATGTTTTTCATCAGATTAGAATGTTGTGAGCTGTCTTGATTATGCAAAACTTAAAGGCTAGCATTCAGCAACTAGTCTACGGATATATAGGGCAAAAGGGAAAATTTAGGGGGGTAATTAAACTTAAGTGTATGATATCACTTTGCTTTGCGGCACAATGTCAGAGTTGGTAGATCTAGGACTATTTTGTAACAGGGTCTAGGACTATTTTCTAACAGGTTTTTGTTTTATGTTAATTTTTATTTCTGGTTAAACTAGACTTTGTGTGTCTAACACAGCGTAAAATGTATAAAATTACCTGAACAGTTGTGAAGAAACAAATCGCCTGCTACACTTCATAACACACACACACACACACACACACACACACACACACACACCACACACACACACACACACACACAACACAACACAACACAACACAACACAACACAACACAAAACAAACGCACACACAAACACACACAACACAACGCAACACGCACACACACTCTCTCTCTCTCTCTCTTATATATATACCTATATATCTATATATCTATATATCTATATCTATCTATCTATCTATCTATCTATCTATCTATCTATCTATCTATCTATCTATCTATCTATATATATATATATATACATACATACATACTGGTTACCTGCACTTGTTTTCTCCACTATATTTTCTCAATTATATATACATATATATTATATATATATTACTATGATACAGGTTTTTCCATACCGTGCGTAATCGTTGGGCAGCAAAATGTCAGAAACCTCGGCTTCTCTAGGGCCCAGGATATTGAAAGCAGCGCCAATCTTCTCTCCCTCGCGACCTTAAAGAAGGCAGGTACCCTTTTACAGGTGGGTGAACTGGAGGACTGTACTGAAGCCAAGGTTTGCAAACGGTCACCCCCCCCCCCCCCCCCCCCCCCCCCCCCTTCATCCACTTGGCAACCACACTGTATGCTGCTTAATCTTAGCTTGGGGAAAGCGAGTATTTTGACCCCGAACTATATACATATACATTATCTGTCGTTTTACTGATATATTCGCTCGCCTACAAAGACAGAAAAAAACAGTTTGATTTGGAATGGTTTGCTTGTGATTTGCAAATGTGCACGGCAGCCCAACTGGTGAACAAATTGAAAAGTTGTTTGTTTCCTGTTTTTTTTTTTCTCTAGAAGTTTCAGACCCATGTAGAAGTTTTCATTGTAGTGGAGCCTGTCCACTTTTCCACATTACGTCACAACACCCTGCCGGGTGAACACGAAAGTTAAAAGGTAAAGGTGACCCATAACCTATGTGGTTGTAGGGGAGCGAGACATCAAAGACCTCAGCTTCTCTAGGGGCCAGCATATTGAGGGCGGCGCCCGTCTCCTCTCCCTCGCTGCTTTACCTTCTCTGACCCTAAAGAGGGCAGGTTCCCATTTACAGCTAGGTGAACTGGGGGACTGTACTGAAGCCAAGTTTCGCAAAATTAATGGTCACCCATCCAATTAGTAACCACGCTCCATGCTGCTTAACCTTAGCTTGGGGAAAGGGAGTGCTCTGACCACTGAGCTATCCCGTCCCTCCAAGAAAGATCACTGGTATTTCGTGTGGAAAATACTGTGTTGTGTCTGATTTTCTCGCTAAAAAGCTGATGATGGGTCTGGAAGACCCACGTGGAGGGTAGTCATGTAATGAAGTGAAGAGAAGACTAAAGAAACAAAAAATCACCTGCATTTCCTTGTAGCTAACCCGTACTGTTAACTATGAATGCGTTTGCTAGATTGTAAGTCATCTCTAGATCTGTAAGAACCAGTCATTTACATCAAAACAGATCTATCAGTGGTCTTGATCTGTATTATGATAGAGATTACGTTAGAGTATTGTACCGATGCTTGTGTGCCTAACCATACATGGCAATGTTTGCATATAACATTACATTTCAGAGTTCTCTCTCTCTCTCTCTCTCTCTCTCTCTCTCTCTCTCTCCCCTCTCTCTCTCTCTCTCCTCTCTCCTCTCTCTCTCCTCTCTCTCTCTCTCTCTCTCTCTCTCAATATACCTATCTATCTATCTATCTATCTATCTATCTATCTATCTATCTATCTATCTATCTATCTATCTATCTATCTATCTATCTATCTATCTATAATTATATATATGCAGACATACAGACACAGAGAGAGACATAGGGATATGATATATATGTATATATGTATATTTATATGTTTATATATATCACATAATATATAACATTATATATATACATATATAGATATATCTGTCTATCTCTCAATCTGTCTGTCTGTCTGTCTCTGTCTCTGTCTCTCTATCTATCTATCCATCTATCTATCTATCTATCTATCTATCTATCTATCTATCTATCTATCTATCTATCTATCTATCTATCTTTCTCTCTCTCTCATGATAGAGGGAGTGAAATCCCGCCATCAATCAACAACCGTCTCCAATTGTTCATCGCTCGACATGATAATATTATATCATTATCATTTTTATTGTGTGTGCTAGAGGGTATTATCACGTACACTGTACCAGTTGTTCTAATAAACTTGCTACATCAGTGATCCTCATTTCGTGATTCGCCTCAAGAGGTGCACGCATGCCTGTGTGTGTTGCGTACCATGAGCATTTGGGGTTGCATATTTCATGTACAGATTCAGGAGTTCTCTCTCTCCTCTTTCACATCTTTAGTGCTGCATTTCTCTTGAGATGAAGGGAGTGAAATCCCGCGCATCAATTTAGATGTGCTCTTTTAGTTGTTGTCAACTCCCTTCGGACATGATAGTATTGTATATTATATTATTTATGTGTGTGAGGGGATATTATTAGCGTACACTGACCAGTTTTCGTTCCAAAATACTTGCTACATTCAGGCGAAAGGCTGCCTTTTGGGGGCTGTAATGTCGCCACAGGACCGGCGCCACGCATACCCAAAACGCTAGTAAAGTGTGTATGCTACAGCAGAGCACTCTCTTGGTGCTGTGGGCTCTGTTACTGTGCAAAAGTAGGAATAGTAGAGGACTCAAACCGGCCGTTTAAAGCATCTTCTGGATATGCGCCTTACACTTTTTATTTATTTATTTTTATTTTTTATTTATTTTTTTAGTTTTTTGGGGGGGGGGGGGGGGGTTGCAAGCATGCGTGCATGCATACGCGCTCGTGTTTGTATCTGCAGTTTAAAAAAAAAAATGTGTGCATGTGACAGTGCCCCCTGTACTTTGCTGTGGTTCAACATATTATATATATATTTTTTTCGATTCATATACTTTATTATCTCATAGACAAATTCACGCGGGTTACAAGCAACACATAAAAACATAAAAAATCATATTATATATTTATCATCATTCTCATTGTGTTTGCTAAAGGGGATTATTGCCGGCACTGTACCAGTTTTCGATCCGATAATCTTGCTACATTCAGGCCAGTTTGTCCTCTTTGGGGCCTGTATTGTTGCCACAAGACCGGCGCAGAATTGTGCAAAAACACACTAAACAAACAACCAACCAGAGAAGAATACACACAAATATTAGTTTTACTGCAACAAAAAATCTGCTTTTTAGCCAGAGACTGTTTTGTATGGCAATGAAGGTGGTGGTGACAGCACTATCTCTCTCTATCCTGTACCGTCTTTGCTAGGCGACTATGGGTTCTATACTCCAGACAAGACAACAGAGGAGTGAGATAAGGAAGAAAGTGAAAGATAAGAACAATAGATAGTAACCAGGGAAATGACAACGCCATCTGTGGCTTGGATAGACTTTTACTTCTTTTTTTTGGGGGGGGAGGGGGGAGGGGGGGGGGGAGGGGGTACTAGATTATTGCTTTTGTGATTTTTTTCCCGTTCTTTTGAAGCCTGCTTAGTGGTCAAAGAATAAGGGAGGGTGAGGGTGGGAGGAGGGGACCGGGGTAGACAGGACAGGGGGAAGAAGATGGTAGAGAGGACAGGGGCGGGGGAGGGGAGAAAAGATGCTAGACCGGACAGAGGGGAGGGTGGGTGGAGAAGATGAAAGTTAAGTGCTTCATACGGGTTAACTTGCTTTTTCTTTGATATTTAACTGTTTATTACTCGTCTCCTTGTATCTGTTCTGTTGTCTCTATGATTTTCATTCTGTTTTGATACTCCAGCTATACCCAGTCGGGTTTGTTTTTTAGGGGGGGGGGGGGAGGGGGGAATGTTCTCGTTTTTCGGCCGGAGCTCCAAGGTTCACCATTCTTCAGTTTTCGCGTATGTGACCTTTTTTGCCCAGCATTACAGGAGTCACATTCCGACTTTGGAGATGATGTCTAACATAACATTAGCGCATGTGGGTCTTTCTTGTATAGTTTTTTGTCTTCAGTTTTTACTGGCAGCGGTGGATTGGTGGTCTAGAGATAACGCATCTGCCTCAAAACCGAAAAGTGCAAGTCGGAAGCGTGTGATCGTTTGATCCCTGTTTGGGCCCCAAATGTTTTCCCCATCCACTAAACAGGTGAGTGGTGGTCTGGGTGCTAGTCTTTCGGATGAGACGATAAACTGAAGTCCCGTGTGTTATGCATGATATTATTATTCAGTGTACATAATAGAATCCACGACAACAAGGGAACTGTCCCTAGCAAAACTCTGTAGAAAAAAACAACTGAAAAACAAAGTGGGACTTGGTGTAAAGTTTGCATGTATGTCTTGTTTCAAGTACCTCAGCATATATGGTGGCTTCATGCCATGTTCAGAGGATTTTTTTCCTCTCCTGAAATTAAGAGTACAAGTTTGTTATGGTTAGAGTTTTTATAATAGAAGAAAACAATCTCAACAGCAGCAGTCTAAAAGCTTAACATTATATATCAGTGCGTAGATTGTTTTTACATCAATAACTCCTTGCAGAGTTACAAGCAGAGGCAAATAACCCAGACACTACAGTATTCCGCCCAATAAAAGAAAGCAGAGATAAAGAAACAAAAGATGCATCAATAACTGGCAGTGCATTTGGCCTTGAACAAAATCACCCCATCTAAAGGACTAGCACTCAGCACTATCACGACATCGTCGAGTGGATGAGTGAAAGAGAGACAGGGGGAGAGAGACAGAGAGAGACACACAGACAGACACACAGACAGACAACAGACAGACACACAGACAACAGACAGAAAAGAGAGAGAGAGAGAGAGGAGAGAGAGAGAGAGAGAGAGAGAGAGAGAGAGAGAGAGAGAGAGAGAGAGAAGAGAGAGAGAGAAGAGAGAGACAGACAGACAGACAGACAGACAGACAGACAGACAGAGCAGACAGACACAGAAAGAAAGAAAACAATCTCACTCCAGACAGAGAATTAAAACTTCGATCTCTAGCTTTGTGAACCCCCACCCCCACCCCACCACCACCACCACCCACTACCACCACTGTACTGATCAATCATACTGATATTCTGTTTTTTCCCCCAGTACCTTTCAGCAAAGGAAAAAAAAAGCTCATCAAAGATTTTATTTCCTCCAGAGCTAGTAACTCCAGAGCGGCACCAACACAATGTAATCAGCACAGAGCACTCACTCCAGCTTCCCCGTGCCGGGGCCCCAGCTATATCATTGGTAACAGGCACGCAGACATCTCCCATGCCACAGGCACAGTCATGCACCTTTTGTTTTGGCCTTGAAGAAGAAAGACTAAGACTCAGACTAAGACTAGACAGCACAAGATAGGATGGGGCAGGGTCGGGACAGGACAGACAGACAAGACAGAAAAAGATAGGGCAGGGCAGGACAGGCAGACAAGACAGAACAAGACAAGACAAGACAGGGACAAAACAGGACAGGACAGACAGACAAGACAGAACAAAACCAGACATAAAGGAAGGCAAAACAAGACAGAAGACCAGACAGGACACAGATAGACAGAAGAGACAAGACAAGATAGACAGACAAAACAGCAGACATAGCTATAGGAGACAAGATAAACAGACAAATTAGACATAGAGACAAGACAGACAGGATCAGACAGGGCAAGACAAAACACGACAGACAGAAAAGATAGAAAAAAGACAAGACAAGACAATACGAGACAGGACAAAAAAGACACAGACAAGACAGCAGACAAAACAAACAAGGCAGACGGGCAAACAGACAGACAAGACAGACAGGACAGAAAGACAAGACACACAGAATAGCAGACAGACAGACAGACAGACAGGGCTTATTGGGAGAGATATGTTACACGTGCGGGGGCATCATTTGTCAACAGGCTGTGTTCTGTAGGGTCTTATTCTTGACAAATGTGTGAGAATCCATCGCTTGGAGATTTTGCTGTTTTTTTTTTAAAATTGAATTTGTTTCTTTTTAGTGTGCGTTGTGCTTTTCTCCTGTATTTTTTCTTCATATCATGTGTCTCATTTTATTTTTCTTATTGGTGGACAATGTTGATGTTGCCATCATTGTCATTGATATCATTGTCTTTGCCATCAGAATCATTATCTTCATTGTCGTCATCGTCGTTGTCGTCATCATCGTCATCATCATTGTCGTCATCCTCATCTTCTTCTTCTTAGTCTTCATCTGCTTCTTGTTGTGTGTTGTTGTTGTTCCTCTTCTTCTTCTGATTCTGCACATTCTTCGTATTCTTCACGTTCTTCGGATTCTTCTTCGCATTCTTCGCAATTTCTTCTTCGCATTTTTCTTCTCCACATTCTTCTTCTTCGCTTATTCTTTTTTGTTTTCGCATTCTTCTTCTTTGTTTGAGATCTCCTCTTGTCCACTCCCCCCTTTTTTTTTTCCTGCGTTCGATTTGCCTTCTTGTTTTACTTTCTTTCATTCATTCTTTCTGTTCCCCTACTACCCCCACCCCTTTGCCAACCCCCACCCCCACCTCGTCCCCCATCCTTTGCTCCATCTCTTTCCCCGTCCTCTCTTCCCCTTTTATCACTTCTCATCTCTTCCTCCCTGCCCTATCAGGCAGACAGGGCTTACCTGTAAGACCGCTGATAGTGCGTTACCTCTAAGACCGCTGATAGTGTGTTACCTGTAAGACCGCTGATAGTGCGTTACCTCTAAGACCGCTGATAGTGCGTTACCTCTAAGACCGCTGATAGTGCGTTACCTCTAAGACCACATATTGTGCGTTACCTCTAAGACCGCTTGTCGTGCGTTATCTCTAAGACCGCTTATCGTGCGTTACCTCTAAGACCGCTGATAGTGCGTTACCTCTAAGACCGCTGATAGTGCGTTACCTCTAAGACCACATATTGTGCGTTACCTCTAAGACCGCTTGTCGTGCGTTACCTCTAAGACCGCTGATAGTGTGTTACCTCTAAGACCGCTGATAGTACGTTACCTCTAAGACCGCTGATAGTGCGTTACCTCTAAGACCACATATTGTGCGTTACCTCTAAGACCGCTTATCGTGCGTTACCTCTAAGACCGCTGATAGTGCGTTACCTCTAAGACCACATATTGTGCGTTACCTCTAAGACCGCTTATCGTGCGTTACCTCTAAGACCGCTGATAGTGCGTTACCTCTAAGACCGCTGATAGTGCATTACCTCTAAGACCGCTGATAGTGCGTTACCTCTAAGACCGCTGATAGTGCGTTACCTCTAAGACCGCTGATCGTGCATTACCTCTAAGACCGCTGATAGTGTGTTACCTCTGAGACCGCTGATAGTGTGTTACCTCTAAGACCAAAGCACGATGCAGTACAACATAAGACCCCGAGGTTGCGTTACCTCTAAAATCATCGTTCGACACTTTATCTCTGATGACACCAAAAAGGGTCCGTTACCTTGAAGACTAAATGATGTGCTTTACCTCTCAAACAAACAAAAAAAACGTGCGTTACTTCTCAGATCTACCGTTGGGCTCAGAGGAAGTGTTATCTGTAAGCAAGAGCACTTAAAAAAAAATCTTTTCTTGTATTCTTTTATATCGAGGATAATGGGATAAGCACTCATGTCCTTTTTTTTATATTTTACATCCAGTCCCTGTGTGTAAGCAAGTTTTGTAAAATGTCACCTGCTCCCACCGGCGCGGCACACGATGGCGCGCCTACTCTTACCAAAAAGCGGAACAGGATTTAACGTGTGTGCATGCAAGATGTTCTGCTCGATGATGATGATGATGTAGTCGTTGCTGAGGACGAGAACGAGGACGAGGACGATGATGGAATTGTCCAATGCATCTAGCTGGACAGTAATCTTTACTGTTGAGCGCTCTATAACTGATCGGTCTATGCGTGACTTGTCACGTTCGCTTTTGGGGGGGGGCTCGCTAGCTGGCCGCCCGATTGCCTCTTCCATTACTACTCTGTCAGACATTGTATGGAGCAAAATGTGACAGCAAAAAAGAGAGGGGGGGGGGGGAGGAGAGAGGGGGAGGGAGGGAGAGAGAGAGGGAGGGGGAGAGAGAGGGTGGGGAGGGAGAGAGAGGGGGGTGGGGAGAGGAGGGGGGGGGGAGAGGAGAGAGAGGGGGGAGGGGGAGAGGGAGAGGAGGAGGAGGAGGAGGAGAGGAGGAGAGAGAGAGAGGAGGAGAGAGAGAGAGAGAGAGAGAGAGAGAGAGAGAGAGAGAGAGAGAGGAGAGAGAGAGAGAGACACGCGCGCGCGCGCGCACACACACACACACACACACACACACACACACACACACACACACACACACACACACACACACACCACTTTTTCTTATAGAACTACGACAGCAAGCTTTTAGGGCACATGCAAAAATTCAAATACCATGAAAAAATGTGTCCATTAAATACACACATCTATATATTTATATATCTTATATTATATATCTACTCTACCTTATCTCTCTCTCTCTTGTATATACTCATACATTAATATATATTATATATATATATATATATATATTCACTGTGTGTGCGTGCGCGTGTATGTGTGTGTCTTTGTGTGTGTATGCGTGTCTGTTTGTGTGCGTGTGCGCTCGCGCTTGCGCGTCTATTATTCATGATGCTAAAATGTTGCGGCGGTGCCTCTAACCCGCACTAGATTGAAAGTAGTAACGTAACACTCTAAAAACGGGGCTATACCGCCCCTCCCCTCTCTTCCCACCCTCACCCCCCTTGACATTTGTGACACAGCCATCATTCCCCACAGCAGGCACCAAAATATTCTGTCGTAATGAGATCCTTGGGATCTGCTCAAAAACTGTGTTTTCAAAAAACAAGAAAGAGAAAACAGACAAATGAACAACATTATAGGTAATAGGTAAAGGTGTCCTATAACGTATGTGGTCGTAGGGGAGCGAGGCATCACAGACCTCAGATTTTTCCAGGGTACAGCATATTGAGGGCGATGCCCATCTCCTCTCCCTCGTTGTTTTACCTTCCATGACGCTAAAGAGGGCAGATACCCATTTGCAGCTGGGTGAACCGGGGGACTGTACTGAAGCCAAGGCACGCGCACGGTCACCCTTCCAACTGGTAACCACGCTCGATGCTGCTTATCATTGACTTTGGGAAATCAAGTGCTCTGAATACTGAGCTCTTCCGTGCTCAAACAACATTATAGGATTGGAAAAAGAATAAGAAAACGATAAAGATACTGTATGCAATACATAAAAAATATGTAAAAGTCATTTTAGAAAGGAAAAAGAAAAAGGAAAGAGACAAATGAACAAGAAATATCAAATGCATGGAAAAGAGGGCAAAGATGAGGAAAGAAAGCTGTGAAGAACATAGAGCAGGCATCCGTCTGTCTTGGAAGACTATGGAGTTGTGCTCTAGCCTGTAGAACACAAATCCTGGGTAAGTAAGTATGGAGCGCAAGATGTTACCCATGCAGCAGACCCCCCCCCCCCCCCTTCTCCACGTCACTGGAATATTCCATTTGAAAGACAATCGCCGATACGAATGGTTCCAGTGCCGTCGCAGGAGCCGCCAGAACGTTGCCATAATTTTTATAAGCCTACTGCCCTAAACCGCCCTGGGGACTCCCAACCCCCATTTTCCCCAGGGATGATGCTTAAATCCACCTATGTGCATGCTGGTTTTTTATCATTTTATTTTGTTGTCATCTGCTTCTACCGGCACACAATGGCCTGCTCTTCCGACCATAGCGTAGTGACATTTATGATACAATCAGACAGTAAATATTTCAAAGACACAGCGTGAGCATAATTATCGTCTATGTATTTTGACTAGGATTTTGTTGGTGGGAGATAAGGAGGGTGGTTGTGGGTTATTGAACGTTTACTATTTGAGAATTATGATTTGCTTTGCTTTAAAATCAGTCCTTCATGCAGCCTTTGAATCTGTTCCATCTTTGCTTTTAAAATTCTTTAATATAACAACTCTTAAAATGTCTAAAACCCTAAGCAGATTACTGACACTTTGAAGTAAACCAAATAATTGACAATTGATGAAATCACCGCTGGAAAAGAAGTCAGAATGCGGCTATCTTAATGGTAACTCTCAAAGGCATACGCAGAATCTCACTATTTGGTAAACAACAGAGCTCTAGACAAGGAACAGGGAAAACAATGAACAATCAATGGAAAATGAATATCTCATTACAAATCAAAAACAAAGGAGCCATCGCCCCCCTACCTCCTCCCTTCCTCCACCATTCCCTTCTTTTCTTCCCCTAAAACAAGTCAAGGGACACAATTATTGCCATTTTCTATTGTTGACACTGCGGTTCTTTCCCTTCATCAAATGCTCTGGCCTGTGAAAGACTATAAAAGCAATGCCTTTGTAGTTCATAGTTTGTCTTTAGTTTTCGTTTTGAGAGCGGCATTTTCATTTTTCATTGACATTTCACACACACATGCTAACATATGCACCCTCGTACACACACACACACACACACACACACACACACACACACACACACACACACACACACACACACACACCACACCACGCACATACATACACACACGCACGCACACACACACACACATAAACGCACACACACATACATACATATATACACACACGCGCGCGCGTGCGCACATACGCACGCACACACACACACACACACACGCATACACACGCGTGCGCACGTACGCGTGTGTACGTGCCGCGTGTGCACAGATATGCGATCAAAAACACATGACTTACAGCATCGGACAGGTACACACATAGGCTATATACATTGTCATATGAATACGTCTTGAATGCAACAGTATGAATCATTTTACTCGTCAAAGTTGTATTTAAAATACAATTCAAAGTTATCAGCAAAAATAACTCTTTGTAAAAGAAAAAACAACCGAAAAACACCCCCCTCCAAACATCATTGGATAGGTTTAAGAGTGAAGACGAGATGAGAGAGAGAGAGAGAGAGAGAGAGAGAGAGGAGAGAGAGAGAGAGAGAGAGAGAGAGAGAGAGAAATCGAGGCTTGTACAGACATAAATACAGACACAACAAAAACCCATAATCGAAAAGGAAGAAAAAAATCCAATAGAAAGACACACAGTGAAGATAATTACATCAAGCATATAGTTATCAATCATAGTAAACATAAACCATAACTGAAAACGTTCATTTTGGCACAAAATCATATTGACATCAATCAACATTTATCATTAATTCTGACATCAGTCATATTGATATCAAGAAGGAAGGATGGTGGCAGGATGGTTAAGACG
Source organism: Stramonita haemastoma (assembly GCA_030674155.1). Lineage (NCBI taxonomy): Eukaryota > Metazoa > Mollusca > Gastropoda > Neogastropoda > Muricidae > Stramonita > Stramonita haemastoma. The sequence continues at coordinate 27,933,290 of CM060320.1, forward strand.
TTCCTGCCAACAAGTAAACCGTGAGTTTCTGGGTTCTAACCCAGCCTCGCCTTTTCTTCCCAGTTTGACGAAAAAATCGAGCTGAATGTCAAAGTCATTCGGATGTGACTATAAACCAAAGCCCCGTGTGTGAACGCACGCAGAACATCTTGCACACACGTTAAAATCCCGTTCTGCCTTTCGAAGAGCAGGTCATCGTGTGCGATAGGAGCGGATGACAAAATTTTTATTAAAAAAGACCAAGCACGCACACAGGTGTCGTGTTTAGACACCATCCCTGAAAAAAAAAAATAATGAGTAGGCGCTGCACATGATGGCGACGCACTGCTCCCGGGAGAGCAGCCCGAATTTCACGCAGAGAAATCTGGTATGACATAAAGTGGTATAAAATATATAAAAAAAATCTAATAGACATTATTAATATTGACACCAATCAGGATTACTAACAATCAATCTTCTAGACATCATTCAAATTAACAATAACCATACAGGCATCAATCTTAATTGTTCTTCTTCGACCAACGCTCAGTCAGCGACTATTATTGTCTGTCATTATAAGTAAAAAAAAAAAAAAAAAAAAAAAAAAAAAAAAAAAAAAGCGCTGCCACTAAGATAAAACACGGTTCCATGTGGGCGAAATTTTTTTTTTTTTTAAAGAATTAAGAATTGCTGAATACATTTATGGATATCCCCTGTGTGAATTAAAAGAATTGCGGGTATAAACATGTCTGTAGAAACAGTTACTTCTACTTATTATAGATAAAAAGTTTTGGAGTTTGAAACACTTGGTTTTGGCGGCCGTTTTTAAATTGTTTCCATAGCAAAAGTGCAGAAAACTAAGTAATTCTTTGATTTTTAGGCTCTACACGTGATGCCCTTTCAATACCTGGAATAACTTTTAACATGGGCTTGTAAACAAAATTTCATCAGTTTTGACCCCCAAGTTGCATTTGACTTCGATGTGGGAGAGAATTGTTATCTTTAAGTCTTTCTGGAAAAAAAAAAAACACGCAACAGAATCAACCAAGAAGGCAGAAAATTGACCTAAAAAAAATGAGACGAAAGAAAGAAAAAAAGGAACAAAGGCAAAATTAAAGAGAGGGATTGAAAAGAAGGATTTTTTTTAGCGCAGAACTTCCAGAAGGTTGGGATGCCAGTTTATACACAGAGAGACCTCAGGCATCGCCTTGAGGGGCAATCAATGATATTGCCATCCCTGCTGTGCGGGAACACCTGTATGTATACCTGCCCTCACCACAGACAGCTTTTATGGCGACATGGCGATCTATTATTTATCAAGTTTCAGAACGCACTCACTCAGCTTAGGCATCACACGTATCCTCCCATATCATGCTCCGCCACCTGTGTAACACGCCTGCTTTTGAATCTCTCTGTCTCTTGTCTGTCTGTTTGTCTGTCTGTCTGCCTGTCTGTCTGTCTGCCTGTCTATCTGTCTCTGCCCCTCTCTCTCTCTCACTTACGCATCACACATACCCACCCATATGCTCCGCCACTTTTATAACACACCTACCCTTGAATGTCTCTTTCGCTTGTATGTTTGCCTGTCTGTCTGTTTGTCTGCCTGTCTATCTGTCTCTGCCCCTCTCTCTGTCACCTATGCATCACACATACCCACCCATATGCTTTGCCACCTTTATAACACACCTACACCTGAATCTCTCTGTCTGTTTGTCTGTCTGTCTGTCTGTCTGTCTGTCTGTCTGTCTTTGCCTCTCTCTCTCTCTCACTTACGCATCACAGATACCCACCCATATGCTCTGCCACCTGCATAAACACCTACTCCTGTTATATGTCTGTCTTTTGTCT
>CM060320.1:27942616-27952616 GCA_030674155.1 Stramonita haemastoma
GAGTACATTGTTGTTCAAATGTTCAAACCAAACAAAAAATCATCACATCATACACTTAATGACACTGTCAGTGATATTGAAGTCATATTGAATTTTTGCAGACACACACACACACACAACACAACACATACATACACATACACACACAACACAACACAACACACGGACGCACGCACGCTTACACACACACACACGCACACACACACACACAACAACACACAACATACACACACACATACACCACACACACGCACGCGCGCGTGCGCGTGCACGCATACACACTCACACACACACAAACCCATAGCAAACAGTGATCATTAAAACGCGAAATTGCCTGAGTATATTGATAAAAAAGGCACAAAAACACAGCACTATGTGATCTAAAGACAAATTGTTACATGTAACACCACTTTTGAAACATACGTACACCACAACAAGCATAAACTTCCAAACAAACAAAGAGGCCAGCAAACAAAGTTTAAATACGTTCACAAACAAAGAATGAAAAGAAAAACAAAACTTGCGATAAAATGATGCTGCAAGTTAAATCATTTATCTGTTCTTGTTTCATGAAAACACATCAAACAAAAATAATATAAAAAAAAACAGTTGCGAAGAAGAATTGCAAAGAAGAACAAGAGGAAGAAGAAGAAGAAGAAGAAGAAGAAGAAGAGAAGAAGAAGAAGAAGAAGAAGAAGAAGAAGAAGAAGAAGAAGAAGAAGAAGAAGAAGAAGAAGAAGAAAAGAACAAGTAGAAGAAGAAGAAGAAGAAGAAATGTAAGAAGAATTGCAAGAAGAAGAAGAATTGCAAAGAAGAAGAAGAATTGAAAGAAGAAGAAGAAGAATTGCAAAGAAGAAGAAGAATTGCAAAGAAGAAGAAGAATTGCAAAGAAGAAGAAGAATTGCAAAGAAGAAGAAGAAGAAGAAGAAGAAGAAGAAGAAGAAGAAGAAGAAGAAGAAGAAGAAGAAGAAGAAGAAGAAGAAAAACAACAACAACAACAGCAACAACAGCAACAACAATAATGCAAATAAGAAGAACAGAATAGGAAGAATGCAAAGTAACTGACAAGAAAGCATTGGAAGTATCATACCAAATGCAAAAGTAATCATTTGCATCAGTCTCTTCACAAATAAACATGTAAATGATATTTCTAGGCAAAAGTGAAAACACCATCTCCGAAAACAAATCAAACACACATACTTTTTATCTAATTATAACATTGTAAATGATAATATGATAAAAAGCTATCTCTCTCTCTGTCTCTCTATCTCTCTGTCTCCCTCCCTCACACACACACACACACACACACACACACACACACACACACACACACACACACACACACACACACACACACACACACACACACACACACACACACGCACACACACGAGCGTGCACACACACACACACAATCATTACATAGTGTGCATTGATTAGAAACAAAGTGATTATCAGTATAGCCAATTTATTCACACAAAGCCTCTTCTTTTTACAAAGCATTAATTTACATTTTTAAAAGAAAAATCACTGCAAAAAGATTGAAAAAGTCTTGTAAATTACAGCTTTATGTGTGCTTGAAGGACCACAAGAATCGATAATAAATGGTATGAACCATAATATCATCGAAAACAATCAATAGCATGTCAGTCAAATGACGATAACAACAATGAGACAAAGTATTTTTTTCACCTGTGTATAACATTATGTACACAGACACAGACACAGACACAGACACAGACAGAAACACACACACACACACACACACACACACACACACACACACACACACACACACACCACACACACACACACCACACACACACACACACACACACACACACACACATACACACACACATACACACACACACGCGGGCATGCACACACGTACACACACACACACCCACGCACGTACTGATGCTAGACCTATCATATAAACAAAAAAAATCGAGAATGAAATACTTTTTAATAGGCTGTCTGTTAGTCTGCCCATTAATCCTCCCCCCTCCCCCGCTGTCCATTCTTGAGTCCATCTGTCTGTATGTATGTCTATCATGTCCGGTTGTTAATCCACTTGACATTTTGGTCTGCCTGTCTGTCACTCTATCTATGTGCTCGCTAGAAGGTCTATCTATTCATTCATTCATGTGTTTTTTTCTAATCTATCTACTTGTTTGTCTATCTTTTTTGTCTTTCTCTCTGCTTGTTCATCTGCTTGTTTGTTCATCGTGCACCTTCTGTCTGTTTGTTGCCTGTCCGTCCGTCAGTCTGTTTGTTTGTACATCAGCCAATCTGTCTGTCATTGTCCATCTATTAATGCGTTCCTCTTGTCAACCCGTCAGTCTGTCTCCCTGTTCATCCTTCCATCTATCCATCCATCCGTCTGTCCATCCACCTGTCTGTCTTTTCATCCACCCATCCGTTTGTCCATCCATCCATCCATCCATCCATCCATCCATCCATCCATCCATCCATCCATCCATCCATCCATCCATCCATCCATCCATCCATCAATGTAATCATTCATCTATTCATCCCGCCGACTGTCTATCCATCCAACGTCTACCCATTTATCTATCAATTCTCCCGTCTCTTCCGACATTTATCCATCCATCCGTCTATTCATTCATCTATCCATCCATCCTCTATACACGCATACATCCGTCTGTTCATCCATCTATCTATCCATCTATACATCCGTCCATCAGTTCATTCATCATCATCTGTCCATTCATCCATCCATCTCGTCATTCATCCATCATCCTTATTCATCTACTGTCCATCCATCCATCCATCTCTGTTCATTCATCCATCGACCCGTTTTCCTCCATCTATCCACGCGTTTGTCTTTCCATCTCTCGTCCTCTCCTATTCACCCATCTGTCAATCCATTTATCCGTCAATCCATCCATTAATTCAATCTGTTCATCCATCCACCGATCCCTTTACTGATCCATCCATCCATCCATCCATCCATCCATCCACCATCCATCCATCCATCCATCCATCCATCCATCCATCATCCATCGCCTATCCATCCATCAACCCGAGTGTTCATCTATCAACCCGAGTGTCCATCTGTCAACCCGAGTGTCCATCTGTCAACCCGAGTGCATCTGTCACGAGTGTCCATCTGTCAACCGAGTGTCCATCCGCCCATCTATCAATCTATCCATGTATCAGCCAGTGGGGTCTGTCTGACGGAGACAGACAGGGGCTGCGGGCTAGAAGACCATGGCCTCCTTCATGATATGCGAGATGAGGCGGAAAGGTCTGCCCAGGCTGACTCGATCTCTGAGGTCCACAGGTCGCCCATGGCAGGCTGCACGGCACAGATGAACTGAGGTCCGATCAGCTGTAACACACAACGTGCACAGGGTTGTAAGACATGTATGAGGAGGTAGGGAGGCAGGGAGGGAGGTGAGAAGGGGGGGGGAACGATAATGATGATGATGATGATGATGATGATGATGATGATGATGATGATGATGATGATGTGATGAGAGACGACGACGACTGAGGAGCGATGAGAGGACGATCGACGATGATGATGATGATGGTAGTGATGATGATGATGATGATGATGATGACTTATGAATGATGATGATGATGATGATGATGATGATGATGAATATATATATATAATAATAATAATATAATAACGACGTACGAGTACGTACGTAGTAGTAGTAGAGATGTATGATATAATAATAATAATAATAATAATATAATAGAATAATAATAATAATAATAATAATAATAATATTATATAATAATTATATATTAATAATAATTATATTATAATAAACAAATGTAATAATATCTGGAATTGATATAGCACTGAATTATGTATATCAATCAAATCAAAGAGATTACATTCAAATCATTAACCCTCACGCATCATCCATGAATGAAATAAACATATATCAATACTACACACCACAACGCACACAGACACACAGACACACAACACACACCACACACACACACACAACACACACACACACACACACACACACACACACACACACACACACACACACACACACTACAACACACACACATACAAACACACAACAAACAAACACACACACGCACATACACACACATACACACCACGCACAACACACACACACACACACACCACCACACACGCACGCACACCACACACACACACACACACACACACAAGCGGGTCAGCGCGCGTTGTTCGAGTGTATGCACGCCCACAGACCCAGACACACGAGTAAATACACCATGAATACATACTGAATACTGTATATCACCCTGTGTACGTATTTGCATACATTTACAACCACATCTGTTCTACTCAGGGGTCTGTGCTGCATCTATGCTTTGTTTATTGCTATGAGACGCCCCTCTGCCCCCTTCTCTGTGTAATTTTTTTTCTCTCTTGTCTCTCGCTCTGTGTTCTGTCTGTCTGTCTGTCTGTCTGTCTGATGTCTGTTCTGTCTGTCTGTCTGTCTGTCTGTCTGTCTGCCTGCCTGTCTGTCTGTTGTCTGTCTGTTGTTGTCTGTCTGTCTCTCTCTCTCTCTCGCTCTCTCTACTGTCTTCTTCTCGTCTTCTATCTCCTCTCTCTCTCTCTCTCTCCCTCCTCCTCCTCTCTCTCTCTCTCTCTCTCTCTCTTCTCCCTCAGCTATCTATATCTATATCACTCTCTGCTATCTCTTCGGAAAGTCACTGTCTCCTCGTATGTGTTCTTTCTGTCATATGCTGAATATCGGCATGATGAAACAATAGTTCAGTTTCAGTACTTAATCAAAATGTCTGTGATAATGTTTATATTTTAGATTATCTCTAAAATCGGAATATGGCTATAGAAAATATGAGAATAAATGGTCGTATATCCAAACATCTGACTATGTTTTGAGCTCTCGCCGAAAATAAATTGCTATTCCTTTCTGAGAGGGCAATAACTAAGCAATGCAAATCCGAACTTCTCTGTATTCGTGAAAAGAACAACAGCAACAACCACAAAACATAAAACCTGATTTACCTCTGACAGCTGACAGCAAAAATGATAAGTTTTACCAAGTAACATAAACAATTCTGATCCAAGGGGATAATGACAAGATAGAAATCATTGTAAGTTATTTTTCTTGCTTCGAGGGAGACTATGTTTCAGGTCAATATTTTGGGGCAAAAATGATTGGTGAAAATGAACGAACTGCAGTAAACAGAATACTAAATAATGAATGAAGGATCGAGAGAGCAGACAGAAAGAAAAGAAACAATTCAAAGGTAGAAGAAAAGAAGAAAACAAGAAAGATAGACATAAGAAAGAAAGAAAGATGGAAAGAATGAAAGAAAGAAAAGATTTGAAAGGTGATCTCTTAAGCAAAAAGATGATTATTTAAAATAAAGGACAGTAAACAGATGATCAAAACGGAAAGGACAGACAGAAAGGAAAAAAAAGAAAGACAGAAGACAGAAAACAACGAATAAAAGACAGAAAGAAAGGAAAGGAAATGTGTAGGCAGTTGTAGCACCTCCAACAATAGTATGATAGGTGCTTCAGACGGGGAGGATGTGTGGTGTGTGTGCCGTGCGTGGTGTGTGTGCGTTGTGTGTGGGGGTGTGTGTGTGTGTGTGTGTGTGTGTGGTTGCTGTGTGTGTGTGGGTGTGTGTTATGTTTGCGTGTGTGGTGTTGTGTGTGTGAGCACGCACACGCGCCTGAAATGTGTGTAGTGTGTGTGCGTATGTGTAGTGAGTTGGTGTGTGTGTTTGTTCGTGGTGTGTGTGCGTGCGTGCGTGCGTGCGTGTGTGGTGTGTGTGTGTGTAACACGCAAAGAATGATGCCCCACTAACTGGTACAGATAAGAACCAAGAAAGGCGAGCCCACCACCACCACCACCACCCACCCAAACCAGCATATTTGCCCATCACCGTGTCTGCAGTACCCGCGAAGTGCCATACTTGACTGCTGCACTTCCTGCCTCTTCAGGGATACTGCTGTTGATCATCCTGTGAAGTATTTTCATCTGCCATTTTGCCACTGGACCTTTGCCATGTTTCTGCTGCTGTTTTTTTTTTTCTCCAGACTTTGGTTGTTGTATTTTTGCCATGTTTCTGTTGTCGTGGCATCTTTCCAGTGTTTCTGTAGTTGTATCGTTCCAATGTTTCTGCTGTTGTATCTTTCTCATGTTTCTGTTGTTGTTGTATCTTTACCATACCGCTTATCTTTGCTACACTGCTAACTGTATCTTGTGATATTCCTGCTGTTGTTCATGTTGTACCTTTTTCCAAACTGCTTATCTTTGCTACACTGCTGTATCTTGTACTACTTCTGCTGTCGTATCTTTCCCACGCAGCAGCTATGGTACTTTTCCCGACGTGCTGTATTTTTTTTCCATTCTGTTTTCCGCTTTTTCCCGTATTCTGCCGTATCTTTTCCAAATCTTCCCTTATTTTTTCCCGTCATTTCCTTCGGAATCTGTGTTCTCATACTGTGGCTGATGTATCTTCTCATCTTCTTATCTTTTTCCATGCTGCTGCTGTATCTTTCCATACTGCTTGTAGTATTCCCATGCTGCCTGCTGCAGCTGCTGCCTCCCCCCTCCCATAATAAGTGTTTGCTGCATGCTTTCTCTTTTGTCACTGCGTCTGCTCCTACACATCTTCGCTTTTGCTCATGCTTGTTTATGTTATTTAGTTAACACTCAAATCCACGCGCCCTCTCTATACATACCTGTCAGTATCAATAGTCCTTATACCGTAATTGATTCTCCTAGTGTGGCCCGTTTGTTTTCTTTCCCGCTTTCTTTCTTTTGTTGTTATTTTCCTCTATCTGCTTCTCATTTCTATGCTATTGTGTTTCTTTCTGTGACTCTTCTCTCTCTCTCTGTCTCTCTCTCTCTGTCCTGTCTCTCTATCTCTGTCTTTGTCTGTCTGTCTGTCTGTCTCTGTCTCTCTGTCAGGGGATCCTTTTTGTCTCCTGGTTTTGTAAGCAAGAAACATGTCCCACTGTACATATACAAAAAATATTAGATGATAACTTTTCCTTTTTTTCAAGTCTCTTTTTATATTTTTTTATGCTTTTTCTTGTCTTTCTCTGATCTGATTGTTTTTGTTACATGTTTTGTAGTTTTGTTATATGTTTTGTACCTCCACCCCCACCCCTGCCCCAGAAAACATGCTGCATTGTACATTCTTTTTTTTGTCACCTAATAAATCCAATTTCCTTTTCAATGCTTAGATTCACAAAGAAACAACCTCGTCACACAAAAAGCTTAGTGTACATACAAGCTTATTCCTTTCCCTCAGTGGCAAAAGTATGTTTTTTGTTGGCTAGTTCGTTACTTCTATTTATTTGGTTTATTTTCATGCTTTGGAGTTCATGATCACAATCTTAGAGAAAGGTGGAAGAGGGTGGGGGAGGAAGGATGGAGCAGAAAGAAGATGGATTTTAATATGGAGGCCAGAGAAGAAAATGTGGCATTTTGGGAAGAAGGGCTGGGGTGCTGGGAAAAGGGTCAAGCAGAAAGAAAATATATGTTTCTTTGTTTCTAGGTCTATTTGTCTATCTGTTTTTCTGTTTCTGTGTGAATCGACCTATCTGTCTATCTGTCTGTCTGTCTGTCTGTCTGTCTGTCTGTCTGTCTGTCTGTCTGTCTGTCTGCCTGTCTGTCTATCTTATTCTTTACTTTCGAGGATAATAGAGTAAGCAATCATGTGCGTATGTATACAGTTTTGTAAATTACGTCATCTGTTCCCAATATCTGTCCCTCCGTTTGTCTGTCTGTCTGTCTATCTATTTTTCTACCGATCTATATGATCTGATATATTATATATAGTGTATATTATATCTATATTATAATATACAGAGAGAGAAAGAGACACAGAGTGAGACACACAGAGACAGAGACACAGAGAGATACACAGAGACAGAGACAGAGAGAGACACTCACACAGACACAGAGACACAGAGATACAGAGAGATATCACACACACATACACACACACTACACAACTGCATACACTCGGGGACTGGATGAAAAAAGCACATGAGTGCTTATTCATTATCCACAATATAAAATAATTAAAAAAATAAAATAAAATGCACACACACAGACACGCACGCACGTACGCACGCAACAGACACGCACGCAGCGCGCGCGCACACACACACACACACACACACACACACACACACACACACACACACACACACACACACACACACACACACACACACACACACACAACACAAACAACAACACACAACACACACACACACACACACGCACACACACACACACACACACCAACACACACAGACAACAACACACACACAACACACAACACAACACACACACACACACACACACACACACCAACACAACACACACACACACACACACACACACACACACACACAACCAATACAGACAAACATGTCAGAAGAAATGATAAGAACAGTGACAGGAAAAAAAGAAGAGGCAGAAAAAGCAGAATACCAAAAAAAGTTAGGGGAATTCCTCTTTCCTGAACTTTGGGTACCATTTCTGGCCAGTGAAGGTTATCAGCGGAATTGAATCAGCAGTGCCTGTCAGACTGTGTGTTTGCCTTTCAGATTTCACATCACTAGGTTTGGTTGGGTTTTTTTGCTATTTTTTACCCTGCATTGCAGGTTATATCACACATAAAGGACAGACATCTTTGTCAATGCAAAACGTTCATACTTTATAATAATAATAATAAAAATAATAAATGGAACTTATATAGCGCTATATCTTGCAAAAACAAATCAAAGCGCTTGCATTCAACCAATTCTTGCACATGCAGCCAACAACAATTAAAATTTTTTAACGAAATCAATGCACACACACACACACACACACACACACACACACACACACACACACACACACACACACACACACACACACACCACACACACACACACACAGTATAAACTTTATCGTCCAATATCACTTAAAGTGGAAGATGTTAAAGCGAAAAAAACAACAAATGTTCAATGCCAATACAGTGTATAGCCTTCTGACATTATGATTGTGTTACACATATCAATGTTTCAATTATCTTGCAAGTTTTTTTTTTTAGGGAAAAAACAATGTAGAAATACATTTCTCTTGAGTATCTTCATTAATACTAGAACAAAGGTAACAGAATAGAAATAACGACAGAATTCAGGTTTAATCAAAACAAAGAAGTAAAAGAGTATTGTTACAAATGAATCAAGGCCTCAAAAAAGATGTATCAAACAAAGTATAGCGTGAACATATCACATCACTAGTTTAGTTCCCTGCTGATGACTCACGTGTGCTGCAACTCCTGCAGAGACTGACTGAAGTATACCAGACCAGATGGAACAAATTCAAAAGATTCCTGCCTTGTTTTTGAGTTTTCTCCTGTTAGGATGCCGGGGGGGTGGGGTGGGCTGGGGGTGGGGGTGGGAGCTGTCAGAATAAAATAGCATCTCCATTTTCTGGAACTTCTGTGCTAAGAATACCTTCTTTTCTTATCTTTATCTTTGTTTCTGCCTTGTTCCTTGTTAATCCTGTCACCTCCTTCTTTGTCTTTTTTCTGCCTTCTTGGTCCATTTTCTTGTCTTTTTTTCCAGAAAGACTTAAAAGACAACAGTTTTCTCTTATGCCGAGGTGGGAGGGGCTGGGTCTGACTAATCAGGCGCTTTACGGCAGTGCAACATAGTTTCGCTCATATGACAGACAACATCAGTTTCTTTCTGAGCGTTTGAAGAAAAAAAGAATTGCGATGATGAAGAAGATGAGTTGCAAAGATGAAGGAGAACAATAAACCTCAAAAAATTGCGAAGCATTGCAAAGAAGAAGAATTGCAAAGATTTGCAAAGAAGAATTGCAAAGAGGACAAAAGCAAGGGAATATGCAAAGAAGAAGAAAAATAATTGCGAAGAAGAAGAAAAATTGCGTAGAAGTGGAATTGCAAAGAAGAAGAATTGCAAAGAAGAAGAAGAAGAAGAAGAAGAAGAAGAAGA
>CM060320.1:27967616-27970116 GCA_030674155.1 Stramonita haemastoma
ATACTATACAATCAACCAATTAATTGAAGTAGTTACATATACATAATGCACGTGTGTGAGCGCGTGCGAGAGAGAGAGAGAGAGAGAGAGAGAGAGAGAGAGAGAGAGAGAGAGAGAGAGAGAGAGAGAGAGAGAGGAGAGAGGAGAGAGAGAGAGAGAGAGAGAGAGAGAGAGAGAGAGAGAGAGAGAGAGAGAATTTGATTTTGATTTATTCTTTTATTTTTTTATATCGAGGATAATGTGCTTTTTTACATCCAGTCCCCATGTGTATGCAGTTTTGTAAATGTCATCTGTTCCCACCGGCACACGATGGCCTACTCTTACGAATAGCGGAACAGCATTTAACGTGTGCGCAAGTTGTTCTGCGTGCGTTCGCACACGGGGCTTCGGTTTAAAGTCTCGTCCGAGGGACTTTTGGGGAGAGTGGAGTCAGCACTGATGTTAACTCCAGGAGAAAAATCTCCTCGACCGGACTCGAACCTGAGTCGTCAAATTGCGAGCGCAATGATCTGACCACTAGGCTATCCGTTTCCCCCCCTCCCCCCAGATACAATACAATCGAACAATTAATTGAAGTAATTACATAATTCATGTGTGTGAGCGCGTGAGAGAGAGAGTGAGAGAGAGAGAGACAGAAAGAAAGAAAGAGAGAGAGAGAGAGAGAGAGAGAGAGAGAGAGAGAGAGAGAGAGAGAGAGAGAGAGAGAGAGAGAGAGAGAGGGACAGAGACAGAGACAGAGAAAGACAGAGACAAAGAGAAACAGAGACACAGAGACAGAGAGAGAGGCAGACAGACAGACAGACAAAGACATAAACAAGCACAGACTGTTTTGACTATTTTCAATGAAGGTTTTATTGACATAAAGAATAAACCAGACACCAACTAAAACGTCTGCATAACTAATTTAAAGGCTAAGTACCTTAAAACCCTGACGAAAATACCGACGAGCGATGCTGAAAACATCACAGACGGTCAACACGATCCGTTCTGGTAATAGCAAGATTTTAACCTGAGGTTTTTTTAATCTGCGATTCTGTCTCCTCCTAATCCGCTAGAGATGAACGATCAACAAGTAGTCAGGTTTTGATGATAAAAGTACAGCCAGAGGGTCATACCAGGGACAGACTGTGTTGACGTGTCTATATTTATGAGGAAATAAAAGTCGGTCGTGATATTTTTGCACTCTTAGTCGCACAAACAAATTGAGAGACCAAACAAATAATAATGAAACGAGACAGGTCAGACAGACAGGCAATTAGATGGCTAGAAAGACAGATAGACAGACAGACTGCCAGCCAGCCAGCCACACAGACAGACAGACAGACAGACAGAAAGACAGACAGACAGACAGACGGACAGTCTAATGGAAAAAAGTCGGCCGTGATGTCACTTCAAATATAAAAAAACAGCTTGAGGGCTACTGGCTTAACTTGAGTTACTGGCTGAAAGGTCCCGGGTTCGAGTCCAATAACAGTCATAGGGATTTTTCATACTCTGACTGGTTCTTAACTCAGAGCAACTCTGCTATGGGTTTGTTTTAGGAAGACTGAGGACCACATCCAGTCACCTCACTGATGCAATTTTTAAGAGTCTTGTTCAAATTTTCTCTCCATCACTGCAGGTGTCTGAAACTCTCAGGCTTGGATAATGCCGGTATGATTATAATTATTATGATAGGAAGAGTAAAGTAGAGAACTGTCAAGTAGAGTCAAAGCACATGCACTTTACAATCATCGTTACATCATCCTTGTCACCATCGATCATCACACAATGAAAAAACATCGGAGGCCCTTGCTGTTCTGGTCTCATTGGGGGCGACGTCAGTTTCGGTCTACCCATACACTCCAGTGCCTGTGATGAGACTGAGTCAAAGCCTTCCGGGTTTGGAGCTTTACGGGAGGTTATTGGAAGCGTATTATTGTGGCCACTGCTACTTCATAGCAGCATCACTCAGTCTGGTTCTGCGGTTAAGCTGCTATTGTCGACAGTAGGGGGGCAGTGTAAGAAGTGCCCTGCATAGGTTAGCTCAGAACAGACACTACCCACCACCACTAAACCAAAGTGACCCGGGAAAAAGTGCAGGGCACCTCTAGCTCGTAGCCCCACGGCAGCATTGATAACCTCATTGTGGGCATCTGGTAGCGAAAAAAATACAGTTGCAGACAGGAAAAAGAAAAAAAATAATAATGGGTAGGCGCTGCACTTGTCGCAACGCGCTCTCCCTGGAGAGAGCAGCCCGAATTTCTCGCAGAGAAATCTGCTGTGATATAAAGTGGTATGAAATAAAATAAAATAAAATAAAATAAAATAAAATGAAATAAAATAAAAATCTGACCCTGAGATTGCGACATGACAAATTCAAGCGTAGCTGAAACAGAGAGATGGAGGTGAGCGGCATGGGAGCAGTAAGACAGGAGCGTCACTGAAGATTAGGCAGCGAGAGAATTAGAAAAAAAACAAACCCTGTGTTTTGTCTATATTTGTTGTCAGATTTTTGTCT
>CM060320.1:27976100-27981100 GCA_030674155.1 Stramonita haemastoma
GTCATTTCCCCCGCAGACATGACAAGGACACAATAGAGGTTATACTATTCGGGCGCATAAATAATTTACATCCATATCTTTCTTTTTATTTTAAACGGACACACAATCCCAAGAACACACTTTATGGAGATCACTGTACCAAAAATACACTCTTTTACCCCATCCAAAACCTCCCTTTTCCCTGCATCAAAAGCTACACAAAAGGTGAAACTTGTAAATAAGTGGACAGGACAGGACTTCATATTGCTTCGTGTCTCCAAAAAACACATTTCGCGAGCTTTGGGGCGACATCAGCTGAGATCAACCATGTTGGCTAAATTCGGCAATATCTCGCTACCCCCGCTTTACATGGACAAAGATGAGGTAGTAAAAGAAATTACATGAGTGGGGATCGGGGGGGGGGGGAGGTGGGCACAAAACATAGAAGGTGGGGGATGGGGGGTGGGGGGGTGGGGGGTGAGGACAGGAAAGGAGGAGAGAAGATGAGGCCCTTGTTCACAACGTAAGAAATCCCTCTTTCATTTGCAGAGGGAAATTGCAGCTATTTTGGAAAATAAAGTGCAGCACAACACGATTGCCCCGGAGTTGTCAGCAAACAAAAACACAGAGGATAAAAAAAAATGGAGGGGGGTGGGGGGAGAGAAGCCAAAAGAAAAAAAAAAGAGAGAACAAGGAAACATTAAAAAGTAAAGAAAGAAAAAGGAGAGGTAAAGGAATAAGAATAAATTTGATGAAAGAGAAGAGAAGAAGAAATGCAGTAAAGATAGCATAAAAAGAAGACGAAAAGACATCTACAGAAAAAAATGAAAAAAAGGCAAGAAAAGTACGAAAAGAGAAGACAAAAATAAAAGTAGGAAAGACAGTGAGAAAGACAGCAAGAAAAAAAAACCAAACTGAATGAGGAAAACAAAGAAAGAGAAAGAAAAGAGAATAAAAAGAAACGAAAGAAGATACAAAAAGATATGAAGCAAAAAAGAGACAAGAAATAAATAATAAAAAACCACAAAGGGAATTGTAAAAGAAAAAAGACCAAAATAGAAAACACAAAAAACAGGGGAAAGTAAAAAAAAGAATAAAAAAGAGAGAATGAATCACAGAACAACAGATAACAAGAAAGTCACGTTGCAGCCTTCTCCAGCATATTGCTTTTAAGAAACAAAGCAAAAAAAAAATCATCTGATCAGAAAAGCCTCGTGGTCAGAGTAGCAAATCTATGACCTGATAATATTTAACAGTACAGGTTTGAATCACAGCTAAGGTGACTGTTTGAAGGGCTTGTATATCTGGAGGTAATCTAGGTAATAACTGTCTTTCCCCTAAAAACACAAGCTCATGATCACCCCAAAAGCACAGGAAATTGAGGTAAGCTACAAGCATAGCTAAAAACACTAAAAATGATTTTTAAACATTTATCAAATATAACAACACAAAACATTACTACAGTACCAGATCATCACTTCCAACATTCTGAAATGAAAAATAGCAATGACATCCGTACGGTCTACGCATATCGAGACTTTTTGCATAACATAGTGCAAGTACCGGTTGGTGCGCGCGTGTACACACACGTACACACACACAAACACACACACACACACAGAGACGAGGTTACCATGACATGATATCCAATAAACATGCCATTTTGCTGATACTCTGATCTATGGTTCGTTAAAAAGTTTGGGGGGGGGGGGGGGGGGTATTTTAAAGATTTAAGGTGGGGTTGGATTCTTTTTGCTTCATATGTCCAAAAAAATATCTGTCAAACTGACAGTCTGTCTGTCTATCTGTCTGTATCTGTCTATCTATCTGTCTTTCTGTCTGTCTGTCTGTCTCTCTCATATTATGCTGGACATTCTTCATTCATTTGCAGACGGAAATTGCGCAATTTTGCAATAAAGGTGGACATACACGATGATTACCTTGGGGTCATGGGTTAATGAAAACACAGAGTGGAGACCATGCTTTTGAATACTTTTTTTCCTGTTAGCATGTTTTCCTGTTGCTTAGTTTTTTTGCAGTGAGTGAGTTGTGTGTGTGTGTATGGGGGGGGAGAGGGGGGTCGGTAAAGGGGTTATTGCTTTTCTTACATTTTTTCTGTTTTGTTTTATGGAAAATCATCCAGCAAAACAAAGGGGAATAAAAGAAAATCTCTACAAATTAAGAAACCAACGTCACGAGATGTAAAGAAAAAAAAAGGATAAACCAAACAGTATAAGGGGAAATAAAATCAAAGAAAAAGACAAACATGGAAAATTGACACATCTGAAAGAAAAAAGAGAGAAAGACACTGATAACTTAAATACAGACAATGAGAAAAAAAGAAGCACACACACACACACCCACACACGAGGTTATACATATATATATATATATATATATATATATATATATATATATATATATATATATATATTGTAAAGAAATACATATATACTTATCTACACATACACATACATAGTTCACCTAAACAGGCCGAAGAGCGACCGATATGCAAGAAGAGCAAGTATTATATCCTAAAAACACTGTTAAGTAGTTTTGATCGGAACACAAAATGTTAAGTAAAAAACTAGAACGCTTGTGGCTATCAATAACATACCTATCCACAGAGGTAGAGTTCAGCAATTTACATATTTCCCAGCTTTATTATTTGTTCTTATGCTACTTTAACATAAGGTTGAAATAATGAAAAACTATATAAACATTATGGTATTTTTCTATGCACAACAGCGGCCGTATAGATAAGCATAAGAATACAAACTATGTAAACATTATGGTATGTTCATATACTTAACAACAGTCGTATAGATAAGCATTATCATATTACTGTATGCCAATCATCTGGCTAATATGATAGATTGTTTTGGCTACAACCTAACGAAAATCACGTAGAGTGAGTTGAAAACACAATAATGAAAGGAACGTTTATATTTCTTAATCTGTAATTTACACCTCGTATAAAGATCAAGATCAAAAAATAAAGATCAGAAAGACTAGATATCTTGATTGTTTCCGCACGCTAAAGACATATTTTACGAGATGATAGAATCTGGAACAAAAGAAATCCCCTTTGAACATTTTTGGCAATAATCCATCACTGTCTTGAATGGGAAGAAAAACAGTATCAAAAGACACTACTGGAGTGGGAATGTTGAGGGCGGCGTAGCCTTGTGGTTAAAGTGTTGCGCTTGTAATCTAAGGCCGGGATTCGAGCCACAACCAAGGCACCCATTCGTGGGGATTTTTCCCTGGAGTTACCATTTGTACCGGCTCCAAAACCCCACCCCCACCCCCAAGCCCTTTGGATGAGACTATAAACCGAGGTTTACTGTGCCAACGCATGCAGAGTATCGTGCACACATATCAAAACCCAGCTCCACCTTTTAGGAGAGTGGGCCATTTTGTGCCAGTAGAAACCGATGACAATTTTTTTTAAAAGCGCATGCACTCTAGTACTAATCTTGTTTAGACGTCAACCTAGAAGTCGGAATGCAGCTACCTTGATGAAAGTCTTTCGGATGAGACTATAAACCGAGGCCCCGTGTGCGGACGCACGCATAACATCTTGCGCACACGTTAAATCATGTTCCGCTTTTCGTAAGAGTAGGCCATCGTGTGCCAGTGGGAACAGATGACATTTACAAAACTGCATACACACGGGGACTGAGCGTAAAAAAGCATATGGTTGCTTATTCCACTATCCTCGATATAAATGCATAAATAAATAAATAAAAGTAGAAGAAAGCTTACATTAACATATTTCTTACCACTGGTGAAAACTCGGAGCTAGCTGTAGCCGAGAAGGCCCCGAAAAAAAAAGAATGGGACAGAGGGAGGAGGAAGACGGGGAGGAAGGGAAGTGGATGGGGGATAGATAGTAGAAGATGAGACCCTTGGTCATTGCACGAGAAATCCCTCCTTCATTTGCAGAGAGAAATTGCAGTTATTTTGGAAAAAAAAGTGACCAGCACATAACACTTGCCCGGGGGTTTTCAGCAGTAAAAGAACTGGGCAGAAGAAAAAAGATGTCACGAATAAGACAAAACAAGAAAGACAGAGAGAGAATAGAGTAAAGGAAGAACAAGACAAAAATGAAAGAAAAGGAAAAAGGGGGGGTAAAGGAACAGAAAACAGCATCGAAAATTTAAAAGAAAATCAATTGAAAGAAAAAAAAAAGAAGAAAGATGGAGACTCAGGTCACGAAATGAAGCAAACAGAAATAAATGAGGAGAGAAGAGAGAGAGGAGGGAGAGAGAGAGGAGAGAGAGAGAGAGAGAGAGAGAGAGAGAGAGGAGAGAGAGAAGAGAGAGGAGAGGAGAGAGAGAGAGAGAGACAGACAGACAGACAGAGAGAGACAGACAGACAGACAGACAGACAAAGAGAAAGACACACACTCGCGCGCGCACTCAGGCACGCACGCACGAACACACACACACATATGTAAGACTAAATCGTTCAGATTATATATATATATATATATAAATATATATATATAATATATATATATATATATATATATATATATATATATATATATATATATATATATATTTTATATATATAACGGCTCTCCCCACCCCTCAGATCACCATCCAATTAAAACAACAACAACAAAAACATCACACCAATGAGCCCCAGAGACATGAGGATTTCCAGTTCACTTAAATAGGACCTACAGCAACCAACATGGAACAAGAACAATTATATCATTCTTCACCACTATCCACATAACAATTTGCAGCAACAAAAAGAAACCAAACAAACTGACTTAACCATTGAAGAAAATGGCTTACTAACTCGCTAATTATATAGAGCGAGAGTTAATTAAAATAAACAATTTCCAACACTTATTTATTTTTTTTTTTTAATCCTTTTATATCGAGGATAATGGAATTGCACTAATGTGGTTTTTTCATCCAGTCCCGTGTGAGCAGTTTTGTAAATATTGTCACTTTTCCCACCGACACACAATGGCCTACTCTTGCGAAAAGCGGAACAGGATT
>CM060320.1:27986100-28006100 GCA_030674155.1 Stramonita haemastoma
CAAACCAAACAAAACAAACACAAGAAACCAAACAGAAAAAAATAAAGGAAAAGAACAGCTTTAGTTTATCTTTCAGCATTTCGCACGCTTGAGCATTAGGATTGTATTTGCTTGTCTCCTTGTTCTCTCTTTTGAGCCATTCCAGTGTGGCTGTGCCTATTGTCATGTTCGTCTACTCCAGCACACACACGCTAGAACTCGTGTTTCTTCAATGACAGTCCGGGCCGCTTTCAAAGAGCATGTGAAAACAGACGAAGAAAGAGGAGGAGGAGGAGGAGGAGAAGGAGAAGAAGAGGAAGAGGAGGAGGAGGAGGAGGAGGAGGAGGAGGAGGAGGAAGGAGAGAAGAAAAGAAGAAGAAGAAGAAGAAGAAGGAAGAAGAAGAAGAGAAAAACAAAAATAGGAGCAATAATGACTGTGGCAGTAACAACAACATCAAAAGCAGCAACAAGAAAACTGGAAAAAAATTCTCAACACTGTTTTCAGGAAGAATATTCTAACAACGATAAACTGACGGTAACATGAACTAGCAACAGCAAAACTGTCACGTCAAGAGAAACAATATTTTAACAGCTAAAACAACATTAATTAAAAAAATAACACCAGCAACATCGAAGCTGTTTCAACGAAAGTGAGACATGCGGAATGAGAAAAAACCCCAAAGCCTATAATGCAAAAAAAACCCCGCAACCCACAAAATGTATTGTTTGAGCATCAAGAGCGGCAGCAGCAGCAGTAACAACAACAACAACGACAAAGACAATGCTAAAAACAGGAGCAGCAGTAGAAACAGCACGAACAGCAGCAGCAAAAATCACGACAGAGACAAAAGTAGCATTGGTAGAAACAACAAAAGGAGCAACAACATCAACAATAACAGCTAAAATAACAACATCAACGCCACGCGGAAATCTGTAGTCATAATCAATCAAGTGTAAACCATACATAATATTTGCTAAAATGAATTGCGATATAACGCTACTGGGCAATGGCCCGAATGCGCAAACACAAATCGTTCAAAATAATTGTGTATTCTGCAATTCTGTCAACATCCAAAACCATCGGTGGATACCCTAGGGGGTGTCATGCAACAAGAGGAAAGTATTTCATATAATCTCCAGGGAATATCAAATTCACATCACAATTTATCACAATAAGCAACGGGGCTAAAAGCACAAGCAGAGAAAGAAAAACAGCAGAAGCAGCCAAACACGATCCTGCCATAACGCAATTACCCATACTTTGCCCAGAAATCAAAACAAAAGCAAAAAAGAGAACAACAACAAAGAACAAACAAACAAAAAGGGATTCTCAATGTTAACAAAGCGGTAGGGTTATTTGACAAAAGAGCTTACATTGCCAAATTGCACAGACATTCATTTACGTAAATCGATACTGGACATATCCCAACTGAGCACCCACGCATTCATGCATGCTCTCTCTCTCTCTCTCTCTCTCTCTCTCTCTCTCTCTCTCTCTCTCTCTCTCTCTCTCTCTCTCTCTCTCTCCGTTTTAAAGTAAGAAAGGTTCGTCATGTTTTCATATGTATCTTTTTTTGTACGGGCTGCTCTCTTCTCTGCTGTCACTTCTCAAGTTTAATCTATTTTATTTGGTTATTACCAGTGTATCTCCTGACATGAATGTCTGGTCGGTTGGGGATTATGTATTTGTTGAATACATATCTATCTCTTTTGTCTTAAATAAGTATACAAGTACCCAGTGGGGAATATGCATTTGTTGAATGCATTGTTGAATGTATCTCCTTTTTACAATCACAGGTTGAACTTCTATTCTTGGTGATGGTGATGTTTTTACTTGTTGTTGCTTTCTGTTTTAGCTTTGCTTTTTGGCTTTTCTCCTGTTTTAGTAGGGTCTCTTTTTTCTTTTTTTTCTTTATTTTCTATTCCCTAATCAGGGCAAGGGCCGGATAAAAAAGTATGTAAATGCCTACTCTGTTATCATTGAAAAATAAAGATTATTCATTTCCTCTCTCTCTCTCTCTCTCTCTCTCTCTCTCTCTCTCTCTCTCTCTCTCTCTCTCTCTCTCTCTCTCTCTCTCCACCCCTCCCGCCCCACCCCCCCACCTCCCCAACCAAACAGAAACAAATTAATCAGTATACTAGCCAACCTACCACTTTTTCTTCACGTAAAGGGTTTTTGTTGGTTTTTTTTTTTTTTAGTCATTTCATAAGTCATCAACCACACAATTAGCTAGCCAGTCATTAAGCACTCAGTCAGTCATTCTGTCAACCATCTAATTAATCAGCGAGTTAGCACTCTAGCCACAGCGACTTAGCCTAGCTATTTTTCCTGTCAGCAATGTCACCAGCTAGTCAACCAGTGAGTAAGCTACCATGCCATTATGGGCAGGCAAGCAACACGTAAGGATTCTAACAGCCACAAAGCTAAAAGCCAACCAGCCTGCCAGCCACTGAGCCACTCACCTACTTACTCACTCAGTCAATAATCTCACAGGGCATCTCACGCACAGACCATAATAGTCCAGTAAATCTACGACGAAAAGTACCTTAACCTCAAAACAATTGCAAGAGTTTGTTTTTCTTCACAGATATGTAATACTATGGTAGACAAACAACATTGCAAAAATCGAAGTGAATCTAACAAGAATTATGCAATTTATAAGGGTTTTTATTGTGTAATGTATATTCATGTGCTGTGCATATGCATGTAGTTGAAACAAAAAGCATTTTGCTTACCTTCTGTGCAGTTTTGTTATTCAGTTTAGTCCAAGTGTTTATAAAAATCAATGGCACATATGTCCGAACTTATGAAGGTCAAGGTCACACCAAGGTCAAGGTCACATGGACCTAACAGTGTTTTTTCTGGACCGAAACACTGATCTTTTAATGTCATTTACCTTAAGATATGTCAGTTTTTGTAAGAATCAATTATGTCCTAAACCTTTTAGTCAAAGTCATGTCAAGGTCAAGGTCACCACACAGTTTTTTTTCTTTGGTAGCCGGTAACAATCACCACAAGCAGGGGAGCAGTCAAGTCCATGCTTCCTGTATGTGCACCTCCTTGTATCACAGTCAGCTTTACAGTTACAGCGGATGACTCGGAGAAGCTTTGTGGGGGCAGGTGGCAAGTTTGTGGTGATGGAGACAAGTTGGTTATCTATGCTCTTCCAACCCCAGTCTTCAGGCTGCAGGTTATTATTTCCAATCCACTGCTGGACCTGCAAAATACACTGGCTGACTGTGATACCTGGCAGCAGCAGAAGTTGGCGGTAGGGCATGAACTTGAAGAAACGTTGTTCCCACTGCCACTTTCGAGCAAAAGCATTGGTATCTGAGACTGTCAAGAGTAGACCCAGACTTTCCATCGTAGAGACACATCAGAATCTGTTGACCAGCATCAGCAACTTCATGTTCTTCTTTGTCTTCCATGAACACCTTGGCCAGCTTGCACAAATGTTCTGAATTCTGAAATTTCTGCAGGCCTGTTTGTTTCCCAATACCAAAAGCACGAGAGGTTGTGTCACATCCTGTCGCTGCATGGATGACTGGCAGAATGTGGCACAATTTGCCAAGAGACAGTTGCATATGCTTGATGTTCCAGCATTTGCTGGGTTTTTCTCTGACCTTTTTACTTTGTTGCAGAAATATATCCTTAGCATCTCTACTGGCATGGTGAATCAAGAGAATCAAGAGATCAGTGTCATCCCCAACAACAACAGTGACCTTGCTTTTTGCGCATTCCAAGCAACTATCATGCAATCAGCATCACCTTCAAAACATGTGGCCATGCACATATTGTTCTGCAGTTCACAGCTGAGCAGATCAATAAAGCGTTGCTTGTTT
This sequence comes from Stramonita haemastoma, assembly GCA_030674155.1. Lineage (NCBI taxonomy): Eukaryota > Metazoa > Mollusca > Gastropoda > Neogastropoda > Muricidae > Stramonita > Stramonita haemastoma. Next base: position 27,989,923 of record CM060320.1, read on the forward strand.
CGGGGATTGGCAAGAAACAAGTCTTTCATAATCTGAAGAGTCATGTCAGGTGTAAAATGGATGTCAGTGGATGATTTCCCTTTTGAACTTTGCAGATGTGTGACATCTTTGGTTGAGGGTCCAGAAGAATATCCATCGAACACTACAGTTGGATTCCCATATCTCTGTTTTACATGTCGACGTACGTTTCGATGATGGATGCGTATGTAGACCCACGTGACCAAGGTATCTTTTGTAAGAGTGCTCCACCATCCAGGACAATATGCACCTCGTCAGTAGGCATCAGCTCTGGCATATTTTCCAATGTCAATTTCCATAGTTCATCTGCAAGGATTGCTTTGTTCCCATGCCGAAGAAAAGTGGGTGACTCAAAGAGAGATGATGGGTAGCTTGACAGCTCATATTTGAAGACTTCACTTTTATCTTCATACTTGTTGCCTGCTGCAGAAACAAGTCGTTGGAACAACAGCTGGGGATCCACATTGACCACGTCATCATCAATCTTGACCATATTTTTGGATGCCATTGCAATAACTTGATCTGATCTTTTGAAACTGTACTCTGTCACTTTCTGACCTTCCATCTTTTCCAAGATGGTGCTCCCAATCTCTTATGCTCTGTGTGCATTTACAGATGGATCAGCAATGGCACCTGTGCAGATATTTTTCAGATCAGGTCCTTCAGCCAATGGGTCCCTTTCTTGCAAAAATGTGAGCATAGTCATCAAATCTTGCTCATCTTTCTTCTTTCTGGCAGTAGTCGTATCTTTGTGTTGTTCACTTGTCACGAATGACACACCAGTGAAAGTCTGCATAGCTTCATTCATGTCAGCACACGCTGGCATTGATAGTAGCCATGACAAGCGCTGGGATTCAGAAGATTTGCATCTCTCTCTCTCTCTCTCTCTCTCTCTCTCTCTCCTCTCTCTCTCTCTCTCTCTCTCTCTCTCTGCTGCCTGCCTACCTGTCTGCCTCCCCCACACCCACTCCTTGCTTCTCTCTCTTTTTTTCTTTCTTCTTTTCTTTTTATTTAGACCTATCTATTTTTTTGTTTTGTTTTTATTCTTCTCTTTCTCCATACCCAATACAAATTCTCCTTCAATTTTTCTCTCTGATTTTTTTTCTTTTCCTATGTGCTCATTTCCTTCATTTTTTTTTATATTATACAAGATCTCCATTTTGGCATGCATTTCTATGATGTTACAACCATTGTTCATGTTATTTTTCTGGTTTTTTTGTGTGTTTTCATAAATTTGCTGCTAATTTGTTTTCATTGCTATAAATTTCTTTGTTGAGGGCTGGATGTAAAAAAGCCATTATGGGTGCTTATTCTTTTCCCTTAATCAAAGTTTCAAGTCTCTCTCTCTCTCTCTCTCTCTCTCTCTCTCTCTCTCTCTCTCTCTGGACGGATAGCCTAGTGGTTAGAACATTGCGCTGGCAATTTGACGACCCAGGTTCGAGTCCGGTCGAGGAGATTTTTCTCCTGGAGTTAACATCAGTGCTGACTCCACTCTCCCCAAAAGTCCTTCGGATGACACTTTAAACCGAGGCCCCGTATGCGAATGCACGCAGAACATCTTACGCACACGTTAAATCCTGTTCCGCTTTTCGTAAGAGTAGACCATTGTGTGCCAGTGGGAACAGATGACATTTACAAAACTGCATACACACGGGGACTGGATGTAAAAATGCACAAGAGTGTTTATTCCATTATCCTCAATATAAAAGAATAAATCAATCAATCAATAAATCTTCTCTCTCTCTCTCTCTCTCTCTCTCTCTCTCTCTCTCTGAAGACCAACAAAGCAATCTTTTTTTTCTGTTTGTCACTATTAGCCAACAGCAATATCAGAAGTTAAATTTGAATTAAACTCGCCTTTCACCCCTTTATAAGTTAAAGTGAAGAATGCAGTATCTGCATTGCATTGTTGTTTGCAAATCACACACAAGTGTATGTCGCTCTCCATTGCAATCCTTTTGGAAAGCCTGCAAAATGGTTAGATTTTCTGTAAACTTTTCAACCCTTGTTTTGACTCAAACAGGCTGCCATAGTTTCCCCTACACAGGGAATATAGTGTTGGTGGAACCTGTCTCTAATAACATCATGGATGCATCTTCTATTTTTTAAATCTTGTCTGTCAGTATTGGTATTACTGTTTCATATTCTTTCATATCATTAAACTACACTTTCTGATTACTTATGTTAACAAAGGGTCGTTCTTTAGAAATACACTTTAAAATCCACCCTGCTAACACAGAATGAACGTGTACACATCTGTGAAAGCACTGTACTGAAACAACGTGTAGCCTAGTGTGAGAATATAGCAGAGTAAGCAGGCGAGTGCAACAGGTTCCACTCTATTCTGGAACTAGAGGAGGGGCCAGCTGTTTAATTGTTTATTCCAGGCGGTGATAGCCGCCGGGCAGCGGTATGTGGCGAGGATTTTGTATGGTGCCACAGTCGTGCTATTTTGAGTTTAATTATTTTCTTTTTTATTTTCTTGTTCAGCCATTTGACGGTAGATTTTTCTCGATTCTTGGTCAATAAGAGTTAACACATGTCTGAACACACTGGTGAAAAAAAAAATTCTCTTGCAAATTTTTTGAGGTCATATCACAGTTTTCCTGTACTATAAAGGGCTGGTCAGCTGGCAGCAAACGTCTCTCATAAAACCCTCCGCTAGGAGTGTCTTCACAGATAACATTATCTTTGGCCAATTCGTAGATAAACGTATTACCCAGTAGAACTGTATAAACTGTTTGTCCTACGGTTAGGGTGGGGTAGGTATGTATGTGTGAGTGTGTGTGTGTGTGTGTGTGTGTGTGTGTGTGTGTGTGTGTGAGTACGTGTGTGTGTATGTGTATGTGTGTGTGTACGTGTGTGTGTATGTGTGTGTGTGTGTACGTGTGTGTATGTATGTGTGTATGTATGTGTGTGTGTACGTGTGTGTATGTGTGTGCGTGCGTGCGTACGTGTGTGTGCGTGCGTGCGTACGTGTGTGTGCGTGTGTGTACGTGTCTGTACGGGGGGGGGAGAGGGGGGGGGGTGCGTGCATGAGTGTGTGTATGTGTGCGTGCGTGCGTGCGTACGTGTGTGTGTATGTGTGTGTTCTCTTGGGGAACGTTTCAAACCACGAAAAAAAAGCTCGCAAGACTAAAACTGCTTGTCACTGAGGAAGAACAGCGTACTTGTGTAAAACAAGAGAGACTGACGTCGTAAGAGACGAGCAATTCCTACAGGGATGCTAGTCTCGAATGTATTTGCGTTTTCTGACAAGACAGTCTATGCCCTTACGTCTGCCTACCCATCCCTTGCCTATCTTTCTCCTCTTTCTTCTACTCTCTCACCTCTCATTTCGCGTCCCGTTTTCTCTCTATCTTGTTTGTATGTCTTTCTCATCATACTCTGTTACACCAGACTGCTGGGCACCACGTACAACACGGCACACCACCACACTGTATCAAACCGCGCGTGCCACATTGCACCAACGCTCCGTACGATACCACACCATCTCACCTACAACTTTAGAAAAAGAAATCACGCTACATTGCTCTACACTAGATTGCACCACACCCCATCACACCGCACAACTTGCACACCACACAACATAAAACCAAACCATATTTACAGCCAGAATAGGCCATACCATACCAGACCACACCAACCCACTCCCATCTCCTAATTCCCCTAGGCCTAACATATCAAACCCAACTCCACCATTACCTCACTACCTTTACCCTCCCCCCCTTCCTCCCTCTCAGAATTATACACTCTGTATACAAGGATCTATAACACGGGCTTGGTTTGACGGAACAGTGAAGACAAACAACAGCTGATGTCTATGGTCTATTTACGAGACTTTTGGCAGTGCTTCTAAGGCCAGACGATGGCTTGTATATCTTTGTGGCCACTTTAAACCCATTTCCACGACTGCTGTCCCTTGGCATAACAATCAACACTCTCCTTTTTAAAGTTAAAAAAATCCTCTGAAGTCGGAGTATGGCTAGCAGGATACTTGAAAAGTCATACACGCAAGCGTATTATCCAGAAGTGTTCTTATTTCTCAGTGATTTCTAGGTGGCACAAATAAGTCCGTGTGCGTAAATCTTGTCATCTGTTTCCACCGGCACACAATGGCCTACACTTACGAAAAGCGGAACAGGATTTAAAGTGTGCGCAAGATGTTCTGCGTGCGTTCGCACACGGGGCCTTGGTTTAGAGTCGCATCCGAAGAACTTTTGGGCAGAGTAGAGTCAACACCAATGTTAACTCCAGGAGAAAAATCCCCTCGAACACATCCCTGAATCACTATGTGTGCATGTGCACGCGTGCGTGCATGCGTACGTGCATACACACTTGTGTGCATGAGTGGGTACGTATGTGTGAATATGTTTGCACATACTTATGGACGTGCGGGGCAGCGCGTGTACACGTCGCTACACGCATAAACACGCGTTTCTTCAGAAGAAATTGAAACCGCGGACATGTACCCGTTCCTGTGCAGCAATCGCCATTTTTGATTGCATCAGGAATATGAGATATTATGAGCAGCTTCAAATCAGTTTTATGAGTCCCTGGCCTCATCAGAGGGCACAAATAAACATGATAGATGCCAAAGGAAAAACAAGGGGACGAAGCGAGAGGGGGGGAGGCAGGGGGAAGGGGGAGGGGGCAAGAACCCTGCTGAGGGTAGGGGTTGAATGAAGTGTGATGTCTATGATTTGTAACCTTTTCGGAAGGCGTGCAAATTGATTTTTCGTTGCTATTTGTTTATACGTTGCTGGATCGACTTTTGATTATTCTTGTTTTTGTTTTTAAAAAAGGTTGTGTTTGATTGCTGAGAATCGTGCATCATTATTCATGTATCATGATACGTTTAAACATATGATGTCTAAATGTACCTGTTGTGATGATTTATATACTTCTTTGATCCATTCATAAGTCTATTTATGTTCTATTTTTGCTAGTTCCTTGATTCATTCATTCATTAGTCTCTGTCATTCGTCCAATACTTCATTCATTCATTCATACTTTTTTTCTTGCTTGCTCTTTTCTCTTCCTTTCTTTCCCTTTTCTTTGTGTCTTTATGGCTTTTTTTCTTTCTTTCTTCTGTTTGCTTTCTTGTCTATTTGCTTCTTTCTTTCTTTCATTTGTTCTTTGCTTCTTTCTTTATGGATTCATCTATGTCATTTATTGCCCTTTTATTCTCTGCCCTCCCAAACATTAGTGGCTTTAACTTCCCACTGAGGAAAAAAAAAGCTTTATTTTTAAGAAGCTTAGAAAGGAAGCTTTAAGTTGTTTGTTTCAGTCAAGCGTGAATTAGATTGCTCTCCCTGGTCTTATATATCTCCAGCTCGAGTGACGGCCTGGGTGTTAGTCTTTCGAATGAAGCCATAAATCACGGTCCCGAGAGCAGCACGCATTGAGCATGCTGGAATGACTTCATGTTAAAAAAGGGAACTGTCCTGTAAAGATTGTGGGGTCAAGGACTACGAAAATGTGGGTGTGGGAGGGGGGGGGATGCACGCGCGCAAATGCGAGAGAGAGAGAGAGAGAGAGGAGAGAGAGAGAGAGAGAGAGAGAGAGGAGAGAGAGAGAGAGAGAGAGGGAGGGAGGGAGGGAGGGAGGGAGGGAGGGAAGAGAGAGAGAGAGAGAGAGAGAGAGAGAGAGAGAGAGAGAGAGAGAGAGAGAGAGAGAGAGAGAGAGAGAGAGAGAGAGAAAACAATGACAATAATTTATTCAAAAAAAGGCCATGGCCCCATTTGAAGGGGTATACATCGCTGATATTTGTTGTATATTCCACACTAAAGTCATACACCTAAAAAAAGCCACACAAAAAATATACATAACAATTTTTCAGTCTAGAGCAAAATTATGACATCATCGTTTCTCCTCGTTTGAATGACTTATAGAGGTACAGAGCAACATTTCTTATAGTGTTTACATTTGTAGAGGACAAAAGTGTAACTAATCGAAATAGTGCTGGTCTGTTATAAAACTTAGATGGGATGTACTGTTTCCTTAAATCCTCAAGAACTGGGCAACAGAAAACAAAATGTACTTCATCTTCTCTATTCAATTTACACATGGGACACGTCATATTTTTGTCATTTTTCTTGTATCTTTGATTATGAACCATTATATCTGTGACCCCAAATCGAAACTTGGTTAATACACATCTTACAAACTTATTCATATTCATCCCTAAATATGTTTCAATAAAATGATTTGTTTTTAAACAGTTTATACAAGGAAAATCTATAGCTGTTTTGAATGTGGCTCTCCCAATTTTGCCATCTACAATCTGTAAGACGTTGTTTAAAGGAGGCCAGAAAAACTCTTAACACATCCAACACCCTGATTTAGCCACACAAATGCAAAACCATTTTCACACAAACACTTACGCACATTGGTCACCCATGTTATCTTTCCTCTCTCATCCAATTTATATAAAAGTTTATATGCTTGAGCAGGCAGTCTGTTTTCACACATCTGAGCCACTTTTAACCAATATGTAATACATTTCACATAAGAATTTAAATACAATGGATGTCTTCCAAGCTCACCATAAACTAAATCGTTAGGTGTTCGCCTGTTAACAAGTAAGAAACGTTTCATGGCAAATAAATGTAGTTTTTCAATTTCATGCCCTGTATAGAAGGCCCATATTTCTGCACCATATTGAACAATTGGCTGCACCTGTGCATCAAACAACTTAAAAAATAACTCTGATGAGGTATTATCAAATTTATTCAGAAACATTAATACATTCATGGCTGCTCGTTTACCTCTGCTCACAAGATCTTGGCAGGCAAAAGTAAAACTAAGCTTAGTAGAAAAATATATACCTAGATACTTGTAAGCATTTACAACTTTTAGTTGAGATTTTCCGTAAAACCATCTTTCACGAGCAGCCAGGTACCCTCCCTTACGAAATACAATGATATTACTTTTATCCATGTTTACTTTTAGCTGAAGTCTTTGAGCTGCAGAGTGCAAACTGTTCAGTTGCGTTTGTAAGCCGATGACAGTATCAGATAACAAAACAATATCATCAGCAAACAACATCACAAATATTTCTACTACATCTAAAGTAACACCATGCCTCCCATTTTTGATAATATCAAGTGCTAGTTCGTTAATAAATAACGAAAACAGAACTGGGCTGCATACGTCACCTTGTTTAACCCCTAATATACATTTAATACAGTCACTAAACTTAGCCCCATCTCTTATTTTAGCCTTTACATCGTTGTACATACTTTTTATACAATTGTAAAACTTTCCTTTAATACCATTTTTGCTCAGAATAGGCCATAATAATTGTCTTGAAATAGAATCAAACGCCTTCTCAAAGTCAATGAAGGCTACAAAGAGTTTACGATTGTTTACAAACTGTTTTTGAACAGCAGCCAGTAAAGTAAATACATGATCGATTGTACTATAATCTTTTTTGAAGCCTGCTTGATATTCACCTGTAATATTATTTACTTCAATCCACTTAGATAATCTTTGATTAATTATTGAGCTGTATAGTTTTCCTGCTATATTGCATAAAGAAATCCCTCTGTAATTATTAGGATCATTTGTGTTACCTTTTTTGAACAGTGGAATGATAACTGACTCAGTCCAGCTCTCTGGATAGATACCCTTATCAAATATAACATTAAACAACTCTACAAGAAAATCCACAGCACTGTCCCCTAAATGTCTGAAAAAACTCACCTAGCAATCCATCTGGCCCTGCTGCTTTACCATTCTTCAGCTTTCTTATTGCAAAAATTACTTCTTGTTTAGTGATATCTTGATCTAATTGACACACACTTTCATTATCAAATGACATTCCATTTGCTTCAACTTCAACTTCAACCTCTACATTAGATTCCTTATCTAGTACTTGCTTGAAATGTTTGTGCCACTGATCTAATGTGATGCTGTTCTGAATATATGTTCTTTTCTTTAATACTAATCTTACATTCCTCCAGAACTCTTGCTGATTTTTAACTGAACTAACTATTTGTCTAAATAATGTGTCATGAAAAGATCTTTTTTTCGACACAACGTATTTTTATATTCTCGTCTAACTAAACAATATGTATGACGATCATCATTATTCAAAGTTTTTCTATATTTTCTCAATAACTTTCTTACATTTCTCCGGGCAGCTCTACACTCTAGGTCAAACCATTTATTTTGTGGTTTGTTCTTTTTAACATAAATTTGCTGACTCATACATTCAGCTGCACCTTTAACAACATCATTAAACATTTCTATGGCTTTATTCACATCGACACTGACTATATCTGTTGCCTGTGATAACTGTAAGTGGGCAGCATCTGAATTTATCAAGTTAACAAAAGTAGAAGCAAACTCTGTGTTCCAAACAAATTTTTCTGCATATTCTCTGCTATTCCGATCTTCTCTATTGTACACATTTACATCTTTTACATTCATATGAAATTCCAAAGGCATGTGATCAGACTCTATTCTATCCCTCACAAAAATTGTACACACTGAATTTATATAGTCAAACAAATCATGAGATGCAACAAAATAATCGTTTACACTGTTTCCAGAGTCACTTATGTACGTGAAATGTCCGTTAGTGTCACCATAACAAACACCATTCAAAAGAAATAATTCAAAAGCAACACACATGTTTAACAAACTTTTGCCATACAAATTTAACACTTCATCTTGAGAGCATCTTTTAACTTTCACTTCGTCACACTTATTAAACACAGAGAAGTGTTGAAAGTCCTCAGTGACACAAGGAAAAATATCGGCTGTTCTTCCATTAAAGTCACCACACATCAGAATAGAAACTTCATCTAATGAACTGACAAGTTCTGCTAAACAATCCTCAATTTGATTAATACCATTATCTATATCATACACAGTATAGTATGCTGAACTGTTGGGAGGAACATAGGCACATACATATAACACATTATTTTCCAACTGAAGCAAAGCTTTGTCAACAAGGAATACCAAAACATTATCACAATTCACATCCATCTCTCTGATATACTTCACAAGGTTTTTTCTTATCAGACAAATCACTCCTCCAGATCGTCTTCCACGCTCAGTAAACTTCAGTGCTGGTTTCACATAAACAACATGATCATAAAACAATACCGAATGAAACTCTTCAACAAAAGTCTCAACGAGACAAACAAAATCAAAAGAAGAAACATAGTCAACAAAGTCAGGATCAGACAATTTAGAGAGTATACCACTGACATTCCAGTGAAGGAAAGAAATGTGTCTTTTAAAGTTAGAACCAGTTACTGTCTTCGTTTGGCGATCAACATTATCATTACAAGTATTTGGAACATCACAACAGCCACGCCCATCTTTATTACCACATTCTCTTTCAGACACATTCTCTTCAACACACAAGGGTACACTTGCACTGGAATATGTTTGTTTACAAGAAGACAACACACCTGTACACTCTGAACCAAAATTTGTGTGTGTTTTCCGAATTTGATTTGCACGTGCAGTATTTGTGTTGCTTGACACGCTCTCTCTGACCGGTGTCACCCTGGCACTGTCTATCCCTGTATTTTTACCCACCCAACCCTCCGGAGAAAAACAATGCCTATGTTTCTTTCCAGGCCGGCCGTATCCCTATGCCCATTCTACGATAGTGCTCTCATCGTCACTCAGAAAGAACTTTTTTCCATCAATTAGTAGATGGTCATAGACCATTGTGGCCTTTTTCTTTTGGTCTTTCGCTGCTTTCAGATGAGGCACTAATTTCTTTCTGAGGGTTCGAATCCTCTGGGGAAAGTCTTCCCAATGAAGGTGTTGGTGCCCTTCAACTTCCATTTAGCTTTTAAGATCTTTACCTTTTGCTTATAGAAGGTACACCTGGCAATGATGGGTGAATTGCCCTTTGCACTCAAGCGGTGAACCCTGTCAAAAGAAAAGTCATCAGTCAGGTCAAGTTTGTCCACAAACATGTCTTTTAACATATGCTCACACATTTCTGGTGTTTCAGTACTGTCCCTGGGGATTCCATGAATGATTATATTGTTTCGCTTGGAGCGACTTTCCAAATCATCCACTTTTGCTTCCAGATTTGTGACTCTCCTGTTGAGTTCATTATTTGTCTCTGTCAGTTCATGATTTGACTGTCTGAGGTATTCCAGTTCTTCCTTTACACCCTGGAAGTCATTTTGAAGTGCGTCAATAGAGTCTTTCATCCGCCTGAAGTCACGCTGCATGTCATCGAATTTAGCGTTCATGTTTGTTAACACGTCCATGACTGTTGGTTCGGATCCACACTCACCCCTCAGCTGCCTGTCACTGTCCGCGTCTGCCACACCCCTGCCTGCACTCGCCCTCCTGGAGTCACTGGTGCTCGTCAGACGGGTCTGCTTGGTGGGGGCCGGCTTGGGAGGGCCTGGATTGGATTCCACGTCTCCACACTGCATCAGAAGATTACTGAAAAAAATTACAGTGAGGGCCAATCCAACCACTACACCGTCTAGCCGAGTTTTGGGCTTCAATGTCGGCAAGCGTAGTTTAGCCTTTCTTCTAGCTCTACGCGCCATGAAGAAAATGAATGTGGCCACAAAGCAGCCACAGCGGGCACGAAAGTCCAGTGGTACAGCTGGCATGGTACTTGGGCTACCGACTGTCAAACTTTCACGTTGACTACTATCCTTTGGTACATGTAGTAGTGCAAAAAAGCAGAGCAGTACGTAACACGTCTTACTCTCTTGAGTGCACGTGAATTCCCCGAGAGAGAGAGAGAGAGAGAGAGAGAGAGAGAGAGAGAGAGAGAGAGAGAGAGAGAGAGAGAGAGAGAGAGAGAGAGAGAAAGAAGAAGAATGAATGGATGAATGAAGGAAACTGTTTTACTTGAAGTGTGTCTGACCAAGGGGAGTGGGCCCTGCATACATTGCTGATTATGATGATGATGATGATGATGATGATGATGATGAAAGGAATGTGTGTGAGCAAGAAAAGTGGGCCTCGCGTGCATTGATGATGATGATGATGATGATGATGATGATAATGATGATGATTTAGTGTGTGGCCAAGAGAAGTTGGCTACTGATGATGATGATGATGATGATGATGATGATGATAGGGGTAAGTGAACAAGGGAGGTTTGCCACACTCGCATTGTTGATAATGATGATGATAATGATGTTGATTGAGTGGCCATATTCCTACACTTGCATTGATGATGATGATGATGATGGTGATGATGATGATGATGATGATGATGACGACGTTAGTAGGGGTGTGTAGCCAAGGGGATGTGTTCACACTTGCACTGACAATGAGGATTGTAGCAACGGCAGAAGTGTGTGAGTAAGGGTGACTACTATACATGCACTGGTTATGATGATACTGACGACGATTTTCATGATAGCTGTGTGTTTCTTTCTTTCTTTCTGTATTTTATTTAGTTGTTCAATGTTTTTTATGTATTTTTTTTATATTGAGGATAATGGTATAAGCACTCATGTGCTTTTACATCCAGTTCCCATGTGTATGCAGTTTTGTAAATCTTATCTGTTCCCACCGGCACACAATGGCCTACTCTTATGAAAAGCGGAACAAGATTTAACGTGTGCACAAGATGTTCTGTGTGCGTTAGCACACGGGGCCTCGGTTTATAGTCTTATCCCACAATGATGATGAAAATGATTTCAAAATAACATGATCAAGAGAAATGGGCCGCATTAGCTTCGATGATGATGACTGGAGGTGTGACCAAAAGAACTTGGCTTCACTTGCATTGATGATGATGATGATTATGATAATGACTTCATAAATGAGTAACCTAAGAAAGTGACGAGAGTTGCATATATAGTAACGATGATGATGATGATAATGATGAGATATATGGGTGATATGAATAATGGGAAATGTGGAACTTATCTTATGATGATGATGATGATGATGATGATGATGATGATGATGAAAACGATGATAGTTATTTGTTCAGGTGAAGGGAGTAGTACCTTCAATTATATTGATGATGATGTTGATGAAAGATGATAACTATAACTCTTTTTGTTGACAAAATCAAGTGGGCCATACTAATATTTATGATGATGATAAGTGCGTGTGACAAAGGGAGGTATGCTGCACGTGCATTGATGTTCATGTTGATGAAAGTGTGTATGACCAAGGGATTTGGGCTACACGTAGATTAATGATGATGATGATGATGATTGTGATGATGATGAAAAGAAATTGACACCAAGGGAAATGGTATACATACCATGATGGTGATGATGATAATGATGATGGTGATTACAGGTGTGTGTGACTAAGGCAAGTAGGCCACATATGTATTGATGATTGTAAAAAGCTGTGTTACCAAGGGAAGTAGTCTACATATGCATTGATGATGTGATGATGATGATGATGAAAGGACTGTGTGACAAAGAGAAGTTGGCCATATTTTTCTTGATGGCTGAGACAATGGGGGGGGGGGGGGGGGACCACAAAAGGATTGATGATGATGATAATGGTGATGATGATCAAGTTGAAGGGGTGTGAGACCAAAGGAAGTGTGGTACATGTGTAATGATGATGATTATGATAATTATGGTGTGTATTTACAGAGTTGTGTGACCAAGGAAAGTGGGCCACATATGTATTGGTGATATGATGCTAACTTTGATAATAATAGGGGGGTGTTACAGAAAGAAGTGGGCCACACATGCATTGATTATAATGATGATGATAGGGATGAAAGGAATGTACGACAATGGGAAGGGTGGCTACATTTTCATTGATAATTATGACAATGATGGTGATGATGATAATGATGATGATGAACATGACGACGATGACGATAGGGGTATGTGACAGAGGGAAGTGCACCACAATTGCATATATGATGTTGTTGATGATGACTAAGAATGCAGGACCAAGGACAAATGCAAGGCTGATGAATACAATGATAACGATTATGATGGTTAGATAATGATACAAAATGGGAGAAGTGGGCCACACTTGCTTCGATGATAATGACAGGCTTGTGTTACTTAAAGATCTTGGCTTCCCTAGCATTGATAATGATGATGATGATGATGATGATGATGATGATGATGATGATGATGATAATGATGGCGACATGAATAAGTGACCTAGGAAAATGAGCTGAGAGCTGCATTTATCTTAATGGTGGTGATGATGATGACAATAGGGGGATGTGCACCACGGGAAGTGTGGAAGACGTGCTATGATCATGATGATGATGATAATGATGATGATGATGATGATGATGATAACAACAAGGATGATGATGTGATGATGAAAATTACAATCACAAAAAGTGTGGCTGACTAGTTTGAGTGGGCCATACTAGTATTTCTGATGATGATAAATGTGTGTGGCAAAAGGGACGAAGGCTGCACATGTATTGATTCATCAAAATGAAAGTGTGCGTGACCAAGGGAATTAGGCCACAAATGCATTGATGATGATGATGATGATGATGATGATGATGATGATGATGATGATGAAGATGATGATGATGGTGATGATGATGATAAAAATGCAAGGGGTAGGAGACCAAAGGAAGTGGGCCACACGTTGATGATAACGATGACGACGACGACGACGATGATGATGATGATGATGATGATGATAACAATTGTGCTTAAAAGGTGTGTGACTAAGCGAAGCGGGCCACATGTTCAATGATGATGGTGATGATGATGATGATGATGATGATGATGATGACGATAATGATGAAATGTTAGGGGTAAGAGACCAGAGGAAGTGGGCCACATGTTGATGATGACAATGATGACGACGATGATGATGATGATGATGATAATTGTGGTTAAAGGGTTTGTGACCGAGTGAAGTGGGCCACATGTTCAATGATAATAATGTTGATAATTAGGATATGAATGACCATAGAAAGTGGGACACATATGCAATGATGATGACTATAATAATAATGATTATAATGGTAATGATAATGAAGATAACATATTTGTATGACCAAGAGAAGTTGGCCACACTAGCGTCGATGATGATGATGATAGAGGTGTGTGACCAATGGATTTTGGATATACTTGCATTGATGATGATGATGATGGTGACGATGATGATGATGACGATGATGATAATGATTATGATGATGACGATGATGATGATGATGATAAGGGGGGGGGGACCACGGGAAGTGTGGAATACATGCTATGCTGCTGATGAGGAGAATGATAATGTGAGGAAAGGGATATACAACATAGGATGGTGAGCCACATTTTCATTGATGAGGAGGTTGATGATGATGATGATGATGATGATGATGATGATGATGATGATGATGATGAGGCTGATAATAGGGGTGTGTGACAAAGAGAAGCACATCACACTTGCATTGATGTTGATGATGATTAGGTGTGCAGGACCAAGGAAAGTGGGCCACACATGGAATGATTACTTTAATGATGATAATTATGAGGATAGTGATGATGAAGTTTATTACATAATGGTATGATCAACAGGAGTGGGCCACTTTCGCTATAATGGTGATGACAGGGAGTTGTGACCAATGGAACTTGCCTTCACTTGCATAGATGATGATGATGATGATGATGATTATGATGATGATGATGATGATGATGATGATACTGTCATTTCTATATGACCTTGGAAAGGGCCCGAGAGCTGTATTTCTCTTGATGGTGATACCGATGGTAATGATGATTATAATGATGATGATGATAATGATGATGATGATAGGGAGATATGGACAACGGGAAGTGTGGAACACAAGCTATGATGATGATGATGATGACGATGACAGCGATAATGACAACTGTTTGACCAGGGGAAAGGAGCAGCTCCTGCAATGATGATGATGATGATGATGATGATGATGATGATGATGATTATGAACATTATAATTATGATAAGTTTGGTTGGCATTTTTAAATGGGCCATACTAAAATATAGGATAATGATAATTGTGTGTGTGTGTGTGTGTGTGTGTGTGTGTAACAAAGGGACGTAGGTCACGCATGCATTGATATTTATGGAGATGAATGTGTATGACCGAGGGAATTGGGCCACATATGGATTGATGATGATGATGATGATGATGATGATGATGATGATGACGACGATCACGATGATGACGATGATGATGAAACAGGTCGAGACCAAAGAAAGTGGGTCACATGAGCAGCATGATGATGATGATGGTGGTTCTTGACCTTGGGAAGTGTGACCTTGGGAAGTGGGCCACATGTGCGATGAGGATGATGATGATGATGATGATGATGATGATGATGATGATGATGATGGTGGTGATAATGATGATTATAAGAAAACTGGGTTGATTATAGGGTTTTGTGATCAAGAGGTGTGGGCCACATTATGCGTTGGTGATCACGATGCTAAATGTAATGACGATAGGGGTGTATGACTAAAGGAAGTGGGCCACACATGCATTGATAATAAGGATGATGAAGGTGATACAAGGGGTTTATGACATGTGGAAGTGAGCCACATTTTCATGAATGATAATAATGATGATGAAGAAGATGATGAAGGTAGTGGCATGTGACCAGAAGAAATGCACCACACTTGCATTGATGATTATGTTGACGATGATTAGGGGTGCACGACCAAGGAAAGTCGGCCACACATGCAATGTTGATGACAATGATTTTTTTTTGTGATAATAATGATAATGAAGATGATTACAAAATTGTATGACCAAGAGAGGTGGGCCACACATTGATGATGATAACAGGGATGTGTGACCATAAGAACTTGGTTCCCTTGCATTGATGATGATGATGATGATGATGATGATGATGATGATGATGTTGATGATGATGATGTCATTTCTATGTGACCAAGGAAAGGGGCTAAGACCTGCCTTTATCTTATTAATGATGATGATGATGATTATGATGAAGAAGACGGTGATGATGATGATGATGATGATGATCAAGATTATGATAAGGGGGTGTAGACTATGGGAAATGTGGAGCACACTATGATGATGGTGATGATAATGATGATTATTGTAATGATGATAAGAGGGATGTGGAGTAAGAGAAGTGTGGAATACACTATGATGATGATGATGATGATGATTATGATTATGATGATGATAAGGGGGATGTGGACTATGGGAAGTGTGGAATACACTATGATGATCATGACAATGATGA
>CM060320.1:28011100-28014913 GCA_030674155.1 Stramonita haemastoma
ACGTTTATTATCATGAAACTACTTTACTGTAAAAAAAAACTTTTAGTGACGTAAGTGACCATTTGTCCGAAAACCTACTGTTAGAAGTTTCTCCTAATGACCATGGTGAAAACGGACCTTACAAAAATCGACAGAAGAAGCGAGGACATAGAGGAGGGGTACGAAGACGTTTACAAAGGAATAAAACGCAACCTCCTCTTCCCTCTATCATTTTATCCAATGTGCGATCTATTCGCCCCAAAATAACAAATTTGAACTTTGATGAACTGTGTGCTAGTGTGAGACTGATTACAGAATTTCGAGATGCTTATGTACTTTGACTGAAATTTGGTTATGTGATAATGTAAATGATGATGCTGGTTTTATTGATGGTTTTGGTACTCCTTTTAGAACTGACCATGATAAAATTTTAAGTGGTAAAATGCAAGATGATGGCGTGTACCTGTACGTCAATGAAAGATACTACAGCAGAGCCAATGTGACATTAAGAAAACAACTGAGCACACCTGACGTGGATCTGCTCTCAGTGTCACTGCGCCCCCGTTACCTGCCCCGTGAATTCGGAAAGGTTTTTACCACCGTCATCTACACCCTCTTCCAACACTGCACGTGCCGCCAATGACATCACCGATGTCGCACAGGAACTACCGCTGCTCTCTCCTAATGCACCTAATTTTCTTCTTGAGGATTTCAATCAGTGTACTTTAAGATCTGTTTTGCCTTCTTTTAAACAATATGTTACATGTCCAACAGTGGAAATAATAAACTGGATCTTTGTATTGGTAATAATTTTAATGCATACACAGCTCTTGCACTTCCTGAAATAGGTAAATCCGATCACAAAACCATACATTTTATTCCTGCTTATTATCCTGTCATACAAACTCAGCCTGTTTAAAAAAAAACACTGTTAAAGTGTGGAACAATGATAGTGTTGAGCAATTACAAGGATGCTTTGATTGTACGGATTGGGACATCTTTTTAACACTTCTGTTGATGTGAACGAAACTGCCGATGGTATATCAGACTATATTAAATTCTGTGAAGAAATGTTAAATCCAAAGATAACCGTGAACATTTTTCCAAATAACAAACCCTGGGTCACGAAATCCTTAAAGAAAACTCTTGACGAAAAGAAAATTGCATTCCAGTCAGGAAACAGTCTTGCAAAGAGACAAATACAAGCAAAACTTAAGAAATACGGCATGCCCAGACACAATGGAGAACAAAAGTGGAAAGACAATTTCAGTCTGGAAATATGGAAAATGCATGGTTTGGCTTAAAACTTGAACTGGACAAAATAAGACACGCAGCCACGCAGCGGCTGTAAGTTACCCGAAGACGAATGCAGGACATTTCCCAATAAATTGAACGATTTTTACTGCCGCTTTGAACGCAGTGATTTGAAAGAAAGTTTAGAAACCATTTGTCAGACGTAACAGCAAACAGTGATAATAACGATCTTTTTTTTAATATAGATAAATCTCGAGTTACTACCCTTTTCAAAAAGTTAAATGTAAATAAAGCTGTAGGGCCTGACAATATCTCTGGAAACCTTTTAAAACTATGTGCTGATCAATTGTCATTTGTTTTTGCAAGGCTGTTTTCATTGTCATTAAATACTGGAGCCATTCCTTCTATCTGGAAAAAATCCATCTGTCCCGTTCCAAAAACAAAAAATCCTAAAGTTTTGAATGATTACAGACCTGTTACCTTAACATCCATAGTTATGAAAAGCTTTGAGCGCATTGTTCAATACCTCCTTCCACTAGTTAAAGATGCACTTGATCCTTACCAGTTCGCTTACAAGCAAAACAGATGTAGAAATGATGCAACAATCACTCTCTTGAATCATATTTACGCTCACCTTGAAAATAACTCTTTTGTTCGAATTCTTTTTCTTGATTTTTCTTCTGCTTTCAACACATTTCAGCCACATCTTATGGCTCGAAAGCTTCTGTTACTCAAAGTCAACCCTAAACTGATTTTATGCATTGTTAATTTTTTTAACCAATCGATTTCATTGAGTTTTTTTTGAGGAAACAAAATCGTTGCAAAGGAGCAATTTCACTGGTGCACCACAAGGTACTGTTTTAGCTCCTGTGCTCTTTACCTTGTATACAAACGGCTGCGTTGGTACAATAACTACTCCTGTCATGGAGTACTCCTCCATGCGTGCGCGTATGTGTGTGTGTGTGTTTGTGTTTGTGTGTGTGTGTGTGTGACTGTGTGTCTGTGTGTGTGCCGGGGGAAGGGGTGGGCAAAGGTCAAATCTACTGAGTCAAAATTTTAAGCTATAAATTTATACTGGTACTGCACTCCGGACAAAAAGTCCAGAAGTAGAAAACGAAAGTACAACGACCACTCGTGTTGACTATGTCACTGTTTTATAAGTACAAAATCTTCTTGTAGTCGAGTGTTGGGCACCAGTTACAACGGAGTTTGTTACTTTGTACTCTTTCCTAGCAAACTGAGTACAGACAACGTACAAAATCTTGGCTGGATCACATCGGCTTTTAAAAGTTGGCTTCAGCTTCAAACCCCCGCCCACCATTGCTTGCAAGAGTGCTTTTTATCACACCCATAGCGGAAACACTTTTGCTTTGTTGCTACTTCGCCAGTCTAACTTACCAGTTCAACTTTTGATTGTCGCGTGAGACTGAATAGCCTGAAGACACTCAACTAAGGTATTGATAGACAACTCCCAAGACTTACTACGCATGCATTCACACAAACGCACACACAAACGCGCGCGCGCACACACACACACGCACACACACACACACACACACACACACAAACACACGTACGCACAAAAATCATCTTGGCAACTGTTTCCCACTTAACCCCACCTTCATATATTCAAAATAAATTTCTATTTTGCTAAAGCCTTCCCCCACCTCGACCTGCTTTACAAGAAAAAACATGTTTTCCCATTCCCTTTTCCTGCTCCCACGCCCCCTCACACATACAACTTGTTCCTAACATCTTTTATGCCCATTCCCACACACATACATCCATCCCATCTCTTTTGCCTAACGTCCTTTTTCCCTAAATCACCCCCCATAGTTCCCCACACCTACGCAAGATATAAAACTGTTTGTATCACGTCTGGTATCATGATATCTACCTGCCTTTTGTGTCCACATGTGGGGCCAGGTTAAGAAATAATGGTTAGAGTAAAGGTTAGTGTTAGCAATTAACATTAGTAACTGGGAAAGGACTGTCAGCTGGCTTGTCTGCCTGCATGCATACATGTGGACACAATAGCACATAGACATAATGGTACCTTGCTTATGACCCAATAGTTTGGAAGTTTTCTTTAAACTACAAATCATCCGTCCTATCAACAACCCGTGGGTGTTTCTGCTGCTTCACTGATTGGATCTTCCTAATGACAATTTTCCAGTTCTCGAATTTGATCGGTGATTTCCAACAGGTTACTTTTCTATTTAAACAGTTTGTAATTGTTTTGTTTTGTTTTTAACCCAAATTAATTAGATAAATGAAGGCGTATACGCATATCAATTCTGGCTTATTCCTTGCTTTTCGCGTTATTTAACCACACCTCTCCAGCTCTGAAATCAGCAATATCTTGCCTTTTGCATTTTTGAAAATTCGGGTCAGTTTCCGACAGAACCCAAGTTAAACTGATTTATGAAGATAATTAAAAGCCCCAAATAAAATCACGTGAGAAAATCTATGCACAAGCCTCTTCTATTCCTTATTGCCTAGCCATATGTCCTAAACCTTTCTCCCAATCGACAAAAGAACCTAGTAGATAAACTAAGGAAGTGGCCCAAAATTAACCAT
>CM060320.1:28015013-28017513 GCA_030674155.1 Stramonita haemastoma
AGAGAGAGAGAAGGAGAAAAGGAGAGAGAGAGAAAAAAGGAGAGAAAGAGAGAGAGACAGAACACAGACACAGAGAAGACAGAGAGAAGACGACAGACAGAGAGAGAAAAAGAGATAGGAGAGAAAAGGGGGGAAGGAGAGAGAGAAAAAGAGAGAGAGAGAAGGAAAAGAAGAGAAAGAGAAAAAGAGAGAGAGAGAAAGAGAGAGAGAGGGGATGAAAAAAAGGCAGAGAGACAAACAGATAACAGACAAAAGACAGACAGAAAAACGATAAAGCAGAGATGGGGGAAAAGAGAGAGAGGCATACATACAGAAAAACAAGAAAAAAAAAAAAGACAAGGGGCCCCGAAAAAAAAAACACACACACATACCCCCCCCCCCACAAACACTTTCAATACAAAAAATTTACAATTATATAACAACAAAAGCACAACAAAAACCAAAGAAAAACAGAACAAAAAAAAAACTACAAAGACAAAGACAAGAAAAAACCAGATAGAAATTTCAACAAGAAACAAGATACAGAACACAAAACCCGGAAGAAGACCACTACACACAAAAAAACCACCAAATGGCAAAGCATTTCAGGGGGGTTTTTTTTATTTCTCTCCCCCCCTTATAACTAACTTCTAAGGAGTTCTAAAGTGCTACAGCAGCACTACATTTTTTTTTTTTTTCCAGACCTTTTTTCTGGGAAGAGGAACCCTAGTGGAGCCCCCCCCCCTCTACAAAAAGGGGGTTTTAAATGCATGGAAATTTTCGTCCCAGCCATATCCACCTCGTGGGGTCGATACCTTGAAATGTATTTTTTTGCTTTTAAAAATTTAAAAATTGTATTTTTTTTTTGATATTGTATTGTATTGCATTGTATTGTATTGGCATTGTATTGTACTGTATTGCATTGCATGCATTCTATTGTATTGTAATGTATTGTATTGTATTGTATTGTATTATAATGTATTGTATTGTATTGTAATGTATTGCATTGTATGACCGCTTTTTAAGGAGAAAGTGGGGGGCAGGATAGCTCAGTGGTCAATCACTCGCTTTCCATAAGCTAAGGTTAAGCAGCGTCAAGCTTGTCTACCAATGGGGTGGGTGACCGTTTGCACGCCCGTAGCTTCAGTACAGTCCCTCATTGATCCACTGTAAATGGGTACCTACCGTCTTTCGGGTCAGGGAAGGTTGGCCCCAAGAGAAGCTGAGGTCTCTAAATTTATATCAAAATATATACATACGTATATATACGGTGTGTATTCGTGTGTGTTTGTGTGTGTGTGTGTTTGGCATATATACAGAGAAAAAGAGACACAGACACAGACCACAGACCAGACACACACAAACACACACACAACCCAACACACACACACACACACAAACAACACACACACACACACGCGCCAAACACACACACACACACAACACACACACACACACACACACACACACACACACACACACAACCACACACACACACACCAGCGACAGAAAAAAAACAGAGACATGAGCAAGACTAGACACAGACCAGAGAAACAGAGACAGGGACAAGACAGAGACAGAAGCATACAGAGATAAGACCAAAAAAACAACGGAAAAAAATAACAAAAGAGACAGATGGAGATCGGAAACAGAGACAGACAGGACCAATTTATCTTCCAGCTTAATGTTGAACGCACTGACCCATATGAAATACCACACCTATCAGCTTCCACTGCCAATGTTACTGATATTCTTGGAGAACAGAGGGGACAAATTGGGACAAGAAAAAGAGAGAGAGAGAGAAAGAATAAAGAGGAAGAGAGAAAGAGAGAGAGGGGGAGGAGGAGGGAGGACCAGAGATAGAGAAGAAAGAGGGGCCAGGTAGAAGAAGAAAGGAGGAGGAAGAGAGAAAAAGGGAGAGGAAAAAGAGAGAGAGAGGAGAGAGAGAAGAGAGAGAGAGAGAGAGAGAGAGAGAGAGAGAGACACACACATAAACACACACACACACACACACAACACACACACCCACCACACACACACACCACACACACACACACACACACACACACACACACACACACAAAACACTCTAACACACGCACATCCCAAATACAGAGAAAGTTATACAGAAAAAAACGACAACAAGAAACAAGGAAACACGGAGGGAAAAAAAACAAGGACACTATGAACACCAACACAACGTCTAGCTAAGACAATGACCCAAAGATAAACCCAACACGCATCATCTTTCAGTGCTCATATTACTGATTATATTTTGGGGGGAAAGAAGCGCAATTTGAAATGGTCTGGGCATGTCACAAGATCAAAAGGACTTGCAAAAACAATACTGCAAGGCACTGTCCAAGGAGGAAGAAAAAGAAGTAGACAAAGGAAAAATGGGAGGACAATATCAGCGAATGGACAGGCCTAGAACTCAGCAAAACCCTGAGAAAGGCAGAACAGAGAGAGGAATGGAGGAAACTGGTTGTTAAGTCTTCAGGGGTGCCCTCGCGATCGCCAG
>CM060320.1:28025013-28030013 GCA_030674155.1 Stramonita haemastoma
AAGCAAAGTATTCCAAACCCAGTCATACACGCAAAGCTTACATCCCGTATGGACGGTCATGTCAGAGTGACTGAAAGGTTAAACGCGAGAGACAGAGTGCATAGTCTGGGTGACCAATCCCTTGCGGTGTTAAGATGGAAAACGCTCACCACCACCACCACCATCACCACCACCATCACCACCATCACCACCACCACCAACAATAACCACAGCTTCTGCCTTCATCATAACTACAGACCCCTGGGGAGATTCTTTGATACTTTTTTTTTTCTTATTCCTATTATTATAGCACGAAGTGGCATTAACAGATGACGTGCCACTGACGTAGATGACCCTCGCCACAAACGTCACAAGCTACTTTGGCTCGCAGGATAAGCTGACGTTTAAGTGCTCTTGACATGCTGCGACCTCTTGATCTCCTGACTCCCCCCCCCCTTCCTGCCCCCATCCTTCTCCCCATCTCTCTCTCTCTCTCTCTCCTCTCTCTCTCTCTCTCCTCTCTCTCTCTCTCTCTCTCTCTCTCTCTCCTCTCTCTCTCTCCTCCCTCTCTCTCTCTCTCTCTTCTCTCTCTCTTTCAACCTGACATCTTCCCTTTTTCATCAAGAATTCCAGTCACTTCTGGATCATTACAGCCTCTCTCCAAAGAAACTTATCATTCTCGGCGACTTCAACTTTCACTTTGACAACCAGTCCTGTCCTGATGTCAAGCGTTTTTCTCTTTCTCTGTCTAACCACTCTCTTTCCCAGATGGTCAACGAGCCAACACACAGGTACGTGAGTGCTCATTACTGATCTTTCACTTAATCTCGTCACATCTGTGTCCGTCACTAATGAACTGCTTTCCGATCATTCCGCCATTCTCTTCTCTCTCAACATCACTAGGCCTATCAAAAAGAAAAAGCGCGTCACCCGTCGTAATCTCAAGGCAATTGACATTCAAACTTTCTCTTCTCAAGCTGCCAAACACCTATCGCAATCCCCTGAACATACCGACCCTTCTGAACATTACAATACTGTTTTAAGCCAACTGCTCGATGAGCACGCACATCCCACTGACTCTTTCTTTCCCCCGACTCTCCCGTGGAGGTGGCATTGCTGTCATCTACAAAGACACACTGCACCCAGCTCTTTCTTCCTGCAACTCTCTCCCTTTCTCACCTGAATCTTTTGAAGTCTCTGAACTCAACCTCAACTTACCAGGCCATTCTATTACTTTCTGCTGTCTGTACCGTCCGCCTCCTAGCCGTAAAAACAATATAACATCTTCAGTTTTCCACCAAGAGTTTCAGTCCCTCCTTGATCACTACAGCTTGTCTCCTAAGAAACTTATCATTCTCGGTGACTTCCACTTCCACTTCGACAACCAGTCTTCTCCCGATGTCAACCGTCTTTCTCTTTCCTTATCTAACCACTCTCTTTCCCAGCTAGTAAATGAACCTACACATAGATCAGGCCACATCTTAGACTGGCTCATCACTGATGCCTCACTAAATCTCATCACATCCGTATCTGTCACTAATGAACTGCTTTCTGATCATTCTGCTATCCTTTTCTTTCTCAACATCGCAAAGCCTATCAGAAAGAAAAAGCACGTTACCCGTCGCAACCTCAAGGCCATCAATATTCAAATCTTTTCTTCCCAAGCTGCTGAACGCCTATCACAAGCTCCTGATAACACTGACCCTTCTACACACTACAGTAATGTTCTCAGTCAACTGCTCGATGAGCCTGCACCTTCTTCGGACCTCTTCCTGCGCGATAGACCCTGTGCCCCATGGTACACTCACGAAATTTTGGTTGCAAAGCGCAAACGCCGACAGCTCGAGCGGCAGTGGCGCAAAATAAAAACTGAAATTAACAGACAGCTTTTACGAAAATAAAACCAACAAAGTCAAATCCTTAATCCATTCAGCAAAGACAAATTTCTATTCTGCTCAAGTTCTCAATGCTACATCAATGAAATCTCTTTTTTTCCCTCACCTCAACTCTTCTTGGATCTGATAAGGCAAGTCCTCTGCCTACCGCCTACAGCCATTCTGAACTCCCTGCTATTTTTTCTTCCTTCTTCTCTGACAAAGTCCGCAATATTCGTTCCAGACTGGATCAGTCTTCTTTCCAACCTGCGCCTCCTGATCCCCAATTCGCTGGCACTCCTCTCCTTTCCCTTCATCCAGCAAGCGAGAGTGAAATCATGACAATCTTGAAAGAAATGACGATAAAATCATGCGATCTTGATCCAATACCTGCTTCTCTTTTCACTCAGTGCCTTCCACAGCTTATACCCACCATCACAAAAATTGTAAACTCATCTCTTCTTTCAGGGATTTTTCCACCAGCTCTCAAAACTGCAATAGTTACACCCCTACTCAAAAAGCACGACCTCGACCCTAACACTGAAGAACTATACACCTGTTTCCAATCTGCCTTTTATCTCCAAAGTCCTTGAAAAAGTTGTTCTGAAACAACTCAACAGCCATCTCCATTCCAATAGTCTCCTCCCCCCGTTCCAGTCTGCCTACCGCATCAACCACAGCACCGAAACCACCCTAGTGCACACCTTAAACTCGCTTCTACATGCTTCTGACTCAGGGAAAATCTCCCTCCTCACTCTTCTCGACTTATCTGCAGCATTTGACACTATAGACCATTCAATTCTTCTCTCCCGTCTCCAAAACACTTTCGGTATTAAAGGCACTGCCCTCACCTGGTTTAGTTCGTACCTGACAAACCGATTCCAAACTGTGGCAGTAAACAAGATTCTTTCCACACCAACCAAACTAGAATGCGGAGTCCCTCAAGGATCTGCTCTAGGCCCTGTTCTCTTTACTCTCTACACTGCTCCCCTGTCACATTTTATTAACCGTCATCAGATCAACCATCACTTTTATGCAGACGACTCTCAGATTCTAAGCAGTGACACACCTGAAAATCTGCCTTCTCTCTTGACAAATATGTCCTACTGCCTTGAAGATATCCAAAACTGGATGATACAGAACAAATTACAATTAAACGCAGATAAAACCGAAGCCATGCTTGTAGGGACCAAACACAAACTGTCTTTTATCACAACAACTTCAATAGAATTCGGCAATACGTCAGTCCCTCTATCCAGTGCTGTAAAGTATCTAGGAGTCGTTATTGACAACACACTCTCCATGCAAAAATTCATCACCCAGACCTGTCAGTCATGCTACTATCAACTACGTCGTATTAGTGCAATTCGAAAGTACCTGTCCACTGATGCAACATCCAAACTAGTCACTTCTCTTATTCTTTCACGTCTGGACTATTGCAATTCTCTTTGGCTGGTCTGCCAGCATCATCTATCCACTCTCTCCAACGTATACAAAACTCTGCAGCTCGACTGGTCCTCAGAAAGAAAAAATCTGAACACATTACTCCTCTCTTGCAATCTCTCCACTGGCTGCCTGTGCCACAGAGAGTAAACTACAAGATCAGTACTCTCTGTTATAAATGTCTCCACAAAACAGCACCCTCCTACCTCTGTGAATGTCTTCACGTGTACACACCTTCTCGTTCCCTCCGCTCGGCTGCAGATACCTTATCCTTAAAAATTCCGAGATTCAACCTATCTACCGTTGGCCGCCGCTCTTTCTCTATTTCTGGTCCATCAATCTGGAATGACCTCCCTCTATCCCTTCGGCAAAAGCCTACATATGACACTTTTAAATCCAACCTCAAGACACACTTGTTTCAAACCTAAGATTTTTACCTTCTGTTTTCATCTCCTATTTGTCCCTGCCTCCAACATTTGAAATTCCATTCACCCTGTCAAAATGTATAGCCTCTATAGGTGTGTATGTGTGTGTGTGTGTGTGTGTGTGTGTGTGTGTGTGTGTGTGTGTGTGTGTGTGTGTGTGTGTGTGTGTGCGCGCGTGCGCGCGCGCGTGTGTGTGCTTTCGATTTTGCTAGAATTATTTATTGTCATTGGTTGTTTGTTGTGAGGGTCGAGTGCAAGCGCTTTGATTTGTTTTTACAAGATATAGCGCTATATAAATTCCATGTATTATTATTATTATCATTATTATTCTGCCTGATAGGCCCTGTGCCTCATGGTATACCCATGACATACTGGTTGCAAAGCGCAAACGCCGACAACTTGAGCGAAAATGGCGAAAAACAAAAACAGAAATCAACAGACAGCTCTTCCAGAAACAAATAAACAAAGTCAAAACCCTAATCCACTCAGCGAAGACAAACTATTACTCTGCTCAAGTTCTTGATGCCACGTCCATGAAATCTCTTTGTTCCCTCACCTCAACTCTCCTCGGATCTGCAAAGGCTAGCCATCTGCCTACTGTCCACAGCCACTCTGAACTTCCTGCTATATTCTCCTCATTTTTCTCTGACAAAGTCCGCAACATCCGCTCCAAACTGGATCATACTTCTTTCCTATCTGCGCCTCCTGATCCCCAATTCACTGGCACTCCTCTCCTAGTCTTTCACCCAATAAGCGAGAAAGAAATCAAGAACATTCTGAAAGAAATGACAATAAAATCATGCGATCTCGATCCTGTACCTGCTTCTCTTTTCATTCAGTACATTCCACAGCTTATACCTACTATCACAAAAATAGCAAACTCATCTCTTCTGTCTGGAAATTTTCCATCAGCTCTCAAAACTGCGATAGTCACACCTCTACTCAAAAAGCACGACCTCGATCCTAACATCCTGAAGAACTATAGACCTGTTTCTAATCTGCCTTTTATCTCTAAAGTCCTTGAAAAAGTTGTTCTGAAACAACTCAACAGCCATCTTCTTTCCAATAATCTCTTTCCCCCTTTTCAGTCTGCCTATCGCGTCAACCACAGCACTGAAACCACCCTGGTTCATACTCTAAACATGCTTCTCCATGCTTCTGACTCAGGGAAAATCTCCCTTCTTACTCTCCTCGACTTATCTGCTGCCTTTGACACTATAGACCATTCAATTCTTCTCTCCCGTCTCCAAAACATGTTTGGCATTAAAGGCACAGCCCT
>CM060320.1:28045013-28047513 GCA_030674155.1 Stramonita haemastoma
GCTACCTTGATAGTAGGAAAAATGGCTGCATGCGCAAAATCTCCCTGATGGTAAACCTCGAAACTCTAGCCGAGAGTCGGGAGAAAGAAATCTCCAAATGATGTGATATTTTACAGGATCTTTAACGCGCGTATTTGATTATCTAAAATGAGAAATGAAGGTACTGTCTGGACTGGGAACCAAAAAAAAAAACCACCACCATTATTTTGATGGCATTTTCTTGCTGTATTGTTGTGATACTTGGTTTTTGTTTTTTGTTGTTGTGTAAGATGTGCGTGTGCGTAAGATGTTCTGCGTGCGTTCACACACGGCCGGGGTCTTGATTCATAGTCTCATCAGAAGGACTTTTGGAGAAGTGTATACAGATTTTCAGAACGCAAATACAGAAATATTTAAATCAGCAGAACTGGACATTGCAATAAGAACAGTGTAAGCATTCACTTTATGTGTAATTATTCCAACAATTTGAGGTTCTCTCGTGCTTCTATGATATACACACATCCACGAAATCGTAATGTGACTACCTTCATGGTGTGCAAAAAACGGTCAAGCAAAAACAACAACAACAAAAAAACCCCAAAAAAACCCATTTACGCCCTTTAATCTAAACACACCTTCTTTATCAATGGACATAGTGGAAAAAAACCCGAACAAAACAGAGTCAGGTATCTGCCCATCATAACTCCATTCTCTTTACCCGTTTTTTTTCCTTCATCAATCCAACAGATAAGTTTTAACTCTCGGTAATGTCAAGTAACAAGAATATTCTCTAGGGTGGAGGGCGACTTTTTTTTCTAAAAAAAAGAGAAAAAGCATGATCCCCCTCCACACACAAAACACACACACACACACACACACACACACACACACACACACACACACACACACACACACACACACACACACACACACACACACACCACACACACACACACCTACTACCCCCTTTCATACCAGCTTGCTAAGCATCCTAATTCTATCAGGCAGGCACAAGAGGGAAGGTCATCAGCGGTCACTTTCCTCAGCTCACCCCAACTCGTGACCAACTGAGCCACGACCAATGAGGTTACCGGGAAACGAGGCAGTGAAGATCGGGGGAGAGACGAACGCTAAAGAAAGTATTAGTGTTGTCGTTGCTTTTAGAAAAAAAACTGTTTTTTTGTTTTTTTACAGCAGCAGTGTTTGTGAAGGATGTTTCCATGAAAGAAAAGTGTGTATTATGTGAGAAAGCGGAATAAACGAAACAAAAAATGATAAAGTCAAACCTCCATTGCACGAATATGAGTTCAGCGTAAGGCGCTTGCAGTGCGTGCGTGCGTGTATGTATGTGCATGTGTGTGTGTATGTGTGTGTATGTGTGTGAGTAGGGGTGTGTGTGTGTGCGCGCGCGTGTGTGTTAGCGAGTGTGTGTGTGTGTGTGTGTGTGTGTGTGTGTGGTGTGCGTGTGTGTGTACATGAGAGAGAGATAGAGACAGACAGACAGACAGATAGACAGTCATACAGACAGACAAGCACACAAACAAACAAACAAACAGACACATAGACAGATGGAGACAGAGAGACGGACAGAGGCAAAAAGAGAGAAATTCAAATACTTTAGAGCTCAACAGGCATAAAAGAAAAACGAAACAGTCCCATAAATTAATTTAATCAACATCCACCCTGGCCATCGCCTGAGGCACAGACGAGGAGAAACAGGAGGCAGTATTGACAAGATTCAGCCTAGAATCTGTGTGCAGGTGACTGATTTCACTACAAAAAAAAATGCTACAAATTATAACCGCTATAGCAAGCGGTAAAAGAAGAAGAAAACAAAACTATCAGAAGTCAGTTTGACCTCCAATTCTGGAGTGTTTTACATCTACTAAGTTTCTGCTGTCCTGCAGTTTGAAGTATCAAAGATAATAATACGAATCTTAACTAAAGATTCTTAAATTCTGTGGCAAAGAGGATGATTTTTTGTTGTTGATATAGTTAAAATCAGCTTAGATTCTGTAGGAAATCGGGTTTTTTTTAAGATTCTGTGTCAAACAGGGTTTTGTTTTCTTGTCAAATCAGCCTTCATTATGCCAAAAATATAGGTATCGTACAATTAGTACAAATTCATAAATGTAACGCAACGCACACTACTAAAGAGAATACAACACAACACAACATACTTTCCTAAGAGTAGGCTGTTGTGGGCCAGTGGGAACAGAAGACAAGATTTACAAACTGCATACACACGGGGACTGGATGTAAAAAGCACAAGAGTGCTTATCCCATTATCCTCGATATAAAAGAATAAAATAAAAATAAAGATGAAACACACATACACACATACACACACGCCACACACACACAAAACACACAACACACACAACACACAACACACACACATACACACACACACACACACACACAACACACACACACACACACACACCACAACACACACACACACACACACACACACACACACACACACACACACACACACACACACACACACACACACACA
>CM060320.1:28052513-28060013 GCA_030674155.1 Stramonita haemastoma
GTCCTTTGGATGATACTATAAATCAAGGTCCCGTGAGCAGACATAGGCAAAACATGTTGCACATAAATTAAAAACCCGTTCCGCCTTTCGAAAGAGTTGAACATCTCATGCAAGTAAGAAGGGGTGACGAAGTTAGAAACGAAAACGCGCATGAACAAAGATGTATTTAGGCATCAGCCCGAAGTCAGAGCACGGCTACCTTCATTGTGGGTAAAAAAAGGTCGAATACGCAAGATCTCACCATTGGTAAACCCTGGAGTTCTAGCCACGGAACAAAAGAAAAAACAAGTAAACAAAAAAAATCACACACAACTACAAAGACACTTAAGGCTTTGGGCTACAACCTCTGTCTTTTGTTTTTGTTTTCTTGATTTCTTACTTGATTTTGTTGGTTGTTAATTTTTATTTTTGCTGTTTTTTGGTTCAAGTGTCGTGTTAACGTTGCCGCTCCCATATCGTTCACTTTAGTTTTACAAACACAGCCACACTTACAACTACTTGCTCTGTCTGGAGTGGACATTCTTGCTCTGCCTGCTGAATACCATGACTACTTGAATGTAGACTCCACAACACAGATAACCAATTGAATCCACCTATGTCAGACCTGCTACAATACCCAGCGGCACCGATAGACCACTTTGGTGATGTTCAGCTGTAGAAACTTGTCTCCAACGCACACAGAAGGAATATCATCTACAAAGCTTTGTTTACCGACAATGATATACGCTTTGTCACGGAATCAGGCTCCCATCCTATCCAATCCTGTTGTTTATAGCCCCGCCGACCACACAGGCCATATCGGGGATGTCACCCCGTCCAATTAAAGATTTAGTGGAATTAGGCTGAGAGAGAGACACACACGCTAACAAAGGGCAATGACCGACACTACGTTTACATTTTTTTTATTTTACATTTTATATTTTATATTTGACACCACTTTAAGTCACCGCAGAATTCCCTGCGTGAAATCGTGGCTGCTATCCCTGAAAAGAGCGTGTCTCCACAAGAGCAGCGCCAACCATTATTATTTTATTTTTCTTGTCTGCAACTGTATTTGTTTCCCTGTTAGAGTGGCTCTCTTTTCTAAAAAAAAATTTGCCAGGGGCAACTCTCTTGTTGCCGTGGGGTCTTTTACGTGCGCTAGAAAATGTATTATGTGTAAAACACAGGACCTCTGTTTATTGTCTCATCCGAAAGACTAGCACCCAAACCACCACTCAATATCTAATGGATGGGGCCGGGGGTAAAAGTGTCGGGCCCAAACGGGATTCAAACCACCGCACACTTCGACCTGGACGTTTTGCTTTCTAGACAGGCGCGATACCTGTAGACCACCGATCTACCTTACGATCGCTGTCCGTGGATGTTGAGACTCCAGAGATAATGACACTAAATCAATATTGATGAACAGTGGCGGTGAGTATGAAAAAAACATAACACTATGAAAACCCATCCAGTTTTCAGACTTCCTGACAAGGCTGTATACCTACACGGTCTTTTTAAAAGTACATACAACCTGCGACAATCCAGATACCGAGATTCGCAGACATCTACCTGCATGCAATTTGAGCTGTACCGTCGACACGGTTTGTAGGGTGCAAAATGGTCAATATCGTGGTCCTGCTTTTCCGAATAGCTCTATAAAAACATGTCACTTTAATGTGGAGTGCAGTTTGTGGTATACCGTCGAAAAGGTTTGTAGAGTGCAAAATTGGTCAATACCGTGGTCCTACATTTCAAAAAGCTGTATAAAAAACACTTCACTCTGATGTAGAGACACACCAGATCGATCCTCACCTTAAAAGAGACAAAACCAATCCAAAAAAAAGACACAATACCTAAACAAGCATAAAACACAAAACCCAACATCAACAACAACACCACAAAAGACAAAGAACAAAAAGGACCCCAAACCCAAAACAAGCATAAAAGAAACAGCAACAACAACACAAATAGAACTAAACCAAAACAACAACCCTGTTCGTGATATTCAAGCAAACAGTCTTCCATCGAAGAAAACCAAACCCCTACTAAAAACAACACCCCCACCCCAAAAAAAACAACCCAAAAAACAAAACAAACAAAAAGAAACAAACCACTGAGCCTGCCCTGCGGCATTTGGTATAGTGCAGCTAACAGACAAAAACTTTCTTGGTCAGACTACTATGATGATATCATCATCATACTACTACAACAACACCAAAACAAGACGAATGACTTTGCCCTCATAATAACCCGGTCACTAAGCGGGACTGGCACCGCCGTCCATCCATCCATCCATCCATCCATCCAGCCAGCCAGCCAGCCATCCAGCCAGCCAGCCAGCCTGTCCTGTCTGCAATGAAGAGGGGAAAACGGATGAGTTCCGGACCTGTCACGTACCTACACCCCCTGGCCACAATGATCCTCCGAGGTATCATATTATTATTATAGAAGACAGAAGAGGGTTTAGCGGGGGGGTGGGGGGGCGAGAAGTCTCAAGACTTTAGGATTATAGCCTAGCAGAAGAGGGAAGAGGGAAGAAGAAAGGAACGATTGTGAAATAAAATAATGTCCGCTGTTATTGGCGCGGAAGAGGTATAACAGACCCTCTTGGGTCTACTTCGTGTCTTGTCACGTGTGTGTGCTATTGAGACAGGGGACCTATTAATGATGATGATGATGATGATGATGGTGATGGTGATGATGGTGATGATGGTGATGGTGATGATGGTGATGGTAATGGTGATAATGGTGGTGATGATGGTAATGGATACTTGTTCTGATTTTGCTGCTGTCTTTGTTTCCGTCTCTGTTTGCATCTGTGTGTGTGTGTGTGTGTGTGTGTTGTGTGTGTGTGTGTGTGTGTGTGTGTGTGTGTGTGTGTGTGTGTGTGTGTGTGTGTTAAGTGTGTTAGTGTGTGTGTGTTTGTGTGTGTGTTTGTGTATGTGTGCGTGTGTGTGTTAGTGTGTGTGTGTGATTCTGTGGAAGTATGCACGCGTGAGCGTATGTGTGCGGTCATGCCTCTGTGTGTATGTGCGTACCTGTATATGTGTGTGTCTGCGTGAGTGCATGTATGCGTGTGTGTGTGCGCATGTGGTGTTTGAGTGTGATTCTACACACATACACAGAGAGAGAGAGAGAGAGAGAGAGAGAGAGAGAGAGAGAGAGAGAGAGAGAGAGAGAGAGAGAGAGAGAGAGAGAGAACACTGAACACTGAACACTGAAATGATTTAATGTACATTGGCCTTGGACCACAATACATTGGCTGGGCTTGGGGTGTGCCAATACGTTCTTCCATATCATTTATGAATCAAATGCACAAATAAGACATGATTTATCACTGATGAAAAAAGAAGAGAAAAACACACATTTACTCTTTTTCCTGATTACAAATCTCAAATCAACCATAACCTAATCACATAAAGACTATTGTGTTTGGGAAAATTCATGTATATTGAATACATATAAAAATAACAGTAATTCAATAAACTGCCTGAGACAACATTGTTTTCCTTTTGTTAATAGAATGAAAGATATATCTGGACAAACCATGCATGTACTCATCATTTGCTACTCTGAGCAGATCTGGTAATGGTACATTTATACAATTGCTTAAAAACTTTTCCCTCAAGCTTGTGTACATGCAACATTCTAGTAGAAAGTGGGCTTCATTTTCAATTTTCGTTTTACAAAATGGACACAATCTGTCTCGAATATTATCACTGTATCTATACACATTATTATTAAGAGGTAAAACATTAAACCTTGCTTGCGTAATTGCTACACGGAAACAATAGACATCTATGGAGTTCAAATACTGCTCTTTTGCAAAAATAGTTTTAAACGATCTATAAATATCATATCTTTCTTTATCTCTTATAGTCCCACCCCATTCTTGAATGAAAATATCCACTAATCTTTGTTTAAACATACCTACAAAAGCTTTTACATCCCCGACGCTCTGTTGCATCCAAACAATGTTAAAACCTGTTTCACACAAAATTTCCCTTATTTTTGAAATCCAACAAGACTTACCATTCCTATCTAACTCTAACTGCATGCAGTAAGCATGATATGATATTCTATTTTGATTCAATTGCAATAGTTTTAACCAGTACCTTATGGTATTTGTACATGAGTTGACATAGAGTGGATATCTACCTAAATCGCCGTATACTATCTTGTTGGGTGTTCTTACGGGTACTCCTAAAAATCTTTTACATGCCATCAAATGAATTTTCTCAATATGTTCTAATCTGTTTATGCCCCATATTTCTGATGAATACAATAAAATTGGCTGAATCTTAATATCAAAAATTTTGAAAAATGTACGAGTATTCATTTCTTTATACCTATGAAAAACTTTGTTTAACTGAATCACTGCCTTCCTTCCCTTAGTGACTAAATGTTCTGTACCCCATTTACAGCTAATCTTTGTTGTAAAACTGAATCCTAAATAACAATACTTATTCACAACTTCTAACCTAATACCATTGTAATACCACTGTTCTTGTTTTGAAAGAAACCCCCCTTTCCTAAAAACCATCACCTTAGTTTTATCGATATTTACGCTCAACTGTAAATCATTACAGCAGTCCTTTAATATGTTTAATTGATGTTGTAAACCTCCTGGGGTTGTTGACAATAGTGCAACATCGTCTGCGAAAAGCAAAATAAAGATATCCATAATATTAGGTAGTAACTGGACCCCATGCTTTCCTTTTTCAGTCACATCATTAGCTAGCTTGTTGATGAATACTGAAAACAACGTAGGACTAAGAACGCAACCTTGCCTGACTCCTATTGGACATTCAAAAAATTCTGATAATTGATTGTTTATTCGAATACACGATAATAATGAGTTATACATTGCTGACAGTGAAGCAAAGAATTTTCCTTTTACACCTTGACTTTTAATACAGTTCAAAAGTTTATCATGTTTAACAGAGTCAAAAGCTTTTCTGAAGTCCACAAAAGCCACATACAATTTTTTACCCTTCATGGACATACACTTTTGAACAATTGAATACAAACTAAAAATCTGGTCTATCGTAGAATATCTTTTCCTAAAACCTGCTTGGTATTCACAAATCAAGTGATTATTTTCTAACCATGAATACAACCTTGTGTTTAGTATAGAAGTATAGCATTTAGATAAGATACTAAGTAATGACACTCCCCTATAATTATCTACTAGCTCTGGATCCCCTTTCTTATAGATAGGAATGATAATGGCTTTAGACCAAATCTGTGGATATATACCTTTAAAGAATATAGTATTAAAAAGCTTGAATATAAACTTTCTAACTTCACTAGTTCCATTTTTTAGCATTTCTGCTGTAATTTTATCAATCCCACATGCCTTACCAGACTTCAGTTTATATATAGCTGTATTTATTTCTTCGTCTGTAATCTCTCTGTTTAGTTCATGATCATTTTCTTCTACCAAATCTACTTCTGTATGTATACATTGATTAGATATAACTTCATTACTTTGAAATACCTCTTTGAAGTAATTGACCCACTCTGTAGAGCTTATGCTGTTAGTCACTCTATCTCTTTTAACACATCCCATACTCCGAAGCTCTTTCCAGAACAATGCTGAATTTGAATTATTGCTTGCTAGAGACTCTACCTTTTCTTTTCTAAATGTTTGGCGTTTGGTCTTTAATAACTGTCTATACTTTTTCCGTGCTGTAACATAAATTTGTCTGTCATTTTCATCTTTTGATTTTCTAAATAAATTCAAGGCTCTTCTTGTCTCTCTCTTAACCTGATGACACTCATCATCAAACCATCTTGACTGTTTGTTCTGACAAGTATGATGTCTGGTGAGCATACAACTGCTAGCCTCATTCAGGCATTGTGTAAATTGCTCCAGAGCATCATCTATGTCACTGTCAAGTAGGTTTAAAGCACTAATAATTCTATTCTGCATGGTGTGGCTGTTAAGTGTTTCAATAAACTCTTCTTTTTTATCATCTTTCCAAACTACTTTTTCTATTACATTATGTTCCCCTTGGTTAGTTTGTTCAGCAGTTTGTTTAGTCACATCAGTTTTCAAATCAATCCTCATAAAAACAGGCAGATGATCTGACTCTGTAATATTTTTTATGTCAACAGTTACAATATCAACAAAAGTATACCATTCACAAGACATAATAAAATAGTCGACAGTGCTGGCTCCTGAGGATGAAATATATGTATACCCATCATCAAAGTTATGTTGACACAGACCATTCAAAATCAAAAAGTCAAACATATTACATATCTCAAGCAGTTGATTGCCAAATAAATTTGTCTGTTTGTCTTGTGACTTTCTAACAAAATCATTTGTACCATACACTGTTTTTAACTCCCCATCAAACTCATCATCAGAAAAAGAATTATTCTCACATGCTGTTCTTGCATTCAAATCACCAGTAAGGAGAGTATAAAAATCATCATTTGTTTCCTGCAAGTCCAGTATGCACTGCTCTAGTATTTCCATACCATAACCATTATGGTTATGTTTCCAAAAAACAGAATCGTATGGAGGTATATAAGCACATATAAGAAATATATTTTTGATAGTTTGTAACAAATCTTTTTGAATATCAAGCACAATTATATTATCATATTTCACATCAACCTTATTGACATAGCAGGCATACTTCTTTCGCACCATAACAATCACTCCTCCAGAATAACGTCCTTGATGTGACAATTTTTTGGCCTTGGATGAGAACACAACAAAATCACTGAATAATGGTGATTCAAAGTCAAAACTTACAAATGTTTCTGTTAAACATATAAAATCATGTAGCTGAAGAAAGTTAACAAAATCATTATTTTCTAACTTCTGTAATAATCCATTAACATTGTAACTTAGAAAATCAATATGTTGTTTATGTACACTATTTACAGATTGTTGTTGCTGCTTCTTTTTGGGTTCAGCAATCAAGCCACAAAGTTGGCTTCTATTATCTGTATATGTAGATATTTTTCTTGTGGCCCGGCCAATTCCCTATTTCTTGGAGACAGAGGCTCCAGAACTAGCAGTCTTCCTTTTCTCTTGTGAGGCCACTCCACTCTCATGGGATTGTTCTCCCACTGAAACTCTCCTAAGAGAGTCCAGGATGCTGGATTGGCTCACTGACCTGCGTGACTCTGTGTGCACGTTTTGAGCTCCTACTTGTTTTTGAGAGGCAGCACGCCTAGGAGGCCTCGGCTGCCTCCCTGTTCCTGTTGGCTGGGCATTACGCAGGCCTCCAGGTCCTGCTTTGCCCTGCTCTGTTGCCTCCATCTCTCTGTGAGAGTCTGTTTTGTGACTACTGTTGGCGCCTGGCTGTCTATGGACTGCCCTACCATCTTTACTTCTGTTGTTTGCAACCAGTGATACCTCATTGTCACCCCGCTTTTCTGTACCCTTCACTCTGTCACTTTGGTTTACAGTGTCAGTCAGTCTGTTAGTGATTACATCAGTCTGTTCTTGTGACTCATTAACTTTTGTTGTGTCTTGTTCAGAGTCTGTAATGT
>CM060320.1:28070013-28072513 GCA_030674155.1 Stramonita haemastoma
TTTTTTGTTTTCTTGCCTGACCAGTTAAAGGTTGTTTCTTTTAAAACATTGTATTTCTATGAGAATGCTTGTATGTAAGTGGTATGTGTATGTTTATCGTTGTGTTTAGGATTTTTCATTGTGTAATATAAGTATAAAGCACATTGTCAGGATTGTGCCGATATTGTTATCGAAATTAAAAAGGTAGTAGGCAGGCAAATGATAACAGCAAGGATGTTGTTAGCACCGACACTCCCTTGACCAAGATTATCGGTGGAAACGGATGACAAGATTTACAAAAGTGCCTACACACGACGACTGGATGTTAAAAAAAAAAGCACAAGGGGTGCTTATTTAATTATTCTCGATATAAAAAGAATAAAACTGAATAGAGAAAAAGAAAATAAATTAAACACACACACACGCACGCACGCACGCACGCACGCACGCCACGCACGCACGCACGCACGCACGCACGCACGCACGCACGCACACACACACACACACACACACACACACACACACACACACACACCAAACAAACACGTACGCACAGATAGAACTACGTTCACGCAAAATCACGGGGAAAAGCTAACACTACATTAGCGGCTTAAGTATGAACTTTCTTTTTACTTCCTTTTTTTTATACAGATAAACTTTTGCACACCACTATAGGACTGAGGTTAGTCTTTATTTTGCCTTTTAGTCCTTTCTTTCAATTAAAAAAAAAAATTACGTAAAAACTATAGTGCGTGGGCAGTATTGATCTTCCCTTTTACTTATTTCCTTTAACAAATAAAATCTTTCTCTCTAAAACCTTCAAGGACTACGCGGAGAATTTAATAATTGGAAAAAAAACCCCATTTATCCACAGTCTGGTTCAACTAATCTGAAAAGCACACGCAAGGCCATATGTTTTCGTAAAATGTAACAAATAGAAGGCATCAACGAATCACAAGAATAAACACCACAATTAAAAGAAAAAAAGAAGAAAGCGGATTAAAATGAGGAAGCCGATCGTGACTTCCAAACTCGCATTCTACCATCATTTATCTTTCAGTCTTGTAGAGGATTGTTGGGGATCCACTGAAGATTTTACAACAAGCTTCCTCCATTCTTCACGGTCTTCAGCTTTCAAATCATTATGATCTTTAAGATACAGGATGCACCGTTAGTGCCAGCTTAACAGAACACCTGAACAAGGCTTCTAAAAACATACGGCTTGAAAATCAGTGCAGAGAAGACCAAACTAATGACCAATAACGCCAAAGGCATCAACACTGATATCAGGGTCAATGACTAGAAGCTGGAGACAGTTCACAGCTTCCAGTACTTGGGAGCTGTCGTATCACACACAGGGTCCAAGCCAGAGGTAGTGCGCAGGATTGCACAGACAATAACAGCACTGTCAAAACTGAACAACATCTGGAAAGATGCAAATATCTCACCCAACTCCAAGATCAAACTAATGCGCTCCCTTGTCATGTCCACATTCCTGTATGCCTGTGAATCATGGACCCTGACTGCAGATTTGGAGAGAAGAGTACAGGCAGTATAGATGAAATGCTTACGGAGACTCCTTAGCATCTCCTACAGAGACCACATAAGCAACGAAGAAGTGCATAACATAATCCAGCAAACCATTGGTCCCTACGAAAATCCTCTATCAATCATAAGAAAGCGTAAATTTAAATGGTACGGGCATGTCACAAGATCAAAAGGACTAGCAAAAACAGTACTACAAGGTAATGTCCAAGGAGGGAGAAAAAGAGGCAGACCAAAGAAGAGATGGGAGGACAACATCAGCGAATAGACAGGCCTAGGACTCAAGGAAACCTTGAGAAAGGCAGAACAGAGAGAGGAATGGAGGGAACTGGTTGTCAGGTCTTCATGGGTGCCCCTACGGTCGCCAGACTAAGGGATAGATAGATAGATGCACCGTTAGATCCCTTTCTAGTATGATTGGATTTAGTTTTTAAGTTACATACAAAATCATTTATTTGTTAAGATACTTCGACTTAAAAAAAATGAATGTCTACGAGTAAATATCTGTATGTCTGTGTCTTGTTTGACAGTCTGTGCTTTATATTGATGAGTACATGATTGTGTTGTTGTTGTTGTTTTTGTTGTTGTTGTTGTTGTCTATTCATACCTGGTGATCTTAGAATAAACAAACAAAAAAGAAACAAAACAAACAAAGAACCCTACCACAAATTATTTACAAAAGGCTTGGAATTAATCCTAACAACATCATTAATCAACGGTTTTCGCGAAACTACGTTCAATGGTTCCCTTTGAATTTTCATGCCATTTAAAAAAACCACACCTAAGTTTAGAATTGAACACTGAAACAGAATACGTTCACAAGATAATGGCTCAGAACAGTAGCCAGTTACATTTCGGGATTAGCTGGACTTCCAAGAATTAAATCGCAACTTAAAAATGATTTTAGTAATATGTCTTCGATAGCCTAGTATTTCTAAATTCCCGTGAAAGTTATTGTTATTTTCATGATTTTCCA
>CM060320.1:28085013-28092513 GCA_030674155.1 Stramonita haemastoma
GGTACCTATTTAGAAGCTAGGTGGACTGGGAGAACAGTCCCTACTGAAGCCAAGGCGCGCAAACAGTCACCCATCCCATTGGTAACCACGTTCGATGCTGCTTAACCTTAGCTGGGGGGAAAACGAGTGCTGTGATCACTGAGCTATCCCTTGTCTTGACATGGACATCGATAAGTGACAAAGGTTTTAGCTCAGGCCTGAGAGCAGTGGCTCCACTTTCAAAGGACTTTGACAGAAACAGCTCTGTTGTTGCTGTGAGCTGTTTGTTATACGTGCGTTCCAGGACAGCCTGGCGATCTGATAGCCCGGGCTTGAACCACGGGGGACGGGATAGCCTAGTAGTCAGAACACTGCGCTCGCAATTTGACGACCCGGGTTCGATTCCCATTCGAGAGGATTTTTCCTCTGGAGTTAACATCAGTGCTGACTCCACTTCCCTCCAAAAGTCTTTCCGATAAGACTATAAACTGAGGCTCCGTGTGCAAACGCACGAAGAACATCTTGCGCACAAGTTAAATCTTGTTCCGCTTTTCGTAAGAGTAGGCCATCGTGTGACGGTGGGAACAGATGACAAGATTTACAAAACTGCATACACACGGGGACTGGATGTAAAAATGCATATGAGTGCTTATTCCATTATCCTCGTTATAAAAGAATAAATTAATTAATAAATGAATGATTAAACAACCACCACTGAGGCACCCATATGAGGGGATATTTCCTCCAGGAGTTAACCTCAGTGCCGACTCCACTCTCTCCAAAGTCCCCGTTCAAATTAGATTATAAACCGAGCTCCCGTGTACAAACACGCACACAGACCATCCTGCTCACATGCTAGGAATACAAAGTTTCCGCCTTTGGCAAGTGTCTACAGAGCATTCGTGCCGATAGGAACAGATGACAAATTTTGATAAAAAAACAAACAAACCATATATGCACACGGGTGTCGTGTTTAGACATCATCCCCGATGCTGGATTGCACCTACCTTAACGGTGGTCAAAAACGATCGTGTAGGCAAAGTTTGGAGCTCTAGCCCAGGTACGAGATTTCTGTCTGTCTGTCTGTCTTTCTGTCTACGTCTGTATGTTTGTCTGTCTCATCCTCATTTTCTCTATCTGTCTGTCCCTCTCTTTCTCTGTCTGTTTTTCTGTCTCTGTCTGTCTGTCTGTCTCCGTCTGTCTGTCTCTCCCTCTCTCTCTCAACACATGGAAAAAGACAGAGACAACGACAAGAAATAGAGCACGCGCGCACGCGCACGCACACACACATACACACACACAAACACCACACACACACACATACACACATACATACAAATCGGTCACTCAGATTGAATATATCGACCATCCCTCCAGCGATGAATAACAAGAAGAAGCCTATTTCAGGTGACTACGACTAATGGCAAGGTGTAGGATTGCTATGACGCTCATTCACTAGTAAACAGCTGGCAGACTCCTCCTATCATTGAAGGCTCCCTTTACCCTCCTCGATTCTCAGTCACACAACACCTAATACCTAGCATCTCCATAGTTATCTAAAACACGAATACAAAATTTAATCTAAAAAAAAATAAAGCCAAAAATCCTGAATCCAAGGCCAAAGAGCCAAAGCCGACAAAAAACTGAATTTTCTGCTACCAGCTCCACCCCACTCCTTTAAAAATTCTACAAAAATATACCCCGCAAACAACAACAACAACAACAACCAAATCCCCAAGCACAACAGAACACATAGACCGACAGAAACTTAATTATCTCCCTCCCATCCCCCCTTAAAAACATTCCACAAAAATATATCCCCCAAACAACAACAACAACAACAACAACCACCACCACCACAAAATTTCCCAAGCACAACAACACACATAGACCGACAAAAACTGAATTCTCTCCCTCCCACCCCCCGCCCTCGCTAAAAAACATTCCACAAAAATATACCCCCAAACAACAACAACAACAACAGCAACAACAACAATAACAACAATCAAATGTAAAGGAACAATTCCTCAAGAACAATAGCACACATAGACCGACAAAACTGAATTCTCTCCCTCCCACCTCCCCGCCCCCCTAAAAACATTACACGAAAATATACCCCCGAACAACCCCGAACAACAACAACAACAGCAACAACAACAACAACCAAATGTAAAGAAACAAATTTCCAAGCACATCAGCACACATAAAACCAACAATTATCTAAATACCTGTCTGTGTGTGTATGTATGTCCAGGCTTAATTTGTTCCTACGCAGTTTCCTTGAAAAAAAAAGTATTGACTGCATTATTTTGATACAAACAAAGAGTTAAGCGATGTGTGTGTGTGTGTGTGTGTGTGTGTGTGTGTGTGTGTGTGTGTGTGTGTGTGTGTGTGTGTGTGTGCGTGCGTGTGTGTAGATGTGTGCGTGTGTGTGTGTGTGTGTGTGTGTGTGTGTGTGTGTGTGTGTGTGTGTGTGTGTGTGTGTGTGTGTGTGTGTGTGACAGAGAGAGTGACAGACAGACAGACAGAAAAAGACAGACATACAGAAAAAGACAGACAGACAGACAGACAGACAGACAGACAGACAGACAGAAGAGAGAGAGAGAGAGAGAGAGAGAGAGAGAGAGAGAGAGAGAGAGAGAGAGGAGAGAGAGAGAGAGAGAGAGAGAGAGAGAGAGAGAGAGAGAGAGAGAGAGAGAGAGAGGAGAGAGAGAGAGAGAGAATCTTACATGGTGCATCTTCATCAAAACAATCCATTCAACAAAGTCTGATAACATCCACACGAGATCATTTTTTTAAAACGATATTATCAATGAACATATCAAGTTAATGTATGTCGAAGAATGGATTCTAGATAAAATACCACTTCATACTTTCCAACTTACAGAATGTACTTCTTCAGGTTACATCATTATGAAAATGAATCGAAAGCAAAATCTGACAACTCATTCACACATGAAATATATCAAGTCACAACTTGAGTTGTTATTATATGATATAATACATATATATAATTATATATATATATATATTATATATATATATATATATATATATATATAAATATAATACTATATATATAAACTGGAGCATGCATATAATCAACAACGAGGATCTGGAATAGTTCTTTTGCAGTTTTGATTATATCACCATGGCATAGTTAGATATTGTGACCATTTCTTGGGAAAGAAAGAAAACCATAAGAAAGATTAATGATGTATGGTTTACATGTGGTAGAGTGCTGATGTGTTAGTACATCAGTAGATACATTAAATTGAGGTGGGTATAAATCGTATAAGACAGAAACAGACACAGAGGCAGAGAGACGGAGTACCCTCTCGTAGTTTTTTCTAAACAATATCTACGCTTTTTCACATTGTTATCCTGACAGGTAAAATCGTTTATAATCAGCTAAAGACTAATAAAAAAGCTTAGCAAATCTGAGATCGTGTTACTAATAATGTTATCGTATTTCTATTAATCTGTAAGCTTTTTCTAATGATTTTGCCGCTGAAGGTATTTCATGACATCAGGTTATATGAGTGTTTACAGTGTTTTTCACCAATCACTTATGTTTCTAGTATAATTTCTAGAATAATTATAGTCTATTCATACATTTTGACTTGGTATGCAGGTATGTGGGCTGGGCAGTGTGCCTGTCTGTTTGTCTCTTCCTCTCTGTTTCTTTGTCTTTATGTCTGTCTGTCTGTCTGTCTGTCTGTCTGTCTAGAGCGTCTGTCTGTCTCTGTCTGTCTGTCTCTATAGTTTTTATTTACTTATTTGTTTATTCTTGTATATCGATGATTATAGGATAAGCATTCCTGTGTTTTTTGCATCCAGTCCCCGTGTGTATGCAGTTTTGAAAATCTTGTCGTCTGTTCCCATCGGCACACAATGGCCTACTCCTACGAAAAGTGGAACAGGATTCAACGTGTGCGCAAGATGTTCTGCGTGCGTTCGCATACGGGGCCTCGGTTTATAGTCTCATTCGAAGGATTTGTGGGGAGAGTGAGAGTCAGCACTGATGTTAACTCCATGGGAAAATTCCATATTATGTGCTTGTGAATTTTAGTTTGTTTCACTGTATTGTGCAAGTGTCTAGGTATTGAATTTATTATATCATCATGATGTATTGCTGATAAGAGAGGGAGCTGAATGTAAAACAGAATATGAGTGCTTATTCATCATCCTCGAAATATTTATAAAAAAAATTTGATTTTGATTTAATCTCTCTCTCTCTCTCTCTCTCTCTCTCTCTCTCTCTCTCTCTCTCTCTCTCTCCTCTCTCTCTCTCTCTCTCTCTTCTCTCTCTCTCTTCTCTGTCCTTCCCTTTCGTTTTTCTTCTTCTCTTTTGTCCCCCTCTCCTTTTCTCTCTCAAAGTATGTTGTTTTTCTTCTGCTTCCCATGCTCTACGTCACATACAGCCACGTTGATATGCTGATTCTCTCTCCTGATTGTTTGAGAACGCTGATGTTGAACTTTTGTCGTT
The DNA here is from genome assembly GCA_030674155.1 of Stramonita haemastoma. Taxonomy (NCBI): domain Eukaryota; kingdom Metazoa; phylum Mollusca; class Gastropoda; order Neogastropoda; family Muricidae; genus Stramonita; species Stramonita haemastoma. The sequence goes on from CM060320.1 coordinate 28,089,482, forward strand.
AAATACAAGCGTAGTTCTTATTGATCGCCACCACACACACACACACACACACACACACACACACACACACACACACACACCACCACCAACACACACACCACACACACCACACAACACACACACACACACACACACACACACACACACCCACACACCACACAAGAACCATCTATTACGTTTCGCAAACGAGAAAGGGAGGGTTCCCAGCTGTAAAACAAAACAAAACAAAACAAAGATGGAAATTGAAAAATAGTATATGATGATTGGTTACCCGTAGAAGGCTGTGTAGTCATCAGGGTGTGTTACATCGAACTGTCTCTGTGAATTATTATCTGTTATTATGAAAATAGGATCTGAAATATGATCATTGATGTATGGTAGGGCAGGTGGTTTCGTTGTGAGGGTTGTTAAATGATTGCTCGAAATGATTAAAAGCTACGCGGGTAGACTGAAGAGGGATTAAGTGTTTGGTCATACTGGTTATGAAGTTACCTGTGTGAAATGGTGAGGGTAGTTAAAATGTTAGGTGATGGTGATTATAAACAATAGGAGTGTAAAGTGTAAAGATTGTCAAGCGTTTGGTTGCAATGATTATAAAAAATAATAGGCGTGTAAAGTGGTGAGGATTGTTAAGTGTTTGGTTGCAATGGCTATAAAAATAATAGGGTGTAAAGTGGTGAGGATTGTTAAGTGTTTGGTTGCAATGGATATAAAAATAATAGGTGTGTAAAGTGGTGAGGATTGTTAAGTGTTTGGTTGCAATGGCTATAAAAATAATAGGTGTGTAAAGTGGTGAGGATTGTAAGTGTTTGGTTGCAATGGCTATAAAAATAATAGGTGTGTTAAGTGGTGAGGATTGTTAAGTGTTTGGTTGCAATGCTATAAAAATAATAGGTGTGTAAGTGGTGAAGGATTGTTAAGTGTTTGGTTGCAATGGTTATAAAAAAAATAAGTGTGTAAAGTGGTAAGGGTTGTTAAATGTTTGGTTGTAATGATTATAAAAAGTTGGTGTGTGAATTGCTAAGGGTTGTTAAGTGTTTGGTTGCAATAGTTATTTTTAAAAAATAGGTGAGTGCAGTGGTAAGGGTTGTTAAGTGTTTGGTTGCAATAATTATTTAAAAAAATACGCGTGTAAAGTACTGAGGTTGTTAAGTGTTTGGTTGTAATGATTGTAGAATACGTGTGTAAAGGGGTAAGGGTTGCTATGTGTTGTGATGATTAAATATACGTGAGTGAAGTGGTGGAGTTGTTTCGTGTTTAGTGTAGTCGTTATGATTTAAAAAAGGTGTTGCAAGTGATGGAGTTGTTAAGTGTTTGGTTGTATTGATTATAAAATACTCGTGTGAAGTGGTGGGGTTGTTAAATTAAGGTTTGGTTGTATTGATTATAAAATACTCGTGTGAAGTGGTGGGGTTTTTAAAATTAATGTTTGGTTGTAATAATGATAAAGATACTCGTGTGGAGTGGTGAGGTTGTTAAATGTTTGGTTGTATTGATTATAAAATACTCGTGTGAAGTGGTGAGGGCTATTAAGTGTTTGGTTGTAATAATCATAAAGATACGCATGCAAAGTGGTGAGGCTGTTAAATTAATGTTTGGTTGTAATAATCATAAAGATACGCATGTGAAGTGGTGAGGCTGTTAAATTAATGTTTGGTTGTAATGATTATAAAGATGCGCCTGTGAAGTGGTGGGTTGTGTTAAATTAATGTTTGGTTGTAATGATTATGGAGATATGCGTGTGAAGTGCGACGGTTGTTAAGTGTTTTATTGTAATAATAAATAAAATAGGCGTGTGAGGTGGTAATCCATCTGTTTCCTTTGAAGAGAGAGAGATTGATAAGTCTGTATAAGGCTTACCTGTTTTTGTCTGACGCTGTATTTTTCTATGTGTGACCTTCAGTTCGTCGCGGTGTGTGTGTGTGTGTGTGTGTGTGTGTGTGTGTGTGTGTGTGTGTGTGTGTGTGTGTGTGTGTGTGTGTGTGTGTGTGTGTGTGTGTGTGTGTGTGTTTATCTCACTCCACAACCTCCTGCTCTCTAAGTGTTTCAGTCTGAATCTTACCACTCCTCCACCCCTTTGTCTCTGTCTGCCTGTCTGTCTGTCTGCCTGCGCCTGTCTGTCTGTTTGTCTCTTTCTCTCTCTCTGTCTCTCCTCTCTCTCACTCTCTCTCTCTTCTTTCTTCTCTCCTCTAAAAGTAAGTTTCATTGAGAGTTTGCTACGTGTGTATGATTACAAAGAGTGATTGACATGTTAAAAGATTAGACGCAAAAGAACAAAGCTCTTTTAGTAAGGATTCTCAAAGGAGAACTATCAGACTATAGTTATTATTTCAGTTTATCTTTTGTTGCCTATGTCTATCATTATTAAAATTTTGTTTTGTTGTCAGACTTGGCTTTTTTACATGAAACACTTTTGACGGTCAGCTTTCTAGTGTCGTGGGTACTTTAACGAGCGTTCAATGTATACTGCAATTAAAACCTTAGTATACAGGTCTCATCCTAGAGCTTGGCAACCAAAGTACCATAAACAATCTGTTGAACGGGGAAAAGTCTAGCTTCTAAACTTTCTTGACAAGTTAATTTATCTCTAGCCAGCCAATATTTTCTTCATCGTAAACGCGTTGTTGGACATAGAAAAAATGAAATGTTAAAACTGTACAGTCGTTATCAATAGAAAAAGCTACAACTCATAAACAGTTCTGATGACTAGCCAGTCCATTTCTTCGTGAATTTAACATAATTTCCTTTTATAAGAATCCGTTTGTCGGAAACTGCACAGGGACTTGATATAAAAAAAAGTACACAAGAGCCGATCCATTAAAAAAGGTAAAGGTGTCCCATAACCTATTACAATTTTGGCCGTAGGTGGCAGCGTCAAGACCTCAGCTTTTCAAGTGGCCAGCATATTGAAGGCGGGGCCCATCACCTCTCCCTTGCTACCTTCCCTGACCATCAGAGGGCAGGTACCTATCTAAGCTGGGAACTGGGGACTATATAAGCCAAGGTGCGCAAACGGTCACCATCACTTGGTA
>CM060320.1:28097513-28100013 GCA_030674155.1 Stramonita haemastoma
CTGGTTCAAGTTGTTCTAGTGCGCAAACACGGTCCAAGAGTGACTGGAATGTATGTTTTTAACATGTTGGCAGATTAGCTTGTTGTTGTTGGTTTTTTTTGTCAGCATGGATGAAAACATAACCCTAAAATAAGGACAGAGAAGCAGTACCAATTAAATAAACAGTATCATTTATTTCATCATAAGATTTTCATTGTTCCATGTGGATAACAACAAAATGTAAAAAATAAAAACACACCCCAAAACAGCATGCACACTAGTGTCGTGTACAGACACCATCCCTGATAAAAAAAAATCGGGGAGTTAGAGTCCTCAGGGCAGTTCGGGGCTGTAGGCCTGTATGTCCACGTTCTGGCGGTTCCTGCGACGGCACTGGAACCATTTGTATCGGCGATTGCCTTTCTGATGGACCATTCCAGTGACGTGGAGAGGGAGGGAGGGTCTGGTGCATGGGTAGCAGCTTGCCTTCCATATTTACTTACTGGGACTTTGTGCTCTAGAGCCTAGAACGCAACTCCATTGTCTTCCAAGACTGACGGATACCTCCAATAGCTCCACGCTCTTTCTTCCACTCACAAAATAAAGACGACTACTAACTACTACTACTACTACTACTACTACTACTACTACTACACTACTACTACTACTACTACTACTACTATACTAGCCGCCGTTGTAGTCTAGTGGTTAGGGCGTTGGACTCGTAATCTAAAGGTTGCGGGTTCGATCCCAGCTTTCGGCTATGGCATTATGTCCTTGGAAAAGGCACTTTACGGCTATTTTCTCACCCCACTCAGGTGTAAAAGGGGTACTAACCTTGTGTTGGGGTTAACCCTGCGATAGACTGGCGTCCTATCCAGGGGGGAGTCTATGACTCTCAGTCGCTTAACGCCACAGAAACCGGGATAAGCACCGGCCTGATGAGCCTTAGCTCAGGACAGACTTAAACTTTTAACTACTACTACTACTACTACTACTACACTACTACTACTACTACTACTACTACTACTACTACTACTACTCTACTACCATGCCTCTGCTGCTGCTGCTGCTGCTACTGCTACTACTATTACTTTTACCCTGATGAAGATGAGGAGGAGTGAGAGGAAGAACGATGGGGATGAGGATGATGCCGGCGAAATCAGCCGCTTGGCACAGAGGTTATTTCAGGGCATTTCTGGCTAGGAAGAAGGTGGTAGGATGGTTAAGACATTCGCCTGCAAACAAATAAACCATGAAGTTCCGGGTTTGATTCCCAGCCTTGCCCTTTCTTCCCAGTTTGACGAAAAAATCAAAATAAATATCAAAGTCTTTCGGATGAGACTATAAGTTGAGACCCCGTGTGTGTATACCGTCGTGTGCAGGTAGGAGCGAATAATAATGAAACAAAAAAACAACATGCACACAGGTGTTGTGTTTAGACACCATCCCTGAGGAGAAGTCAAGGGCATTGGAGTCCACAGGGCGGCTCGGGGCTGTATATGGCAACGTTCTGGCGGCTCCTGCGACGGCACTGGAACCATTCGTATAGACGATTACCTTTCCAATAGATCATTTCAGCGACGTGGAGGAGTCGGGGGAGGAGAGGGAGCGTTGCTGCATGGGTAACAGCTTACCCTCCATACTTACTTAACCAGGCTTTGGGCTCTAGAGCCTAGAGCGCAACTCCATAGTCCTGCAAGACTGACGGATGCCTACCTGGCTGGGAGGGAGTGAGTTTCAATGCCATGAGAGGCCAGGAAACATTGGAAGACTTTGACCACTTCATTCCCAGAGTGAGGGCTGTGCAGTGCTGTGCTATGTGGGCTCAGTCAACAAACTGGAGAAGCCACACAGTTGCTCTTGATCAACTTGGTTTATGCAGATTTTTAAAAAGTTACTAAAATCACTGTCAATGGGTACCTGCCCTCTATAGGGTCAGAGAAGGTAAAGTAGCGAAGGAGAGGAGATGGGCGCCGCCCTTAATATGCTAGCCCATTAGAGAAGCTAAGTCTCTAATGCCGAGCTCCCCTACGACCACATAGGTTATAGAACACCTTTACCTTTTCTTAATTTTTTTTTTATACTAAAATTGCTTGAGCAGCACTGCAGGTGTTTGTATCCCTTCATCTGGGTTGACTTCGGGTTATATTACGGAACAGTACATGGAATCGTAGCAACAAAGCTGGAGTTACTGTTTTTTTCCATAGGATCATTGCTGTATCACTCTTCTCACCATCCACCGTGACCCTCATGAAAAAAAATCCTTGTAGGGATGCTAGTGTCCTGTCAGTATAAATAGCATCCCCACCTTCTGGAAATTCTGTGCAGGGATTTCCCTCTTTGTTGTCCTCTTTTGCTTCTAACTTGTTCTTTAAGTTTCCTGTGACCTCTTTTTTGTTGTGTATTTTCTGCCATTTTTGATCATTTTCCTCCCTTTTCTCCAGAGAGATTTTTTGAGAAAATCAATTTTCCCCCATGCCGAAGTCAGATGTGTTAAGCCTGACTTGTCAGGCGCTTA
>CM060320.1:28107513-28135013 GCA_030674155.1 Stramonita haemastoma
TTATGCACATTTTCATTCATTAAGGTGATGGTTTTTAGGAAAGGGGGGTTTCTTTCAAAACAAGAACAGTGGTATTACAATGGTATTAGGTTAGAAGTTGTGAATAAGTATTGTTATTTAGGATTCAGTTTTACAACAAAGATTAGCTGTAAATGGGTACAGAACATTTAGTCACTAAGGGAAGGAAGGCAGTGATTCAGTTAAACAAAGTTTTTCATAGGTATAAAGAAATGAATACTCGTACATTTTTCAAAATTTTTGATATTAAGATTCAGCCAATTTTATTGTATTCATCAGAAATATGGGGCATAAACAGATTAGAACATATTGAGAAAATTCATTTGATGGCATGTAAAAGATTTTTAGGAGTACCCGTAAGAACACCCAACAAGATAGTATACGGCGATTTAGGTAGATATCCACTCTATGTCAACTCATGTACAAATACCATAAGGTACTGGTTTAAAACTATTGCAATTGAATCAAAATAGAATATCATATCATGCTTACTGCATGCAGTTAGAGTTAGATAGGAATGGTAAGTCTTGTTGGATTCAAAAATAAGGGAAATTTTGTGTGAAACAGGTTTTAACATTGTTTGGATGCAACAGAGCGTCGGGGATGTAAAAGCTTTTGTAGGTATGTTTAAACAAAGATTAGTGGATATTTTTCATTCAAGAATGGGGTGGGACTATAAGAGATAAAGAAAGATATGATATTTATAGATCGTTTAAAACTATTTTTGCAAAAGAGCAGTATTTGAACTCCATAGATGTATATTGTTTCCGTGAGAGAGAGAGAGAGAGAGAGAGAGAGAGCAGGCAGACATCAGACAGACAGACAGACGGACAGACAGACAGAGACACAGAGAGAGACAGAGACAGACAGACAGACAGACACAGAGAGAGAGAGAGAAAGAGAGACAGACAGACATAGAGAGACAGAGACAGACAGAGACACAGAGACACAGAGAGTGACAGAAATAGAGAGAGACACACAGAGACAGAGAGAGAGAGAGAGAGAGAGAGAGAGAGAGAAGAGAGAGAGAGAGAGAGAGAGAGGGGAGAGAGAGACGAGACAGACAGACAGACAGACAGACAGACAGACAGACAGACAGACAGACAGACAGGACAGACAGACAGACAGACAGACAGACAGACAGAGACAGAGAGAGAGAGACCTTGAGTAAAAAGCTTATACAAAACACTTAGCAGAAAAGCATGACCTACTTCACGTCAACAATGTCCAACATAATAACTAACTACAGCAGCTTGCTAGCCAGCATCCTTCAGTTTCTAACTAACACATTTCTATTCTATCTGTCTCTTCTTCCTGTCGTAAGTGGCATTTGCGTCGCTGCTGGTTCATTATTATCACTTCATAGCAGGTATCACGTTTTTCGCCAAACCGCACCGTTTATCACTGAGATACCACAGAAAAAACGTTTGTTTCCCTTTACAGAAAACAATTTCCACTGTCGTTAAACAGTCACGGTATGGCCACTTCTTTCGCACACTTGTCCCAAAAAAAGACCAAAATACAAGATAATGAGTAAATCGTGATGGAAAAAAAGATCGTGATTGTTGACAAACAGTGGATAGGTGGTGTAGAGGTAATGGCGCCTGTCTAGAAAGCAAAAGGTCCAGATCGAAGTGTGTGGTGGTTCGAATCCCGTTTGGGCCTAAAATTTTAGCGCAAGTAAAAGAACCCACGGCAACAAGAATGTTGTCCCTGGCGAAATTCTGTAAAAAAAAAGAGAAAAAAAGCCACTGATAGGGAAACAAATGTAATTGCAGACAGGAAAAAGTTATTAAAAAAAAATGGGTAGGCGCTGCTCTTGTGGCGACGCGCTCTCTCCGGGGAGAGCTGCCCGAATTTCACGCAGAGAAATCTGCTGTGACATAAAGTGGTATAAGTAAATAAAATACGGCGTATGTTTGATTATCTGGGGCCAACCTGGTAAACATACGGCTCTGTTACTGTTAGTAGACTTACCATCGAGTTGACAGAAACTCTGAAACCCACAAAACATCTGAGATTTGTGTTTGATGTTTGAAAACCATCGATCGTAGTCGACAAAGTGCAGTTTTTAGGCTAGTCTTAGGTCGAAAGTTACCCCCATGAACTTTTTTTTCAAGGTCAACATGCTTTCGTTGCGTTAGATATTAAGTGGGGTAGCCATAAGTGCACAGTAGTATGGATCTGTCTCCTTGTATTACAGTTACTCTTCTAAGAATGCTCAGTGGTCAGAGTGCTGGCTTTCCCCAGCGTTGACCAGCGTTGAGTCTGGTTACTAGTTGGATAGGTGACCAATTGCGCGCCTTGGCTTCAGTACAGTTCCCCAAGTTCACCCAGCTGTAAATGGGTACCTGCCCTCTTTAGGGTCAGGGAAGGTAAGGCAGCGAGGGAGAGGAGATGGGCGCCGCCCTCAACATGCTGGCCCCTAGAGAAGCTGAGGTCTCTGACGCCTCGCTCCCCTATGACCACACAGGTTACGGGACACCTTTAGCTCTAAGAATCAAAAGGCTGGTTGGTCACCGCTGAAATTCTTCCTCATTTTGACCGCTTTTTGTTTGGAGGTGAAACATCGGCAAAGAACCGCCTGTATCGATGATGACTTAGTTCATTAATGCTTAATCATTCATGACATCTGGCTTGTGTTTAGTTGTTTCTTATTAATGTTGTTGTGTTGTTTTTTCGTACGTTGTTCTTTTCTGTTTTCTTTTTTATCTAGGAAGGAAGAGGCGGGGTCCGTAATGTTGTCGTCAGTCGAAAACACAGTATAGGGAGGAGAAGTAAATGTGGTCATTAAAGGTGGTATCACAATCAACTACAGGTACATTAATCAAGCATATACCTGGACACAATATTTTTGTGTGTGTGCAGTATCGCATTGATTCTGCGCTCTCTTTTTTCACCCTTTGCAATGTTTGAGTATATGACTATAATAATCAAGGGCCTTCTTGTTTTCAATACCATCTGGGTTTGGGAAAACAAAAGAAAAATCATGACTAGCATTGCGTTGCTGATTATCTTTTGATGAGTGTTGGATTCTACGATTGTAGCTGGATTTTTTCGGCACCAATAATAACAGCAAAAAATGCTCTCTCTCTCTCTCTCTCTCTCTCTCTCTCTCCTCTCTCTCTTCTCCTCTCTCTCTCTCTCCTCTCTCCTCCTCTCTCCTCTCTCTCTCTCTCTCTCTCTCTCTCTCTCTCTCTCTCCCTCTCTCTCTCTCTCTCTCTCTCTCTCTTCTCTCTCTCTCTCTCTCTCTCTCTCTCTCTCTCCTTCCCCATATATTTACATATCATATGTATGTGACATTCACACGCACTAGACATTAGGTATATATATATTGATATAATTTATCTATACCCCTTTATATTTATATATACAATCATATTATACACACACACGTGTTGTTTTGTGTTATGTGTGTTGTTTGTGATGTATGTATGTGTGTGGTGTGTGTGTGTGTGTGTGTGTGTGTGTGTGTGTGTGTGTGTGTGTGTGGTGTGTGTGTGTTTGTGTGTGTATGTTCAATCTGCTCTCTTGATTCGCAATAGATCACTTACATGATTGATTAATTATATACGTCAGAAACATGAGCCCCTACTTAAACTATTAACAGCAGACCCTAACAGCAGACCCACCCCACATTGTTATCGTTACAGAACACGTATCGTTTTTCTACGTATGTTGTATGTGTGTGTGTGTGTGTGTGTGTGTGTGTGTGTGTGTGTGTGTGTGTGTGTGTGTGTGTGTGTGTGTGTGTGTGTGTGTGTGTGTGTGTGTGTGTGTGTGTGTGTGTGGTGTGTGTGTGTGTGTGTGTGGTTGTGATGTGTTGTGCTTGTGTTGTGTGTGTGTGTGTTGTGTGTGTGTGTGTGTGTGTGTGTGTGTGTGTGTGTGTGTGTGTGTGTGTGTGTGTGTGAGTGTGAGTGTGTGTGTCGTGTGTGCTGTGTGCGCGCGGTGTGTGTGTGTGTGTGTGTATTGTGCGTACGTGCGTGCGTGTATGTGTTTGCTTATGTGTGATGTGCGTTGTGTGTGTGTGTATGTGCGCGCGCGTCAGTTTGTGTGTGTGTGTGTTTGGTGTGTTGTGTGGTCGGCTACCACAAGTCCATCGTGACGCATATAGTACATGACTGATTCGTTTCCTGTGGTATAGTTCTATTTTGTCAACCGGGCAGGACAACCTTAGGGTAGGCTAGGACATTGATATAAGGAACAACACTTTGCTTGGTGTCTTCTTCGTCATCAAACACCCAGACAGCAACTATTGTTGTTTGTTGTTCGGACTGGAATGTCGCGGGTTCGAATCCAAAGGGAGTATTCGGACTCCAGCCGACTCCTACACAGAGTGAGTGTGCTGTGGGCGCAAATGCATTGAGACTGACTTGCCAGGCGCTTAACGGCAGCGCAACATATTTTCATTCATTTGTTAAGCGCCTGGCAAGTCAGTCCCAATGACTTTGCGCCCACAGCACACTCACTATGTGTAGGAGTCGGCTGGAGTCCGAAAACTCCCTTTGACTCATATGGGATTCGAATCCCAGTCCGAAATCCATGGGGCTAACCACCGCGCCATAACAGCTCTTGTTGTTTTGTTATGTTAAAATTCTTTCGGGTGGGGGGGGGGGGACATAGAATGACCATGAAAGCAGAAATCAGACAAGAAAGGGGTGAAATGAAAAAAAGAAAATGCAGAAACCAATATTGGGATAGAAAAGAGGGAATTCATAGCACATAATTTCCAGAAGATGGAGATGCTCTTTATAGTCACACGCACCCCGGCATATTTGTGCAAGGAAATGGATTTAAACCCTGTTTTAATCTGTATATAGTTGCACTCCTTTCTTCTTGGAGGAAGAAAAAGAGGCAGACCAAGGAAAAGATGGGAGGACAACATCAGAGAATGGACAGGCCTAGAACTTAACAAAACCCTGAGTAAGGCAGAACAGAGAGAGGAATGGAGGGAACTGGTTGTCAAGTCTTCATGGTTGCCCCCACGGTCGCCAGACTAAGGGATAGAAAGATAGATAGAAGATAGATAGATAGATAGATAATAGATGATAGATAGACATAAGATAGATAGATAGATAGATAGATAGATAGATAGATAGATAGATAGATAGATAGATAGATAGATAGATAGATAGATAGATAGATAAATAGTCGCACAGTTTTCGAATCGATATTTTTTTTATATGACACGGTAACATCCCTGATGTGGCCTCTGTGGTTCGTAGGGCTATAAACCACAAGCTTGTATAGGATTGGGGGACAGGCTTGGCTTGTTATTAGTTTTTTAAGCTTTGTTTTGTTGTTTTTTATGTTGTTGTTGGTTTTTTTTTTAGCAATCTGCTGAGTTAACGTTGTAAGATCTGACGGAAACGCTCTCGTATAATAGCAATAACAAATTATGCGCATGTGTCAACGAATACATTAGGCTCTATCTGGTTTAAAAAAGCAATTAGGTAGCAGATCACCTTTGCAGTAGAGTAAGCAATGTGAAGAAAAAACAGCAAATAAATAAGTGAATAAATGAATCAATAAGCAAAAAAAAGAAGAAAAAGTGAATGGCTTTATGAATAGGTTAATGAATCATAAACTCAATCTACAAATCAACTTAGCTAGCAAACCGCATATCAAATGAATGAATGATGGAATCAATCTGTCGACCAATCAATCAATCAGTCAGTATCAATCACACACTGCTTTCTTCATAATACATAGGATGCTGCAGCAGCCTTTTCTTTGTGGTATTATTTGCATGAACTTGTATTATCAAATCTTCACAGTTCATAATTGCCTTTGTGTTGTTTCCTTTGATCTTTACCCAGCTGTCGGTTATAATTATTATGCTTTCATCACCTGTTTGTCCCTATTCCGATAGAGAAGAAAAGAAATACACAGCGTAGAAAGGGAATAAACATCGTCCAGTGCCTATAGTTTGTTGATTTAATTATTGGGTGTCTGTTTCTGTGAGGTAGTGTGCTCTATGTGTCTACTACACTCGTTTGCTCCACGCCTAATCAGCTTTGTTTGTTCGGAGCCAGAGGTCTGGCTATGCTCTGCTGTGTTCAGGTTTCAGCAAGTTTGGTGTTTAAGCAAGCGTTTTTTTTTCTTTTCTGCGCACACAGAACATGTTGTAAACAGATTACAATTTGTCTTCTTTTTTTTTTTAAGAGAAGGCCATTGTGTGTCGGTGGGAATGTATGACAAAATTCATAAAGCCGCCTGCACACGGGGACTGGATGTAAAAATAAAGCACATGGGTGCTTATTCCATTATCCTCGAAATAAAAGAATAAATAAATAAATCTGTGTTTTAGCGAAGATAATCCTTTTCGTCGAATTATTTTGTTTCCTGAAATCTACGTTTCGGGTAACCTTTGTATCAGTGAAGATACTATTCACAGAAATTGGTCTTCCACAGAACTTGCCTCACGGAAGCGATGTTTCAGAGAATATGTTTTTTTTCTAGAAAGTAGTGTTTCAGTAGATTCATGTTTCACAAATACCATATTTTTGCACCCCAGCAAATCAATGTCTTACAGAAACTGTTTTTCATGGAATCAATGTTTGAGCAAATTCATGTTTCAGCTTTATTCCATCAAATCATCTTTCCATCAAAGATCTACCTACATAACCATCAGAGAACCTATACTCAGAATCTTTGTAGTTATCAATGATTTTATGTTTTGTATAAACTATGTTTCACACAATTATATCTTATAATACATGTGCTTCTCAGAATAGAAATTTGGCTAAGGGAATCTACGATTCATAAAATCTATGAATCACTTATCTATGTTCCAAAGAATGTATGTTTCTTTGTAAAGAATTCATTTCTAACAAAACGTATATAACACCAAGAATGGTTTTTGCAGAGTCGATTTAATTGTATTTGGTTCCACTGTGCAGAGATTTTGCCCGGCTATATCCCATGATGTGGCTGAAAGATGTATTTTACACTTTAATTTACACTTGTTGATCCGCGGTGTGGCCCTGGGTAGATGATGGGTAGGTAAAAGAAAACTCTGTAGGCGAAATGAGTGATAAATCAACAAAGAGATAGCAATGCAAGAACAAAGACAAGCAAATAAACGAGCAATCACAGCGACAAACAAAGAGACAAGCCAAAAGAAGCGTAACATCTTACAAGACCCCTTTCTTTCCACTTCACACGCGAAAAGCTGAGCACACAAGTCTACACACCCTTAATCGCACAAATCCAAACTCCACGTCCAGTCACGGGCATACCTGCCAGCTCTTTATTTTCTGTCGATATAGGATTACTCACCTTAATTTTGTTTAGAAATGCAGGCAGACAACCAAGTACACAAATCATGTTAACCACACAAAACAAAACCAATCCAATCCAAATCAAACCCGTCCCAACCTAACTACACCAAACCGAACCCAAACAAACGCAACTGGACCCACCCAAACCAAATCAACAGATACCTAGCACAATTCCCCCTCACCCCCTCCACCGCCGTTCCCTCTTGTTCTCTGAATCAATTGTCTGTAACGTAAGGACAGAGCCCCAGATACTGACCTCTCTGACACACAGCCTGAAGCGAAAGAAACAGGTCATCAATGGCTGCTCTTCTCCCTCTGGGCTGCCTTCCACCCCAACAGTGAGTGGAATTTTGGTGGGTTTTTCCTAGCTTGCTGTTGTCAAACACAGGTGATATAGAATGATTTCTAGGCTTTTTTTTTTGTTTTCGTTAGTTGTTGCTTTTACTAACAGTATATCATGCACACTGACTACACTTTCTTCTGACGTGGACAAACTCCGCAGAATCAGCAGCAAAAAGCAAGCGGTAGAGAGAAAACAAGAAAATGAATCAATTCTTGTTTCTTTTACTATTCACTCCCTCCCCCCTCCCCCCCTCTCCTCTACTTTCTGCCCTCATCTCCATCTCTCCTACCACCATCATCAGCAGCTGGCACTTGCCTGTAAACCGGTGCTGTGGTGTTTTGCATGCTTACCCATCGTAGGATGATTGCTAGGGAAGTTTGTATATGGTGGGTGATAAACTCAGCACCACAACGAAAGCGATCTCAAAAGGTTGGTTCAGAGGGTCCATGGATATTGTGTTTGTCTAGGAAATGAGGAGCATGTGGTTCGATTTGAGTGTCCGGCTAAAATTGGGTTTTCTCCCTTATTCCACGATCTGATCTGGTTACGAATGTTTGGGGGTGAGGCGTTATTTAAACTGAGATGCATTGCATGACACGTATTTGATTTCTGTAAAATAACCCACGATGGCAGGAATTGCCTATGACCAAATCTGGATTGACGAATTTTGTTCTCAGTGCTGTTTTTTGTTCGGTTGTTTTTGTGGTTGAATTTTTTTTTAGGTGTTTTTGATCTTTCATTTCTCAGCTTAAGTTCTGAGATTCAGCAATGATACGAGTTTTGGCGTGTGTGACCATTTTTGCCCACCATTAAGGTAACTGCATTCTGATTTCGGGATTTTTTTTATAAACGACACCGGTGTGTGTGTGTGAGCTTTTAAAAAAAAGTATTGTCATCTAACCTAAGTGGCACGAACAGCCTACTCTTCCGAAAGGCAGAACGAGTGCTAACGTGTGCGCAGGATAAACTGAGAGCGTTTGCACACGGGCACACAGTTCATAGTTTCATACAAAGATTTTTTTTCAGGGAGTGGAGTCAGTACTGACGTTAACTCCATGAAAAAAAATCTCCTTAAACGAGCGTCTTGTTGGCGGCTCGAACAAACTCGGGCTCGACCCAGGCCGTCAAATCACGGCACATACTTATTATTTATTTATTCTTTTATATCAAGGATAACAGAATAAGCAATCATGTGCTTTTTTTCATCCGGTCCCGTGAGCATGCAGTTTTGTAAATATTGTCATCTGTTCCCACCGCACACGATGGCCTACTCTTACGAAAGCGGAAATGGATTTAACGTGTGCGCAAGATGTTCTGCGTGCGTTCGCACACGGGCCTCGGTTTAAAGTCTCACCCGAAGGACACTCTGACCATTAGCTGTCCATCCCTGTACTACGTATTGGATTTCTGTAAAACAGCCCAAGGAAACCAGAGTTCCCCATGACCAGTTTTAGATTCAGGAAACTTCAAAAAGCCGCGGAAATAATCAAACACAGTAAAAAAAAAAAAAAAAAAAAAAAAAAAAAAAAAAAAAAAAAAGGAAAAAAAAGCCTCTGCTTTTTGGAAGCGTAGTACCAGAAATGGTTTTTTTTTTTTTTACCAAACCCAGTAAGATTTACTGCAAACCTGCCAGTGCCCTCATACATTTTCAGTATATACATAATTATGCAGAAAGTTAAATATGCACGTTCAAGATCCCGTAACTCATGTCAGCGTCCGGTGGGCTATGGAAACAGAAACAAACCCAGCATGCAATCTGGCCCGAAACACTTGTTTGAAGGGGGCTTCTCCTCTGAGGACTCTCTGCTGCCATGCTCTACGCGAGTTTCTTACCACTGGGCTCTGAAATAGCTGCTTCAAAGTCAAAGCGTGTTGACTGAGGCCAGTGGGTATACCTCATGCAGACTTACAAGCACAGGAGAAGACCAGGCATTGTGCATCCCGACAGGTAAATGAACTATCAGAGAGAGAGAGAGAGAGAGAGGAGAGAGAGAGAGAGAGAGAGAGAGAGAAGAGAGGAGAGAGAGGAGAGAGAGAGAGAGAGAGAGAGAGAGAGAGAGAAGACAAGAAACACACACACACACACACACACACACACACAGAGAGACAGAGACAGAGAGACCTTTTTTATCTGTTATCTTTATCTTTTATATCTTTATCTTTTATCTTTATCTTTTATATCTTTATCTTTTATATCGAGGATAACAGAATAAGCAGTCATGTGCTTTTTTTCATCCGGTCCCGTGTGTATGCAGTTTTTGTAAATATTGTCATTTGTTCCCAAAGAGAGAGAGAGAGAGAGAGAGAGAGAGAGGAGAGAGAGAGAGAGAGGAGAGAGAGAGAGAGAAGACAGACAGACAGACAGACAGACAGACAGACAGACAGACAGACAGACAGACAGACAGAGACAGACAGACAGGTAGAGACAGACAGACAGGTAGAGACAGACAGACAGATAGAGAGAAGATAGAGAGAGAGACAGAGAAACAGAGACACAGAGGCACAGAGAGAAAAAGATAAAAAAGTAAGACAGTAAGAAAGTCAGGAAAAAGGCAAATAAGAAAGACAGAAAGAAAAGCAAGAAAAAAAAACCCCAAAACGAAAGAGAACTAAAAAAAAATAAAACAGACGAAAGGCAGAAAGAAAGAATGAAACGGACACAAGAAATAAAAACAAAACGAAAAAAATAATAACGAAAAACAAGACCAACAGAAAAACAAAACAATTGAAAGGAAACGTACACTTGACCTCAAAAAATAATAATATCAGTGGTAGGGAGGTTTCCATGAAGAATGGACTGGAGTACATCTGTCTGTCTAGTCGTGAGCCAGACGATGCCGTTATTTCTGTACCAGCCTCCCTGCGTTGTGTTCATTAGTCTATGATTATAGTCATCAGAAAGGACATTGCAAAGTGTCACCACCCAGACCACACAAACATGTATTATGTGAACTTAACACTCTTCAACTAAGTTAGTGGTTATCATTATAGCCATTGAAGATTTTTTACCAACAAACAGAAAAAAATTGAAATCGAAAATACTTAAAAGCTGGAACACTCGTCTTGTCTGTCTGTCTGTCTGTATGTTTGTCTTTCTTTCTTGCTTTCTTTCTTTTCTGTCTTTCTTTCTTTTCTTTTCTCTCTCTCTTTCTTTTTTCTTTCTTTCTTTCTTTCTTTCTTTTTTTTTCTTTCTTTCTTTCTTTCTTTCTTTCTTTCTTTTTTCTTTCTTTCTTTTTTCTTTCTTTCTTTCTTTCTTTCTTTTTCTTTCTTTCTTTCTTTCGTCCTTCAGTGTTTGCAGTTGATTTATCACATTATAAACCTACTGTTTCTATTTTAACAAGTTTTTATTCGATAGTTAACTTTTTAAAAACCAAAACATTAAGTCGCATTTTGTGGCTTTCTTTGATAAATAAGACAGCTATAACACAAAAACTGTAAAAGTTGACAAAGTTGCCTATTCGTAAGAATTAGGCATCTGCTCTGTAAAATAAGCCTGCAGAGTTTCTAGTTTGCATATTCATGCGTTCATTTAAACATTTCATTGATATAGATATAATTTCTTTTACCGCAAGCGAAAAACAAACTAAACTTTTAAAAAAACATTCTTCTTTATAATTTAAACTGTAGTAATCATAAACATGTAAAAAGCAGCGTTTTGTGTACGAAGTTCTGGTATTTTCCTGCTTTAAAACAACAACAAAAAACTAAACAGTTGGTATTGTGGTGTATTGAATAGTATTAAATTGCTTTATATTGTTATAAGCGTTTTACTGTCTTGTATTGCATTGTATTGTATACAACTTTTGGACATGCCAGGTTTCTCCATGTGAAACTCGCGCTACTCTCCCTGTTGAAAGGATGTCGCCACAAGAGCAGCGCTACCCATTTTCATGTCTATTCCTTTTTTTCTACAACGTTTTTACAAGGAGCAACTCTTATGTTGCCCTACATTCTTTTACGTGTGTTGAACCCGTGTAATGGTCTCATCCAAAAAAAGACTAGCGCCCAATCCACCATTCAAGGTCTAGAAGATGGGAAAGAGGTGAATGGGGGGCGGGGGTGGGGAGTAGGTAGGAAGTTTTGGCATAAAGGGGGAATTGAACCTGTACTTGTTTCTAGGCAAGTACGTGCGTTCACCCCAAGACTAGCGATGTGCAGACTAATTGTGACTCTTACCGTGTTATGAAACATACGTAAATACATTCATAGCGTGGGTGTTTGTTAGATAATAATATAGGAATTATTTTTTTTATATCTCATTATGTTATCATTCATGTCATGTTACCATGTACTTGCAATTTTCCTCGTCTTTTTTTTTTTGGCTGACGTCTAGGGGTTTATTTGCTTCAAAATCTAACCCTGGTCTTCACCATCTTATGACCTTAGAGGCAGGGGAGGGGGGAGGGAGGGGGATAAACTCCGTTATTTATCGGTCACTGACACGGGCAGACGAATGTTATAGGTTTGTGAAAGAAGAATGACTGAGGGTGTAAGGATAAGTGGTTAGGGATAATAGGGATGGATAGATGGGAAGAGGTTGGGGGTGATGGGGAGAGGAATGGGGGAGAGAGAGAGGAGTGGGGGGGAAAGAGAGGGATCGGTTGTTGACGAGGTTGGGTGTTTTGACCAAAATGTGAACGATTATCTGACACGTTGACGGTTATTGATTTTAGCGGCATGGGGGTGGTGGTATGTGGTGCCAGAAGAAGTTTCTGTAAAATCATCAGAAGATAAGACAGACGCTATGGGCAGAGGTGTTAAGACAGTCTGACTTCAAGCCCCTAGGTCATTGAATCGTGGTGGGGGGTTCGAGTCTTGTTAACCACCGTCTAGCGAATCAAGGGTGGAATTCTTTTCAAACCCATCTTCCAGGTCAACTTTGAGTATAACAGGCGCTTTGTTTCACACCAGCCGCCGTGGCGCAATGGTTATCGCCTTGGATTCCAGACTGGAAGGTCGTAGGTTCGGTTCCCATAAGAGTCATAGGGATTTCTCGGGCTCCGGCCGGCTCCTACCCAGAGTAAGTGTGCTGTGGGCTCGATGGAAAGACTGGGGCAACATAGTCGAGCTTCATCCACTTTACTTATGCGAGTTTGAGAGTGTTGCTCAAATTACCTGACCAACACTGCAGGTGTCTGTAGCTCACGGGCCCGGTAGACGCCGGGATATATCATCATATTAAGCGTAGAGTACAGCGCTGTCAAGCAGTCTCAAAGCACATGCACATCCAATTCAACATCATCATATCATCCTCATCATCATTGATCATCATACAATGAAAATGGTGCCTCTGATTCCGTGGCCTCGGTCGCTCTGGTCCCATGGTGACCTCAGGTTCGGTTTCCCCATACACTTTTGTGTCTGTGGTAAGTTTGTGTCAAAGCCTTTCGGATTGGACGTTCGAGGGGGGGGGGGGGGGGGGGGGCGGTTGTTGGAGGGACGTTCTGGTGGTCGCTATCTTGGGTAGGTGGCTCACTCAGTCTGGTTCCGCGACTGAGCTGTCTTTAGAAGGGGGCTTAGTAGGTGGTGTGCTACGTATGTCTGCTCAGAACGAGCACCACTAAATACCACCAAAGTGACCCAGCAGAAGTGCAGGGCCCATCTGGCTGGTGGCCCCACGGTGACCTAATATTGATGAGCTCCCGGTGGACTTCCGATCCTGAGGACGAGACAGAGCGAACTTGGGGTATGGCTGTGGCGGGGAGATTGAAACGAGCGGCGTGGGAACAGCAGAGATAGAAACGTCACAGAAGAGGAGGCAGCAAAAACAAAAAAATCCCCAAACGCCAAGCGCTTTGTTTCAATATATAAATAGTATGTGTGTAAAGTAAACTATTCGCACTAAAAGATCTTGTAGTTATGCCAGTGCTTAAAACATGAATTACTCTGAAGTCATACGTCAACGGAGGCTTGCGGGAAGATCTTCAGTGTTACAAGCACATGAGAGGCACAAAAGCCTCCATTTAATGCCTTTAAAGCCGAACTCAAGACACAACTTGTTTCCGACCTATGGCCTTCCCCTATAGTTGCATCTCTTACCTGTTTCTGCTTTTCGATAAGCATCTACATCTCCATCAATATGTTCTATGTGTGTTCGCACACGGGACTTTTGTTTATAGTCTCATCCAAAGGATGTGTGTGTGTGTGTGTGTGTGTGTGTGTGTGTGTGTGTGTGTGTGTGTGTGTGTGTGTGTGTGTGTGTGTGTGCGTGCGTGCGCGCGTGTGTGGTAAATCAAACAATCTGTTAATCTTTTGTAAGAGGTTCTTCTTCTTCTTCTCATTGGTTTAATGTCCGTTCACTACAAGGTGATTTAGACAATGGCACATTCACGTTAGCCTAAGGATGCACTGAAAAGGGGATGTGGGGAAAAGGTGAAAGGATAAAGAATGTAATGAAAGATGATAAGTTTATACAATTTCATTTATAGTAACTGACCTACTGGTGACTGGCAAATACTTTCTGCAACTGATACTAGGACATGCGACTCGGAATCGTACAGGACACTTTGGATATTTCCATATTTTTTTCTTAAATCTATCCCTTTGCTTTTATACGAGGCATTAAGCACAGGGCAATCAAACAATATATGATGGACTGATATAATAGCAGAACAAGTGCAGAAAACATTTTTTAAATATTTAGTTTTCCAAGCATTTAGACGTAATTTATGAATTATAATTTCTATATTTCGTGGGCAACATAAACGATTTAAGTGAAATCTAAAAAACTTTGAATAAATAGAGTTTGCAAGAATTGAAATAATCTCAAATGAAGATAAACGTAGACCTATACTATTAATCATTATGTCACTTGTACATTCTGAAGCACCGCGTTTTGCCAGAGAATCTGCCAATTCGTTCCAGTAAAGACCGCAATGTGATGGTACCCAGCAAAATTTTATCCCAATACCTTTAGAAACAAGAGAATGCACAAGGAACTTGATTTAAAAAATAACATCATTTCTCAGTTTAGAGTCCCAATGTTTTAAAGCCAGTAATACTGATTTTGAATCAACACAAAAAACGACATTGTAAATCGCAAGAGAAATATTTGAAAGATAATTTAGTGCCATAAAAATTGCGAACAATTCAGAAGTGAATATTGTAAAACCTTTTCCAATACAAAAAGATCTTTTTACTTTTAAGTCGGGTATAACGAATGCAGCCCCGCACATGCCCGATTCTAATACAGATCCGTCCGTGTATACTTTCAAGTGGTTTAAATACTGACAATTTATATGATTTTGAACCTCAATTTTGAGTAGGTTTTGATTAGTGTCCTTTTTTGCTTCTGTGTAGTCAATATCAAAATTTGCATATTTATGTTCCCATGGTGGAATCTGGGGAACTACTGGTAAAACTGGGACGTTTGATATATCGATATTATTTTCCTTCATAAGGTCTTCAGTATAATTTCTTATGGGCTGCAAAAAAGAGATGTTCCTAGATCTTTTTGGATAATCCTTTTTATCAATAAATATTTCATCGTGAACAGAATTTGAAATAGCAAGACTTCGAATGACATATTTAGAGACAGATAACATTCTTTGCTCAGAAAGTGGAAGTAAATGAGCTTCTGTATAAGTTTTTAGTGTACTGGCATGAATCGGCACTCCTAAGGCTATTTTGATTGCTTTGCTATCCACACTTTGCAGCTTTTTTAAGAGATAATATGGAGCAGAAAAATACACTTCTTGACCAGAAATGAGTTTAGACCGAATTAAAGAAACAGCAAGGTGCATAAGTGTTTTTGTATCCTGACTCCACGGCTGAGCACTCACAATCTTTAAGAAGTTTAATCGTTTCCTGGCTTTCAAAATCAAGTTTTCAATATGCATTTTCCAGTTTAACTTGCTAGTTAAATGGACTCCCAAGAATTTGGCGTCTTGTTTGTATTGAAGTGTGGCCCCATCAAGTGTTAATGACGGTAGTGTTTGGGGGTTTTTCCCATTGTTAAAAAGAACTAGACAAGTTTTTTCTCCAGATAATTCCAATCCATTCTCTTTCATGTAATTACTAAGATTATTCAGTTCAACCTGGTAAATCTTTTGAACACATTTTATCACTCTACTTTTCGTATTCTTTTTAAGAGAAGTGTTGATCCACATGGCAATGTCATCTGCATATTGAACAATAGTCGTATTTTTTGACAACGCCTGTGGAAGATCATGAATTAAAATAGAGAATAATATTGGTGCCAGAATTGCTCCCTGTGGTATCCCCATATCAACAGATTTAAAATCTGAATGTACACCATTCACTTTGGTACAGATTGATCTTTCAGATAGAAAATCATTTAAGTATTGAAACATCATGCCACTAACGCCGATACTTTTCAATTTGTATAATAACCTCGTATGCCAAACCCTGTCGTATGCTTTCCTTACATCAAAAACAGTAGCTAGTGTACTCTTTCGTTTGGAAAACTGCTTTTTAATATCATGGGTTAACTTTACTAAGTGATCAGTTGTACATCTCCCTTTTCGAAAACCAGCCTGGTTTATAGGAATTATATTGTTTTTTTCACAATAATGCCATAAACGTTTTTGAACTATTTTTTCAAGTACTTTTCCAACATGAGAAGTGAGGGCAATTGGTCTGTAGCTGCTTAATGCTGATTGAGATTTGCCGCTTTTAAGAACTGGGACTACAATCGACTGCTTCCAGACATTAGGAAGAGTGCCATTTATCCAACATTTTTGGAGAAATGAAAATAGTACTTTTTTCCAACTCTCGGGCAAATTAATTAACATTTGATAAGACAAGCAATCAATACCAACTGCCGACCTGTTATTTCTAAAGGATTCAAGGACTTCAATAAATTCATTGTATTGAATTTCAGAATTCAGATAATGCAGATTATCTACTGGAGGTTCTGCCATGTTCAATAGTTCAGCTTCCTCTTGTCTTTTACGTCTGATATCAGGAGACAGTTCTGAAGTTAAACTATTTTCAGAAAACATTGTATTAAAGGCTTCTGCTTTTTATGCTGTGCTTGGGAAACTATTGTTTTCTAACTTTATTGGATAAGCTGGTAAGTGAAATCCATTTTTCATTTTATTGATTTTCTTCCAAACCTTTTGCATATCTTTTGATTCTGATACTTCCCTTAGGCAAAATTCTGTCCAATATGTCTTTTTTGCTTTTGCAATTGTTTTCTTGCATAGCTGCTTAGCTCTTTTACTATTGATAAGATTTTCTTCAGTTCTGTCTTTAAACCATATTTTGTATTTCTCTTTTTTATAATGGACTGCCTCTTCACATTCTTTTGTCCACCATATATTGCCTTTATGCTTCCCACTGCATTGATTTTTACGCTTTGGAATAGAGAGCTCAGCAGCTGACGTAACAGCTTTCGTAAAAAGGCTGTAGAAAATATTTACGTCATCGTTTTCCACACTTGATAAATCATAAAGGTCAAGGTGTATTCGGAATGACTCCCAGTTTGCCAATTTAAACAAATACTTTGGAATTTTGTCTTCAAATTTCGGTAAATCTAGGATAATTTTTTTTACTAAATGATATAGAAATAGGAAAATGGTCACTACCAAGACAATCTTCATTAACATCCCATTTGCAATCGAGTGCTAAAGAAGGGGAAATCAATGATAAGTCGATGGCACTAGGCTTGTGATAGTAAATATCAGGTGTTCTAGTTATCCTGCCATCATTTAAAAGACATAATTTAGAATCAATAATATTTTCCACAATACGATTATTGGTGACAATTGTACATTCCGAATCCCAAAACGGGGCATGCGCATTAAAATCCCCCAATATCACCCATTTATTCTTTGTAAAATCTACGTTTTTAAGCCAGTCAGTATTATCAAGTTTTGGACCTTGGGGAAGATATACAGATAAAACATTAAATACTACTGTTTTGTTAATTTTGACAGACACACCAGTACAGTAAATATCCTTGACATCTGGAGGTATTGGCCACAAAGCTAACTTTTGATAATCTAAACCCTGCCTTATATATATGGCTGTTTTTACCTTTTTAGAAACATCATCAATGCTACATAATGGCGGGTAATAAAAATGCTCTAATTTGGGCATTTTATTTTTACAAACATTCAAAGACTGCAGGACTAGTATAGAATAAAAGTGACAACTTAAAAAATGTTCAAAACTTAAAATGTTTGTTGCAATGCTCCTAGCATTCCACTGAAGAATCTTTACTCCTTCAGATAATTCAGTTTTTCTGTGTTCGTTTTTCTTCATTATGTGACTAAAATACTAATATTGAACATTTTTATGATTTTAACGACAATTTTTCTAACAAGTTAGAAATGACTAAAACAGGATGCAGTCCAACATTGAACAAAAGAGCTAAGGACCAGGAAGCCATGGCCGATGCAGAGGACAGAAGCCAGGAGGTGGCAGGAGGTGGCGGGGTCTGGGAGACCAGTGGTAGCCTTGTCTAGCGTTGGAAGCGCCGAACCTTCCCCCTCTCTGCCTTCGCCGGGGCTGTTCCCAGTAGAGGCGGTGCAGATGTCGCCCCAGGTTCCTGGCCAGCAGACTAGCTCCCTGCTCTGTAGGGTGCAAACCGTCTTGGAGGTGTCTAGATGAAAGAATGTTCTCATGGTCTACATAGGATAGATTTTGAATATTTTGTTCTGTAGCCTCTGAAAATGTATGGGCATTGTAGACCACGCGTTTCGACTCCAGCCGTTGTTGCTTTACTGGTAGAGCCTTGCTGCACACGATGTGTGATCGAGGAAAGATGCTTTGCACGGCTTTCACAGCAGACGCCATGTTCTTGCCACATAGTGTAGCATCTTTCCCCTTGAGATCATTGATCCCCGTGTGCAGCACGACACAATCAGGAGCAGGGTGCAGGTGTTGTCTGGCTTCTTCAGCACCGCTCCTGATGCTCTCCACTGTGTATGCCTTTCTTGCCACCACTTGAAGCCCATAAGACAGGCCTAAACGAACAGGATTTACTTTGTTCAAAGTGGAATCGTGTAGAACAAGCACTCGTGGGAGATCTACAGGCATGGAGGAACTTTTTTCTTGGACTGACTTGATAGTACTAGTAGACTTTTTTCTTTGAATTTGCGTGGCCTTCATGATGTCATTTTTTCTTGAAATTACGTCATTTTGTACTGTTCTTTTTGAGCTTCTGGGAGTCTCAGTTGAGGCCTTTTCTTTCCAAGACGGCTTCCTTTTCTTGGATAACTGAGTCCCTTTTGGCTTCGGCACTGATGTTTCTTGTGCTTGAACAGACGGTTTAGCTTTCGCTATTTCTGCGTAAGTTGCAGCGATCACAGTGTTGTCTGTCTGTGTCTGGTGGTCTGACACAGACACTGGAATTCTGCTCAACTTCGCGATGGTCTCGTTTTGCTTTTTCACAGTCGATTCGAGCGAAGTCAAACGATCGCATAATTTTATCATAACCGATTTAATGTCTTTTAAAAATTCCTCCGTGTTGTTATGGTCATTTTTTTTATTTTTAACTTTTTTACTTTCAAGTCCGTCATCGGTGTCAGTTTGGAGATTTTGTCGAATCGTTTTTTTCAACAAGTCTTTTTTCATAATTACGCTAGTTTGTGAAGAGTCAGGAATGCTTTTCTTACTCACTGACGTGGACCGCCCTCCCACACTTCTTGATCTGGTTGTTCGATTCATGTTTATCAGTTTCTTTGCAAAAAAAACAGCAGACGTTACTCTTCACTTGTTTACAGTTCCGCCATCTTGATGACGTGTCTTGTAAGAGGTTGCACGCGTATGAATGTTATGAAAGCAAGTGCTTTGATTTGTTCGCTCTGCAAAGTTTAGCGCTTTACAAATTAAATATGACGATGATGATGATGGTACCTGGCCTTATCATCATCATCATCATCATCATCATCATCATCATCATCATCATCATCATCATCATCATCATAACAAATTTAAATAAACAACAAAAGTGCTAGCAAAATAAAGCAAAAGAATAATATGAAGAAAATGGTGAAGACAACAAGAACAATCACGATGATAATGATGATAATTGTGGAAGCAGCAGCAGCAGCAGCAGCAGCAGTAGTAGTAGTAGTAGTAGTAGTAGTAGTAGTAGTCGTAGTCGTAGTCGTAGTCGTGGTCGTAGTAGTAATAGTAGTAGTAGTAGTAGTAGTAGTAGTAGTAGTAGTAGTAGTAGTAGTAGTAGTAGTAGTAGTAGTAGTGGTGGTGGTGGTGGTGGTGGTGGTAGTGGTGGTATGTGTGTGTGCGTAGTTGTTTGTGTGTGTGTGTGTGTGCACGCGCGCGCGTGTGTTATTGCGGGTATGTTTGTGTGTAAGTGTGGGCACACACACGCGCGCGCGTGTGTGTATTTATGCGTGCGTGCGCGTGTGTGGATGTGTGTGTGTGCGTGCGTGTGTGTGAATGTGTGCGTGTGCCTGTGTATATAATATGAGTGTGTGTGTAAGCAGGGGCACACAGTCCTGTGCGTGTATCTACACCTACACACAAGTAGTATGTGTATGCGTGTGCATGCACCTGTACGCCTGCTTGCATGTGGGCGTTTAATGGCGAAGAAGGAGAAGGCAGGTATTGACATTTTGCAGAGAGACACATGAAGGCCCATCTGGTTCTTTTCACCACAATCTTTAACGATTCCACGTCCAAAGGAAAAACTCTTTTTGTTTCTCGGTCGCTGACACCGAACATGAATCGTTCTGTTTCTCTGTGTCTCTGTCTCTCTCTCCGTGTCTCTCTTTGTCTGTCTCTGTCTCTCTCTCTCTTTGTCTGTCTCTCTCTTTCCCTACCACACACACACACACACACACACACACACACACACACACACACACACACACACACACACACACACACACACACACTCTCTCTCTCTCTCTCTCTCTTCCTCCCCGCTTCTCCCTCTTTCTCTCTCTCCCTCCCTCCCCCCCCTCTCTCTCTCCCTCCCTCTCTCTCTCTCTCTCTCTCCCCCTCCCTCCCACCCCTCTGTCTCTCCGTCTCTGTCTCTGTCTCTGTCTCTGTCTCTCTCTCCGGACGAAAGAGGAGATCCAGAAGGAATAGAGAGGGAGGAGGAAGATATGGTGGTTGTTTTTGAACTTTCTTTTGGTAGTCATAAAAAAAGAAAAGAGAGAAGTAAAACTGGACTTATGCACGTTCTCAGTACTGGTTCATTCTCCTTCTTTGCCATTCAGAGGTTAAGTCCATATATGAGACACATGTCATAGGTTGGTTTTGTTTGTGGACTTGTTTTGTTTCGTTTTAGCATGGTTTATTAGTGTTTTCCCTACATTGCCCATAATCTGTATAGAAGATGGTTATTAACAAAGTTAAGGTTTAAATTCTGTGGCTCTGTCTTTGTTGTGTGGCCTTAAATATAACGGCAAAATACAGCAATGCAATTTTAGCCGCGACTTCAACTTACCGTAGAAAGAGTGACTTAATAGCAATGACAACAATATCATCATCAACAAAAACAACAAGCACGCCTTTGAAGCTATCGATAATAGAAGCTATCAAAAATAAAAATGACAATAGTAGTATCAACAATATCATTAATGATAAAATG
The DNA here is from genome assembly GCA_030674155.1 of Stramonita haemastoma. Lineage (NCBI taxonomy): Eukaryota > Metazoa > Mollusca > Gastropoda > Neogastropoda > Muricidae > Stramonita > Stramonita haemastoma. The sequence continues at coordinate 28,128,686 of CM060320.1, forward strand.
ATGAGAGTATAGAAAATGATGATGATGATGATGATGATGATGATGATGATGATGATGATGATGATGATGATGATGATGCTGCTGCTGCTGCTGCTGCTGATGATGATGATGATGTGATGATGGTGATGGTGATAATGATGATGGTGATAATGATGATGGTGATAAAAAAAGGACGAGGACGATGTTAATGGTTACGTAATGATGAACATGACGAAAACTCAGAAAGTCAGAAACGTGTGTGTGTGTGTGTGTGTGTGTGTGTGTGTGTGTGTGTGTGTGTGTGTGTGTGTGTGTGTGTGTGTGTGTGTGTGTGTGTGTGTGTGTGTGTGTGTGTTTGTGTGTGTGTGTGTGTGCGTGTGTCACTGTGTGTGTGATAGTGTATGTGCGCGCGCGCGCGTGTGTGCTTGTGGGTGTGCGTGTGTGTGTAGTGTAGTGTAGTGTAGTGTAGTGTAGTGTAGTGTAGTGTAGTGTAGTGTAGTGTAGTGTAGTGTAGTGTAGTGTAGTGTAGTGTTGTGTTGTGTAGTGTAGTGTAGTGTAGTGTAGTATGTACGCATGTGTATGTATCCATTTGTGCATGTGTCTGCATATGCGTGCTTGGGTGTGTGTGTGCAGTGGGTACATGTGTGTGTGTGTGTAAATTTGTTTGTTTGCCTATGTGCGCACAATGCGTGTTTGTATATGCGTGCATTTGTGTGCATGTGTATGAGTGAGTGCATGCGTGTGCATGCGTGTGCGTGCGTTCGTGAATATATGTGTGTGTGTGTATGCGTGCATTTGTGTGCATGTGTGTGAGTGAGTGCATGCGCGTGCGTGCGCGCGTGCGTGCGTGCGTGAATATTTATGCGTGTGTGTATGTTCCCTGTCAAAGCAGCTTTCAGAGTCCTGACATTTCGCCTGACATGTGGCTTCATTTGCGGCCTCTCCAAGCTTTCTTTCCAATCCCCTGACCTATGGGAAACCGCCTCGTTCTCTCGGTCACTGACATGCAAAGACGAACGAATTGTGTCGTTATATGACAGTAGGGTGAAACTAGACAGTCAGGGGCTGGTGGGAGGGGTAGCTGGGTGGGGGTTGAGGGGGGGGGGGTGGGGGGGGGGGGTGAGAGTTGAGAGTTGGGGGTGTGGGGTCGGCTGCTGCTGTTGATAGTGACATGACCATGGTAACGAGAACGGTTAGGACGACGATGACGATTATGATGGTGGTAAGGATGAGGAGGAAGAAGAGGAGGAGGAGAAGTATAAGTAAAAGGATGAGGTGGATAATGATAAAAATGGTGATAAAGAAGACGATGATGATGATGATGATTGTAATGATGATAATGGTGGTGTGGTGATGATGATGACGATATTGATGACGATGATGATGATGATGATGATGATGATGATGATGATGAGGAGGAGGAGGAGGAGGAGGAGGAGAGGAGGAGGAGGAGGAGGAGGAGGGGAGGAGAAGGAGGAGGATAATGATGAAGATGGTGTGGAGAAGACGATGATTTAATCATTGTAATGACGACGATGATGATAATGATAATGGTGGCGATGATGATGATGATGATGATGATGATGATGATGTGATGATGATGATGATGATGATGAACGATGATACTTTTGTGTATGCGTTATTCTTGCTCTTGTTTATTTCTTACCCTAATTTTCACCCGTCTTACCTGTCGGCGTCACAGGGTTCGGTGTCAGCCGCCTGCCACACCCAATGGAGACGGGGTAGCTTAGTGGTCAGAACATTGCGCTCACAATTTGACGACCCGGGTTCGATTCCCGGTCGAGCAGATTTTTCCTCTGGAGTTAACATCAGTGCTGACTCCACTCCCCCAGAAAGTCTTTCGGATGAGAACTGAAAACCGAGGCCCCGTGTGCGAACGCACGCAGAACATCTTGCGCACACGTTAAATCCTGTTCCACTTTTCGTAAGAGTAGGCCATCGTGTGCCGGTGGGAACGGATGACATTTACAAAGCTGCATACACATGGGGACTGGATTTTAAAAAGCATATGATTGCTTATTCCATTATCCTCGATATAAATTAATAAATAAATAAATGAATAAATAAATACATAAATAAGTAAATGACACCGACACAATCTCCTCCTCTTCTTTGGTCCAGTCTTCACTGGCCCTGCTGACTTCATGCACTCTCATCCCACAGGATTCGGGAATGTTGCCGATGAGAGAAGCTGGTGGTCTGCCTTTTAAACTTTTTTGTGTTGTTTTTATGTTTCGGTCCTGCTTTGAAACACAGTCTTCCTGAGGTCCGTGTCTTGGTTTCGTAGCGCATGGTCTGCGTGGCCTGTTTTAATTACTGCATTGTTATGACTATGCTGTCTTCAAGCTGAATTGGTTTTGTTTTTCGCCTACAGCAGGTTCAGGACAGTGTTGCAAGGGTGTCTTAAAAAAAAATTAAGTATTCGTTAGCAAACTGCTATTTTTTTATGAACTTCACTGGCTTCCTGTTAACCCCCGCTGCCATTACAAGATTGCAGCTTTTTCCGGTTGTCATTCTGATTGAAACATTTCATCATATCTGTCTGCTTCATGGTTTCTAAAAATAAACCCACAACACTTTGTCGTAATATTTACGTGTTGTGTTTTTTTGAAAGGCTGTATAGTTTCACCAGCCAGGTGAAACTGACAAGAAAAAGCAAAGAGCTTTGATCTCACTGCGCTAAAACTTTGGAAATCATTGACAAGCAAAAAATAGTCAAAAACTCATAAACTCTGTGTTTGATTAAATCAATCATAAGACATACTTTATTACATTCTACTTCTCAAAGCTAGCTAACACAAAATGTTCATGTATGTACAATTCTGTGGTCGCATACGAGTGAAATAAAGTTATCTAATCGTGAAAAAGGTTGGATATCCACGTATGGTCTTACGTGCATGCACATTGTTAAATGTACAAAAAAGGCGCAAGTATACGCACCGAAGTGTTCAGGTCTTGCGTTGTGCAGTGTATAGCAAGTGCTAATGATACATCCAGCACCGTTAATGCTGTGTCTCTCAACGTCTGCAGTCAAAGACAGATCATAGCGCTTTGCTAATTGTCACGTTTCCCTCCAAATACAGTCATCAGTCAGAGTTGTGCGTGATGATGGAATGTAGGATATGAAGAGAATAGAGAGAGAGAGAGAGAGAGAAGAGAGAGAGAGAGAGAAGAGAGAAGAGAGAGAGAGAGATGAGAGAGAGAGAGAGAAGAGGAAAAGAAGACAGAGAAAGAGAGAGGAACAGATGAGAAGGAGAGAGAGAGACAAGAGAGAGAGGAGAGACGAGAAGGAGAGAGAGAGAGAAGAAGAAGAGAGAGAGAGAGAGAGTTAGCGTTGATGCGTTCTCAAAAAGAGAGAGAGAGGAATGAGGAAGGAGGGAGAGAGAGAGGAAGGAGAAGGAGGGAGGAGAGAGAGAGAGAGATGAGATGGAGAGAGGAGAAGACGAAGGAAGAGAGAGAGAGAGGAGGAGTAGAGAAGAAGAGAGAAGACAGACGAGGAAGAAGGAAGAGAAGGAGAGAGGACAGAGAGAGGAGAGACGGAGAGAGAGGGACGAGGGACAGAAGAGACAGAGGAGATGAATTAGTGCGTTTTTTAGGTTCTTCACAAAGGAGGGAGAGAGAAGGGAGAGGTGAGTGGGGGGAGGGGGAGGTGAGAGGGATAGACTGCTGAATTGAAGGAACAGTACAAGGGTAAAAAGAGGAGGGAGGGTGGTTGAAAACAGGAGTGTATGGACACGATTGTGATAATTAGGGAAGTTATGGGGGTGGGGTGGTGGTGGGGTGGGGGGGTGGGGGGCTTGACAGACGGATTGCTTTTAAGCCCCTTTGGTCGTCTCGTCTGCTGCTTTTTTCTGAATCTGGTTGGATCAACTTGAAAAGTACAAAGCAAAAAAAAGCCTGTCTGCACACGTGGTTGGCTGCAAGTATATATATATATATATACTATAATACATACATATATATAATTATATATATATATATATATATATTTATATATATATATTAATATATATATATATAATCCTCACACACACGTGAGTTTGTACATACACACACTCATATAAACAGACAGACGGACACACAAACATACATAAACACATATAAGACAAACAGTTAAACAGACAGACACAGACACACAGACATAGACAACAGACAGACAGACAGACAGACAGACAGACAGACAGACAGACAACACACACACACACACACACCTACTAAAGCACACAGATTTAAACACATACTATGTGGTTGCACACTGACACAAAAATGCAGTCTCATACATATGCGCACACACATACAAACAGGCCTAGGAGGGCTACAGACACAATATCACGTGACAAAACAAGAGAGAGAGAGAGAGAGAGTAGGGAGGAATGAGAGAGCCAGAGGAGACAGGGAGACACAGAGAGACAGATACAGAGAGACAGAGAGAACTAGAACAGGACTCGAACGCGAACTCGAATATTTTATTGAGGTTAAATGGATAAGCCAGAGGCTTCTTGACACCAGACCCAAGGAAACCCCCTCCAAGAAAACCCAACAACCAGATAACAAAACAAACAAACAAACAAGTCAAAGAAACGTAGGTGATTCAGTAGGTTAGCAAATAATCAATGACATACTAACAAAATCAATGGTGATGGGGATGATGTAATGATGCTGCCGTGAAAGTGCATCCGCTTTGAGACTACTTGACAGGGTTGTACTCTGCGCTTACTGTCATAATATATCCCGGCGTCAACCGGGCCCAAGAGATACAGACACCTGCAGTGATGGTCAGGTAATTAGAGCAACACTCTCAAATTCGCATCCGTAAAGTGGATGAAGCTCACTGTGTGGTCCCTGTCTTCCCACTGAGCCCACAGCATACTCACTCTGGGTAGGAGCCGGCCGGAGTCCGAAAAATCCCTATGACTCTTAATGGACTCGAACCTGCGACCTTCTAGTCCGAAATCCAAGGGACTAACCACTGCGCCGAGGCGGCTGGTTTATTTACCACTTCTAGCTTAGAAGTGTGTGTGTGCAGAGTGTCTAGTTTAGATTTGGAGAGGATGATATTATTAAATGGTGTGTGTGTAGTGTTCAGTAATTATTTTTATCGTTTCCTCGAGTTTGTCATTAGTTTTCATGTTCTATTGATTAGTATAATGTATGCACGTTTACAAGAATAAATTCTAAGACTAGGATTGGCCTAAATTCTTTGCACCTGCGCATCAAACATCATTCAATTTGCCTGTTTATTGGCATGTCTGAATGTTGCTTCCTGCGTGTTCTGTTCGTTGTTCCTCTGTTTGTCTGCCTGTCTACCTGTCTGTATATCTGTATGAATGTATGTATTTTGTCGGATCAGTTATACAAAGGATATCAAGCTTCTAAACATATGCTGCAGTTGACGATGATGATAATTGTTAATTAATTGAAAAAAAAAATTTTGTTGTTGCTAGTGGGGATGATAGTAGACATGGTGGTTGTTTGGTGGCGGTGGTAGTGATGGTGGTGATGCTGCTGCTTTTTCTGCTGCTACATTAATTTATTAGCTATTACTGCTGCCACCATTGCTCCTGCTTTTGTTACCCACGCTGCCGTTGTTACTGCTGCTACTGTTGCTGGCTGCTACTGCTGCTGTTACTGCTGCTGCTGCTGCTACTGCTGCTGTTATGCTGCTGCTGCTGCGTACTGTGTAATGTTGCTGCTGCTACTGCTGCTGTTACTGCTGCTAATGTTACTGCTACTGCTGCTGCTACTACAGCGGCTACTGCGGCTTCTGTTACTAATGCTGCTGCTGCTGCTACTGCGGCTCTACTGTTGCTGTTACTGCTGCTGCTGTACAGCGGGTACTGCTCTGCTGTTACTGCGCTGCTTACTGCGGTTCTGTTATGCATGCTGCTCTGCTGCGTTACTACTGCTGCCGTTACTGCTGCTACTGCTGCTGCTGTTTGCTGCTACTGCTTTGCTGCTACTGCTGTTACTACAGCTACTGCTGGTGCTGCTACTGCATGCTTACTGCTGTTGCTACTGCATCAGTACTGCTGTTGCTGTTACTGCTGCTTTTGCTGCTACTGTTGCCGTTGTTGCTGTTGCCACTGCTGTTGTACTGTTTGCTGTGCAGCTACTGCTGTTGCTGCTACTGCTGTTGCTACTGCTGCTGCTGTTACTACGGTACTGCTGTTGTTGCTACTCCGGCTAATGCTGTTGCTGTTACTGCTGTTGCTGCTACTGCTACTACTGTTACTGCTGCTACTGTGGCTGTTACTCCGGCTACTGCTGCTGCTATTATGCTGTTTTGCTATGTTGCTGCTGTTACTGCCGCTATTGCGGCTACTGCTGT
>CM060320.1:28140013-28155013 GCA_030674155.1 Stramonita haemastoma
ATTACATGAAAATACAAAATAAGCAACAGTACAAAAAGCATTAGAGCAAACCCCCAAAACAACCAACAGTGCTGCATGATGTAACGACCATTAGTACATTTCTCTGCAGCTGGTGTTCCGATATACCGATATATTAAGCGACTCATTGCCTTCCATTTTCCTAACACTCTGTAGCCTACATCAACCTTTCGTGTATGGCAAAGATAAGTTTCAGCAGTGACTTCATTCGTTGTATAGTGCTCATTCTGTTCTTATCCAATTTAGCCCTGCCTAACTGAATCTTCTTGGTCATTTTGCTCTCATACAAGGCTTGCAGAAATGAGGAAGAAAGTGCAGAGTAATAGTGCTGCCAATCGTTTCCCATACAGTTTTAGAAACTACGTAGCTGTATGCGTGTGTGCGTGTGTCTGTGTGTTACCTGTTATGCATTTGTGACGCTCCGTCACGAAATGAGTCACTTAGCACATAATCCACTTTTCCCGCTAGAAGCCATTAAAGGCAGGTGGGGGTAAGGATGTTGATTTTGAAATTTTGATTGATTATAAAACGATAGCCCTTATTCTACCTTGTAGTGAAATACCAAGGCATAAATTTGTTTCCTTTTGCCTTTAAACACGTTTTTAAAATACCCAAGCCCTCATTCTGACCACCTATTAGGATACTAAACTTGTGAATTTCTCATTTTGTCATTTCCTGCAGTCTACTATTTCAAGTTGTAATAACTGTTGTTAGAATTGTTCGATTTTTTCAACCTGTTTTTTGTATTGTATAGCCTTTTCTTTGCAAATTAATAAAATGGCAATAACTATGTATTGATCTCTGGTGCAATGCGACCCATTATTTGGTGGAGCGTCACATTTGTGTGATATATCTACGAGACTTATAGGGCTAAATTTTGACCAGTGTTTTCCAGAATTTGTTCACACGCGCATGTACTTACACACACACACACACACACACACACACACACACACACACACACACACACACACACACACACACACACACACACATGAAACAAGGTCCTTGATTCACTCACTCACTCAGTCCCATGTCCCAAAGGACGTAGGGGGGACATGAGAGAAGACGCAACGGAGATCTTTTTCCATGCTTCACGATCCTGTGTGGCTAGTAGGAGGCGTTGCAGGGGTTGGGCAGTCCAGTCTTTGATGTTGTCAACCCATGATTTCTTTTGGCGGCCTCTTCTTCTCTTGCCCTCGACTGTTCCTTGCAAGATGGCTTTTGCTAGGGTGTTGTGTCTTGTGGTGTGACCAAACCACATCAGCTTTCTCCTCTTTATGGTGGAGAGCAAAGGCTCTTGGGGGCCCACACGCTTTTTGATTTCTTCTTTCACATAGTTATTGGTCTTGTGCTCTTTGTATGATATTTGTATGATTGCCATGTCCAAAAATTGGTAGCTGAGTACCCTGAGTTTTCCAAACACTCCAAACAAACCGACCTGACAAAGCAATCAGGGACAATCCGCTCATCAGGCCAATAGTCCAGTTGGACACTGTCCAGTGTAGGCTACTTCCCGTCGGCTAATGCTCTATGACCTCTTGGCAGAAAAACCAAACTGCTTAATGAAGAAGCTTATACAGAGATGCGCTAGACTCCGTTGCCAGTACCTGTCGATGTTGTTGAGCTTTGTTTCTACAATAGTCATGATTGTAGAGCGTTTTTCTTGTCATCTTACAATGAGTGGTCTTGAATATTACATTCAGTGTAGGTTTTCGCTGCTTATTTTGTTTGGGTTGGTTTTCAGTTGTATATATAGCCTGGCTTTCTTCTTTTTTCGCTGTCTCATCTTCAGTGATGTCCACGTTCTGCTGTTCTCACGCCGCTTCCTGCCACAGCCATACCTAGATTTGTTAGGTTTCATCCTCTTGGTTAGAAGTCCACAGGGAGCCTGTTAATATCAGGCTGCCCTTGTGGCCACCGGCCAGAAAGTGGATAAGGTCAAGATTATAGATAAAGTCATCTTAATTATTTTGTATGACCTCGTCATACCTATCATGCTAGGATGTGAAAGACATTTATTTTTGTGTTATCCAGCTTTGAGCAGTTTGGAGACAAATACGGGATTTCTTTTATTAATTTATTCATTATCTTACATCAAGGATGATGGAATAAGCACTCATGTGCTTTTTTTTTTACACCTAGTCCTCGTGTGTGAGTGCAGTTGTGTACATTTTGTCATCTGTTTCCGCCGGCACACAATGGCCTACTCTTCAGAAAGCGGAACAGGATTTAACGACAAAGAGAAGAGGAATTTTGTTTTTTAGAATGAAATATATATGGAATAATCCCTTTAATTTTGCTTTAAAAATAATGCAGCGGAACGATACAAACAAAAAAATATGATAATTGGTACAATGATTTAAGTTCTTTTTCTTCTTTTTGTACACCATCGTCATCATCACCTTCGTCCTCCTCCTCCTCCTCAGTGAAAATGTTAGATCATAATAATTATGTTATGTTGGGTGACCACGATTCGAGCTCTCTATCTGCAGACTATTCATCCAGCGCTTAACCAGCCGAGCTTTGAATGCACACAAAAAGGGACCCAAACAGCAGAATTGATAGCGTGACGATTTGTGCTGTCACAAGCACTTAAAACAATGCCCATGCTATAAACACAATGCCGGTTCTGTATTCCTAAATCTTCCACGCCCACTTATCGTCCCGCGAGGATGATGAAGCTAAGAAATGAAATTTCTGGAACAAGGAGCCAGACTGATATTTGTTATTCTGTGTGTATGAATTGTTGTTTAAACGCTTTTCTAAAACAAATATTGGGCCTTTCTGCCAATGAAATTGCTTCCAAGGAATTGTTTGTCTTCTAGATCCAATTCTTTTTGTTGTGATAGTTGTTGTTGTTACTGCTGCTGTTTGTTGTTGTTGCAAATGGGTAATACATTTTGCAAATAATTTGTGGCGTTTCTCGATTGAGAGAAGCGCGGAATCTTCTTTTCGGTTATCTACAAGGAGGGCATTGTAGTTGTTTTATGTTATCTATTTACTCTTTTGTATCGAGGAAAATGGAATAAGCACTCATTTACATCCAGTCCCGTTCGTTTTTCAAAGAATGAGTAGGCCTCTTGAGCTTAAGTTTGGACAGAAGATATCATTTATTATAAATATTTTTCATCTGTACGCACAATCAAGTTTCTATATTCTTTTGAAAATTTGCAGCAAATCTCTGGTCTTATTTCAGCTGGTTGTTTGGTCAGTTAGGGTGTTGGCATGCTAGCTTCATTCATTTAAACTATTCTTCTTCTTCGAACGCCCTGATAGCAACTATTGTTGTCTGTCGTATGAGCGAAAATGCGTTGAACTGTCGTTAAGTTTTTAACATTTGTTCAATTTTGCTCATTCCGAGACCTCACATGAATTTATAGTATACATCTTTCTATAGAAAGCAAACTATTGACACAAACCAAACATGCTGTACATAAAACAATAGCTTTACAAATGCCCCTTTACAACATTAATTTCATTTTCACTTTACATTAGTCCACAACATTGTATGTCAGACTGAATTTCATTTTTCAATATTTGAATCATGTTTTCACATAAACATAACAAAATGGGCAAAAATGCAATAATCATTTTCAACTCACAAGTGGTTTTGTTTTCAAAACCAATTTATTATGTTTTCGGATTAAAAGAATCTGGGTCATTCACTATTATCGGGTCGTGGACTTTCGTCTACAACTCAACTGACTCAGACATGAAATCACTGAAAAAAGCAAATATTGTATATTAAATTTATGCCTACTATATGTGCTTTTTAACTGCCAACTTATTCTTTATCCAGAGACACTGAAAATGTAACATGTTAACTTCTGCTTTATATTTTTAAAACTCTTCCAAATGTGACAAAAAGTTATTTCATATCTTTTATTTTATATAAACCAATTTCGGCACAGCCATAAAAAGAATTGCCGTAAACATAATACCATAAGAAGGTTAACCAATAAAGAGAACTTCTAAACACCAATATGTATACCAATGGATTACCTGCTTGTGGTTACATAAAGAATATTTACAAAAAAAGCCAATGACGGCACTATTTCGTCATGAAAGAATGACTGCAATTCATATAAGTTACTAGTATTTTATCGGCACTGCAGAATGAAAACATGCTTTTCTGCAATAGTAAGGCAACAGTATCAAAAAAGAATGTTAATGATTTAACATAAAGCTGTAAGAGGGCTCAGGTATAGTTGGAAGTCAGCAGGGGCTTTCACCTCATCTGGCAGCTGGACACAGGCTCAAGGAATGGCTGGATCTTGGCGGATGGGGTACCAGTCGAACCAAGTTTACCGTTCATGTAGCTCAGCAATCTGAAATCAGTCACGTGGAAAGCTTTTAGAAACAGTTTACAAATTATGTATTACACACACACACACACACACACACACACACACACACACACACACACACACACACACACACATACACACACACGCACACACACACACATACAAAAAACAACAAAAAAATTAACACACACATAAACACACACACACATAAACCAAACACACACACCACGCACGCGCGCGCAACATAACTATTGACCCTGCAACAAACAGTTTGAAAAACAATATTCCATGCAAGGTGACCAAACACTACTAAAATCACGCTACCCACCCATCCCCCAAATAAAATGATAGAAAGCCACCAGAAAATGCCTTATATCTTCTTTCTATTCGAGCTTCATTTGGCAGACGGCAATGGACGGCATTTTGGAGGTAACGAGTTGACAATAGAAGATGATTGCCTTGGGACTACACAAGGAAATGAATCAGTTGTGGGAAGGAGAGGGAGAGAAAGGCTAAGAGAAGAGGAAAGAGAAGAGAAGAAAAGCGAAGAAAGAGAAGAGAAGAGAAGAGACGAAGAAGAAAATAAGAAGAAGAGAAAGAGATAGATAGATAGATAGATAGATAGATAGATAGATAGAGAGAGAGAGAGAGAGAGAGAGAGAGAGAGAGAGAGAGAGAGAGAGAGAGAGAGAGAGATACAAAGAGAGAGAGAAAGAAAGATAGACAGACAGACAGAGACAGAGACAGACAGTGCGTGTGTAAAAAAAAGAGACAGAAGTGAAAACAGAGGCAGAGACAAAGTGTGTGTGTGTGTGAAAAGAGAGACAGAGACAGAAAGAGACAGACAGGCAAACAGGCAGACCGGCAAACAGACACAGGGAGGCAGGCAGACAGAGACACATACACAGAAAAAAATATCAGAAGGACAGACAGAAAAAATAAATACAAAGGAGATTGCTCTTTGTATTCCTCTAATTGCCTCCATCACCTCTCTAACCCTCTCCCTCCCTTATCTATTCTCTCTTACCACTGTCCCCAAAACCATCTATCTCATTTCCTTCCAACAAAACAATGGACACAAAAATCACCTCTCGCTACCAACGACGACTACCATTCTAACCCCCTTGTTCTTGTAACTAAGTCCTAGATTAGTCTTCCATCTCACATCATTAGTCTTCCATTTCACATCCATAATCCTTTAAAAAAAAACTTTCTCTTCTTCATTATGAAACCCTATTTAATCATTGTTGTGTTTCTGAATTAAGCATCTCGCCTTACCCTTTCCAGCCCACCTGTTAAAAGGAGTTGTTTTTCAAGGTCTTTAGACTTGATATGAGCTTCTTTGGGGAAGATGTGGTTGTGGTAATGATACTACTCTTCTCTCAAAACCATCATTTTGGCTTGCCTTTTCAGCTGTGTCAATATCATTCCAGTCACGTTTCCGATCCATGCATCTCGGTGATGGTTGTCATGACCTTCTTGATGCTCATTCCCTCGTGATTTCTAATTAAACTGGGAGTTTTGTTAATCAAACTTAATTGAAAATCTTGCCCCCAAAAGCGCAGATGTGATTGATTTGATTGCCCTTCAGAAGTGTCGTATAGAGCATACAGTTTATTGATTTCTTTCTTTCATTTGTTTGTTAGACGGTCCTTTTAAGAACTTGCTTTTGAAAAAAAAATCAATAACACGAAAAGAAAGAAAACTGCAATATTTAGAAAGACAAGGTGAAAACCCTATCTTGAAATAAAAGTGTGACTTTGACTTTGGCTTTGAACGAAAAAGTCAACTACCACTCAGGGAAGAAAATGAAAAGTAAAACACCATTCCCGACACCTGCTTCTTCCTCCCTGTCACTCTGCCTGCAAAAATTGATTTGGAGCTTTAAGCACTTGAAGGCCAAGTTTGTCTTTGTAACCTATAACTGAATCACTCAGCCCTGGAGACACCTTTCGTCTGCACGAAACTAATTCCTGGTGAAGCTCAGCTTTGTTTCACGTTGAACAGGTTCTTCTGAAACCCTTTTCTGCAGCCTACTCTTTTGGCTTGTCCTCAGGACCCATTTTAGTTGTCAGAAATTGTAAGCTGTTTCGAGCTTGCAAAGCCTTTGCGCCTTTTTTTTGATGGAAAGGAATTTTAGTTTCAAAACTGGCATACCCGCCTACCTAGTAAATGTGTTTTTCCTTCATTCTACTTTTTTATAGCACAGTGGGGTCATTCAAAATCTCATTTTAAAGGAAAACCTTTAATGATTAAGCAATACTAATGCACATCAGAACGGACCCACCAAGAACCAAGTTTTTAAATGTTGGTTTTTTTAAGAGCATAAGTAATTGTTCTGCCTCCACTGATGACTGTTCCCTCGTGGTTTTAAAGTGCGTCAGCTATTGTTCTCTTTAAGGAGATGTTGAAGAGGGTGGGAGAAACCAAATACCTTGGCATGTTCCTCCTCCTTCATTGTGGTTTGGAGACTTGTAGGTTTTGGTGGTTTGCATACCTAGTAACGTTTGTTTTGCCTCGGCACCAAATAATTTCATTGTCAGCAAACTTTAAAGTACTCGCTTTATCCTTCAAGTTTGAAAAGAAGGGTAATTAAGCATCATGCGCATTGTGCCAACCACAATACATTTCTTCATAAAAGTTGTTTGCATGGTGTTGAAAACCATGTTAATGGAAAATAGTGCAAGATGTGAAATCAACAAGACTGTATGAGGTGAAACTGCTACTCTTTTTTTTTACGTCACGAAATCTTTCCCTTGCTTGCCATGACATAAAACCATTAGCTGATTCCTTTGCACTTTCCAAGCACTCTCTCAATCCAAAACTGTACTTTATCCCTATTGACAAAACCAGCATGGATAATCAACTCATCAGTCCATTGGTACATATGGAGTCTCTCCAGTATAATGCTGTACGCTCTCTTAGCTTCAGGACCAATCTCCATAATCAAGAAGTCAAACTGTGTTGGCTGAGATTGGCAGAAAGACCTCCAGCAGAGCTGAAAACATAGAAGACCATGCCATGGCCTAAGTATTCTACCTATAAACGGAACGCAAAGAAGAGGAAAAAGAATTAAGCCGATTGAGAGATGTACTGGATTCTATTACCGGTTTCCATGTCTGTATTTTTTTTCTGACAAAAGTTCTAACCATTTAGTGCTTTTCTTTTATTCTGTTTGAAATTTAGAAGTCGTGCATGGTTTGCTTAAGCTATAATATCTGAGGCAAAGCCATGTAAAAGTTGTAGTTCCAGCTAGTCTCAACCTGCTGGTTAGGTTTTTTTATGTTTTCAACCTTGTTTTTATTGTCGAAGTTCTTGTTGATATCGTTTTTGTCAATACCTCCAAACATCTTTGTGTCCTTATTATTAGAGAGAGAATATCAAATTGGATTCGCAAGTTTTCACAAAAACAAACAGAATAGAACATTTGCTTTTCCAAAGTAAATTGAACGATGAAAAACACAAACATCTGGAAGTAAGTAATTAAAAAGGAAATTCACAAATAAAGCAAAAACATTTTCTTCAACAGAATAAGACAGTAATACAATGAGATGTCCATGATAAGTGCATAAACAACTATCCCATTATTCAAGAAAAAAATAAAGAACAAACAGTAAAAATAATAAAAATAAAAATAGAGATGAAATCAGTTATTTTCCTTCTCTATGCTTGTCTTTACAATGATTGTAACTTTGAAAAAGGCAATTCTGAAGGCAGTTTTCGTAAATACCACGTGAGTGGACAAGAACATCACACACAGAAAAGGCATTTGAGTGATATGGAACATCTTAAAACTGTTCCCATTGCCCACCAAGGAACATAGAAGATATTTCCATATGGAACATTGAGTTGTTCTTTTTTTAAATAACTCTGCTATATCCACATTCCTTTATCTCCAAATCAGTATTTCTTTCATTTTGAATCGTCTCAATCAGTGTGTCCGAAAAGGTCTAGACTTTGCCAGTGTGGGGTAATCTTCATTATCGATGGCAGTTGGTATAGAAAAATTCATTATTCATTTATTCTGCACGCAAATACATTAGCAGTTAACACTTTATACTATAGTTTGGCTGATTGTGTAAAGGTTGTACACCACCGAAATTAAGTGCCAGTGTCTACCCAATACTAGTATCAACACAGACACAACACATTGGAGTCGTCAATATCTATGTGAGGGAACCACGAATTGAACCCTGTATCTGCAAACGATTTTTTTTCAGCATTTTAGCAAATGAACTTTTAGGGCACACAAACCAGGCAGAGAACAAGAAATACAAAATTTACATGGCCTGACAATTTTGCTGTAGTTTGTATTTTTACAATTTGCATGCTCTAACCTAAAACACAATGCAAGTTCTGTGTTTATAAGCCTTCTGTGTGAATGTTTCAGCCCAAAAAAAAACAGAAAGAAAGAAGGAAACCATGTTTCGAGGAGAGAGAGGACAATAACCAAAAACTGATGGCATTTGGTCGATTTTCACAAGAGTGTGGGTTTTTTTAGAAAGAAATTTATAAGAACAAAGGCGTGCCTGTTTTCCATAGAATATGTTTTTCTTGGTAACTTTATGCAAATATTGTCGAAATCAAATTTAAACAGATTTTGCAACATAATTTGTCACTTTTCTTGATCGACGAAAAATTAGAATTATCTTTATTTAAGCAGCAATATGAGACAAACAATCTCCAAAGAATGGCTTTTGTGTTGAGGTGTGGGGAAAATGTGTAAGATTTTATGGTAAGTAGTTTTCCCATGCAGAATCAATACATTATTTTTGAGAAGAATTGTATCATTATTTGTTGTTTTCCTTGATACATTGATTCTTCTTTTTGTTTGCTCGGTTAGATTGTTAGCTAGCGACTTACATTTATGTAGAATCTTAATTGCTTATCTAAAAGAGACACATTTTATACCTAAAGACACAACGATGCTTTTTTTAAAGTACCTCTCAAATGTTTGTTTTCTAAGATTTGACACTGCTTTCTTAAGGATACCTACAGTATTTAAAGACATTATAAAAATGGATACACAAAACACTGCAATCCTGTGATGTAAAGTTACTTTACACTTCCAAAATTAAAACCAAATTAAAAAAGGGTGGCATATTTCCCGTGGCAACGCGCTCTTGCCGAGACAGCAACCCAATTTTACGCAGAGAAACTAATCTGTCGTGACTTAAAGTGACACTCCATTCAATCTTATTCCATTCAATTCAATCTAATCCCTTATTGTTCACCTTTGCAGGGTACCATAGCTGACTAGACAATCAGCAATCTCCCGTCTTTCTAAGATTGAGACTGCGAGTGGGGATATACTGGCAGGATGTTAGGTTATTTTTATATTCTATGGAAAAAATATGGTGTGTGTGCGTGCGTGCGTGCGTGGTGTGTGCGTGTGTGTGTGTGTGTGTGTGTGTGTGTGTGTGTTTGTGAGTGTGTGTGTGTGTGTGTGCGTGCGGCGGCCTTGCGTGCTTACGCGTGCAAGTCTGTGTGCACGCATGTAATGTGGATGGATAGTTGTTTCAAACAAATGCCACAGTAATACGTCAGATGATCTCAAACCAATTGTTGTTGGTGTTAGATGATAGTCATCACACCTACCTTCATTAAGAATCAATTCCAGCCTGTCTTTCTCTTCAGTTTTCCAAGACTTTTACATATCTACATCAGAAAAAAGACCCAAATGAATATAGACTTTCACGCTATCCTACAGCAAGCAGCTTGAAATCTATCGAAAGGCAATCCACCACGACAAAAAAACAATCCTCACGGCCCCTTTCTCCACAAACAAACACGAAAAAATTAACCCCCAAAACCCTCTTTCCCCTCCACCCCTCCCAAAAAAAGGGAGAAACCCACCAGGAAGTGCGCTCACTCCACCTCACACACATCATCTCCTCACACCACTCACTCACTCCTCTCTCTCTCTCTCTCTCTCTCTCTCTCTCTCTCTCTCTCTCTCTCTCTCCTCCCTCTCTCCCTCCCTCTTCATTTAATTCGAAGGTTCATTTTGCAGACAAGAGCGGACGTCATTTTGGAGGTAACGAGTTGACAAAGGGAGACAATTGCCTTGGGGGTACACAACGAAATGAAACTTCGATGGGGTAGAGATAGACAGCTAGAGAGAAAGAGAGATTGGGAGAGAAAAGAGACAGGATGGTAAGATGCGTGTGCACACCTGAGCAGAGAGAGAGAGAGAGAGAGAGAGAGAGAGAGAGAGAGAGAGAGAGAGAGAGAGAGAGAGAGAGAGAGAGAGAGAGAGAGAGAGAGAGAGAGAGAGAGAGAGAAAGAGAGAGAGAGAGAGAGAGAAGAGAGAGAGAGAAGAGAAGAGAGAGAGAGAGAGAGAGAGCGGCAACAAACAGAAGAAACTTACTGACATAGACAGACTGACAGACAGAAACGCAAGAAGAAGACTGTCAGGTAAACAAACAGGCAGGCAGACAGATTTTTTTGGGTGCCGATTTTTTTTTTATCGCAATTTGATTGCGTTCACATCCCCTCTGACACTAGCCCCTACCGCCCTGTTTTTTGTCCTCTTCCCCACCCGCCAACCCACCATTCTTCATCAATCTCTTTCATTGCCTTTCCCCAATACAGACCCGAAAGATCAGCTCACGCTACACATAAAGCTGACCCCATCAGCCAACCTTGGACGTGTCCAGAAGTCCTTGATTAACTAACACTCCCCCCCCCCTCACACACCCACTTACAATCTCTGAAACCTCCGTCTCCCTTTTATTGTGAGTCTCTGTCCTCTCTGTCTGTCTCTTGTTCTGTCTGTCTTCTCTCTCTCTCTCTTTTATGGGACTCTATCCTATTTTCTTTTGTGAGGCATTTATTACGAGACTCTATTAATATCTTTATTCTGAGACCCTCTCCTGTCTATTATTTTTATGAATTCCTCTTCAAACTGTTTTTTTTTTTACATACCTTTATCATGAAGTAGTCGCCTATCTTTATCATGAGATCCTCTCCTGTCTTTATTATGAATCCGTCTTCTATCTTAGTATGACAAGATTTGATGTTTAATTATGGGAACCTTTTCTTGTCTTTATCATGAGACCATCTCCTATCTTTATTATTGGAACCTCTTTTAAATTTTTATCATGAGACCCTGTGCTATCTGTATTTTGAGCCTTCCCCAAGCTTATTTAGAGGCCTTTTCTCTATAAGATCCCTCTCCTATCCCTACATGCATGAAATTCAGGCTGCACTTCCCAGGGAGGAGCATTACCACAAGAGTGGCGCCATCCATAAGTTTCCTGCTTGGAAGAGTACTTGCTCCCTGTGTGAATGGCTGTTTTTGACAGAATTTTGTCAGGAACAACTCCCTTGATGCCATGGGTCCTTTTACATGTGTTTAATGTCTATTGAAAATAGAACATCAGTTCGTCGTCTCACCCTACCCCTCAATAAAAAAAAAGCAACTAGCCTCAGACCACCACTCAAGGTCTTATGATGGGAAAAAAGTGACAAAATTCAAACGGAGATCAAACCCACATCACTTGCTTTCTAATCAGGCGCGAAAACTTCAAGTCCCCTCTTCTTCAAGGTCCGCACTTGACTGGAATCTCTCGGGAACAGTGAGCTAATGATCCCTTTTCCCATCACAAACACATTGACGTAACCTCTTCAGCTGCGTCAATGTGATTTTCTCTTTCCCTGCACCTCCCTTGATGATTGTTGCCATGACCCCATGTACTTTGAATTCCTGTGCGAATTTCAATCAAATGTGAGGGATGTCGATTATATTCAGTTACGAACTGTTCAAAAGTGGAACAAAATCAATGTCACTGTCGAAAAGGATTGTTGCTCTAATTGTGTATATCTCTTTCATGCTAGGTTTGTTTAGTTAGTGTGTTTCGAGTGCTATGCATGTTGATATCTGCAAATTAAAAAAATCTAAAACTCTAGCATACAGACAAAAACCCCACCTAACAAGGGAATCTGAACAGTACAAGCAGCCAAACGAGCTAAAACCCCATCATCAACCAGCCAACAGAAAAATGAAAGCATCCAAATCCATTAAGATAAATGAATATATATATTATATCTATATATTACATATTTTGGATTTGCTTAAAATCTTTTCCAAGCATTAAAAAATCAAACATATAAAAGAGGAATATATGTAACACTAAAACTCACAGTTCTACCTTTTCTAGTAAAATGATGAGTTGCTCATAAGTACCACCTTAAATAATCAGACATAAGAACCATAAACATCACGCTTATCTTATTTATTCTCCCTTTTTTGGAAGTGAAACCATTACGAACCCATCTTTCAAGGACAGAAAGAAAAATTGCGTCTAAGAAGCTCAGAAGAAAACAAAGATGAGGGATGCTTATTTATCACTATACGATCCTTCTTTTCCTCTCACACACATGATAGAAATGGAGGAGGCTATTTTGAAAGTATCCGCTGACAACACTAGATTTTGACATCCAAGCTGGCTACAAATCAAAACAGAATCAAATAGCGCTTTAAAGAGACACTATGATAGGAAGAGGGGGTAGGGGGTGAGGGGAGGAGTGATACAAAAAAAGAGACAGAGAACAAGTGAAAGGACAAACAAAGAGAAAGGACGGAAAAGAGCAAAAAAGTGAATAAACTTAAGAAACAAAAAGGAAGGGCTGGACAGACAAAAAATAAATAAAACATTCTAGAATCAGAAAGAAAGAAAGAAAGAAAAGAAACGAAATACAAGAATAATAATAATAATAAAAAGAAAAGGCAAGAAAGAATTTAAAAAAAAGAAAAAAAAAAAACATGAAATAAGAAAAAGTAAAATAAACAGCGGAGCAAACAAAGAAAGGACGGACGGGACGAAAAAAAGGAAGGAAAAAAAAGATGGACAAAAATAAAGAATACTAATGACAAGCAATTCTGCTGTATTCGAAGACTTGTAAGAAACCATTCTCCCAAAAGACTGCTGTATTAGATTTCTAATAGATTGCTGTATCATATCTACGCGCTATTGGTATAACGACTTCAGGGAGGGAGGAAGCCTAGTGGTTAGGAGTAGCGCTCATAATCTGACGGCCTGGGTTCCAGCCAGCAACAAAGCACTCGTTCAAGCAGATTCCCCCTGCATTTAAACAAGTATCAACACCCTCTTCACAAAAGTCCTTCAGATAAGATTTTAAACTGGAGTCCCGAGTGCAGAATATCTACTAGTATATAAATATATAATAGTAGGAACGGATGAAAAAAAAACCCGTACACACACTTGTGTTGTATTAAAACATCATACTCAAAGTCATAATGCAGCTACCTTAATAATGGGCAAAACAGTTGCATACGCAAAATCCCACCCTTGATGAACCTCGGGGTTCTAGCAAGGAACGAAAAAAGAATTAAAAAGTCTAAAAACAACTAGCTTAACGAAACTGATTTGGTGATTAGATGAGCCAGAAATTAAAACTGTGATAATGAAAAGTGCTACATCTTTTACGTCTGTCTGTCTGACTGCAGTCCAAAAGAAAAAAAAAACAGGGGAAAAAAGTCTGCAATCTGTGTTGATTTTATCCAAGATTGTAATTTGCGGACAGGAATGCAGGCCCTCTCGACAGGTAAGGAGTTGATAGAGGAAAATGATTATCAAGAGGGCAAGTGGGCAAATCAACATGTCAAACACACAGAGAGAGACAGAGAGAGAGAGAGAGAGAGAGAGAGAGGGAGAGAGAGACAGAGACAGAGAGAGAGAGACAGACAGAGAGAGAGAGACAGAGAGAGAGGGAGAGAGAGAGAGAGAGAGAGAGAGAGAGAGAGAGAGAGAGAGAGAGAGAGAGAGAGAGAGAGAGAGAGAGACAGACAGACAGACAGAGAGAGAGAGAGAGAGACAGACAGACAGACAGAGAGAGAGAGAGACAGAGAGAGAGAGACAGAGAGAGAGGGAGAAAGAGAGAGAGAAAGAATGAATAAAGAGAGAGAGAGAGAGAGGGGGGGGGGTAATGAATGAATGAATGAATGAATCAATGAATGAATCAATGAATGATCTTTATTTTTCAAGGGTGACATTTAAGCATTTACATACTTTTTTTCATTCGGCCCTTTCCTTTGCCCTGAATGAGAGAGAGAGAGAGGAGAGAGAGAGAGAGAGAGAGAGAGAGAGAGAGAGTAGAGAGAGAGAGAGAGAGAGAGAGAGAGGAGAGAGAGAGAGAGAGAGCAAGGCAAGGCAAGGCAAGGCAAAATTCTTTTATTCGAGGATAATAGATAAGCACTCATGTGCTTTTTTACATCAGTCCCCGCCCTTTTCAGGGAAAACATCAAGATAAAAGAGAGAGAGAGAGAGAGAGAGAGAGAGAGAGAGGAGAGAGAGAGAGAGAGAGAGAGAGAGAGAGAGAGAGGAGAGAGAGAGAGAGAGAGAAGAGAGAAGACAGACAGACAGACAGACAGACGGACACAAACTGGACTGAAAACTGAAACTATTGTCATTTCCACCGCAGACATGACAAGACACAATAGAGGTTATACATATTCTGCGCATAAATAATACATCCATATCTTTCTTTTTATTTTAAACGGACACACAATCCCAAGAACACATTTTTTGGAGATCACTGTACCAAAAATACACTCTTTTACCCCATCCAAAACCTCCCCTTTTCCCTGCATCAAAAGCTACACAAAAGGTGAAACTTGTAAATAAGTGGACAGGACAGGACATTCATA
>CM060320.1:28165013-28167513 GCA_030674155.1 Stramonita haemastoma
CACATGGGACATTAGTTTATAGTCTCATCTGAAGAATTTTCGGGGGGGGGGGGTAGAGAGAGAGACAGGTCGGTACTGATGTTTACGGGAAAAATCCCCTCGGATGGGTACCTCACTCATGGTACGAATCCAGGCCGTTTGATTACAAGGGCAGCGCTCAAACCAGTAGGCTAACATGCCTTAAAACAAAACGTGCGGCTATTACAGAAGAATGAAAACGAATTCGTATTATGGTGGAAACTGACAGATAAAGAACTGTCGTTTCAGACTGCAAACACAAGAAGACATCCAAACCAAACAAAACAAACAAAAGAAACACAAGAAACCAAACAGAAAAAAATAAAGGAAAAGAACAGCTTTAGTTTATCTTTCAGCATTTCGCACGCTTGAGCATTAGGATTGTATTTGCTTGTCTCCTTGTTCTCTCTTTTGAGCCATTCCAGTGTGGCTGTGCCTATTGTCATGTTCGTCTACTCCAGCACACACACGCTAGCACTCGTGTTTCTACAATGACAGTCCAGGCTGCTTTCAAAGAGCATGTGATAACAGACGAAGAAAAAAGGAGGAGGAGGAGGAGGAGGCGGAGGAGAAGAGGAGGAGGAGAAAGAAGAAGAAGAAGAAGAAGAAGAAGAAGAAGAAGAAGAAGAAGAAGGAAGAAGACGACGAAAAAAAGAACTATAAGAGCAACAATGACTGTAGCAGCAACAACAACGGCATCAAAAGCAGCAGCAAGAAAACTGGAAAAAATTCTGAACACTGATTTCAGGAAGAATATTCTAACAACAATAAACTGACGGTAACACTGAATTAGCAACAGCAAAACTGCCAAGAGAAACAATATTTTAACACATAAAACAACATTTGTCGAACATAACAGTAGTGATATTGAAGCTGCTTCAACAAAAGTGAGACATGTGGGATGAGAAAAAACCCAAAAGTCTATGATGCAAAAAAAGCCAAAAAAACCCGCAACCCACAAAAAGTATCTTTTGAGCATCAGGAGCGGCAGCAGCAGCAACAACAACAACAACAACAAAGACAATGCTAAAAACAGGAGCAGCAGCAGAAACAGCACGAACAGCAGCAGCAGCAAAAAATCACGACAGAGACAAAAGTAGCATCGGTAGAAACAACAACAACATCAACAATAACAGCTAAAATAACAACATCAACGCCACGCGGAAATCTGTAGTCATAATCAATCAAGTGTAAAACCTACACAATATTCTCTAAAATGAATTGCAATGTAACGCTACTGGGCAATAGCCCGAATGCGCAAACACAAATCGTTCAAAATAATTGTGTATTCTGCAATTCTGTCAACATCCAAAACCATCGGTGGATACCCTAGGGGGTGTCATGCAACAAGAGGAAAGTATTTCATATAATCTCCAGGGAATATCAAATTCACATCACAATTTATCACAATAAGCAACGGGGCTAAAAGCACAAGCAGAGAAAGAAAAACAGCAGAAGCAGCCAAACACGATCCTGCCATAACGCAATTACCCATACTTTGCCCAGAAATCAAAACAAAAGCAAAAAAGAGAATAACAACAAAGAACAAACAAACAAAAGGGATTCTCAATGTTAACAAAGCGGTAGGGTTATTTGACAAAAGAGCTTACATTGCCAAAATTGCACAGACATTCATTTACGTAAATCGATACTGGACATATCCCAACTGAGCATCCACGCATTCATGCATGCTCTCTCTCTCTCTCTCTCTCTCTCTCTCTCTCTCTCTCTCTCTCTCTCTCTCTCTCTCTCTCTCTCTCTGTTTTAAAGTAAGAAAGGTTCGTCATGTTTTCATATGTATCTTTTTTGTACGGGCTGCTCTCTTCTCTGCTGTCACTTCTCAAGTTTAATCTATTTTATTTGGTTATTACCAGTGTATCTCCTGACATGAATGTCTGGTCGGTTGGGGATTATGTATTTGTTGAATTCATATCTATCTCTTTTGTCTTAAATAAGTATGCAAGTACCCAGTGGGGAATATGCATTTGTTGAATGCATTGTTGAATGTATCTCCTTTTTACAATCACAGGTTGAACTTCTATTCTTGGTGATGGTGATGTTTTTCCTTGTTGTTGCTTTCTGTTTTAGCTTTGCTTTTTGGCTTTTCTCCTGTTTTAGTAGGGTCTCTTTTTTCTTTTTTTTCTTGATTTTCTATTCCCTAATCAGGGCAAGGGCCGGATAAAAAAGTATGTAAATGCCTACTCTGTTATCATTGAAAAATAAAGATTATTCATTTCTCTCTCTCTCTCTCTCTCTCTCTCTCTCTCTCTCTCTCTCTCTCTCTCTCTCTCTCTCTCTCTCTACCCCCTCCCGCCACCCCACCCCCACCTCCCCAACCAAACAGAAACAAATTAATCAGTATACTAGCCAACCTACCACTTTTTCTTCACGTAAAGGGTTTTTGTTGGTTTTTTTTTTATAGTCATTTCATAAGTCATCAACCACACAATTAGCTAGCCAGTCATTAAGTACTCAGTCAGTC
>CM060320.1:28177513-28187513 GCA_030674155.1 Stramonita haemastoma
GTGACAAAAGGAATTGGGCTGCATTAATGATACTGATAATGATGGTAATGGAAGAGGTGTATGACATAGGGAAGTGGGCCACGTTTTTATGGATGATGGTGATGATGATGGTGGTGGAAATGATGATAGGGCTGTTTGACCAATGAAAATGTACCACTTCATTGATGATGATTAAGGGTGATTGACCAATAAAAGCTGGCCACACATGCAATGATGACTATACTGATGAAGACCATTATCATAATGAAGAAGATGGTTACAAAATGAAATGACCAAGAGAAGTGGGCAACACTTGCATCGATGGTGATGACAGGGGTGTATGACCAAATGAACATGCCTTCATTTGCAATGATGATGATGATGGTGGTGGTGGTGGTGATGGTGGTGGTGGTAATGATGTAATTTCTAAATGTTGAAGAAAAGGGTTTGAGAGCTGGCTCTATCTTAATGATGATGATAATCATGATGATAAGGGGATTTGGACCATGGGAAATGTGGAACACATGCTATAATGATGATGATGATGATGATGGTGCTGCTGATAACGACGATGATGATGAAGAAGAAGAAGAAGAAGAAGAAGAAGAAGAAGAAGAAGAAGAAGAAGAAGAAGAAGAAGAAGGAGGAGGAGGAGGAGGAGGAGGAGGAGGAGGAGGAGGAGGAGGAGAAGAAGAAGAAGAAGAAGAAGAAGAAGAAGAAGAAAGAAGAAGAAGAAGAAGAAGAAGAAGAAATAGCGATGATAATGATGGCGATGATGATGGTGATGAAGATAACCATAACGATACTTGTTTGGCCAGGTAAGGGAGCAGCACTTGCATTGATGATGTTGATAATGATGAAGATGATAATCATGATAACCATGGTAGACAAAATAAAGAGTGCCATACTAACATTTGTGATGAGTATAAGTGCGTGTAACCAAGGGAAGTAGGCCACACATGCATTGATGTTCATGATGATGAAAGTGTGTATGACCAAGGGATATGGGCCACATATGGATTAATGATGACGATGATGATGATGATGATGACGGCGACGACGACGACGATGATGATGATAGTAATGGTAATGATAGTCATGATGATGATGAAGGGGTGTGAGACCAAAGGAAGTGGGCTTCATGTGCAACGATGATGATGATTATGATGATGATGATGCTTGTGATTATAGGGATGTGTGCCAAGGGAAGTAGGTCACATAATTATGTATTGATTCTGATGAAAAAAGTGGTGTGACAAAAGGAAGTGGGCCACAAGTGTATTGATGACAAGAATGAGGATGCTGATAGAGGTGTGTGACCAATTTAAGTGGGAATTCTTGCAGTGATAAAGATGATGATGGTAGCAGTGTGTGCGTGTGTGTATGTGTGTGTGTGTGTGTGTGTGTGTGTGTGTGTGTGTGTGTGGGGTGTGTGTGTGTGTGTGAGTGTGTGAGTGTGTATGACCAAGTGAAGTGGGCCACTTTTGCATTAATGATGATGATGATGATGATGATTATGATGATGACTATAGGATTGTGTGACCAAGGGAAGGTTGCCACACTTGCATCGATGGTGATGATGATGATGATGATGATGATGATGATGATGATGATGATGATGATGATGATGATGATGGTGATAATGATAATGGTGATGATGATGATAATGACGGCAGGAGTGTGGAATAAAGGGAAGGTTGCCACACTTACATCGATGGTGATGATGATGATGATGATGATGATGATGGTGATAGTGATAATGGTGATGATGATGATAATGACGGCAGGGGTGTGTGCCTAAGGATAGTTGGTCATCCTTTAATTTCATTGATGAAAATACTAATGATGGCGACAGAGGTTAGTGACCAATGAAAATGGCTGTAACGTGCTGTATGATGATGCTGATCATGATTATGAGTACTATCACGACAGGGGTGTGTGACCTAGGGATGTTGGCAACGCATGCATTGATGATGATGATGATGATGGTGATGATGATGATGATGATGATGATGATGATGATGATGAAGAAGAAGAAGATGATGATGATGATGATGATGATGGTGGTGATGATAAGGATGATGGTGGTGATGATGATGATGATGATGGTGGTGGTGGTGGTGGTGGTGATATCAAAAGTGGTAGATGACAAAAAATGGGACGCACTAACATTGATGATTGTGATGATGAGGATGGGGGTGAGACTGGCAGAGGTCTTTTACTTTCTTTGTTGATGATGGTGAGATGGGATTGTGATCGGAAAACTGGGGCCACACTCTCATTGTTGTTGATGATGATGAGGGGATGGGGTGACCAGGGGAAGGGACCACACATTTTTCTATTGATGATGATGACAAAGGAAGTGTGACTGGGGAAAGAAGGCCACGTTTACAATGTAAATGTGATGGGAATGACCAGGAGAAGGCACCAACACTTTCAATGATGATGATGATGAGGGATGAGGCCAGAGGAAACAGAGACACACTTTTCGTATTGATGGTTACTGATGAAGGGTGGGGAAAGATGGACCACACATGCGATGGTTTTGATAAAAATGATAATTATAATGATGATGATTCTCATGATGATGATGACGGGGAGGTGATGACCGTGAGCTAATAATAATAATAATAATAATAATAATAATAATACATGGAATTTATATAGCGCTATATCTTGTAAAAAACAAATCAAAGCGCTTGCACTCGACCCTCACAACAAACAACCAATGACAATAAATAATTCTAGCGAATTCGAAAGCACACACACGCGCACACACACACACACACACACACACACACACACACACTTATAGAGGTTATACATTTTGACAGGGCGAATGGAATTTCAATTGTTGAAGGCATGGACAAACAGGAGATGAAAACAGAAGGCAAAAATCTTAGGTTTGAAACAAGTGTGTCTTGAGGTTGGATTTAAAAGTGTCATATGTAGGCTTTTGCCGAAGGGAGAGAGGGAGGTCATTCCAGATTGATGGACCAGAAATAGAGAAAGAGCGGCGGCCAACGGTAGATAGGTTGAATCTCGGAATTTTTAAGGATAAGGTATCTGCAGCCGAGCGGAGGGAACGAGAAGGTGTGTACACGTGAAGACATTCCACAGAGGTAGGAGGGTGCTGTTTTGTGGAAACATTTATAACAGAGAGTACTGATCTTGTAGTTAACTCTCTGTGGCACAGGCAGCCAGTGGAGAGATTGCAAGAGAGGGAGTAGTGTGTTCAGATTTTTTCTTTCTGAGGACCAGTCGAGCTGCAGAGTTTTGTATACGTTGGAGAGAGTGGATAGATGATGCTGGCAGACCAGCCAAAAGAGAATTGCAATAGTCCAGACGTGAAAGAATAAGAGAAGTGACTAGTTTGGATGTTGCATCAGTGGACAGGTACTTTCGAATTGCACTAATACGCCGTAGTTGATAGTAGCATGACTGACAGGTCTGGGTGATGAATTTTTGCATGGAGAGTGTGTGTTGTCAATAACGACTCCTAGATACTTTACAGCACTGGATAGAGGGACTGACGTATTGCCGAATTCTATTGAAGTTGTTGTGATAAAAGACAGTTTGTGTTTGGTCCCTACAAGCATGGATTCGGTTTTATCTGCGTTTAATTGTAATTTGTTCTGTATCATCCAGTTTGGGATATCTTGAAGGCAGTAGGACATATTTGTCAAGAGAGAAGGCAGGTTTTCAGGTGTATCACTGCTTAGAATCTGAGAGTCGTCTGCATAAAAGTGATGGTTGATCTGATGACGGTTAATAACATGTGACAGGGGAGCAGTATAGAGAGTAAAGAGAACAGGGCCTAGAACAGATCCTTGAGGGACTCCACATTCTAGTTTGGTTGGTGTGGAATGAATCTTGTTTACTGCCACAGTTTGGAATCGGTTTGTCAGGTACGAACTAAACCAGGTGAGGGCAGTGCCGTTAATACCGAAAGTGTTTTGGAGACGGGAGAGAAGAATTGAATGGTCTATAGTGTCAAATGCTGCAGATAAGTCGAGAAGAGTGAGGAGGGAGATTTTCCCTGAGTCAGAAGCATGTAGAAGCGAGTTTAAGCTGTGCACTAGGGTGGTTTCGGTGCTGTGGTTGATGCGGTAGGCAGACTGGAACGGGGGGAGGAGACTATTGGAATGGAGATGGCTGTTGAGTTGTTTCAGAACAACTTTTTCAAGGACTTTAGAGATAAAAGGCAGATTGGAAACAGGTCTATAGTTCTTCAGAGTGTTAGGGTCGAGGTCGTGCTTTTTGAGTAGGGGTGTAACTATTGCAGTTTTGAGAGCTGGTGGAACAATCCCTGAAAGAAGAGATGAGTTTACAATTTTCGTGATGGTGGGTATAAGCTGTGGAAGGCACTGAGTGAAAAGAGAAGCAGGTATTGGATCAAGATCACATGATTTTATCGTCATTTCTTAAACTACGCTTAAATTGCTAATGTTGATGATGAAGATTAAAATAATAACGATGATGATGATGATGATGGTGGTGATGATGATGATGATAATGATGGTGATGATGATGATGACAAAGATATGTGACTGGAGGAAGGGGCTACACTTGCATTGATATAATGAGGGGGGATGCTGTTTGTGACCATGGAAAGCTGCGTGAAGACAGCATAATTATGAGATGATGATAATGATGGGATACGGAGTGTGACCGTGAAATGGGGAATATTAGCATTGATAATGATGGTAATTATTAGGGTTCTGGATGGTGGGAGGGAGTGACTTTTAGAATGCAGGCCACACTTGCATTGATGATAATGATGATGGGATGCGTGTAACAGGGGGAAGGGGGCTATGTTTTATACTGATGACAATGAGGGGAGATGTGGTGACCAGTGAATAGAGGGCCACATTTGCACTGATGCTGCTGTTGCTGCTGCTGCTGATGACGTGGATGATTATGGTGTGGATGATGGGGTGTTCGACTGAGGGAATAATTGGATTGCTAATGATGATGATGGCGTTGACAATCATGATGATGATGATGATGATGATGATGATGATAATGATAATGTTAATGATGAGGATGAGGATGATGATGGTGATGATGATGGTGATGGTGATGAAAGGGGTGTGACATTGGAAAGGCGGTCCTCGATGCATTGTTTTTAACGATGACAACGATGATGACAATGGGTGGGGGAAGACTGGGAAAAGGAGGGGGGCACATATGCAATTTCGATGATGGTAATGATAATGATGATGATGGTGGTGGTGGTGATGATTATGATGATGATGATGGTAGTGGTCGTGATGATGATGATGATGATGATGATGATGATGATGATGATGATGATGATGATGATGGTAGTGATGATGATGATGATGGTAGAGGGTGCTTCACGAGGGGCAACTGAGAGGCTTGTTGATGTGTGGTTTTGTTGATTTTAATGTGTTTATACTCTGTCATCAGTAATATTGGTGTGCAAGGGGCTTTCTGTTATATTCAAGATGTGGACGGTTAGTGTGTTCAGGACTCTTACACTGGCGCTTGTGACATTTTATCATCTAAACGTAGGTGTGTATACAAATGCAATTATTCAAAATGGCTTTGATAATGCAGGCACAGGCATATTACACGTTTATAATCATGAAACACTTTTATTGTATAAAACTTTTAGTGACGTAAGTGAACATTTGTTCGAAAACCTACCGTTAGAAGCTTCTCCTAATTACCATGGTGAAAACAGACCTTACAATAAATGACAGAAGAAGCGAGGAGATAGAGGAGAGGTACGAAGACGTTTACGAAGGAATAAAACGAAACCTCCTCTTCCCTCTATTATTTTTATCCAATGTGCGCTCCATTCGCCCAAAATACCAAATTTGAACTTTGATGAACTGTGCTAGTGTGAGACATGATAGAATTTCGAGATGCATATGTACTCTGTTTAACTGAAACTTGATTATGTGATAATGCGAATGATGATGCTGGTTTTATTGATTGTCTTGGTACTTCTTTTAGAACTGACCGTGAAAAAAATTCAAGTGGTAAAATGCAAGGTGGTGGCGTGTGCCTGTACGTCAATGAACGATACTGCAGCAGAGCCAATGTGACAGTGAGAAAGCAGCTGAGCACACCTGACGTGGATCTGCTCTCAGCGTCACTGCGTCCCCGTTACCTGCCCCGTGAATTCGGAAGGGTCTTTACCCCGTCCTCTGCCAACACTGCACGTGCTGCAAATGACATCACCGATGTCGCACGGGAACTACAGCTGCTCTCTCCTGATGCACTTAATTCTCTTCTTGGGGATTTAAATCAGTGTGCTTTAGGATCTGTTTTGCCTTCTTTTAAACAATATGTTACATGTCCAACACATGGAAATAATAAACTGGATCTTTGTATTGGTGATACTTTTAATGCATTGCAGATCTGTTGCACTTCCTGAAATCGGTAAATCCGATCACAAAACCATACATTTTATTCCTGCCTATCGTCCTGTCATACAAACTCAGCCTGTTTAAAAAAACTGTTAAAAGTGTGGAACAATGATAGTGTTGAGCAATTACAAGGGTGCTTTGATTGTACAGATTGGGACATGTTTTTAACACTTCTGTTGATGCGAACGAAACAGCTGATGTTATATCAGACTATATTAAATTTTGTGAAGAAATGCTAATTCCAAAGAAAACCGTGAACATTTTTCCAAATAACAAACCCTGGGTCACGACATCCTTAAAGAAAGCTCTTGACGAAAAGAAAATTGCATTCCAGTCAGGAAACAGTCTTGCAAAGAGACAAATACAAACACAACTTAGAAAGGAAATACGGCATGCCCAGAAGCAATACAGAACAAAAGTAGAAAGACAGTTTCAGTCTGGAAATATGGAAAGTGCATGGTCTGGCTTAAAGACTTGAACTGGACAAACTAAGACACGCAACCACGCAGCGGCTGTAAGTTACCCGAAGACGAATGCAGGACATTTTCCAATAAATTGAACGATTTTACTGCCGCTTTGAACGCAGTGATTTAAAAGAAAGTTTAGAAACCACTTTGTCAGACGTAACAGCCAACTGTAATGATAACGATGTTGGTTTAATATAGATAAATATCGAGTTACTACCATTTCAAAAAGTTAAATGTAAATAAAGCTGTAGGGCCTGACAATATCTCTGGAAACCTTTTAAAACTATGTGCTGATCAATCGTCATTCGTTTTTGCAAGGCTGTTTTCATTGTTATCAAATACTGGAGCCATTCCTTCCATCTGGAAAAAATCCATCTGTCCTGTTCCAAAAGCAAAAAATCCTAAAGTTTTGAATGATTGTAGACCTGTTACCTTAACATCCATAGTTATGAAAAGCTTTGAGCGCATTGTTCTTCAATACCTCCTGCCACTGGTTAAAGATGCACTTGATCCTTACCAGTTCGCTTACAAGCAAAACAGATGTACAGATGATGCAACAATCACACTCTTGAATCATATTTACATTCACCTTGAAAATAGCAACTCTTTTGTTCGAATTCTTTTTATTGATTTTTCTTCTGCTTTCAACACAATTCAGCCACATCTTATGGATCGAAAGCTTCTGTCACTCAACGTCAACCCTAAACTGATTTTATGGATTGTTAATTTTCTAACCAATCGATTTCAGTGTGTTTCTTTTGAAGTAAACAAAATAGTTGCGAAGGAGCACTTCCACTGGTGCACCACAAGGTACTGTTTTAGCTCCTGAGCTCTTTACCTTGTATACAAACGGCTGCGTTGGTACAATAACTACTCCTGTTATGGAGTGCTCCTCCATTCGTGCGCGCATGTGTGTGTGTTTGTGTTTGTGTGTGTGTGTGTGTGTGTGTGTGTGTGTGTATGTGTCTGTGTGTGTCTGTGTGTGTGTCTGTGTCTATGTGTGTACCGGGGAGGGGGTGGGCAAAGGTCAAATCTACTGACATAATTGTTTGCAACAGCAGTCAAAATTTTAAGCTATAAATTCATACTGGTAATGCACTCCGGACAAAACGTCCAGAAACAGAAAACGAAAGTACAACGATCACTCGTGTTGACCATGTCACTGTTTTATAAGTACAAAATCTGCACGTCCTTTCGTTTAAAGTCGAGTGTTGGGCACTAGTTACAACGAATTTTGTTACTTTGTACTCTTTCCTAGCAAACTGAGTACAAACAACGAACAAAATCTTGGCTGGATCACATCGGCTTTTAAAAGTTGGCTTCAGCTTCAAACCCCTGCCCACCATTGCTTGCAAGAGAGTGCTTTTTATCACACTAACAGCGAAAACACTTTTGCTTTGTTTGTTGCTACTTCGCCAGTCTAATCTACCAGCTCAGCGTTTGATTGTCGCGCGGGACATGATGAATAGCCTTTGACTTGCTTTGTTATTTTTAAGTGGACATACTCGACTAAAAGACACTCAACTAAGGTATTGATAGACAGCTCCCAAGACTTACTACGCATGCATGCACACAAACACACACACACACACACACACACACACACACACACACACACACACACACACACACACACACATACACATACGTACGCACAAAAATCATCTTGGCAACTGTTTCCCACTGAACCCCACCTTTTTAAATTCAAAATAAGTTTTCTATTTTGCTAAAGCATTCCCCCACCTCGACCTGCTTTACAAGAAAAAACATGTTTTCCCATTCCCTATTCCTGCTCCCACGCCCCCTCATACATACAACTTGTTCCTAACATCCTTTATGCCCATTCCCACATACATCCATCCATCCCATCTTTTTTGCCTAACGTCCTTTTCCCCTAAATCACCCCCATACTCCCCCACCCCTACGCAAGATATAAAACAGTCTGTCTGTATCACGTCTGGTATCATGATATCTACCTGCCTTTCGTGTCCACATGTGGGGCCGGGCCAGGTTAAGAAATAATGGTTAGAGTAAAGGTTAGTGTTAGCAATTAACACTAGTAAATGGGAAAGGACTGTCAGTCAGCTGGCTTGTCTGCCTGCATACATACATGTGGACACAATAGCACATAGACATAATGGTACCTTGCTTTTGACCCAATAGATTGGAAGTTTTCTTTAAACTACAAATCATCCGTCCTATGAACAACCCACGGATGCTTCTGCTGCTTCACGGATTGGATCTTTATAATGACAATTTACCAGTTCTCGAATTTGATCAGTGGTTTCCAACAGGTTACCTTTGTATTTAAACAGTTTGTGATTTTAAAAATAAAACCCAAATTAATTATATAAACGAAGGCGCATACGCATATTATTTCTCGCTTATTCCTTGCATTTCGCGTTATTTAACCTTAAATCTCGATCTCCAGCTCTGAAATCAGCAATGTCTGGCCTACTGCATTTTTGAAAATTCCGTTCAGCTTCCAAAAAAACCCAAGCTGAACTGATGAATGAAAATAATAAGCCCCAGAAAAAAACACGTGAGAAAATCTTCTCTTCTATGTGCTAGCCTTTTCTGTTTTTTTTTGCCTAGCCATATATCCTAAACCTTTCTTCTAAGTGACAAAAATCCTAGTAGACAAACTAAGGAAGTGGCCCAAAATAAACCATGTGCAAAGAAGCCCGCTCTTCTGTTTGCTAGCCTTCTAGTTATATTTCCAATCTTCCAATTATTATTTTCCCTTTAATACCTCTTCTTCAAAATAAACTATCATTCCCCTCCCCTCCGCAAAACAACTCAGTTGCACACACACACACACACACACACACACACACACACACATACACACACACACACACACACACACACACACACACACACACACACACACACACACACATACACACACACACACTCTGTGTGTGCACACGTTAAACTCTATTCCGTCTTTTGAAGGAGTAGGCTATTGTTTGCCACGAAAGTTTCGAAATCGCGTACACATGGGTACTGAATGTTTTTCTTTTTTAAAAGCACATACGTGCTTATCCACTACCCTCGAAATGAAAGGAGAACACACACACACGCGCGCGCGCGCGCACACACACACACAACACACACACACACACACACACACACACACACCACACACAC
>CM060320.1:28190013-28215013 GCA_030674155.1 Stramonita haemastoma
ACAAGACAGACGCTGTAACAAAGAGAGGAGGTGGCAGGGTAGAGGAGAGGGAGGAGGAACATTGGACACAAAACGTAACACACAGGTAGGTACTTATCTTGCTTCAACACAGCCACCATCATTCAACGCCGATGTCTGAAACTGAAGCTGATCACTCTCCTGCATGTCTGTCTGCTATGATGCTGATCGTTCTGCTCATCTGTTCGTCGGTCTATTCCTGAGCTGGTAGTCACTCTGCCCGTCTGTCTGTCTGTCCATCCTACAAAACACACAATCTTGGTCAGTCGATTCCCACACAGAGTAGTACACATACACGCGAATGCGAATGTACAGATATAATTCAATGTTACATTTGGGAAACCAATGCTCTTGTCTGATGCTACAGCCATCCCCCCCCCCCCCCCCCAACCTTCCTTCCTCCAAATCGTTTTTGATCTATTGTGACAGAAAAAAAGGACTAGATCAGAAATGAAAGAACAAATAAAGAATATAAATACCTATCTAAATTTGAGAAAATGCAGGTCATGATGACTGCCCTCACACGCGTTAGGTCACTGGCACTTGATTCCAGACCCAGAGCCCCTGAAAGCAATAGTCATCATTAGGGGAGTGAAAATCCTAGTTTCATTGGCTAGATACTACAATGGTTTGATTTCATCGACAAGATTTTACATGCTTCTTCACCACTGTAGTAAATTTTTATTTCAATAAGCTTATAGAGTTACACATTCAAAAACATTACAACAAATTATGATTATTCTAATGAAATACTTGTATCAGTATTTTTTAAATTGCTTGCAATGCGAACTTTTTTTTAAACAATACTATTCGGGTATTGCTGCCATGTCATTAACAAATGAATACTACAAGATCTTTATAAATAAATTCCTAAGTGACTCATTTCAGGATCGTTAACTTTTTTCTCATAAAAATAGTTTTAAAACTTAAAAAAAATAATACCAGACTCGTGTAAGATAAAGTGTTCAACTGTAGCTGTTCAGTAGGTAAAGTACTTACAGATGCAAGAATTTCATGGAGTAGTCTGTAGCCCCTCTCCCAAGAATATCAAAAGAACTGGGCCCAACACAAAGGACTCACCGGATGATTCACACAGGATCCCAGATGATCCACATGACTCCAGATGATTCATGTGACTCTCGAATCATCCATATGACGACTCACCAGGTTGAGAACCATGTTTGATAAAGGATAGCTAGGAAAGCTAAGGAAACGCATCAGAAAATGGAAGGGGATGACCAATCGCAATACCTAATGACCATCTTAAAGCAGTTTAGGTGGTAGTATTTTCAGACATAAGGAAACATCCAAAATAGACGAAGATAACCAGGTCACAATGCTAAACGACCATTGTGCCAAAACCATTGTAGATGGTGGTATTTTCGTACAGAAGGAAAAACCAGAAATGCAAGGGGATGACCGAATCGCAATGCTCAATGAACACGGTCTCAAAGGCGTTGTAGATGATGGTGTTTTGGGAGAACCTGAGATCACTGCCACCCAGATCAGATTGCTCTCGTATTTCTTTTACAAATTATCCCTCATATTATTTCAATCTATTTTGGGTTTTTGCTTTATCATATTTTATTCTATACCTTACATTTTGTTTTATCTCTCAATTTTTATCTCGTTTTTGATTTGTTGAATTTTATTATGCGGTCTTTTGAACATTTTTCCTTTATTTTTAAATTAAAATTTATTGTCATCGTTTTATTTA
Organism: Stramonita haemastoma; assembly: GCA_030674155.1. Taxonomy (NCBI): domain Eukaryota; kingdom Metazoa; phylum Mollusca; class Gastropoda; order Neogastropoda; family Muricidae; genus Stramonita; species Stramonita haemastoma. Next base: position 28,191,749 of record CM060320.1, read on the forward strand.
CTTTAAGCCCTAGTTTTTTTGTTTGTTTTATCTCTGAATTTTTGTCTCGTTTTGTTTCGTTTGATTTTATTTTGGTTTCAATTTTATCTCATTTTGTTTATTCAAACTTATTTTTATACTACTTTTTTGTAGCAAGGAATACTCGAGCAATCTGAAGTTGGTGGTTAGTGATCATTTCAAGGCATATGACAGGATAGTGTTTCATATGTAAAAGGTCACGATCTTTTTGCTCAATTTCAAATACTTTACCAATGTTCTGGCTCCCTCTAATGGAATATCAAATATAACAGACACCATGAAAACTGAAAGCTTGGGAGAACGCGATATTTCTGTTTTGAAATTTGGGATCGAATTTTTTCATCCATTCCTACCCTTTACTAAACATGGGCCTATTGAGGCAAAATCAGGCGTTTGTGGCGAGAAGGTCGAAGATTGCCGCAGAAGTTCTGAAAATAAAAACAACGTTTTAATACATAATAAATGTACACTTCTGTTTAAAGTGTAGAGAATAGGGAGAGGAGGGGGAGGGGGGCTGGGAAGAGAGGGAGAGGGGAGAGAGAGAAGGGGGAAGGAAGGAAGAGAGATGGGAGACACGGAGAGAGGGTGAGAGAAAGACAGACGCACACAGAGACAAGAGATCACGATAAATCAAATCAAATATAAAGTTTGTTGTTGTTGTTGTTGTTTTGAGAGAGAGAGAGAGAGAGAGAGAGATGAGGAGTGAGACGGGATTGAGAGAGTAGATGGAGATGTGAGAGATGAGATGAGGAGCCTGCGTGTGTGCACGCGTTGTGGTGTGTGTGTTTGTGTGTGTGTGTGTGTGCGTGCGTGCGTGCGTGCGTGTGCCACCTACATTCACAATCAGCATCGCTACAAGAACAGTCATATACGTATACATTTCAGTTTCGCGCGCGCGCTGTGAGCGCGCGCGCGCGCGCGCGCGCGCGCGCGCGCGTGCGTGCGTGCTGTGTGTGTGTGTGTGTGTGTTGTGTGGTGTGTGTACGCACATACAGGTATGTATGTTCAATGTGCGTGCATTCTGCTTATCAAAATAGTGGTATTGTGTTCAGTTTCTGTGCATATAACATTATTAATACACGTATGTCATTAAGTCAACACGGCTACATAACTCCTGGTAAAGTTTTATTCACGAAACGATTTCCAAAGAGAAAAAGAACCCAGTTTAACAGATCTAAACCAGTTAGCAAAGACGGAAGCAGAAGGAGGGGAAGAGATCTACGCGGGTTCTAGCTAGATCGAAGGCTCCCCTTTAAGGGGATTTTACCATGGAATTTACATAAGTACCGACTCCACTCCCCACGAAATCCTTCGAATAAGACTATAAACTGAAGTCCTGTGTACGATCGCGCACAGATCATTTGCGCACACGCGTCAAATTAGTTCTGCATTGCGTGCTGGTAAGAATGAATGACAATAGCTTTATTTAATTGCATGGTCACAGGTGCTGTGTTTAAACATTATCCCTGAAGTCGGAATGTGGCTACGCTAATGTGGGTAAACGTTGAAATTGCAAATGCTCACGAAAAATGATTACAGACATAGCGGGATGAAACGACCTATAACCTGGGGTTACATGTGCTGACACAGGCATGGCATTTCGCACACGCAATTTTAAAATCCTCCCTTGTTGTACAAATGAAAGCCTGTCATAACCGGTGGTAGGGTGAGAACAAAAATCAAGCATGCTATCTGCGCGCTGGGAAAACTCCTACTTAAGAAACAGGGCGCTGGGGTAGTATAATATCCTTACCCTGAGAAGATCGACTGTGGCAACACTATCTTACACATGTAAACACCGCCACTGCGCATGCTCGAGCGGAACAAGGAGTACACATTCAAATTGCGATGCATCTATACACTCATTTATGAAGCAGATTTTCGAAAGCTGCCCTGACACAACAATAATAAAACAATAGTATGGTTAAGTAACAAAACTGCTAATGAAAAATCAGCAACGAATTATTGTTACAGCATTCAAAGAGAGGAAACAACGCAACTAACCTTGTGGTAATCATGACCGCCAGCCAAGGAGTTGGCGCGATGGCCTCGTTTACGAGAAGGTCACATGATCAACACGCGCAGCAACACCCCACCCCCCCCCCCCCCCCTCCCCCCGAAAAAAAAAAAAAAAAAAGTAAACAAACGTGTGCTGTTTTGTTTTGATGTTTATTTGGGGAAGGATCTTGTTACACACCTTCAAACTGTCTGGTCGCTATTTTCTGCCGGAAATTTGAACTCCAGTAAATGATATTTTGTATCTGACTTTCTTGGGATGGATCAAGTATTTTTGACTTGACACACATTACCCCACATGGCTCTTCGTTGTACTTTCATTGCATTTATTCTTTGTTTATCGTTTGGTGTGGTACTCTGTAGCGTTTTATTTATTTTTTAATTCATTATAAATTCGAGGATAAGGAATAAGCAATCATATGCTTTTTTACATCCAGTCCCCGTGTGTATGCAGTTTTCTAAACGTCATCTGTTCCCACCGGCATACGATGGCCTACTCTTACGAAAAGAGAAACAGGATTTAACGTGTGCGCAAGATGTTCTGCGTGCGTTCGCACACGGGGCCTCGGTTGTTAGTCTCATCCAAAAGACTTTTTGGGGGGGAGTGGAGTCAGCACTGATGTTAACTCCAGAGGAAAAATCCCCTCCACCGGGAATCAAACCCGGGTCGTCAAATTGAGAGCGCAATGTTCTGACCACTAGGGTATCCCGTCCCCTACTTTATAGATTTATTCACACAACTAGCACATTTCTTTCGGATTAAAAAGAACAGAACAATAACCTTTACCTGATTTAATGCTAAAAATGTTAAAACAATAAATTTTAAGCAGAAAGTGACGATCGGCACGCTAAAATCCACATAAAGGTTGAATGTGAGCAACACGATTGCTCTGCATTGTATACCATCAAGGCAGATTTCCTGCATGAAATTCAGGCTGATCTTCCCAGGGAGAGCACGTTGCCACAAGAGAAGCGCCACCCGTTATATTTTTCTTTTCCTGTCAGCGTCATTTATTTGATTTACAGCCATGGTGACTTTTTCCTACAAAATTGACAGGGAAATCTTTTGTCGCATGAGCTTGAAGCTACGTGCACTAATTAACTACTGCACATGGAACCTTGGTTTATCAGCACTCCGAAAGACAGCTCCCAGATCACCACTTATGGTCTAGTGGATGTGAAAAAAGTTTCGGGCACAAAGTTAACGGGGATCAAACCATACAATTGTAACCCGGATTTTTTGCTTTCGAGGCAGGTGCGTTAGTAACTTCTAGACCACCGATCCACCCCAAATCCACCCGATATTCGCCTAATTGACGGATCTCACTCTGTTATAAATATTTTATATTACTTGACACAAGGTGTGGCGTAAGTTCTCTGCCTCTTCTTCTTGACTTTTTTTCTTTCTAGCTGTACCCACTGCGCTCGTTCCGAACTCTCCGTCTCTGCCATGACTTGACAAGGCTCCGTCACGTCGCGTCCTTAGGGCCAAAACCCCAGAGGTTGATTATCAATGTTATAAGTTGTGGTGTTCTTTATGCCCATACACGTGTGCACGCACACACATGCACACGTACTCGCACACACACACACGTGCGCGCACGCATGGACTCACACACATACACCCACACGCGCGCACACGCCACAAAAACGTCTAATTTTGTTATAGTCATGACTGCCAGCTAATGTATCTGCTCAGGCGTCACACGTATGCCTACATGTTTGTGCGTGCGTGCGTGGGTGCGCGCGTGAGTGTGTATGTGTGTGTTTGTGTGTGCATGCGTGTGTGTGTGTGTGTTTGTGTGTGTGTGTGTGTGTGTGTGTGTGTGTGTGTGCGTGTGCGTGCTTAGATTCTTTAATTCTAAGGATCATAAAATATGCACTCGTGTGCTTTTCTTCTACATGTCGAACGCTCAGCATCTACTGTCGCCTGTCATAAAAAAAAAGTTTTTGAGCCCAAATGCGCTGTGCTGCCAATAAGTGCCTGACAAGACAGATCCAGTGCATCCAACTTTGGCATGGTGTTTTGCTTTATTTTACTGTTAGTTCCCGTGTCCACTGGGTTTTGAAAAAAAAAAATGTCGTCCATCCTAACCCCCGGCCCCTTCAGTATTTATGACAAAAAAACCGCTATAACCAACGAAGCAATGACCATTAAATGCCAGAAAAATAAAATTAATCACAAAAATGTACTGTGTAACCTCTGCTTTCTCTTCCCCACCCACCCATCACCAAACCTAGTGCTCTCTCTCTCTCTCTCTGCCTGCATAAACGCACGCACGCATGCGCGCGTGCGTGCGCGCACACACACACACGTGCGCGCGTATACTTATAAGCACGTGCATGCAAGCGTGCATGTGTACGCCTCTTCAAAAACACCCAGCACCACCTCCACGTGCACAATCATGCAGGAGGAACCCCTGCTTGCGCCCTTGTGCCTGCCTTCTTGTTTGCGCGTAGTAATAAACATTGAAGATTTTATCAGGACTATAAAATATGATGAACTGCATCTGATCAGATTTAGGGGTCCCCGGCCGTGGCAAGGGTCGGAAATAAAACATGATGAAATGTTTGATGAGGAAGTTGGACTCTGTTAGCGTTGATTTGTAACATATCAGGCTGGCGCACAAATTGATTTTGTGTGTCACATTTTTGAGGGGATTCGTTTTGGTGGTAGATCTTTTAACATTTTTTTTAAGGTTTGTTATTTTCGATTTGCATTTCTGTCCTCTTGTTATTATTTTTAGACTCATGCTCATCTAATCCTTTTTCTTTGACTCAGCTTCTACATAAAAAATCAATCAATCAATCAATTATCCGCTTCTACATAAAAAATCAATCAATCAATCAATTATCCGTCCTTCCATCCATTCATACATCAAGCAAGCGAGTCGGCTGGCCAGAAAACAGTGAATCAGTAACGTTGTTCATTCAGTCATTAATTAATTAATTCATTCATTCTTCTTTCCTTCCGTCCTTCTTTCTTTTCTTTTTTTCCCTTTCTCTCTCTCTCTCTCTCTTCCATCCATCCTTTCATTCCTCCCTTTTTTTCTGTACCTTGTTCCTACTTCTCACTGGTTTCATTTTTGCTTCGTTCCTCGCTTCTTTCTGTCTTCCTAAAACTGCAACAAGGGCATATTCTGACATCGATGATTCCATCTTCCCGCGTTGAGACCCTGCTTCTCAATGGAAGAATTTAAAGAAAGCAGAGCATCTTGCAGGGGTCCTTTGCTGGAATCAAGCGTGAACAAGATTGCCTGCCACCGTGTCTTCTGCATTTTGAGCTTGTCTGGTGTTAGTCTCCAGGTTGAGAGAGGGAGAAAAGTGAGAGAGAGAGAGAGTGAGAGAGAGAGGGAGAAACAGAGACAGAGAGAGCGACAAAGAGATAGAGACAGATAAAGACAGAGAGACAGAGACAGTGAAACAGAGAGAGAGAGGGTGTTGTATGTTATGTGTTGTGTATTGTGTGTGCGTGTGTGCGTGTGTGTGTGTGTGTCCGTGTGTCTGTGTGTCTGTGTGTGTGTCTGTGTATGCATGCGCCTGCGAATGAGTGTGTGTATGTTATGTGTGTGTATGTGTGTGTTTCCGTGTGTGTGTGCGTGTGCGCAGGGGCAGTAAGGCAAAAGAAATAGGCTTACACTACAACACTACAACATCAACAACAACAGAAATAGTAACAATAATACACACACGCACGCAGGCACACTCACACAAACACACACACACTCACTCACGCACACACTCACACACACATTCACACACACACACACAAACACACACACATACACACACATTACCCCTGATATAAAAAAACACACACTCTCACACACATAATACTATACATACATACACACTCACATACAAGCACGTACGCAGGTACAGACTCATACACTCACACACACGCACACACACTCACTCACTCACACAAATACACACACATACTCACACGCATACACAACACACACATGCACACACACACATACATACACACATATGTATACACATGTATACACACACTCACACACACATACACACACACACACACACACACACACACACACACACACACACACACACACACACACATATATATATATATATATTTTATATATATATATATATATATATATATATATATTATAATAAGTTTTGCTGTCTTTTCTTCACGACTCAAACACGTACCACACTCCAAAAATTAATGTCTACAATTGTAGGAAGAAGTGGGAAACATGTGCCGAGTACCGTCCTTCTCTGATGTTTTACAGTCCACGCTAATGTCATGTTTATTTCTAAGAACGGGACTAAACACTTACCAAAACTTGTGTTTAGTTTTGGTATCTGGTGTTCGTCTCTGTCTGTCTCTCTGTCTGTATGTCTGTCTGTCTGTCTGTTTGCCTGTTTGTCTGTCTCTGTTTCCGTCTCTGTCTCTCTCTGTTTCTCTCTGTTATTCTCTCTCACATGAATGCTATTTCATTATCCTTGAAACGGAAGAAATTTGACTTGACCTCTCTCTCTCTGTCTGTCTCTCTCTCAATCTGTCCCTCTCTGTGTCTCTCTATCTCTGTCTTTCTATCTCTCTCTCAGTCTCTCTTTGTCTCTCTCTGTCTCTGTCTGACTCTCTGTCTGTCTATCCTCTCTCTATTTCTCTGTCTGTCTCTGTCTGTCTGTCTGTCTCTCTGTCTCTGTCTCTGTCTGTCTGTCTGTCTGTCTGTCTCTCTCTCTCTCTTGGAATGTTTACTGTTTGGTCACTAAAGGGGTAAAATTCAATTTCTTACAGCACCTCATTCTTTTTGCTTACTTCTGTATGTAATTATCATCATCGATGATATTTTACCATACGTGTGATGAAGAAAAAACAACAACACTATGTCGAATTCATTTGAATTTGGTCAAAGCAGCCCAAACACTAAAAACATCCATACTATATGTAACAGTGAAAACCAATCACACAATACAAAACAAGCAAACTCCATCAACCCTTTAAAAAAAAACCAGGATGAAACAAGACCAAAAACACACCAAACAATCAGAAAAAACAGCAGCAACCAACAAACCAAACAAAATGTGGAAATGACTTTTCTCTTTCAAATTCGAAGGCAAAAGGCAATGCCATAGATCTTAAGCTGATTCTGGATTCTATCACAGTCCCAGTGGAACTATCCGATGAAACCCTAACGTCACTTCAGAAGCTGGCAAATTTAATAACCAGCCACCCCGAAAAAGGAAATTGGTCATTGTTCCAAACTAAATCCCTTAGAGTGTTAAGATTTCCTCCTCAGGGGCAGTCATTGAGCTTCCGAGAGAGAGAGAAGTGACCTCTGAAATAAAGACGGACTGAGGAACTGGCAGATCAGACCTTTATTTCTGGCTGACCGTCAGAGCTAGCTCTGTGATGGGGTCAAGACAGCCATTGATGTTCTGAAGAGTGCAGGATTACTGTTTTATATGCGTTGGCATGATCTTAGGATTTTTTGTCTTTTCTTTCCTTTCTTTGATTCTGAGTGTTTTATTTCGGTTTTTTTTTTGGTTGGTTTGTCCTGGTGTCACTGTCTCTCTGTTTATATCTGGTTATTTCTTGTGTATGCATGTGTGTGTGTGCAGGCTGGTGTGTGTATGTGTGTGTGTGTGTGTGTGTGTGTGTGTGTGTGTTGTGTGTGTGTGTGTGTGTTTTTGTGGGCGTGTGGGCGCTCATGTGTGTGTGTGCGCGCTTGTGTGTGCATGTAATATGTATGTGTGTGTGTTTGTGCATGCATGTGTGCGTGTGCTTACGTGCATGTGTGTATGTGTGTTTCGAAGTAAAAATTTCATTCAAAATAATTTGTTTTTGTTGTTGTTGTCATATTTATGTGAGTGTGTGTGTGTTTGCGTGCATGTATATGTATGTGTGTGTTTGTGAGTGTGTGTGTGTGTGAGAAAGAGAGAGAGAGACAGAGACAAAGAGAGAGAGACAGAGAGAGAGAGAGACAGAAAGAAAGTACTAACGTAAGTATAAATATGCAATGGAGCAAATACTTACAGAATGGCTACATATCAACAACAGCATTGCCCATCAAACTCAGAAATCATTTTTGTCATTTCATTGGTATAACAATCGCTTTTTTAAAAAAAAACAAGTTAAGTTTAGGGACCTAGCACTTCAGACAAGCTACAAAAGTTCAAGAGTGGTTCTAAAGCTTCCAGGAGTAGCCCCACTTGTACACAGAGTAAACGGTGGACTAGAAGACTGAGACTTTCATTTCCCCCCTGTCAGACCTGGTCCTTGATGTAATCCTCGCCATAAGTGATGTGGATAAGCACTGGGGCTTTTCCCTATCCCATACACTTATCCTGTCTTAGTCTCATCGTTGGTGTCTACTTTCTCCTCCACCCTACCCATTATACTCTCTCTCTGTCTCTCTCTGTCTGTCTCTCTGTCTCTGACTTTGTCTCTGTCTCTTCCTCTCTCTGTCTGTCTGTCTGTCTGTCTGTCTGTCTGTCTGTCTGTCTGTCTTCTGTCTGTCTGTCTGTCTGTCTGTCTGTCTGTCTGTCTGTCTGTCTGTCTCTCTCTCTTCTCTCTTCTCTCTCTCTCTCTCTCTCTCTCTCTCTCTCTCTCTCTCTCTCTCTCTCTCTCTCTCTCTCTCTCTCTCCTTTTGGATTTTCTACTGCCTGATTTCCGTAGGAGTAAGAGATTTTTTTTTTTTTACAGCGATTGCTTTTTTTTGTTATCTTTATAGTTAACATCATTGGCAATATTTTTCTAAGGTGCTTTGAAGAAAAAATATCCAATTCAATTCTAAGTGATCAGAAATAGGCAATACACCAATAATATACTATACAAAGCAAAGAAAAACAAGCGAGTACACAGTACAAAACAAGCAGAAACCTATTACTCCCATTAAAAAAAAGCCTAAAATAAATAACCAGAAAAAACAACAAACAAGCAACAAACCACACACAAATTCAAAATTACCTTTGCCTTTCAAAGTTGAAGGCAAAGGCAATACCATAGATCTTATCACGATTTGATTCAATCAGAGTCCCAGTGTACATCTCTAATTTCTCCTTATCAGGACTGCAGAAGCTCGCAAATTTAATAATCAACCATCTAGAAATGGAAATTGGTCATTGTTCTAAACTAAAACCCTTAGAGTATTAAGTTATCCTTGTCAGGGGCATTCATACAGCTTTCAAGAGAGAATTGACCTCTGAAACAAAGACTGACTGAGGTACTGGCAGATCAGACCTTTGTTTCTGGCTGACTGTCAGAGTGGGTCAACTCTGTGATGGGGTCAAGACAGCCCTTGATGTTCTGAAGAGTGCAAGATTACTATCTGATATGCGCTGGCATGATCTCAGTTTTTTGTCTTGCCTTCGTTTCTTTGAGTCTGTGAGCTTGATTTTATTTCTTTGCTTATTTTGGTGTTATTGTGTTCTCTGTTTAAATCTGATTATTGCGCTGCATGCACGTGTGTGTTTGCGTGTGTGTGCCACTGTGTCTGATGTGTGTGTGTGTTGGCGCGTGGTTAATTGTGCGTGTGTGCATGAGTGTGTGTGGTGTGTGCGATTGCTCGACATATGTCTCTGTTGTCTTATTTGTTCTCTCGATGTGTCGCGTCATCACTTTGGTTGCTAGTGGTGCACATTAGATGTTTACTTGTGATACAATGATTAGAGTTGATTTAGGCCAATGTAGATGCATAGATGAACTTGAGTTGTTCATTTGTGATTTTTGACCTGTGGAATTATATGTGCAGTATGAAGTTTGTTGTAGTCATGTTTTTCTAGTAGCTAGATGGATGTGAATTAGGTTACAGTGAAGTGGTATACTAAGGTTATGTTAAGAGATGAATACAACATATAGAGAGACACAGAGAGAGATTTAGAAAGAGCGATGGGTATAGAGACAGAGAAAGAGACAGAGAGGAAGTATCCAGATATGTATAAATATACAACAGAGCAGGTACCAACCAAACTGGATATAAACAGGGACAACATCGGTCATCAAAACTGAAAGCAGCCTTTGGTCATCGTATTGGCATAACTGTCACCATGAAATAAACCAAAGTTTGGAACACAGCGCTTCAGACAAGCTACATGAATTTCAGGGTGGCTGTAAAGCTTCCAGTAGTAGAGCCCCTTGCACACAGGCTAATTTAAATGGCCCGGACTAGCAGAGAGAGACTTTCATTTCCGCCTGTAAGACCTGGTCCATGATGAATCCTGACTATAAGTGATGGGGATAAGGCCTGGGAACTTGCCTGTTCCGTACACTGATGCTGACTTAGTCTTCTTCTGCATCTTCTCTCTTCTCATGAATACCCCTGCTGCTCTCCCTCTCTCTGTGTCTCTGTTTCTCTTTGTATGTCTGTGTCTTTGTGTGTCTATCCCTCTGTCTGTCTCTGTCTGTGTGTTTGTGACTGTGTTTGTGTATCTCTGGCTCTGTTTCTATTCTCTATCTGTGTCTGTTTCTATCTATGTTCTGTCTCTGTCTGCCTGTTTGTCTCTGTTTCTCTCTCCCCTTATGTCTCTCTCTATTTCTCTATCTCTCTAAGTCTCTATTGCTTGATACTCAGTTAAGCAAAGCAGACTAATCTTGCAGTCCAAGAAAAGCTGTACTTTTGTGTTTAGATTACCTCTGATAATAATGATATTATTGTTATTTGTGCCTGATGAAGGGAGAATCCTTTACTAATGTTTCATTCACTTCTAAGCAGTCAAGAGCATCCATACAATAAGACAAATCTAAACATAGCACAGAAAACCAACCAACTAGCCAGCCTACCAACCTAACAAACAAACAAACAAAAGCAAACAAAAACAAATGATAAGAATCACTTTCTTCTCCCAAAATTGAAGGCAGTCACCATTGGATCTTATTGCAAGTACTGGAGCTCTTGACTTTAAAAGCCAGTATTCTTGGAAAATGAACAGTTGGCGCTTTTACAGATGAAACACTCAAAGAGTGTTACCTTTGAACAGGGTCTGTGATAGATCCTTTCAAGAGTAAGCGATCCCTTTAGACAAGATTGACTAAGAGACTGGCAGATCATCAGACCGTTGCTTCCCGCCGTCAGGGCTTTTGGTTTGTGATGGATTCAAGAGGGTGCGGCCATTGAGTTCTGAAGAATTAGGATTGCCATCTGAATATGCACCAACATGGTCTCAACATATTTGTTTTGCTTTCTTTTTCTTTTTGTCTTTATCTCTTTTGTGTGTCCAGGTTCTTTTTAGTTGTCTGTGATCTGTGTAACTGCCTCTCTCTCTCTCTCTTGGGTTTGTGTGTGTGTGTGTGTGTGTGCGTGCGTGTTGTGTGTGTGTGTGTGTGTGTGTGTGTGTGTGTGTGTGTGGTGTGTGTGTGGTGTGTGTGCTGTGTGGTGTGTGCTGTGTGTGTGTGTGTGTTGTGTGTGTGTGGTGCGTGCGTGTGTGTGTGTGTTTGTGTGAAACAAACAAAAAGAGAGAGATGGAAAGAGAGAGAGAAAGAGGGGTGGAGACAGAGACAGAGAGAGAGACAGACAGACAGAGAGACAGAGAAAGTGACAGAGAGAGACAGAGACATACAGGAGAGAGAGAAAGATAAAAAAGAGAGAGAGCCATCCAGCACGCATAAATATGAGCGTGCCACAAAGTAGATACCTACCAATTTTTCTTCATATAAATAACGACTTGATCAGTCATCAAAACTCAAAGCCTGTATCAATCTTGTTAATATCATAAACACTGCAGAAGTTAAACAAAAAAGAGATCAAGACATTTACGACACAAGCTTCAGACAAGCTTCATAAGATTTAGGCTGGTCACAAAGCTTACAATAGTAGCGCCCCTTGCACACAAGCTAAATGGCGGACAAGCAAGAGAGACTTTCATTTCCGGCTGTCCGATCTGGTCCATGGTGAATCCTGACCCTAAGTGATGGGGATAAGGACTGGGAACTTGCCTATCCCATACACATATACTGTCTTAGTCTGCCCTTGAGTCTGCTTTCTCTGTCTGTCTTATCTTTGTCTCTTTGTCTGTCTGTCTGTCTGTCTGTCTGTCTGTGTCTGTATTTGTCTGTCTGACAATGTCTCTCTGTTTCTCTGTCTCTCCGTCTCTATCTCTGTCCATCTTTTTCACTCTCTGTCTTTCTCTCTCATATGCACAATTCCTTTATCTCTTACGATCTCTTTCTCTGTCTCTCACATTATTCTCTTGTACGTCTTAGCCTCTATGTATCTGTAATCTGTCTGTGTCCCTCTCTCTTTCTCTCCCTGTCTCTTCGCTTTCTCACATCATCATCATCATCATCATCATCATCATCATCATCATCATCATCCATCATCATCATCATCATCATCATCATCATCATCATCATCATCACTTCCTCCATTTTCTTTTTATTACGCTGATCTGTAAGCCTGTTTGTCCATTTGTCTGCATGTATTCTGTCTCTGTGTGTGTGTGTGTGTGTGTTGTGGGCCGCGCGCGCGTGTGTGTATGCTTCTGTGTGTGTGAATGTGTGTGTGTTTGTGTGTGTGTATGTGTGTATGATTGTGTGCGCGTTTTTGTGTGTGTATGTGTATGTGTGCGCGCACGCGTTTTTTGTGTGTGCATTTGTATGTTTGTGTGTGTGTGTTTGAGTGAGTGTGTTTGTGTTTGTGTTTGCGTTTGTGTTTGTGTGTGTGTGTGTGTTTGTGTATGTGTGTGTGTGTGGGGGGGGGGGGGGGCGTGATTGTGTGTGTGTGTACGTGTCTGATTGTGTGTGTGTGTGTGTTTGTGTGTGTTTAAGCAGTGTGTGTGTCCTTCGTTCCTAATTAGCATTATGGATTAGCTGCACTCAGAAAGTTCAAGGTCCTTCCCTTCAATAATGACAGAGAAAAAAAAGTTTAATTATTATGAGATTTTGTCAGGAGCCACTGATTATTGGAAGCATGACTTTAGCGACAGAACAAAAACAAAACAAACAAAAATGGCAAAGGTCATTTGGGGTCGTTAATGGACATCCGCATGACTGAAATTAAATATTATGGAAAGACATCGTGTGTGCGTCATTGTTTGTGTGTGTGTGTGTGTGTGTGTGTGTGTGTGTGTGTGTGTGTGTGTGTGTGTGTGTGTGTGTGTGTGTGTGTGTGTGTGTGTGTGTGTGTGTGTGTTTGGAGGGGGGGGGTGCCTTGGGGATGTGTGTGTGGTGTGCGAATGTGTGTGAGTGTGTGTGTGTGCATACACATGTGTGTGTATGTGTGTGTGCGCGCGCCTTCGTGCATGCATGCGCCGTGAGTGCGTGCGTGTGTGAATGTGATTGTGTATGTAGGTGTGCACGTTTGTATGTATGTGTGTGTCTGTCTATAAGTGTGTGTATGTTCTGGTGTGATTATGTGTGTGTTGTGTGATGGTGTGTGTGTGTGGTGTGTGTGTGTGTGTGTTTTATTTATCTTTATTTTATTCTTTTTATCGAGTATAATGGAATAAATACTTGTTTACTTTTTTACATAGAGCCCTCGTGTGTATGCAGTTTTGTAAATCTAGTCATCTGTTCCCGCCGGCACACAATGGCGTACTCTTACGAAAAGTTGAACAGGTTTTAACGTGTGTGCAAGATGTTCTGTGTGCGTTTGCACACAAGGCCTCGGTTTATAGTCTCATATAAAAGACATTTGGGGAAAGTGGAGTCGGCTCTGATGTTAACTCCAGGAGAAGGATCCCTCTCGACCGGGAATCGAACCTGGGTCGTCAAATTGCGAGCGCAATATTCTGACCACTAGGGTATCCCGTCCTCTGTGTGAGTAGTGTTGTGTGTGTGTGTGTGTGTGTGTGTGTGTGTGTGTGTGTGTGTGTGTGTGTGCGTGCGGCGTGCGCGTGCGTGCGTGTGGGTGCGTGTGTGTATGTGTGTGCTTGGTTGCACTAGTGTAAGTACATGCATAAGCATGCTGGCGTCTGTGCGCGTGCGCGCACTCATGTGTGTGCGTGTGTGCGTACGTGTGTATGTGTGTATGTGTGTAGTGTGGCGCGCGTTTGTGTGTTTGTGTGTGGTGCGTGCGCGTGAGCACGTGTGCGTATATGTGATATGAAAAGGCCAAACAAAAACTACTTAATGAAATGTGTATTTTTCGTGTGTGTTTGTGTGTGTGTGTTTGCATGTGTGTGTGTGTGCGCGCGTGGGTGTGCTCCCGTGTGAGCATGTGCGTGTATACATTCGTGTATGTGAGATTTGAGTCTGCATTCATGCATATGTGCGTAGATGTTTGCGTATGTGTGGATCAGACAAAAATGGACTTGATAAGCCTCACAAGCTGTGCTCCTTATCTACTGGCTAAAAGACGGATGACACATTTTCAAGCCTCCATTTCCGACTGTCAGAACTTGGTCTGGCGTAGATCTAGAACCAAAGTGACAGACAGACAGACAGACAGACATGACAGACAGACAGACAGGGATGGAAGGACTGGGGCTATCCCTGCTGCCATATTTGCCAGATTCACTATGTTGGGTTTTTAAAATTTTAGCCTGCATACCAAGTTTATGTGCGATAGGTTAATGGTTAGAGTACCGTATTTGTGATATGAACGCAACTTGCACCGCACTTTCGAGTCACTATAGGGATCTTCGTTTGATGGGGGTGGGTCTTTTGCTGATGTTCAAATTCAATGCAATTGTGTTGTTTTATAGACCCGCTGAGCACAAAAGTCATATCGAAGCGGTTAATTTGTAAGATTTTAGTCTAAGATGAATACTGTGGAAACAAGATTTGAAATCAACTCTACTGTCGTTTTTTTGTATCAATGCTTATACTTATATCATCTTTTGGGTCAACTTTATTTATTGTCTGTCTATCTGTGTGCCTTGTTTTTTGTATTCTGTTTGTCTGTCTGTCTGTTTTCTCTGTCTATGTGTCTGTCTTTCTGTGTGTGTCTGTATGTCTTTGTGTCGTTTAGTCTATCTCCTTGTTCTGTTGTCTGTTGCATGCTCTGTTCGTCTATCTGTCTGCCTCTGTTCATCTTTGTGTCTACCTCTATCTTTTTATCCCTGGAGAATAGACAAGTGAAAAGGTCAGTGTACTTCTCATTCGGTGAGAGCTGGAGAATATCTCTATATCAGTTAATGAAGAGTTATTGACCGTTAGCACATACACGCAACCCTCCCCCTTACAGAAGAGAGAGAGAGAGAGGAGAGGAGAGGAGAGAGAGAGAGAGAGAGAGAGAGAGAGAGAGAGAGAGAGAGAGAGAGAGAGAGAGAGAGAGAGAGAGAGAGAGAGAGAGAGAGAGAGAGAGAGACGAGACGACAGACAGACAGACAGACAACAGACGACAGAGACAGGAGGACAGAGACAGAGAAGAGAGAGAGAGCAGAGAGACAGAGCGACAGGTAGAGAGACAGACAGACACAGGCAAACAAACAGACAAACGGATAGACAGACAGAAAAAAACCTTAACGCGGTGTATTCGAATTCCTGCTTTTACATACCCCCAAATTGATTATTTACTAACTATGCACAAGGGAGAGAACTGCTTCCGTATGACATCACTACGACCAATGCTTACACACCCTAATTACCAGCTAATGCCCCTCTGAGATTGGCTAATGGCAGAGAGGGAGCAGCGATGCTCTCTTACAACCCAGTCAGACGAAATGGACATGGCTTTTGGCCTACAGGTCATTGTACGGCCTATAGGGGAATTGTTTTTTTTTTTCGTTACTTCGTGCTGAAGCTCCGAGGTTCACCAATGATGACATTTTGATGTATGTGACCGTTTGTCCGACATCCAGTTAGACGCATTCCGGGCTCTAGGGATGATGTCTAAACACAACTCCAGAGCGCAAGCTTTTTTTTGGTCAAAGGTTATCACCCCGTTCCTAACAGCACACAAGGGGTTAAGCTTCAAGAAAGGCTGAGCAGGTTTTAAAATGTGCGCAAGTTTTTTCTGTTTCTGTTCTTAGATATAGGCTTACATTCTCATCCGACTTTTATAGAGTGTAATTATGATCCTCTGAAAAGTTGTTGCATGTAACAATAGAAAATGAAGGCATTAGGTAAATTCCGAACTAAAGAATGAGCTGCTTCACAAGACAGCCATTATTTTGGTGATGTGGTTGAATGTTGACAAGAGGGCAGAAACAAGTGAAGCAAGCATCTATCTCCTGTTCTTTAGTTGGTATGATATTGTCTTTAAAACGTGACATATTACCTGCGCTTGCCTTGTCTTAACGTTTTGTCCTTTTACTTAAAAAAACTATTTTTTGTTTTCCGTCAATCAAAGCATTCCAGGCCCATTTATTATGATAAACTCACAATAGACACACAGAAACACATACACGCATTGTACAACATCAGCAGATTTTCAGTATTTTTACAAAGTCCTCCCTCATTCCCTGACTCTAAGACACTCGTTACGAAATCCTTGACTCCGGATTTTGCAGTTTTTCACTTTCTAAATCCAGAATAATGCTCTACTCACTAGGTAACACAACAAATTCTGTCACCCCAAACAGCTTGTTCTAAAGACTTACTGTACCTGACCCTTACTACATCCATGACAACTTTTCTTATGATCCACAACCTTCTTTTGTCGGGTAGACGGCATGATAAGTGCCAGGAGTTCGTTCCTGATCAGAGGCAAAACTTTCTCGTGGCAAAGATTCACTAAACCTGCTAACACCAGACACCACACAGACGAAAAGACACTTTCAAGGACTCTCTCAGAGTTGGACAACTTTCATCAGTTACTCATCAAAAACCCTGACAGCAGACAAATACGAAGGGCTATAAAAAAAAAAAACACTTTGAAACAAACGAGTAAAACTTACACAGTCTGAAGTTGTACTCTAGTACAACTACAGGGTTGGTCTATGCAACTTTCACGGTGGAATCTACTATCTAAAGCAGGTAACGTGAAACCACAAACCCACCTCCCCCCACCGAAAAAAAAGAAATAGTAAACAAATATGAAGTGACTTAACCCACCAAAACAGAATGAGCAGATAATAAAAACCGGCAAGACACAAAATACCACGAAGACTAAAGGCATTTTTAAAGTGATTGTTAAAAGTTGGACAACTTCATCATTGTGCTCATCAAAAAGGCTGAAAGGTAAAACTCGAAGGTCATTAGATGGTTTAAGGCGCACAAACATAACTTCTACAATCTGAAGTCGCACTCAAAATGTAATTGCAGGGTTGTTCCACGTAACTTTTATAGTGGAGATTACTGTCTATAGAAGGACACGTGTGATTGCAGAAACGAAACAAAAAACCAGAAGAAAAATATCAAAAGAAAACAGGAACGACTTCACCCTGCAAAAAGAGTGAACAGATTGATTAAACCTGCTAGACACAAGACACCTCGCAGACTACAAGGTACTTCCAAGGAGTTTGTCAAAGTTTGGCAACTTTTTCTTGCCCCCATGAGAAACCTGGCAGCTAATAAAAACGAAGGGCAGTGGAAGACTTTGAAAACAAACGAGTAGAACTTGCACAGTCTGAAGTTGCACTCAAGTACATTTACAGAGGTGTCTCACGCAACTTTGACGGTAAAAAGTACAATATAAAGTAGATAACGTAGACCAAAACCCTTTCAATCTTACAAACAAACAGAAGAGGTGAACAGATATATAGTGAATTAACTCAACAATAAAGAATGAACAGATTTATTAGACTTGCCAAACACAAGATGCCATGTAGACTAAAAGACGCTCTTAAAGAGATTATGGAGCTGCATAACTACATCACTTGCTCATCAAGAAAAAGCTGAAAGGTAATAAAATCGAAGGGCAACAAATAGTTTGAGGCAAACGAGCAGAATTTGCACCGTCTGAAGTTGCCCTCAAAAAGTAATTGCAGGGTTGTTCCACGTAACTTTCATGGTAGATATTACTTTCTAAAAAAAAAAGCACGTATGATCTCATAGACAACACTCAAAACTAAACGCAAAATCAAAAGCAATGAAAAAAAATGAAGGACCAAATCCTTCAAGAAAGCATGAGCAGATTGATTAGAACTGCTAAAGACCAAATAGAAAACAGACTAAAAATAAAAACACTTTGAAGGAGTTTGTCAGAGTTGGAAAATTTCCATCATGTACTTCTCGTAAAACCTGACAGCTAATAAAAAGTGAAGGGCACTGAAAAAAAACTTTGAACAAATCGAGCACAGCCTAAAGTCGCACTCAAGTACAACTACAAGAATGCCCCACGCAAAACTTTCACGGTAGAAATGACCATCTAATGAAGGTCACATATAGCCACAGAACAAAACCCTCAACCAAACCAAAATAATAAAAACAGAAAAAACTAAAGAAACACGGAGTGACTGAATCCCAGCAATAAAAAAAATAATGAACAGATTGATTAGACCTCTCAGACACAAGACACCACACACACTAAAAGTACACTTTCAGGAGTCTGTTAAAGTTAGGCAACTTTGTCACTTTTCTCATGGAGAACATTGTGAGAGGTAATACAAGCGAAGGGTCGTAGAGAACAGCTGAAGTTCAAGAAGCAGAACTTGCACAGTCTGAAGTAGCACTCGAATGCAGCCACAGGGTTGTCCCATGCCGCTTTTATGGTGGATATTGCTCTCTGAAAAGGTCATTTCTGACCCACAGAAACAAAGCAAACACAGAGAGAAGAAAGAAAACTAAGAAAGAATACAAGGAATGACTACACACTGCAATGAAGAATGACCTGGTACCAAGAATAGCGAGTAATTTAATTCCCGAATTTCACGCAGAGAAATCTGCTGTGACATAGAGTGGTGTAAAATAAAATGAATAATGAAGTGGTCAGATGTTGTGCCGGTGGATGGAGAAGAAATTTTATATAAAAGGAGGAAAACATGTGTATCTTTTCTAGTATAAAGTTGTCCTGATATCGTAGGGATTTATCTGTTCTCTTCCATTTTCTTTGTTTCTAACTGAGAAAGGAACTGACATATTTTGCTATCCGTCGAATTCTATTTTGTGACTATTGAATCACTATGATATTTATTCTCATATTTCTCTCTCTCTCCTTCTCTCTCTCCTCTCTCTCTCTCTCTCTCTCTCTCTCTCTCTCTCTCTCTCTTCTCTCTCTCCTCTCTCCTCTCTCTCTCTCTCTCTCTCTCTCTCTCTCTCTGAGAGAGAGAGAGAGAGAGAGAGAGAGAGAGAGAGAGAGAGAGTGTGTATGTATGTGTGTGTAAGTGTGTGTGTGTTTGTGTGTGTGTGTGTGTGTGTGTGTGTGTGTGTGTGTGTGTGTGTGTGTGTGTGTGTGTGTGTGGGTGTTGTGTGTGTTTGTGTGTGTGCGTGTGCGCGCGTGTGTGTGTGTGTTTGTGTGTATTTGTGTTTGTTGAGTGTGTATGTATTTGCTGTGTGTGTGCGTGTTGTATGAAAGCGTGTGTATATATGTTTACGAAAGTTTTGTTGTTGTTGTTTGTTGTTTGTTTGTTGTGTGTGTGTTTGTTTGTTGTTGATGTTGTTGTTGTTGTTGTTGTTGTTGTTATTTTTCCTGGTCGTTGAATCCAGATTTGATGCTTTTGTAGAATTTACATTGTACAGCTATTAATTCGTGTCTGTATGCAGATAATTATGTCAGTAATATTGATACGCCCTGGAATGTATATGCATTGGATCTAATGCGTATTTTGATGATTATGATATGAGCATAATTATCACATTGTATGGGTAAAAATGTACATGTGTATGGATATGTATTTAGGATAATTTGTCTTTGCATGCGCGCGCGCCAGTGTGTGTTGGTTTAATTGAGTGAGTGTGTTTGTTTGTGAGTGTTGGTGTGTATGTGCGTTTTGGTGTAATTGTGTTTATTTGTTGTTTGTGTGTGTGTGTGTGTGTGTGTGTGTGTGTGTGTGTGCGTGCGTGCGTGTGTGTGCTCGTCTGTGTGCGTGTGTGTGGGTGTGTTTGTTTTGTGTGTGTCTGTGTCTGTGTGGTGCTTGTGTTTGCGTGTGTTCGTGTGTGTGTGTGTCTTATCTTGACTTTTGGGAAGAACTGTTTGTTTAGGGTAAGGGGTGTTAGAGAGGGTAGTTTTTCGTGTTTGATTGTTGTTTAGTAACTTGATTGGTTCACTTATGTGGTACTTCATTGATTTTCTGATTTATCAGTAATTGAATTGTAATATGACTGACTGATTTTCTTAATATGTTACATTTATTTGTTTATTAATTCATTGATTTATTCATATTTCTTTCATTTTGTCCCCATGAGGGCCTGGTGTAAAGAAGCCTCTGGCTTACCCAATTACCCTCATTAAAAATTTCGAGTTCGAGTTCGAGTTCGAGTTCGAGTTCTCTCTCTCTCCTCTCTCTCTCTCTCTCTCTCTCTCTCTCTCTCTCTCTCTCTCTCTCTCTCCTCTCTCTCTCTCTCTCTCTCTCTCTCTCTCTCCTCTCTCTCTCCTCTCTTCCATTTTCTGTCTGTCTGTCTGTCTTTCTGTCTCTCCACCCTCTCTCTGTCTTTTTTCCCCCTCACACACATACACACATACACACACATACTCACGCGTACGCACGCATGCACGCACACATGCACACACATACACACGCACGCACGCACGCACCCCATCAAACACATACCACACACGCACACATACCGCACACACGCACACACACACACACACACACACACACACACACACACAGACGCACGCAGCCTCCCCCCTCCCAACACACACACACTTTCATATTGAAAAAATTAACCTTCTTGAGCACGAAAGAAGAGAGACAAATATTACAAATCTTAAACCTTACACACCATCTTTACACAGTTTCTACCTTAAAACGGATCTTCAGCTTTGAATTCTTCACGATTCCTCGTGTCTGGAATCAAAACGAACCCTCAGAACCCATATAAACACACACACTTGCTCATGGCTACGTCTGAAGTTTGTATCTCACAAAACCCAAATACACACGTAAAGAAAAAAATACCGTGGCTACCCAATAGCTGACAAGAGCCGCTAGGCACACGAAACCTTAATGACGATAGTATGCTTAGGCCAGGAGGCTCTTCAACATTGGATACCATCTTCATCATTAGTTCATCACGATTCTGAAGAGGCAATATATAGGGGATGAAGAGAGGAAGGCTGAAAGGGAGTGAGAAGTACTTGACAACAGTTTGGAACTTTGGTATACAGAGAGTGGAGAGACTTCAGGTCATCTTTGAGGATAAAGTTTTCTATTGATGAGATCATGGTTATCCCTGACAACATAAAAGTCCACTGTAGTACTATTGGAATAGTTCTGTGGTCTTAAAGTAACGCTTCCCACTAAAAAGAGAGATACGTCAACTTTGATTCTGCTAGGAGATGGTCTTGGGTTGTCTTGCATTGTCTTGTATTGTGTTGTGTTGTGTTGTCTTGTATTAGATTGCATTGTTTTGTAATGCAACACAGAAAAACAGTAATGTAATATATTGAATTGTATTGAAGTGTAACGTATCTGAGTACATGGTATTGTACTGCATTGCGTTGTATTGTTGTATTATAATTGCATTGCATTGTGATGAATGTTTTGCTTTGCATTGCATTATACTGTTTTGTAACGCGACGCAAAACACTATAATGTATTATAGTTTATTGCATTTTATTAAAGTGTGTTTCACTGCATGATGTTGTATTGCATTGTAATGTGTTGTACGGTACTGTATTGTTTTGCACTGCGCTAGGTAGTATTATGCTGTATTGTATTGTGTTGTACTGCACTGTGTATCGCGGTATTGCATTGCATTTTGTAAGATAGTGTGTACTAATTATTCTCATGTTTCTATTTTGCACGTGTCTATAGTCAAGTCAAATCAAGTCAAACTTTCATTTCCAACTGTACGTTGAATAAGCAGTGCAACTGCTTTTTTTTCATCAAGCCATCCATCTAAAAAAAAACAACAAGTTTTCCTTGTTCCCATTTGACACCTACAACGCGTATTCTTATAGGACATCAACATCACTGTATCTTGCCTGGAGACATTGCCGTGGGAGAAACCTGAGACAGTAAGACAAAAGAAAGGATTAGTATCTCCTTCCTAATTATGACTGTTCCTCTGTCGGACTGTTTCATGGCCAAACATTAGTTAACAGTACATATGTACTACTTCCATTCTTACTTTGAGTACCACAAATAATTCAGCTCAAAATATAGGTGTCGATGTCTTTCTGTGATAGCTGTAGCCCTTCCTTTTATCGTTTTTAAGAATTATGCTATGAAAAAAATATGAAGTTTGAGCTCATGCACAGCATACTTATTACCGTGAAGAAGCATTTCCCTTTCCGGTCTGTGTACCGATGCAGCCTAAATTTCAGAGGTTCTTTTCTTGAATAAATTCTGTTTAAGCCAAATACAGAGTTCCATGTGCTTGGTTTAAGTTTTAGATGTTTACATTTTTTCGAAAAGTTATCTATGAAAAATAGAACAAATTAAGGTAAAGTTCAATTTCATACTCAACATAATGCCTCAAATGATTGGTCAGTACTTACATTCTCGTTTGGCTAACAACACAGTGCAAAATATAGAGATGTAGAAGACTTGTTTTTAGACTCCGAACATGAAAAAAAATTACGAAAACCCAAATAACTGAATGTTGATATCATCCGCAAAAAGTAATCAACCTCAAAGCAGTATTCAGATGGGTGTGCGCATATTATCTAATTAAATATCAATGAATTCTGAAAACCTCCTTTGCCTCGTTTTTAAAAAAAATCTCTGATCTCCCTCCACGATTTATCAGATCAATCATACCTAACAATATATTTCTGATTTAACGCAATTCGTTTTCAATAAAGGAATTTGACACAAAAAAAGAGAATTAGCACATGTGTTCAATATCGCTCTGACATTAAACAAAATAAAAACATGAAACAAAGCCATCAGTAAAACAAAAGTAAGTAAAACCATTTCACCAACTGGAAAATGAGCCAACCACACAAAACAAAACCCAAGCAAACTAATTAACTAAGTAATTAACCAACTGACTTGTCAATTAATCAAACAAAAAGGCAACCATCCAGCCAACCAGCCAATTGATGAAAAAAACTAACAATCCAACTACTCAACTAACTATGCAACCAACCATAGATGATTGAAAGAATCGCTCAGCTTGACATAAACTTTGTTCAAATCCTTCCAAGATTTCAGCTATTGTATTCTATTTCAAACATATTGTTTCCAGTTTTCTTTGAAACACACAGATTAGCATCCCTTAGTCATATATGCCTTCCACAGTACTTTACTTAGGGTGCATGCGTGTGTGCGTGCTTGCGTATGTGCATGCATGTGTGTGTGTGTGTGCGCGCGTAGGTG
>CM060320.1:28220013-28222513 GCA_030674155.1 Stramonita haemastoma
GCGCGTGTGTGTATGTGTGTGTGTTTGTGTTTGTTGTGTGTGTGTGTGTGTGTGTGTGTGTGTGTGTGTGTGTGTGTGTGTGTGTGTATGTGTGTGTGAGATTGTGTGTGTGTGTGTGTGTTTGTGTATGTGTGTGCGTGTGTGTGTGTTTGTGTGTGTGTGTGTGTGTGTTGTGTTATGTGTGTATGTGTTTGTTTGTTTGGTGTGTGTGTGTGCATTTATGTTGATGGTGGTGGTGGTGGTGGTGGTGGTGGTGTGTGTGTGTGTGTTTGTTGATGGCGGTGAAGGTGGTGGTGGTGGTGTGTGTGTGTATGTGTGTGTTTATGTGGTTGAGGGTTATAGTGGTGGTGGTGGCAAAGGTTGTAGTGATGGTGGTCGTCGCAGTAGTGTGTGTGTACGTAGGGCTAGCTCCATCTTCCCCAACATCTTCCCTCACTCTTCCATACACACACATATAATATATATATATATATATATATATATATATATATTATATATATATATATATATACTGGTAATGTTTGGGTTATCATTGTTATCCAGCTGGGACTAGCCTATCAGCTGGGTACGGACATTATGATCTCCCTTGCATCCTTTCTTGTAAAGGATCCCCGAAAATAAGTAGAAAAGATTCTCTAGGTGCGTTTTTTTTTTCTATATTCATTTTTTTTACAATATTTTTTTCAAACATATTTTCTTTCTCTTTCTATTTTCATCTTTTACTGGCAGCAGTGGTAAGCCTTAGGAATATTTACCTATTCCTAGTCCTGCAATGGACACTTCTGAATTCTAAAAAGTGTCTTGCTCTTATCACAAAGGGTGAAGATATTTGAAATAGCTACTTGCACATCTGCAACGTGTTCAGCCAGGAGTCGAAACACGAGCCCAGTTAGGCCCAACGCTAGGTCTTAATTTATTAATTCCCCACATGTGCTTGCAAACACGTCTTACTGTGTTAAACTATGAAAAGTCACTAATTTCATGAGAACAATGAAGAAGTTGATTAATTGCACCTGATTGTTTCCACTGTATGTTCTCAATTATATGTATTTAAATATTTATAGATACAGACCTACAAATATTTACACATATATAGATCCTAAATGACACTTTTAACCGCGGCCCTGCGAGTGAATGCACGCGTTCTGCCCTTTCGAAGGAGTAGGCCACTGTATGCCGGTGGGAACAGATGACAAGCTCAACCAAACTGCGTGTACACGGGGATTTCAGTGCTTATTCCATTATCCTCGATATAAAAGCATAAGTAAACAAATAAAAATAATAATTCTTGCACACAAACTTATACACACACAATTATAAAACATATGCAAGTCAAGCTTTCCTGGTTGGATATGCGCTGTCATCAAAAGTCCGGCGCCACGAATATCAAACACGTTATACGTTAATAAAACCCTCTATGCATACAGTACAGCACTCACTTGGTGCCGTTGGGTCTGTTACTGTGCAAAAGTCGAGGTAGGAAGGGATTGTTTTGTAACATCTTTCCGAAAAATGCACCATACTCTCGGGGGAGGGAGGATGTTCGCGTGCGTGGGCATGCTCGTGTTTTTGTGTGCGTTTTCTTGTGTGTGGGGCATGTTGAAGCGACGCTCTTTATAGCAAGATATAGCGCATGTAAATTCCATGATGTATCATTAATATTATTATTATAGCATTTTTTTCTGTACTGCTACATTTTATTGCGTACACTGTACCAGCTTCCGTTCCGACAAACTGGTTAGATTCAAACCAGGTTATCCTTGTCGGGCCTGTGGTGTCACCACAAGTCCGGCGCCACGCATATCAAAGATATTTGTAAAGCATGTTTGAATACAGTACAGCACTCTCTTGGTGCCGTGGGGTCTGTTACTGTGCAAAAGTGGGGTAGGACGGTACTCAAATTGTTGCTTTTTGTTGCAGATTTTCGAAAAAGGTGCCTTATTTGGGGGCAGGGGGGTATGCGCATGCACGTGCATGCGCGCGCTTGTGTTCAGGTGTGCGTTTTCTTGCGTGTGTGTGTGCATGTGGCAGCGACCCTGCACTTTGCTGTCATGCATCATATTGTGGTATATCATATTATTATTACTTGTACTGCAACATTTTATTGTGTACACTTTACCAGCTTTGGTTCCAAATAAATGGCTATATTCAAGCTAGGCCGTTCTCGACAAGCCTGTGATGTCGCCACAAGTCCGGCGTGAGGCATATCAAAGGTGTTAGTAAAGCGTATATTTTATACAGCACAACACTCTCTTTGTGCCGTGGGTTCTGTTCTGCGCAAAAGTCGGGGTCGGATGGGACTCAAACTGGTGCTTTATTCCATTATCCTCGAAATCAAAGAATAGATAAAACAAATAATAGAAATAAACAGAAACACACTGATAACAAAAGGAGGAAACAGCAGTGAACGCTTTTAAGTGTAGTAGTCAGCAAGTTTTCCTATGACTGTCACAGCAAGACGCTTCGTTCCATGATGCACGTGAAACCCGAACTATACTAC
>CM060320.1:28227513-28250013 GCA_030674155.1 Stramonita haemastoma
CGTATGGGTCATCTGAGAGTCCTCTTCTGTGGTGTCATCACGTGGATCATCCGAGCGTCTTCTCCTAAAAGCCATCATGTGGATCACCTTGGCGCCGTCTCCTCTAAAACGTGGCCGTCGTCTGGACAGCTGACATCAAACTATGCTCAGAACGTGTAAGTATATGTGTACAGCTGTAGTGGAAAACTGACTTCATCAAATGCTTGGCACATGTAAGTATATAAGAAGTGTACAGCTATAGTGGAGCGACTTTATTATACACGATTCAGGTATGGGGTATTTAGCGAAGTCTTACAGTAAAATATAGTTCGCTTCTGGTTAAGCGCGATGAGCTATTAAGGGTTTTCTTTTAATTGTAAAGACTGTGTGTGTGTTTCGGTTTGTTTCCTGCTTATTGTGTTGAAAAAATTGCCTCCATGGTTGGAACGCACGCACGCACGCACGCACACGCGCACACACGCGCACACACACACACGCACGCACGCACACACACAGACACACAGACACAGACACACACACAGACACACACACACAGACACACACACACACACACACACACACACACACACACACCACACACACACACACACACACACACACACACACACTACGAAGTTTTACTGATAACGATGACTCTGCTTTCAGGGGCTGTGAGTCTGGAATCTAGGGCCAGTGCAGTGACCTAACCCGACATGACTGTGAGGGCAGCCATATTGACCTGGCTTTTCTACAAGCCGAGAGCATTGGTATCAGCAAGGCTCATCTTCAGGGTGAACATGATTGACACACCACAAATGATCAAGGACATCAACAAAAACAACACTGCAAATCATTGAAGACATCAAAAACAACACGGAACAATCTATGATTATGTAGACGAGGCAAGGTAAAACAAAGTAGTATAATGTAATAGGCATCTGGATGGTGGAGGCGATTTAAAAAATAATTTCTATCGGCGCTTAACCTTTGCGATTTTTTTTTTTTTGGAAAGATTTTTTTAAAGATGAATATTGTATTGAATAATGTCAAAGGGCTTGCAACCTCATCCCAGTACATTAAAATTTTGTATTAATTTTACTCTTAAAGAAAATGTTTATCAGTGACCTCATTCAATACATGTTTGTTTTAAGTTGTTGAATTAGCTCTTTGATAAACGGAGTCAGCATCTGTTACATAGTGATACATGGAAAACTCGGATGCCTGGCGTATACATATGCACATACGCGTGTGTGATTTTTAAAAAAAAGTTTGTTGAGACAAGTGAGAAAAAATCTCTTGTCCTAATATGTCAGTGCGTTAAAATTGGTTGTAATTTGCGCTTTTTTACTGTTTTGTTTTCAATGATTCACATGAAGTGATTGATTCGGAAAATGTTATTGCCTGATGAAAAATACTTATGGGGCAACAAAAGGGCCAAAATAGTATTTTTTTAGTTTTAAGATTTAAAACAAAAAATGAGTTACATACAGTGATCATACAACTCTTGTTATGCCCCTTGATGCATGTAGACCTGTTAATGATGTAGTTTTCGCGATTACTTTTTTTTTTAACGAATTGGATAAAAAAAAAAAGATACGCTGAGACAATACCTCTAGACTGACGTAACCTTTATTGCATATGACACGAAAAGATGCTTCAGGGATATTGTTTTATGGGCGGTTTTTGTTTTCGGCCTTTTCCCCAACTCACATACAATGGCTGGTTAAAGGACTCTTCTTTAAACATGTCCTTTTGAGACACGTAGAACTAACAGTTAAGTATGATGCGATTAAAAAACATTTCTTAGATTTTTTTCAAAGAAAATGCTCTCTGTGGTAGTCTTCAACGTTTTATAGCTTTTCTCTTAAAAGTAATATACACCAGAATTATTACTCTTAGCTAATGCGTGTAGGACTGACTGGTAGTAAATACTCTATATAGTACATTTTGAACCGTTTTTTTATTTTGATGTAATGGATAGTGGAACTAGAAACTCTTGGCCTCCATGTTTCTGCTCGAAAGGTAGTGAAAGGATTACTAATTTGTTTTTCATCAACCAGGAGTGACATAATTTAAAATGTTTTTTTTGTGAGAGTGGCATCCTCTGCTGTCAGCTTTTTTAAAGAAATATCTTTAAATATATTTGTTAAAAATATTGTTCGTACATGTCCCATTGTTGCTTGTAAGACTGGAAATAATTTGTTTTACTTTTTACACCCGAGTTAAAAATTTGGTTTAAGATGAATCATATTTTTCTTTTATTTCGAGGGTAATGGAATAAGCACTCGTGTTTTTTTTTTTAGATCCAGTCCCCATATGTATGCATTAAATTTTTTTTTGTCGTCCTTCCAACCGGTACACATTGGCCTACTCTTCCGAAAAGTGATGCTTTGAAGTTTTTTTCTTTATTTTGGTATTTTTTCAAACATAGATGATGGATGCAGATACAAAATAGTTTAGAATGGTAGTAGTAGTAGGAGGAGGAGTGGTGGTGGTGGTGGTGGTGGTGGTGGTCGTAATAGAGAGAGAGAGAGGAGAGAGAGAGAGAGAGAGAGAGAGAGAGAGAGAGAGAGAGAGAGAGAGAGATAGTGAGTTATGATGATTTGATCGTAGAATCGAGTTTCACAGTATCACGAACAAGACTATTAGATGATTTACGATTGATCATCGTTCCGAAACGCACGAAGTATAAAGAATATGCAAGTTAAATCAAATGACCCTTTAAAATTTTGAAAGATTTTTTTCTATACATTACAAACCGCGAGTTTTGTATGTTTTTGATTTTATTTCCATAATGGATAAGTGCTCGTGTGTTTTTCTAATTATATCCAGTCCCTTCGTGTATGTTCTTTTTTTTTTCAATTTTGTCATCTGTTTGCACTGGTGCACAATGGCATACTTTTACGAAAAGGGGAGCAGGCTTTTAACGTGTTCACAAAGTGTTCTGTTTGCGTTAAGAGTGGTGTGTGTGTGTGTGTGTGTGTGTGTGTGTGTGTGTGTGTGTGTGTGTGTGTGTGTGTGTGTGTGTAGGGGGAGGGGTGGTAGTTAAAAGGGAACATAGCTTTCAGTAGAAGTATTTTTAGGGAAAGAGGTGTTGGGAGGAGGGGGTAGAATACACATTAATTTTGGATCAGTGGATGTAATTAAAAAGGGGGAGGAGGGCTAGCTGATAGTTTTCACGCGGTTCAATTTCGGCGTATTTCTTTTTAAAAAATTCTTGCGTCGTTTGTTTTGGGCGTAATCCTTTCTTTTTAAAAATAGAGACAACTTGTTTAAAAAATATAAGATCTTCAATGACTCGGCTGAAAACTGGAAATTTGTTATTTAAAAAATCCGAACACCAAAAATCCAACAAAAACATTTGATGCTGATAGGACTGGTAACTAGAACAATTTGATAAAACTTGGTCTTCTGCGTTACCTAGCTCTGCTAAATTTTTAATCCGTGATAAATTCCTTACCGTTGTGTCTAAAGCTACATACTATAGTGTCTACCTGCTCTTGTGTCCACATGCATGCATGCAGACTACACAGACCTGCCAACGGACTGACAACCCTTACCCCAATAATTATTGTTAACCTTTAACACTAACCCTAACCCTTTAAACTAACCTTTCCAATTACTCAAACCCGGGCCCGTCATGTGGACACAAATGGCAGGTAGATTCCTTGGCAAATGCTGACACTACGGCAAAACTTTTTTGTCTCGTATGGTTGGGGATGGTTGTCGAAACTTTTTCTTTTTCGTCGTCGTCGTACTCTCAGACAGCAAGTACTGTTGTTTGTCATATGAGCAAAAAAAGCGCTGTGCTGCCGTTAAGCGCCTGACAAGGCAGGCGCAGAGCATATGATTTCGACGTAGAGGAGAATCGCTATCGTTAGGTCTGTTTAAAAAAAAAAAAAATTAATGGTAGGAAAATTGACCAAAAGGTAGAAAATAAAACAGAAGGCGACAGGACGAACAGGAACAAGGCAGAATCATCGGGAGATAAACGGATATTTAGCACAGAATTTCCCGAAGGTGGGGATACTATTTAAACTGCCCCCCCCCCCCTCCGCCCCTAAAATAAAAAATAAAATCCAAGTGTGGGGGAGGGGAGCGGAAGTGAGGATCGGAGATTAGAATCCTAAGAAAAGAGATGTTAGGAAGGGGGAGGTGGTTAGGATGTTTAGGTCTATGGGAATACGTAGGAGGACTGAATATGTGAATGCCAATAGGGGATAGGTAGTCCACGCAAAGGACGGGGAGGGGGGCAGTTAAAAAAAACCCCAATACTTTAAAATATTTGAAAACAAAAATACGGGATGCACATTGAAAGATGCACACTGATTTATAATCAGGAAAGGTGGAGTGATGGAATTGAAGGTGGGGGAGGGAGGAGAGAATGAGAGGGTTAGGGAGGTAGGGGGGGAGCGGAGCCGGAGAGAACAGGGGGGTGGTGGTGAAAAGGACACAGTGGTAAAAAGGAGGGGTAGATAGTATGTTTAGGTCAGTAGAGAGATTGTGTGTGTGTGTGTGTGTGTGTGTGTGTGTGTGTGTGTGTGTGTGTGTGTGTGTGTGTGTGTGTGTGTGTGTTTGTGTACTGCAGGCATATCTACGGAATAGTATATCACTGGTATTTGAGTACCAGTTCTTTATGTTGTGAAACCAACGAAAAAGGCGTATCTGAGGAAGCATGGAAAGATTGTGTGTTTTTTCTTTACATGGTACATTTTTCGTTTTTTTTTTTATAAGTTTGAAATCGAGAAATACAAATATTTTTCGGTTAAAAATAGAAATTGATTGAATGAAATACAATAGTATATTTTTCGGGGTTTTCTTTCTTTTCTTTTTTTTTTTTAGAAGATTGAATGAAAGAAATGCAATATTGCAGTTTCGATTTTCTTGAGATCGAATGCAAGAAATACAATAGGTTTTTTGGTGTATTTTTGTTGTTGTAAGAATTAATTTTAGAAATGTATTGGAATTTTTTTTTGTTTTTATGAGATTGAATACAAGAAACACATTGGTGCATTTTCCTTTTTATTTATTAATTTTTTTAAAAGATTGACTGCAAGAAATGTAATAGTATAATTTTGAGATTGAATACAAGAAATACACCTTTAAAAAAAAGATTGATTTTAAAAAATACAATAATATTTTTCGTTTGTTTTTATTTTATTAGTTTTAATGCAAGAAGTACAATTTAATATTTTCCGGTTTTTATGAGATACGATACAAGAAATACAATAGTAAGCCTTTATTTTTATGTTTTTATGAGATTTAATGTAATAAATATATTTGAATTGTTTGTTTATTTTTGTGTTGGCAAGAGTTTGGTTCAATGACATATCAGTTGACATGAAGTCCTGCGATAACCTTTGATATTGGCAGGGGTGTTCTTAATTCATATAGTGGTATGTGAAGTATATGAGGGAGAAAGTACCTTTCATTAAGAAAAAATTGAAATGGCATCCTATGTAACAAAAGGGACCAGGTTCTATGCTTGCCTTGGCATTGAAATGGCGTTAGTGTGTGTTGGTGTCAGATGTGTGTATTGATTTTCTGCCAGGAAATCGATAACGGATTTTACACCAATACAGCTTATTAAGAAATATATCTTAAAGACTTCATGCTACAGTCTAGTAGTCCGTTATGTGTGCCTGTATGGGGGCTTGTTGGTTTTTGCTTTTATTCTACAAATTGAGATGCATACCATTACAAAACTGAAATTGAGTCATGTACTGCCCTTTCACAAAGTCGGGAATCGGAATCAGAAAGTATTTATTGCCAAATCTAATTTTAAGTTATGGCAAATCAAGTTCTCTGCATGTTCGGTTTAAAGGAAATCTTTGTAAAATTGCTGAATTTGAAGTTGGAATCAAAAATTGACTTTTTGAAATGATAGAGGAAGAGAAAGTATTAAAATGTTACTTTAAAATTGTAATGTTTTGATTTTTTTTTTAATTCTGCATACACCTTTCACTTTTGTTTTACCATTTCTGGTAAAACAAAGTTGGGGGTTTTTGGCCAAAGAAGGATGGCATAAAATGGTGAATTGGAAACCCTAATTTTTCATTTGCATGTTAAGGTTTTTGTTTTCTTGGGTATTTTTTGTGTTTGGGTTGCAAGTATTATCGGTGCTCTTGCTCTGTTAGTACACTTCATTACAAAAAAAAAAGACCTAAAAGATTCAACTTGTTGCCTCATGCCCAGTTAAACTTGTTATATAATTTCAAGTGTAGATGTACGATGGTATGGATATAATTGCAGTTGAATTAATGTTATCACAATTAAGAGAGATAAAATCCAAACTTGTCCATCTGAATGAGTGAAGAAAATATTGCATGTTTTACTATTTATTTTTGCTGTTGTTGTTGTTGTTGTTTTTTTTAGAGTACCAACAAGTTAATTTTTAAAATGTTTGCTTTCATTTTGTTCTGTATTTTATAGTACCCCTATGCAAAATTTGATTTTTTTTAGAATTTAGAAATCAAGTGGTGAGTGGAGTTAGAGTTGGGTAGCTGGCTGGCTGGCAGCTGTAGGAAAATAATTTTAAAAATTCAGAATGACTGTAAAATATTGACAAAACTTGATAAAAAGTACCATAAATGAGAAATGAGATACCACCACCCCTGCCCACACACACATGAATTTGGGCAGTGTCTTTGTTCAAAGTTCTATTCATGAATGACTTGTTTTTTTAAATTGTTAGATCATAATATACCATTACAAAAATGAAATCTAGTCATGTACGGGCCATTGACAAAGGCAGAAATCAGAATCATAGTTTATTGTATTTTTTTTTCAAGTTATGGCATATCAAGGTCTCTTTGGATATGACTTTTTAAAAAATCTGTAAAATTGCTGGATTTGTGGCTGTAATCAAAACTTGACTTATAAAAGATTTACCTTTTTTTAAATGATGGATGAAGTTGAGGTACTGAAATGTTACTTTAAAATTGCACTGTTTTGATCATAAATTCTGTGTACCTAAAAAAAACAAACTTGTTTGTTGTTTTACCAGCTCTGGTAGAAAAACCCTTTGTTTTTGCCAAAGAAGAATCAAAGATGTTGATTTTATTCCCATGTAATGGTGAATTGGAAACCCCATTTGTCAGTTGCATGTAAAGTTTTGTTTGTTTTTGGTTGTTTTTTTTTTGCATTTGGTTTGCAAGTATTGTCAGTGGTTTCTTGCTGTATTAGTGTATTTCATTACAAGAAAAGCAAACGTAAAACTCCACTTTTTGCTTCATACCCAGTTAAACTTGTAATAGAATTTCAACTGTAAATGTATGATGGTATTTAAAAAAATGCAACGCTATTGAGTTACTGTTACCATAATTATGCGAGATAAAATCCACACTTGTTCATCTGAATGAGTAAAGAAAATGTTGCGTGTTTTTTTAAGAGTACAAGCAAGATAATTTTGTATATAACTATTGCTTCCAATTTTCCTGGTTTTTTTAAATACCCCTATGCAAATTTTTTTTTTTAAGGTTTAGAAATCAAATGGTGAGCACACACCACTGGCACTTGACTACCCAAATGACGTTCTTGAGAAAAATACAAATTTTGTACAATTCCCTCTCCTTTAAATTTACAAGATGATTATCCAACTTATTTATTCAGGGTGTTTTCTGGCTGTAAAGATAGCTAGGCTGGACTTTCTTTTTTTGCCACTTGTGTGTTTTAAAAGCAGAATGAAATGAACACATTATTGTGATTTGGTCAATGGTGTGAGAATTGACAAGCAAACACGTCAGTGGGTTGGTCAGTGTCACTGCTGGTCAGAGCACTGGGAAAAGCCTACCTCCCCCTTCAGCAAAAAAGGAAGCTTGAGTTAGGGCTGGGTAGCCCGCTGGCAGCTGTAAAATATTTTCTTTTTAGATTCACAATAACTAAAAAATATTTTCAAAACTTGATAAAAAGTACTACAAATCAGAAGTGAGACCCCCCAAAAAATTTGGCAAGGTCTTTGTTTAAAGCTCTGTTCATAAATGACTGATTAAAAAAAAATTGTCGGATCATATACCATTACAAAAATGGCATTTAGTTATGAAGGGACAGACAAAGAAAGACAGGAATCGGAGTCAGAAATTATGTATTGCTAAATTTATTTTCAAATAATTTCATATCCAATTGTCTCTGTGCGTGTGGCTTTAAAGAAGTATGTAAAATCGCTGGATTGGTAGATGTAATAAAATTTGACTTATAATAGAGTTACCTTTTTTTCTGAAATGATGGATGAAGAGGAAGTATTGAAATGTTACTTTAGAATTGCAATGTATTGATTAAAGAAATGTGTACATTTTGTTTAAAAAACGATTGTTTTGCTAGTTCTGGTAGAAAACCTTTTTTTGCCAAAGGACATATATTGATTTTACTCTGTGGAATGGTGGATTGGAAATCCTATTTGTCAGTTCCCATTTTAGTTTGTTTGTTTGGTTGGTTTTTTAATTGGGGGTGGGGGGGGGGGTGCATTGGTTTGCAAGCATCAGTGGTTTTCTTGCTATATTAGTACATTTTTTTTAAGCTAAAAACTAAATTTTTTGCCCTCATGCCCATAATTTTAAAATTATAGAATTTTATTTGTAAATATACACTGGTATTGATAACACTGCAACACAATTGAATTACTCTTATCATAATTATGTGAGATAAAATCCAAACTTGTCCATCTGAATGAGTAAAGATGACGTATGTTTTTGTTTATAGAGTACTGACATTTTTGTAACGACTATTGCTTCCATTTTAACTGTTTTATAATACCCTATCCATTTTTTTAAAAAAAGCTTAGAAATCAAGTGAAAAGCACTTGACTACCCAACTGATTTTCTTGAGAAAATATAAGCTTTTTATAGCTCCCGCTTCTTAAAAACTTGCAAGTACTCTCTGCTCACCCTAAAAATCTTTCACGTGTGGTTTATTGTGACTGAAAAATCAACACTTTGCTTGCTATATAGGGGGAGAAGGAGGAGAAAAGTGGGTTTTTTTTTTTTTTTAAATTAAAAAAAAATCTTTTTATGAACAGGATAGGGTATAAGTGATGTATGTAAACACATGTACATTCTGCAAATTCAAAAGGAGAAAACCAAACCACTGATCTGATGACTAGATTAGAGACATTTTTTCATGCAGTTTTTCTTTACCCAGTTCAATAGTTTCAGTATAAACGGTTTTTGATTTTTTTAATTACTTTTATTAAGGGCACTACTAGCACTATTACATTTATATTACTTTGGTTAGTGGTTGAGACCTTTCTGGTTTTGTTTTTTGTTTCTTTTGGGGTTTTTTGTTTAGGGATTTTTATGTATCAATATAATCATAAATTATTACTATAATTCTTCTGTTTGCTGTTTGTGTTTTCCCTCTTCCTCCTTGATACCCCATCCCCGTTTTTGTTTTTGTTATTTTTTTGTGTTTTGTTTTTGTTGGTTTTTTTTTTATTGTATGTTGTTAGTGTACATGTTATTTCCTCTCAGTGGGATGGGTATTATCATATGGTATTGTTGCGTTTGTTGTTTTTTATTTTCTTCCTTCTAATATGTAAAGTATGAACTAAAGTATGGAGATATTGTAATCTGACATAAATTTTGTTTTTTAAATTTTCTTCCTTCTAATATGTAAAGTATGAACTGAAGTATGGAGACATTGTATTCTGACATAAATTGCTTATTGACATTTCATGGATTCGTTTTTTTAAGTCTTATGTAATGGTTTTGGTGACATTGTAATTGATATAAACTGTTGTTTAACACTATATGATTTTTTTAAAACTTTAAATGTGTGCATGCGCGTACGTGCATACGTGCTTAGTGGACGAGCGAACCGCGCGCGCGCGCGCGCGCGCGCGCGCGCGCGGCGGTGTGTGTGTGTGTGTGTGTGTGTGTGTGTGTGTGTGTGTGTGTGTGCGCGCGCGACTTTTGAGTGGTTGTTTTTGTTGTTTTTGTTATTGTTGTTGCTTGTATTATCTATAGGCATATTCTATTTTTAAGGCTGTTAAAATAATGTTAGCTAATTGTTGGTGAAATGCTTTTATTTTCATGTAAGCTGAATAACTATGTCCATCATGATTACAGAATGGTTATGGACGTGATTTTTTATGACCATAATCATAAGATTAATTAGGGTATTAGAATATTTATGTCCCAAAATATATGCCTTACAGTGGATGGATTCCTCTTGTGTTCGGTTACATGACTTTGTTTAAAATTAGGCATATACTTCCTTTAGAATGTTTATTGATGGTATGCGCGCAAACCTGTGTGTGTGTGTGCGCGAGTGCGTGCGTGCGTGCGTGCGTGTGTGTGTTTGTGTTTGTGTGTGTGTGTGCGCATGTAGGTAGGTGTGGGTGTGTTGGTGTGTTGATAATTGTTTTTTTTTTCATCTCCCCTTGTATTTAAATGTTATGATTTATATAATTTTTGCGGATTGTACATTTTTTTTTAGGATGTTTTGTTTCTGCTTTTTCTGCTTTTTGTTTAGTTTTGTTTCTTCTTTCTTATATGACGTATGAATGTAAAAGAATGGATGATATTGTTACCTGATATAATTGACTTATCATTCTTACTTTTTCTATGACTTAAAAACAACTCGAGTACATGTGCGCGCGCGGATATATGCTTGTGTGTGTGTGTGTGTGTGTGTGTGTGTGTGTGTGTGTGTGTGTGTGTGTGTGTGTGTGTGTGTGTTTCATTTTTTCATTTCATTTTTTTTTTATACCATTACACTTATTTTTATTGTTAAAATTATTGTATTTTCTGTAGTTTCTTTTGAGTTCATGTTGTTGTTGTTAGTTGTAACAATGTTGTAGCTAAATATTTTTTGGGTGGGGGTTTCTTGGTTGTACTTTGCTTGTTTGCTTGCTGCTTCATTTCTGTTAATTTATCTGTTCTTTGTTTGAGTGTTGTTGTTTTTTTGCTAGATAGATGGCTTGATAAAAAAAGAGTTTATTGCTTACTCAATGTACCATCTGGAAATAAAATATTCATTTGATTAGATTTGATTTGTTTTGGGTCTGTGCCTGTCTGCCTGTCTGTCTGTCCGTCTGTCTGTCTGTCAGTCTGTCTCTTACTCTCGCTGTGTGTGTGTGTGTGGTGTGTGTGTGTGTTGTGTGTGTGTGTTGTTGTTTCTCTTTGGACACTCCCTCTCCAACATTTATTACAATAATATACGAGAAAGTATACAAACATCTCTACGCACACATTACAGCTATACCAATATCATTATTTCACACTTAATCATATCAATAAAATGAGCCAAACGTAAACATGCAGGCCTTTTGATAAGACATCCCCTAGGAACGAACACAGCAGCCAACACGACATTGTAAATCACAAATCCAAATCATTCTATATTAACAACACATTAATGCAACCCTACACCTATTCAATGACATAACAAACAAAACAGAGAAGAAGGCACACATCTTGAAGATGCGAGAAAAGGCCGGTTTGAGTCCCGTCCTACTTCGACTTGTGCACAGTAACAGAGCCGACTGCACCGTGAAATTGTTCTATTTATTTTTTCATATTCCATTATATCGAGGATAGTGGAAAAAGCAATCATATGCTTTTTTTACATCCAGTCCCCGTGTGTATGCAGTTTTGTAAATGTCAGCTGTTCCCACCGGCACACGACGGCCTACTCTTACGAAAAGCGGAACAGGATTTAACGTGTGCGGAAGATGTTTTGGTTTGCGTTCGCACACGGGGCCTCGGTTTATAGTCTCATCCAAAAGACTGTTAAAGTTAAGTTAAAGTCTGTCCCGAGCCATAAGGCTCATCAGCCGGTGCTTATCCCGTTTCTGTGGCGTTAAGCGACTGAGAGTCATAGACTCCCCCTGGATAGGACGCCAGTCTATCGCAGGTTAACCCCAACACAAGGTTGTACCCCTTTTACACCTGGGTGGAGTGAGAAATAGCCGTAAAGTGCCTTTTCCAAGGCACAACGCCATAGCGGAATAGCTGGGATCGAACCCGCAACCTTTAGATTACGAGTACAACGCCCTAACCACTAGGCATACATATTTGACTGGTATTTTTATATGGATGGCGCTGTTCTTCTGCGACACCACAGCCCCGAAGAGGGCAGCCTGGCTTGAATAAAGCAAGTTCGTCAGAAGGAAATCTGGTACAGTGTACTCAACAATACATAGTGTTACACATAATTATTATAATGATAACATACAATATGATGCACCACAGTACAGTTCAGGGTTTTCACCACCGCACTCACACAATAAACTACGCATAAAAACATCAGTGGGCTAAGGCATGGGCAAGCACATAACCCCCCCCCCCCCTCAAGAATATGGCCTGTATCAAGAAAATGTGACAAAAGGCTGGTTAGAGTCCCTGTCCTACCCCTACTTTTGCGCAGT
Source organism: Stramonita haemastoma (assembly GCA_030674155.1). Classification (NCBI taxonomy): domain Eukaryota; kingdom Metazoa; phylum Mollusca; class Gastropoda; order Neogastropoda; family Muricidae; genus Stramonita; species Stramonita haemastoma. The sequence goes on from CM060320.1 coordinate 28,239,857, forward strand.
AAAAGAGCCCACGGCACCATGAGAGTGCTCTACTATATTATATGCATGCACACTTCACTAGCATCTTTGATAAGGCTGGCGCTGTTCTTGTGGCAACACCAGAGCCCCGAAAACGGAAGCCTGGTTTGAATATAACAAGTCTGTCGGAATGAAAGCTTGTACAGTGTACGCAACAATACATAGTTTTACACATAATATTCATGGTAAATATACATTTATACACTAATAACCACACCACCCACCCACCTATACCCATGATGAGACTATAAACCGAGGCCCCGTGTGCGAACGCACGCAGAACATTTTGCACATACGTTAAAACTCCGTTCCACCTTTCGAAATTGCACGCCATCGTGTGCTGGTAGGAGCGGATGACAAAATTATATAAAAAAAATCAGCATGCACACAGGTGTCGTGTTTAGACACCATCCCTGAGGGGGAAAAAAACTAATGATAATGGGTAGGCGCTGCACCTGTGGCGACGTGATCTCCCCGGGGAGAGCAGCCCGAATTTCATGCAGAGAAATCTGCTGTGACATAACATAAAGTGGTATAAAATAAAAATAATAAAACTCTCTCTCTTCTCTCTCCTCTCTCTCTCTCTCTCTCTCTCCTCTCTCTCTCTCCTCCTCTCCTTCTCTCTCTCTCTCTCTCTCTCTCTCTCTCTCTCTCTCTCTCTCTCTCTCTCTCTCTCTTCTCTCTCTCTCTCTCTTCTCTCTCCTCTGTCTCTCTCGTCTCTCTCTCTCTCTGTCTCTCTCTCTCTGTCTCTCTCTCTCTGTCTCTCTCTCTCTGTCTCTCTCTCTGTACTGTTCTCTCTCTCTCTGTCTCTCTGTCTCTGTCTCTGTCTCTCTGTCTGTCTGTCTGTCTCTCTGTCTCTGTCTCTGTCTCTGTCTCGTCTGTCTTCTGTCTCTGTCTGTCTTCTGTCTCTGTCTCGTCTCGTCTCTCTCTCTCTCTCTCTCTCTCTCTCTCTCTCTCTCCTCTCTCTCTCTCTCTCTCTCTCTCTCTCTCTCTCTCTCCTTCTCTATTTCCTTCTGTTCAGTCTGCGTTTCTGACGACAACATGACTCTCTCTCTTACTGTGTGTGTCTTTCCTGTTGGTTAAATCCAGAGTTACAGAATCAGTCTTTGTGGAAGCCAGGTTCAATCAACTGAGATCCACTCCAGGGATGTACCAAGACCTGTAGCTCTGAGGTTTCTTATCTTGCGATGACCCATGTGTTTATATAACCGAGAGGAACTGAACACCCGTCCACTGAGACCAATGTTTAAAGGCACGGGTCATTGTATGTACGAATAACAGAGGGAATAAAATGATAAAAGGAAAGACAAATGAATAAATGAGGAAACGAACGAATGAATGAATAAATTAATGAATGAGTGAATGCATGAAATAAAAAAAGTCAATGGATTGAGAAAAGAAACAAACAAATGAAGGACAAAGGAAAAATGAAAGCCTGGTTTGAAGAAATGAAGGAACGAATGAAGGAAGAAAGGAAGGGAAGAAGTTTGGAAGGAAGGAAATAAGAACAGATGGACGGGAGGGGGAGAAAAGGAAGGATTGAAGGAAAGAAAAAAGCAAGCAAGGAAGGAAGGAAGGAAGAAAGAAAATGCAGAGAGGAAATATTAGGAGGAAAAAGAGTAAAAGCAAGACAGATCGAGAAAAAAGAAGAAGATAAAGAAATATAGAATGAAAGAAAGAAAAGAAAGAAAGAAAGAAAGGAAGGAAAAAAGACCTCGAAAAAGCCAGAAGTACATGTAAAAAAAGGGGGAAAACATGAAATTAAAACAATTAGAAAGAATGACAAGAAAAGAAGAAAGGACAGACCAACAAACCCCAAAGAAAAACAATTAGAAAAGCAGGTGGATGAAAAAAGAAGAAAAAACCCAGTACGGAAAACAGGACCGTAAAATCAAAAGAGACAACTCTGGCATCCAGTAACTCAGACTCTGACTTGAAGGTGGCCATCACATTTCCCCCCAAAGGAGCCTATCACTATCGGCAACTACCCAGCATTACTTTCATCGGCCAACAATCCCCCACCCCCAACTCCTTGCCCTCTCCACTGCCATCACCATCATCACCACTAATCATCACCATCACCACCAAAAGCATGTGGACATGACCTGTACCCAGCGTCTTCAGAGTTGTCTCTGTGATGGCAACTCAGTGTATGAAGGCAGGCAGAGATTGTCAGAGATGTCTCTGTGATGACACCACAGTGTATGAAGGCAGGCAGAGATTGTCAGAGATGTCTCTGTGATGACACCACAGTGTATGAAGGCAGGCAGAGATTGACAGAGATGTCTCTGTGATGACACCACAGTGTATGAAGGCAGGCAGAGATTGTCAGAGATGTCTCTGTGATGGCAACACAGTGTATGAAGGCAGGCAGAGATTGACAGAGATGTCTCTGTGATGACAACACAGTATAGAGAGGCAGGCAGAGATTGTCAGAGATGTCTCTGTGATGGCAACACAGTGTATGAAGGCAGGCAGAGATTGTCAGAGATGTATTTGTGATGACATCACAGTGTAACTATGAAGGCAGGCAGAGATTGTCAGAGATGTCTCTGTGATGACAACACAGTGTATGAAGGCAGGCAGAGATTGGCAGAGATGTATTTGTGAGGACATCACAGTGTAACTATGAAGGCAAGCAGAGATTGTCAGAGATGTCTCTGTGATGACAACACAGTGTATGAAGGCAGGCAGAGATTGTCAGAGATGTCTCTGTGAGGACACCACAGTGTATGAAGGCAGGCAGAGATTGTCAGAGATGTCTCTGTGAGGACAACACAGTATATGATGGCAGGCAGAGATTGTCAGAGATGTCTCTGTGATGGCAACACAGTGTATGAAGGCAGGCAGAGATTGTCAGAGATGTCTCTGTGATGGCAACACAGTGTATGATGGCAGGCAGAGATTGTCAGAGATGTCTCTGTGATTGCAACACAGTGTATGAAGGCAGGCAGAGATTGTCAGAGATGTCTCTGTGAGGACAACACAGTGTATGAAGGCAGGCAGAGATTGTCAGAGATGTCTCTGTGATTGCAACACAGTGTATGAAGGCAGGCAGAGATTGGCAGAGATGTCTCTGTGAGGACACCACAGTGTATGAAGGCAGGCAGAGATTGTCAGAGATGTCTCTGTGATGACACCACAGTGTATGAAGGCAGGCAGAGATTGTCAGAGATGTATTTGTGATGACATCACAGTGTAACTATGAAGGCAAGCAGAGATTGACAGAGATGTCTCTGTGATGACAACAGTGTATGAAGGCAGACAGAGATTGTCAGAGATGTATTTGTGATGACATCACAGTGTAACTATGAAGGCAGGCAGAGATTGTCAGAGATGTCTCTGTGATGACAACACAGTGTATGAAGGCAGGCAGAGATTGTCAGAGATGTCTCTGTGATGACAACACAGTGTATGAAGGCAGGCAGAGATTGGCAGAGATGTCTCTGTGATGACAGCACAGTGTAGAGAGGCAAGCCAGATTCTCAGAGATTATTAGAGACGTCAGAGATTGTCAGAGATATCTCTGTGACGACAACACAGTTTAGAGAGGCAGGCTCGATTGTTAGAGATTATTAGAAATGTCAGAGAATTTTGTCTCTATGATTGGAACACAGTGTAGAGAGGCAGGCATAGATTTTTCAGAGATGTCAAAGATTTTCAGAGATGTCAGAGATTGTCAGAGATGTCAAGATTGTCAGAGATTGTCAGACATACCAGAGATTGTCAGAAGGTGTCAGAGATTGTCAGAGATTGTCAGGCATACGAGAGATTGTCAGAAGATGTCAGAGATGTCAGAGAGTATCAGATATTGTCCCTATCATGACAACACAGTGGAGAGAGAGAGAGAGAGAAGAGAGAGAGAGAGAAGAGAGAGAGAGAGAGAGAGAGAGAGAGAGAGAGAGAGAGAAGAGAGAGAGAGAGAGAGAGAGAGACAGAGACAGAGACAGAGACAGGAGAGAGAGAGAGAGGAGAGAGAGAGAGAAGATTTTCTGAGAAGTCAGAGATTGTCAGAGATGTCCCTTTGATTACCAGGCAGTGAAGAGAGGCAGGCAGAGATTGTCAAAGTTGGCTGTGTCTTCAGTAATGAGGGTAGCCACAGCTCGAGAGCAGAGGTGAATGTCTGTTGTGGTATGGCGCTGGTGTGCTCAGTCTGCCTTTCTTTTTGTCTGTGTCTGGTTGTCTGTTTGGCTGTCTGCTTGTTTACTCTCATCTGCTTGTAATGCCTGTTTGCCTGTTAGTGCCTTAGTCTGTGTGTCTTATTTAAAATTCTCTTAACGGTTTCTTTTTCGATTGTGTGTACATCGATCCTTTTTTCCGTCTCTCTGTTTAGCTGGATCTTATTTCTTTCTTTCTTTTGATTTTTGTTTTTCTGTTTTTTTCTTCTATCTTTTTCTTCCTCCTATCTCTCCTATCTTCCTTGCTGTGTGTTTTCTGTCTGCAGCTATAAATGACTACGCCCGTTGCTTTTCTTCAGTTTTTCTTTCTCCATTCCTTCTGTCCTCCAATCTTTTCTCTCTTTTATTTTTCTTTCTTTCTCCTAAGTCTCTTCAAATTAAAAAAAATTCTACTGTATTGCAAAACCGGACATAAAATGTAGGTTGAAGTAACATTATTCTAAACGATTTTAGTTTCTTCTCGGCTCATAACAGATTGCAAACCTCCAGATCCAGAGACCCTAAACCCTACAGGGAATGGTCAGGTTATGGGACTGACAGCCACAGCACTGGGGTCTCTGGGGACAAGGCTCCTAGGGTCGAGAAGGTCATGGATCGATTATGAACTTGATAGGTATCCATAGGCACCACTCTCGATCTCCCAACTTTCCATTCTACCTTGCTCTGTCATTATTTGCTGCTGCTGCTGCTGCTGCTGCTGCTAACACAGCCTGTCATCTGCACTGGCACCATAGCCAGTTTCTCTGGAACTGTGCCTTTTGTTGGCCTCTCAACTTCCAGTCATGTTTTTTGCTTTCATTGCTACTACCGCTGCCACGATAATTAATCCTTTTACCGGCAAGCTTAGAAAAAAGTTTCTCTAAATGAAACAGAAAAAGGAGGTAGTTTGGTTTTTGGTGTGTTTTTTATATTGGTATATAACATCGGAGAATATGGGTTTACAGAGGTATGCAGTTAGCTGCTTTTTTAATCGTATATAAATCTATCTGTGTATCTGTATTTCTGTACATGTGGGCGAAGTGTGACATTTTGTGACAATTCTGTTGGATATCTGCGGCTGTGAAAATTGTGTGTATTGCTAGTTCATACGTTTATGAAACTGCATAAACTACACATTTCTGCGTTTTTGTTTCCATTCGCGAAGATTACTGTTTCTACAATGTTCATTTCTGTTTGCGTACTTTCCGATTTCGGTCCCTACGCCAAACCCCTATTGTACATAGATTGGAAAACCTCGCACAATATTTTTTGTCATTGCCATTGTTTATTTCTGTACATGTCTCTTTTTCACATTTGGTTTATTCACTTTTGGTAATTGATATTTTTTGGTATTTTTTTCCATGGTACTTCCAGTATTACTTCTGTTCACTCCCATCACCAATGTACAGATAGACAGCAGACATTGTCAGAAATCCCCATATATACTTTCGAAGTGTCTGTATTCCACCCTTTCTGTATTCATCCCTTATCTAATGAGGTAATTCGAAACCAAAGGGTGGGCTGTTATCATACACCACAGTGGTCGAGGTCATTTTAGTAGTAAACACTAAACACAAACAATAATCCCACTCTGAACTTAAAGAACAGAACATCAATGTGCAAGACAAAGGTGCTTGCACAACACAACTACCTTACATACAATCGAACGAGTCATACGCTCCCTATGTATTACAGTGGTCGAGGTCAACAGTTTTTAAAGCATACAGATACTCAGATAGACACACAGACAGATACCTACTTAGACAGGCAGACATGCAAAAAAAAAAACAGACGACGGAAGAATATTCGAACTGATCGACAAACAGACCGATAAACATGCATAAATACATACAGATACATAATTATAAAGTGCCTAGGCAAGCAGACTTGCAAACAAACAGACAGAAAAAACCCAGACAGACTTATAAAAAAACAAGACAGACAATCAAACATGTTGACGAAAAAAAAGCATACTAAAAAAAACCCAGCCCCAAAGCAGCTGACGCACCCTGTGACATATCTACAGCTTAGAGCCTCAGGAAACCTGTCTTCTCAAACGCAAAAACTCCAATGAATTGGAACTGTCAGAAGCCGGGCCTTTTCCTTCCTTTTCCATTTCCTTCACCTCCCCTCCCAAGTTTTATCACACCACCATCAGCACCGCAACTACCTCCACCACCCACCACCGCCACTACTACCATCACCACCACCACCGTGAACGCCATCACCACCACCATCAGCTACCCCCCTCCACCCCCACTGGTGCGCCATCACCACCACCGTCGCTGCCACTACCTCCATCGCCATCACAGCTGCATCAACCGCCGTTTTCTTTACTCTCTGTCGGTCTGTATGTTTGTTTGTCATTCTGTTTTGTTGTGTTGGCTTGTGAGATCTGGCTACCTGTCTGAAAGAATGCTTTCTATTTCTTTTATATCCTGTTATATCATATGGAGAGAGAGAGAGACAGAGACAGAGAGACAGAGAGACATATAGTCAAACATACAGACAGACAGACAGACAGAGAAAATCAACGATTAATGTTCTGCACTCCACTTCCACAAACTGTAGCCCCCAACACTGGTACAGGTCTGATAAATGATTGAACATGGACCAGGGTCTGCGAAAATTAGTTCACAACTGCCCCCTGGTGCGTCAGAGGACAAGAGGTCACAGCTTAGCTTCAGAACATCCCGCCTCTCTCTCTCCTCTTCACAGATGAAAGGGTAATTATTCAGCACCTTTCTGTGAATTCAGTCACCTCCTTGTCTTTACAAATGAGAGGTGAAGGGGGAGGGGTGGGGGTATGGGGGCTTTGCGGGGTAGCCACTGAAAATCCTGCGGACCGTTTTGTGTTCTTGGTGCAACAGATGCTGACCAGTTAACCTCAATACTTCCTTCATTTTGTTAGACTTTTGACCCTAAAAATTCTAACTGTGCGAAAACTGCTATGGTGATTAAAAGACGTGTTTTTGCTTATTTCCCCAAGTTTTCTATGATGAGCCTACATATTCAGACAACCGCAAATTCCTTTGTTTTGCGGGTGTGTTTATTTCTTTGCCTATTAGTGTGCACTCATCAACAGACCTTTCCCTGAAACAGCCCTCATTGCCGTTTGAACTTTAACATGTGCTAAATAAGCATGTAGGGGCGGGATAGCTCAGTGGTCAGAGCGCTCGCTTTCCCCAGCCAATGTTAAGCAGCGTCGAGCGTGGTTACCAGTTGGATGGGTGACCGTTTGTGCGCCTTGGCTTCAGTACAGTCCCCCCAGCTCACCAAGCTGCCAATGGGTACCTGCCCTCTTGAGGGTCAGGGAAGGTAAAGTAGCAAGGGAAAGGAGATGGGCACCGCCCTCAAGATGCTGGCCCCTAGAGAAGCTATGGTCTCTGACACCTACCTCCACTACAGCCACACAGGTTATGGGACATCTTTACCTTTTTTTTTTTTTTACCTTAAAACAAGCACGCCGTAAAATCTTTTTTTATCATCTCAATCCAAAATACCAGAACCTAAAAAAATCAGTTATGTCGTTGTTGTTGAGTGTTCCCCAGCTAAACACCTTAAGGTCCACACAGAGTATAAACCCTCTCGATTCTCACAACTTACGATCACCGGTAGATTGTAAGTACACAGAGATACAAAAAAAAAGTTAGCAGGTCGTATGGTTGTGTTTTTTTTCAATTACGTCACCATGTAGGAAGCCATACTAAGTCTTCAGAGGCTGTTTGCTCCTTTAAGTGATGGAAACAGGCTGCATGCTACACTAGGGCTTTATCGTGGATGGAGACTATTCCTACATATGATTTTAGAGCCCATTTTCCCCAGAAGTCGGAAGGTGGATGCCTTAGTGGTGGGTAAAAACGGTGGTATACTCACGTTCTCACCAATGGTGAACCGGGAAGCCCTAGCCCTAAAACGGAAAAAATAACCTAAAATTATTTTAATATGCACGTTGGTACTACGTTTTATTCGATAGCTGACACATCTTTGTGCCTACACAAAGATGATAGGATACCGGAAACACAGACAGATATTCGTTCTGCTGTCTTAGTCTAAAGCAGAGTATGGATCAACATTTCCTTCAAGAAATCGTTTTATTCTCCTTAGAAAGACTGGATCAGTTATCAAAGTTGCAGACGCTTGGTTTGTCTCACACACAGTACTTTTAGCCACATGCTCCGGATTGTCTGCTGCTAACTATGGTTGTCGCGCCACATCCTTTAGTGTAAACTACTGACAGAAAAGTGTTTAAAGTTTTAGTCGCTATACACACACACACACACACACACACACACACACACACACACACACACACACACACACACCACACACACACACCCCACACACACACACACACACACACACACACACAGACAAAAATTTCAAAAGACCGACCAACTAACAGAGAAATAGAAAACGAGAGACAAAAGGAGAGACATACAAAGACACACAAATAACGCTAACTACATCTATTCAATTTGGTTAGATTCGATTTACCAATTTCAGTCACAGCAGATTTCTCTGCGTGTAACTCGGACTGCTCTCTCCGGGGGAAAGTGCGTCGCCACAAAAGCAGTGCCCCCATTTTTTCCTCTTATTTTGTTTGCATTTCTATGAATGGTTTCCCGATCAAAGTGGCTTTGTATCGTACAGAATTTTACGTTGAACAACTCTCTAGTTCTCACGGGGGTTTTATGTGTGCTGATAGCAAGTTGCACACAACATCTGGATTCGACGTCTCATTTAAAAGACTAGTAGTACTTACACCACCACTCAAGGTCTACTGAAGGTGTGGGGAGAGAGTGGACTGTTTGGGCTCAAACAGAGATCAACCCCCCACTTCTCGCTTTGTAAGTAGTTGCTTTATCTTTACACTACCAACCAGTAAGGCCATCATTCTGCATGGGTCTTCTACTGCTGTATTGCATCATGATGAAGTCTCCGTTAGTAGTGGAACTATAATAGGGAAGTTTCTTTATTTTAAAGATAACGCTGCCCGTGCTATAATAAATTAAAATGCAGACCCAAATGGAAAATTCCAAAACAAAGTTTGTTTTATAAACACAATCATATCCCAGACCACCATACCCATCCTCCTACCTTCTCATATTTTCTTTTCTTTATCTTTTCCACCCTGCATAACTGTTTTTGCAGATGACGACCGTAGATCAGCAGTCAAAACAAAAGCCTGTTTATTGTCCTTACACAATGCTGGGATCAGTTACCAAATGTCCAGACACTTTGTCGGCTCTTCATGTCTCTCATAGTGTGGTTCAGACAGTCTGACTCTTGTACACTTGTCACAGAGCAGCTTAGATTTCACAGAGAGAGAGAGAGAGAGAGAGAGAGAGAGAGAGAGAGAGAGAGAGAGAGAGAGAGAGAGAGAGAGAGGAGAGAGAGAGAGAGAGAGAGAGAGAGAGAGAGAGAGAGAGAGAGAGACAGAACAGACAGACAGACAGACAGACAGACAGACAGACAGACAGACAGACAGACAGACAGACAGACAGACAGATAGATAGATAGATGGACAGACCAACAGCCACACAGACAGACAGACAGATATAGAAACTAAAAGAGGGACAACCATAGATAGAAAGATATCGAACAAGAGAGGTATTTGCACAAACATACAGCGACAGAGAGAAAGAGAAAAAACAGAAAAGCCAAAAAATTATGAACAAAAAGTGATAAAGTGATAAAGACACATTAAAATACAGAGATAAATTAACCAAACGGAGCAAGAAAGACAGGAGTATATACACACACAGTGGCAGAAAAAGAAACAAAGAAACAGGCGCAGTGATAACACAGACAGATACAGATACAAAGTGGAACAGAACAAAAGTATCGCTACAAGAAAGAAATGACTACTTATGTATTACATCACTGAACATTTAATCCTTATCTTTTCACTGACAATATAATACGGCACTAAACGGTAAAAAAAAAAGAAGAAACGGCACCGTAGTTTCTAAATTCAAA
>CM060320.1:28255013-28260013 GCA_030674155.1 Stramonita haemastoma
TGTGTGTGCGTGCGTGCGTGCGTGCGTGTGTGTTATTGTGGTATTGTGTCGGTTTGCTAGTGTGTGTGCATGTGTGTGTGTTAGTCTGTTAGTGTGTGTGTGTGTATTGTGTGTGTTGTTGCGTGTGTCGTGTGTGCGTGTGTGCGTGTGTGCGTGTGTGTGTGTGTGTGTGTGTTGTGTGCGTGCGCGCGCTCTACGTGGATGTCACATAGGATTGGCGTTGAATAGAACGCCTTGCTACATATATCGAAGGACAGTGAGAGGCGGAGGAAGCTGATTACAAAATCTTCAGTGGTGCCCCAAATGGTCTACTACACTACTGGGTAGATGAAGTCAATTAAGGAGGTACTATGTGAGTTTAAAAATAAAGTATACTCATTTACATCCTGTGTAATAGAACAGACTAGTACCGATTTTATTTCGTTGTACCATGTTCATCACTAGTATCAAAGTTCCAGTGACACCGTGTGTCTGGCTTTCTCGGTATAAATGGGAGAATAATCAGGTTTGCTTAAAGAGGAGAGAATCCCCAAAGAGAGAAGCAGGTGCCTGGTTTTCTGGGTCTTTGTGTCGACATCACCGCTCGATTACATTTTGATGGACAGTGAGTCTCTTTTTTTTTTTTTTTTTTTTTTTACTAGATTTTCCTTTAGATGGGAAGATGATCTGTCCTGACACAATGGAATAATATAGCCTTCAGAAATCTGGTAGCAGGAGAACTATTGTTAGCACTAACAGACAGGCAGGCCGGCAGACAGAGAGAATGAATGATAAAATATACAGACAGTAAAATAGACAAATAGATGGACAGGTGGAAGGGTGGGAAAACAGACATACGGACACAAAGACGGACAAAATAAAAGACAAAAAAGCACGCACACAGACAGAAAGGCAAAAAACACACAAAAAACAAATAAAAAAGCAGAGACACAAGGAAATGAACGGCGTTAACATAATAACACTGTTTACATTGTACAACAAGTCTTGTTTCCTTGGCAACAACATTATATAAGCAAATGGTAGACGGATAATAGAATTACTACGTAAGGTACAAAAAGTGACTGGAGTTGGAGAAATTTTTGGAAAGAAATTTTACTTTCTCCATAATTCGGACCACTAGTGTCTATCTAGTAACGTGAATTTTCATCATTGCTTGGATAGATTGCATATTCGCTCGTGATTATTCATAGACTATGGTAATTGTTAGAATAATAGTATGTTAGTGTGGTTTTGTGTAACTGAAATGATTCACACCATAGCATTTGAGTTTCAAAGTAAAGGTTGTTTTTTTTCAAGAAAGTTGGTAGGTGTAGATCGGTCTATTTATTCTAGATTTAATTTTGAGGAAAAATTACTGGAGGAAAAACAAGTGCAGGTAACCACCTACAGATTTAATTTTGGCGGTATGAGTGTGACAGTTCCCAGCCCTGACCTCTCACTAGCGAGTAAAATTTAAGACCCCAAACATCTGAGAGAAGAGGCTTTCATCTATGAAGACCATTTTTTGGGTAAAGTTTTCTCTTGTTTCCCGTCTTTTACTGAGCCATGATATAGTTGCAAGGTTTTAATATGAGATTTAAAAATCTTAAGAGGCGGTAGCTGCAATATGACCTCTGTGGTTGGCACATGGGTTATAAACTACATGAATAGATTTTTTTTGGCCCAATGGAAAAATGAACGGGGGTGGTGGAATGTGGTGATAATAAGAGGTTATTTATTCATTTACTTATTCTTTTATACCGAGAAATCAAGAAGGCTATCAAGAAGTATGGAATCTACTTCACAAATGTTCAACCAAAGCATATTCATATCATCATATGCATTAAAAACATACTCGAACCCATCCATTTCGCTGTGTATTGGATCTCACATTTAACATTCTTACGAGGTGACAGCCCCGATAATCATGGCCTCTGTGATCGGCGGGGCAATAAACACCATGATTTGCTTAGGCATCCTGGGTTTCACCTTGGTTATTCACCGTGTCTTACTCATCACACACGAGGATCCCCCAAAGCCTGTGAGCACACGCTGGGTGAGAAGCTGGCGTGCATACCTGGGTTCAGGTATCGGGCTTTACTTGTACTTTTTTTGTGCTCTTTAGATCAGTTTTCAGCTTGAACAGAGAATATAGAGTGTTATGCTAAAACCTTGCCATAAATGAAAAAAACCTCATCTTAACATTTTCAAAGCATTATGTACATCATTTTAAAATAGCCCTTGGCAATGTACTCTTACATCATGAACTCACAAAGTTTGTTTGGGTTTTTTTTTTATCCTGTGACAGTATTAGTTCAGAAAAAAATCGACATTTCTGAAAAGGAAATTTCTGATTATCACAACTCCTCAGTTTTATTCAGGGGAAAAGGTAATGGCAAAGGTGTCCCATAACCTTTGTGGTCGTAGAGGAGCAAGGCATCGGAGACCACCGTTTCTTTAGGGGCCAGCATGGTGAGAGCGGGGCCCATGTCCTCTCCCTCGCTGCTTTACCTTCCCTGACCTTGAAGAGGGCAGGTACCCATTTACAGCTGGGTGAACTGGGGGGACTGTACTGAAGCCCAGGCGCGCAAACGGTCACCCATCTAACTGGTAACCACGCTCAACGCTGCTTAGCTTGACTTGGGGAAAGCGAGCGCTCTGACCACTCAGCTATACAGCCCCCTAATTATTATACAAGGAGTCTGATGTTTTTTCCATCGAAGCGGAGAGGAAAGGTAATCAAACTTGCCAGAGAGAAGAAGGAATTTACGAGGGCATCGTATGCTTACATGTCATGTTTCTTCTGCCTCGGTATCAGGGCTAGATTGAGTTTTGTCAGCTAATAATCCTTCACAAGATTGCTGGCCGTGGTTCAGAAAAGAGGAGCATCTATAAATCTCCCAGTCGATCAAATCTATGTCTGAAATCTGGTTTGTCATTATCTCCGTTTAGAAATACTGTCTTCGGTGAATAAGGCATTAGAGGCCTTTTTGGTTTGTTTTTTTTTCCAGTCTGATAGCTGTGAAGTCTTTGTTTACGAGTTAATAGCGTGGCGACACAGGATGGAGTAAAGACTGAGGGTATCCTAATCTTTTCAGCGGATTTATGTGCACACTAGCCAGCATCTTACTAACTCCTCTGTAATTATGAAGGGTGAAGATAGATATCTATGTAACTATGTCTGTATTCATCGATTTATGTATTTATCTATTTATTTATCTGTTCATTTGTCTTTTTCAGAAAATGGTTCGTTCGATTCAGAATTCAGCAGAGTTGCGGAAACATGAAAATACATGAAATGTTTTCAAGGCTCCACAAGCAAACTTTGTTATACAACGGTTCAAGCAAAGTCTCGCGCGCAACACATTTAGTGAACGTCAAAGGAAAAAAATACGACAAGAATCTAGCTAAGGTCCTTGGCAAAGTTTTGTAGAAAACGCCAGTAGCAGATGGAAACAAATATAACTACGTACAACAAGACTTACATTTTAAGGAATGGTGTTTACTTTTGTATTGACGCTTTCTTCCAGGAAAAGACTAACCTGATTATTCAAGTCCAGCTTTTTAAACTACAGTTTCATTAGTACAGCAGTCTCTATTTTCGTGTACATAACCCCTTCCACTTTTCTAAGTTTTTTTTCTCAATAAATAATACCAGCTTATCTGACCATGAAGGCATACAAACACGAATATTTTGAGTATCTAAAAAAAATCAACCAAAACAACGTGTCAGAGCTGTCACAACATTAGAAAATTATATTTAATTCATTATAAACACGAAAATATTCATCCACCATCATTACTAAAAGTATGTTTCTCCTTTGCTGTCAAAACACCTGATTAAAGTTTCAGAGTTTACCATGATGAATTAAGCCAGACTGAAACTCATTCTGATGTGTAGTCTCTCTAATAGTCATAATTATAGCTTCTGGTGGGATACGCTGCTCAGACAATAATAACTATTAGTGACGGGAAAATCTGACTGGCATGTCGTTAACATCCATAGAACTGATACGAGACAGAGAGAGAGAGAGAGAGAGAGAGAGAGAGAGAGAGAGGAGAGAGAGAGAGAGGGGGGGGGAGAGAGAGAGAGAGGAGAGAGAGAGAGAAAGGGAGAAGAGAGAAAGAGAGAGAGAAAGAGAGAGAGAAGAGAGAGAAGAGAGATAGGAGAGAAGAGAGAGAGACAGAAGACAGACAGACAGACGAGGACAGGACAGATAGACAGACAGGCAGAGACAGAGCAGAGGCAAAGAAGGACAGAGAGAGACACAGAGAGAAGATCAGAGTCAGAGACACAGAAAGAGAGACAGACAGCATTCGGACAGACAAAACAGACAGAAAAGACAGTCATGCAGACAAACAGAAAGAGAGGGATAGATAAACATACTGACAGACAGACACACAGACAGACCGACAGAGACGGAGAGATAAAGACAAAAAGAAAAATCAAAGATTTCGCAAAACACAGGATTACTTTTCAGGAAAATGAATGGACATTCGGGTTGAAGAAAAAGGCGGCAGATTAAGCCTATCAGATTAACGTAAGAAAAAAAAACCTTAACAGGAAAGAAAAAGCAAACGAGATTATCAGAGAAAAAAAAGATCAGAAACAACCCCCAAAAAATCTAAACAGAAACAAACAAGAAAAATCACAGAAGGTAAAGCATACCAGACATTAGGCTTAACGTTAAGAAGCGCTGTCTGTTACCCCACGGATAAACAAGCTTGTGTTCTCTAAGCTTCTGCGTCGTACTGTATGTGATATGGGCACTCTGTGTGTGATATGCGGATTATAACTAAGGCAGGGAAAATAAAAAACAAAACAAAAAACCCCACCAGAAAGCCTTATCTTCAGCAAAGATTGTGACACCTCTCTTCCTCTGATAGGGAAACAAATACACATGCAGGCATGAACAGAAAAAAACCCAGGAAGAATGGGTGGCACTACTCTTATTTCATTTTATTTATTTATTTATTTATTTATTTATTTATTTATCTATTTATTTATTTATTCTGTTGTA
>CM060320.1:28265013-28270013 GCA_030674155.1 Stramonita haemastoma
TCGTAAGAGTAGGTCATTGTGTGCCGGTGGGAACAGATGACAAGATTTACAAAACTGCATACACACAGGGACTGGATGTAAAAAAAAGCACACGCGTGGTTCTTCCTTTATCCACAATATAAAACAATAAATAAATGGATAGATAAGTAAATAAATAAACAAATAAATTTACTGACCACGGAGGCCATATCTGGGCCGGCTGTCACCCTAATATCGATTGCTGTACCTAAAGTTTTCTTCTTCGTCGACGTCGAACGCTCAGACAGCAACTATTGCTTGTTATAATGAGCGAAAATGCCTTCCACTGCCGTTAAGCGCCTGGCAAGTCAGGCCCAGCACATCCGATTTCGATGTGGGAGAGAATTTGTCTGTTAAGTCATTCTGGAAAACAAGTAGGAGGGTGTACCAAGAAGGCAGAAAATAGACAAGAAGGAGGTTACAGGAAATAAAATGGCCAACGCAGAAACAAAGCAAGGGATAGAAAAGAGGGAATTTGTAGCACAGAACATTAAAATGTGGGGGATGTTATTTATACTGACAGACCCTTGGCATACCCAGGCGAAGTCACCTGCAATAACATTCACATCAAGATCAACATCCACACCATCCAATCCCTTTATACTTAACAACACTATCTATATTAAAAAAAAAGACATTAGATGACAAAATTCTTAAACTGTTTTATTCTAAAACTTACTGTGCTAAGAACGCCAACCATTCCTCTTAATTCATCATTCCCAGGCTATGAAAAAGAGAAAAACTAGAACAATAAAAACATTCCAATATACAAAACAATATAATCATTTAAAAAATGCCACGGGGGTAAACAACACCCAAGAATGGATATCCTGTGCCCATCCTAGTATTAATTATTGCACTACCTGGTGGCTGGAACATGTAGTGGTACTGTATTAACTGGGTTGGGCACATCTTTTGTTTACTCTTTTTTTTTCATTCCTGGGGATGATAGATTATATTGAGCAAAATAGCTGCCGTCCTCAGCCCATCCTGAATTTTTATTATCCTTACGGAAGGAAATAGTTTAGATTTTGTCATTCAGTGATTGACAGTGCTTGATATTTGGAGGTATTGTGAGGTTTTGGTTTTGAAGTTATGGTAAGTCTCTCTAGGGAAAAGGCAGGAAAATGCACCAAGAAGGCAGAAAAAAGACGAAAAGGAGGTGACATGAAAGAAAGGAACAAACGCGGAAATAAAAGGGAATAGAAAAGAGGGAATTCGCAGCACAAATTTTCCAGAAAGTGGGGATGGTATTTATACTGACAGGCCCCCAATATCCCCACGGAGGAATGTGGATGCGTTAATTTAAAGAACAATTGGCGAATTGTTGTCCTTTCTTTCAGAATGTAAAACTCGTTATGAATAAGTGATTAGCCATTGAGAAATCTCTCCCTCAAGATGATAGGTCTGCTTTTTACTTATTGTCTTGATTCGTGGGTAGATAGATAGCGTCGACACTTTCAGAAGCTAATATCCTGATAGGCAATAAAATTCAGATCTTATCTACATACAAGTAGCCTACTTGAGACAGCCTTTAAGAATGCTGAGATGAAATTGAAATGGGTATATGCATTTACGAGACAGACAGACAGACAGACAGACAGACAGACAGGCAGAAAGAAAGACAGACAGACAGACAGACAGACAGACAGATAGACAAAGATAGGCTGAGAGAAAGAGAGCAAGACATAAAATATCTTGCTCACATTATAACCTGTTCCACTTTTGGGGGAGTAGGCCATTGCGTGCCAGTGTGAGCAAGACAGAGAGAACACTTTGCGCAAACAAAAAAACCCTAGCAGTTTTTTTTAGAAGAGTAGGCTTTTGTGTGCTGGTAGGAACGGATGACAAAATTCACAAAAAGCTCATACACACGGGGACTGAACAAAAAAAACCGTGTGTGCTTATTCTAGTTTCATCGAAATTTAAAAAAAATGAAGTAACAAAATATTTAAAAAATGAACAAAGAGAGACAAAAAAAAGATACAATAGAAAATGAATATGTTGAAGACGGTGCCTCATGTTTAAAACAGAACAGAACAAAACAAGACAAGACAAAAAAAACCCACCCATTCAAATCTCAATTCTTTCTTGAACAATGCATTGTTTTCTGAGCTGTTGTATCTCAGAGTGGCTTAAGGCTGAATTACACAAAAATTGCAATGGCAATTAGAAAAACAGCGTTTAAGATTTACAGGGGGGGTGTGAGGGGGGCGGCAGGAGGGGAGGGAGGGGCCGACACGCACACGCACAAATAAACTTACACACACATGCGCGCACTCGTGCACGCATGCACGCCCTTGTTCCCCCCCCCCCCCACACCTCTCGCCAAACACACAGACACAGACACACACACACAGAAAATACAAACAAATGCACATATACATACACAAACACACAATCACACTCACACACACATACACACACACATACACACACAAACGCACGCACACACACACATGTACACTCACACACACGCTCGCGCGCGTGCGCGCTCGCACACGCGCACGCGCACGCGCACGCGCACGTACACACGCTCTTGTACACACATTTCTCAATGTACCATCTGGAAATAAAAATTTGATTGATTGATTGATTGATTGATTGTACCACATCCCCCAAACACACACACACACACACACAAAAAAGAGCACACAAGCAAATATACACATAAACAAATGCACACATACACACATACACACAAACACAAGCATACACACACACACACACACACACACACACACACACACACACACACACACACACACACACACACACACACACACACACACACACACACACACACATTCCAGATTTCCTGCCACATCCTTTTTCCTTCTTTCTCTTTTTATTTTTTGTTCTTTTTTTTTCTTCTTTCTTTCTGTCTTCTTCTATCTTCTTCTTCTCCTTTCTTCGGTTGACTGGGTGCAGTATGGGTGTGGGATGGGGCTGCTCTGTACAGCTTGGAAACCAATTGTAGCCCACCCAGAGTGTTAACTACCAGTTTTCACAGAGAAAGACAAGCTTTCTTTGGTACATTTCCTTTGTATAGTGCTTGATATTTTTGTTTCTCCTCTCTGTAACTCTGTCTCTGTGTGTCTCTGTATCTTTGTCTCTCTGTCTCTATATCTGAGTGTCTGCCTGTCTCTCTCATTTATGTTTAATTGTTGTCTGTATTGTTGTAGTGTGTTGCTGTATCAGCCCTCTCTGTTTCTTGCTTATTGCACATCTTTTCTTGTTCTTTTGTTCTTTTGTTTTGTGGCTTTTGTTTTCTTGTATATAAATCGTTATGAGTGAATTTTGGACTTGACAAAGAAGCAAAGGGGTAGAAAGATTTTTTTTTAAGTGGTGAACATTCGGGAATAAATCTTTAATTATCGCCCCTCCCCACCCCACATCCCAATTAGGCCCACAATAACAATAACAACAACAAAATCCTTTGCTACTACTCAGGCATTAATAATAATCTAGATATTTGTGGCGTACGTTTGTGCACCACCCCCCTACAAATGATGAAAAGACTATGCAGCATATTTAATTTAGTGTAACGTAGACAGATGGAAATGTTTCACTTTCTGCATTTGTAATAAGATCACATTGTAATTTTCACAAAATAAATACAGATCAATGCCTTGGATCATGAGGTGATGTGCAAATGTCAAATAATGGGACTATAAAGAGATAATCAAAAGATAATGTTATCTTGATATCTTTTCTATTTTTCAATTTTCAGTTACCAAAGGAAGAAGTAAGTTTTCATGCCTGTATACATTTTGGGCAAAATTGTCGAAATGTAAAAAAACACACAAAAAAACACCACTCATTGGGAATGAAGTGAAGCACACGAATCCAAATCTTTCAATAATCTGTTTGTTAGCTTGCCTGTCTGTTAGTCTACTTGCTATACTGATTAATTTATTTTCTTTTCTTTTATCCTTGTATATCGATAATAATGAGATAAACACTCTTGTGCATTTTTTTTTACCTCCAGTCCCCGTGTGTATGCAGTTTTGTAAATGTCATCTGTTCCCAACGGCACACGATAGCCTACTCTTACGAAAAGCGGAACAGGATTTAATGTGTGCGCAAGATGTTCTGCGTGCGTTCACACACGGGGCCTCGGAATATAGTCTCATCCGAAAGACTTTGGCGGAGAGTGGAGTCAGCACTGATGTTAACTCCAGGAGAAAAATCTCCTCGAATGGGAATCGAACCCGGGTCGTCAAATTGCGAGCGCAATGTTCTGACCACTGGGCTATCCCGTCCCCATCAGTTGATGTGTGCACTTGGGTGTGTTAGGAGTGAGGAGTGAAGGGGGGGGGGAGGTTGGTGAGAGGAACTATACTGCATTTGCGTGTCTTGTTGTCTATCTGTCAGAATAACGGCCCTGACAGCACCGCTCCTGACAGCTCCAAAGTGCTTACCCCTCTGTCTCTGTCTGTTGTCTGTCTATCTGTCTGTCTATTATTCTGTTTGTTTGTCTGTTTATGTATGTTTTATTTATGTTTTCTCTCTCTTTATCTCTCACTGTCTCTCTCTGTCTCTTTCTGTCTCTCTTTGTCTTTCTCTTTGTCTGTGTCCTGTCTGTGTATATGTATCTCTCTATCTATGTCTCTGTCTGTCTGTCTGTATGTCTCTGTCTCTTTGTCTCTCTTTGTCGGAAAGGGGAGGTGGGGGCTGGAATGGGGTGGGGATGAGGAGAGTGTATGTGAAGGTTTGTGTGTGTGTATTTATTTATTTTAATCATTTATTCTTTTATATCGAGGATAATAGATGTGTGTGTGTGTGTGTGCGCGCGCGTGCGCGCGTGCGTGCGTGTGTGTGCGTGCGTGTGTGTGTATGTGGATGGGTGTGGGTTTAAATGATAGCTGTGTGGAATCATTGCTGTGTCATCCAGTTAGATATATTATAATCTCTTCATGCAGGATATCTGTGTTTGACAGTCTGTCAATCTTTATCTGTCGATCTGTCTGTGTGTCTGT
>CM060320.1:28277513-28280013 GCA_030674155.1 Stramonita haemastoma
TGCATTCAGTTTTATCATATTTCTCGAAGTTGTACTGCATTCTATTGCATTGTACTCTCTTAATAATATGATGTGATAATGTGTTGTTTTGTACTGTATCTTATTGTACTACTTACGATATTTCGCACTGCAGATGTCATAGTGTTGTATTACGTTAAAAGACAAACAGAATAAGCTTTCAGAAAGTATGGTTTAGGGGAGGATATACGGATAAGTTTTTTTTACTTAAAATATACTCATGTATACACAGAGTAAACAACAAAACGTTGGCACAAATTGTTGCTAGGATAATATTGAAGTTCGGAAAAATTGTCAGGCTATGTGACATATTCTTAAACAATGACACTTGAAAAATCAAGCCACTGAAACGTATCCATAAAGAAGGAAAAATGTCTCAAACTCAAGAAAATAGAAAAGAATTAAACGGAAAAAATTAATGGAATTGAAAAGATATCTGGATTAAAACAGCTATTGTGTCACGGTGATGTCATAAGCAATAAAGAAAAACAGATTTATTAACAAGAAAGTCGAGGATTTCTTTTCGACAAATTGGAGGATTTATCGCAGGTAATGAAAGCGGAATAGATAAATACTATAAAAAAAAAATCCACAAAGAAAACAGGGGAACAAGGAAGAGAAAAAGAGAAAGAAAGACTAAAGGAAAAATAGAAAGAAGAAAGAAAAACAAGATTGTGATGAACAAAGAAAATATTTTATATCATTGTTGTATTGCTAATAGGAACAAGAATTGAAAGAAAAGACAGAACGAAAGAAAAAAGTAAGGAAGGAAGAAAGAAACAGAAAGAAAGAAAAAACAACAACAGATTTATACAAATAAAGATATGGACATGTAATAAGAAAATGATACCTATATACAAATCTGACGTTGATGTAAATCTTGAAAAATTTGAACGATGATAGCACACAAAAAGGAAAGGAAGAATAAAAGAAAGAAAGAGAGAAAAGAAGAAAGAAAGAGAGAAAGAAAGAAGAAAGAAAGACAGAAAGAAAGAAAGAAAGAAAAAGAAAAAAAGAAAGGAAGGAAGTAAAAATAAAAAAAGAGGAAAAAAAATCAGAAAGAATAAGAGAACATGAAAATCAAACAAAAAAGAAAAACAGGAGAGAAGAATGAAAAGAAATAAGAACAAACAAAAATAACATAATCAATTTAAAGGAACAAAAGAAAGCCAGCACAGAAAATGAAAGAAACAAAGAAAGTGGACAAAAACAGAGAAGAGAGAACAGAAAATAGACACTGGAGACTTCATACATCAATGCACCTTTGTTAACAATGGAAAGCATGCAGAGTTAGCATAAAATCAGAAAACAGAACAAAGAAAGAAAGAAAAGAAAGAAAGAAAAGAAAGTAAGAAAGAAGGAAAGAAAAAAAAAACGAAAGAAAGAGACAAAGAAAGAAGAAAACAAGAGAAAGAGAGAAAAAATGATGATAAACAAAACTTGTAAGAGAGAAAACAGAAAATAAGCAAAAACCAAGAAGAAAACAGGGTTAAGAAGGAGATATACACACAAGACTGCCTTTTAATTCCATACATTGCAATAAAATGGAGAGCTGAAGAAAGAAAGGAAAGAAAAGAAAGAGAGAAAGAACGAAAGAAAGAAAGAAAGAAAAAAGAAAGAAAGAAAGAAAGAAAGAAAGAAAAGACAAGAGAGAAAGAGAGAGAGGGAGAGTCAGAGAGAGAGACAGAGACAGAGAGACAGAGACAGAGAGACAGCGAGAAAGAGAATAAAGGCAAACAAAACTTGTAAAAAGGAAAACAGAAAATATACAAAACAAAAAGAAAACAGGGTTAAGAAGGAGATACACACACAAGAATGCCTTTTAATTCGATACATTGCAATAAAACGGAGAGGTAGAGTAAGAAGGAGGAGAGAAGGAGAGGAAGGAAGAAAAGAAAAAATGAAAATATCAAAGAAGAAAGAAAGAAAGAAAGGAAGAAAGAGAAGAAAGAAAGAAAGAAAGAAAAAAAAAAAGATCAGACAGAGAGAGAGAGAGAGGACAGAGAAGAGAGGGAGGGAGAGAGAGAGAGAGAGAGAGAGAGAGAGAGAGAGAGAGAGAGAGAGAGAGAGAGAGAGAGAGAGAGAGAGAGGAGAGGAGAGAGAGATGATGAGAGAGAGAGAGAGAGAGAGAGAGAGAGAGGAGAGAGAGAGAGGAGAGAGAGAGAGAGAGAGAAGAGAGAGAAAAGAGAGAGAGAGAGAGAGAGAGAGAGAGAGAGAGAGAGAGAGAGAGAGAGAGAGAGAGAGAGAGAGACAATGACAATGACAATGACAATACAATGACAATGACAATGAATAGATTTATTGCGTTAGGTTTTTCAACCATTCACAAAAAGAGTAGTTGAGAGAGAGAGAGAGAGTAGACGAGAGAGAGAGAGAGAGAGAGAGACGAGAGAGAGAGAGAGAGAGAGAAAGAGAGAGGAGAGTAACGAGAGAGAGAGGGGGGGGGAGACAGGGAGTGGAATACAACAAACCGGAAGTACAC
>CM060320.1:28297513-28300013 GCA_030674155.1 Stramonita haemastoma
GATCATTTCAGTGGCGTGGAGAGGGAGGGTCTGCTGCATGGGTAACAGTCTGCCCTCCATACTTACTTACCCAAGGCTTTGCGCTCTAAAGGCTAGAGCGTAACTCCACAGTCTTCCGAGACTGATGGGTGCCTACTACTACTACTACTACTACTACTACTACTACTACTACTACTACTACTACTACTACTACTACTACTACTACTACTACTACTACTACTACTACTACTACTACTACTACTACTACACACTACAACAGTGTTACGGGATTCAGTTGTAAAATTGCAAGCGCAATGCCCTAACCAGTAATCTATCCCATCCTATTTATTTCTTTTTCGTGATTAATTTTGTTGGCTTGTTTGTTTATATTTTACTTTTTTTTCCATCAGCAACAACAGTGTAAGAAGCTTTCAGATGTCACATTGCAAGCGCAACGCTATGACTACTAGTAAGTCGATCCCTTCCTGCTTATTAATTTGTTTTTCGAGTTTTTTGGTCATTTGTTTGCACTTTTGTCAGCAACAACAGTGTTAGAGCTTTCAGATGTCACATTGCAAACGCAACGCTACAACTACTAGTCTATCTCTTCCTGATCATATTGTTTTTCGATTTTTTGTCATTTGTTTGCACTTTTGTCAGCAACAACAGTGTTAGAGCTTTCAGATGTCACATTGCAAACGCAACGCTACAACTACTAGTCTATCTCTTCCTGATCATTTGTTTTTCGATTTTTTGGTCATTTGTTTGCACTTTTGTCAGCAACAACAGTGTTAGAGCTTTCAGATGTCACATTGCAAACGCAACGCTACAACTACTCGTCTATCTCTTCCTGATCATTTGTTTTTTCGATTTTTTGGTCATTTGTTTGTTTGTATTTTCGTCAGCAACAACAGTGTAAGAGCATTCAGTTGTCAAACTGCAAGCGCAACGCTATAACTACTAGTCTATCCCTTCCTGCTTATTTGATTTTCGATTTTTTCGTCATTAAGTTTGTTTACAGTACTTTCGTCAGCAACAACAGTGTTAGACCTTTCAATCATCACTTTGCTAGCGCAACGCAACGTCTAACCGCTAGGCTATCGTACACCCCTCGAGTTCTCTTCCGTTTGCTTGTCTTGTGAGGTTGGGCTTTTTTCTTTCTTTTTTTTTTATACTAAAAATATAATGTTTTATTATCATTTTCGTCAGCACGACAGTGTTAGGATAGGGCTTTCAGTTTGTCAGCTGTCGTTGCACTGTAATCAGTCGTTCCCCCACCACAGGTGAGCAACCTCTGTCGATTGTTAGTCTGGACAGAAAATCAATGCCTTACACCACTCCTGAATCCTGTGTCTGTGTGTCTGTGTGTATGTGTGTGTGTGTGTGTGGGGGGGGGGGTGTTGAGGGGGGATGGGGGAAGGGGGAAGGATAGGGGGTGAGAGGAGGGGGGGGGGGGGGGGGGGGTAGGGGGGTTTGTGGGTGGTTTGTGTGTGTGTGTGGTGTGTGTGTGTGTGTGTGTGTGTGTGTTGTGGTGTGTGTGTGTGTGTGTGTGTGTGTGTGTGTGTGCGCGCGCGTTAAAATCAGGTATTTGTGCAGGTGTAATGTGTATGCCAATTTGACTGCCTCTTTGAATGCGTGCGTTTGTATGTGCATGTGCGTGCTTTTGTATGTGTGTGTGTGTATGTGTGTGTGTGTGTGTGTGCATGTGAGTGTGCGCGCGCCCTTGTGAGTTCATGTGTGTGTGTGTGTGTGTGTGTGTGTGTGTGTGTGTGTGTGTGTGTGTGTGTGTGTGTGTGTGTGTGTGTGTGTGGTGTGTGTGTGTGTGTGTGTGTGTGGTTAGAATCATGTGTTTGTATAGGTAATATTGTCTATTCAAATTTGACCGTCTCCCCATGCGAGCATTTGTGTGTGTGTATGTGTGTGTATGTGTGTGTGTGTGTTTGTCTGTGTGTCATCTGCATCTGTGTTTCTGTGTATGTATATATGTCTGTGTTTTTGCATCTGTATGCATCGATGTGTCTATGTGTGTGTCTCTATCTGCATGTCTGTATTTGTATACATATCTGAGTGTCTGTTTATGATGAGTGCCTACACACAGCATGCCTACAAGCCCCCACTGTGCATACCAATATATTTCTAGTCCTGCACACGTACGTAACACAAGAAATTATGAACTGATAGACACAAGCACTGCTTTTGTCCTGGCTAGCTATTATTATCTCACAATACACAAGCCACCTCTGTCTGCCCTGGCTACCAGGCTGAGTGCGCTGCTGCTTTTCCATCGCTCTCTCTCTCTCTCTCACTCACTCCTCTCTCTTCTCTCTTCTGCCTGTCTGTCTGTCTGTCTGTCTGTCTGTCTGTCTGTCTGTCTGTCTGTCTGTCTCTCTCTCTCTCTCTCTCTCTCTCTCTCTCTCTCTCTCTCTCTCTCTCTCTCTCTCTCTCTCTCTCTCTCTCTCTCTCTCTGTCTTTTGTCCCTGTCTCTAGCTCTCTCTTTGTCTGTCTGTCTGTATATCTGTAT
>CM060320.1:28307513-28317513 GCA_030674155.1 Stramonita haemastoma
TCTCTCTCTCTCTCTTTATCTCTCCCTGTCTCTGTCTTTCTCTCTATGTCTCTCTTTCTCTGTCTCTGTCTCTGTCTCTGTCCTCTCTCTATCTCTCTCTCTCTCTCTCTCTCTCTCTCTCTCTCTCTCTCTCTCTCTCTTTATCTCTCCCTTCCTCTGTCTTTCTCTCTATGTCTCTCTTTCTCTCTATGTCTCTCTCTCTCTATCTTTATGAAAAAAAAGCACATGATTGCTTATTCTGTTATCCTCGATATAAAAGAATAAATAAATAAATAAATAAATAAATAAATAAATAAATAAATAAATATCTCCTTCTCTCAATGTCTTTCTCTCTGTCTGTGTCTGTCTCTGTTGCCCACTCCCTCTCTGTGTCTCTGTCTCTCTCTCTGTTTCTCCCTCTCTCTCTGTTTCTCTGTCTCTGTCTCTGTCTGTCTGTCTGTCTCTGTCTGTCTGTCTCTGTCTCTGTCTGTCTGTCTCTCACTCTCTCTCTCTGTCTCTCTCTGTGTCTGTGTCCTCTGTCTGTCTGTCTGTCTGTCTGTCTGTCTGTCTGTCTGTCTGTCTGTCTGTCTGTCTGTCTGTCTGTCTGTCTGTCTCTCTCTCTCTCTCTCTCTCTCTCTCTCTCTCTCTCTCTCTCTCTCTCCTCTCTCTCTCTCTCTCTCTCTCTCTCTCTCTCTCTCTCCTCTCTCTCTCTCTCTCTCTCTCTATTTAACGTGTGCGCAGAACATCTTGCGCTCACGTTAAAGTATGTATGCGTGTGCATTCACGCGTGGATATGTGTGTTTGTGCTTGTGCACGCGGGTGGAATGTGTATGTCAGGGAAGAAAACAATGATTGTTAGCAAAAGAGTTGAGCTGTCACCAATATGTCTATTTAGCGGGCCATCTGTCATCCCATCTTTTTATTACCACAGGTTTTGCTTTCTCTGCAGTTCTTTGTGTAGCTGCTGTCATATTTCTTTTTATCATAGGAAGAAAGGTGGCAGGATGGTTAAGATGTTCGCCTACCAAGAAATATACCGTGGTTCTATTCCCAGCTTTGCTCATTCTTCCCAGTTTCAGAAAAAGCGAACTGAATGTCTAACTTATTCAGATGAGACTATAAAACGAAGCCCGGTGTACGAACGCACGCAGAACATCTTGCGGACACATGCAAGTTTTCGCCAATACCTGTCTTTTGAGCTGTCTGTCTGTCATTCTGTTTATTATTTACCACGGATGTTCTTTTTTCTTTGATGCTTTTTTTGTAGGTGCTGTCATGTTTATTTCTCTATCACATTATTGTTATGGTTTTTTTTTCATCCTTTTTCTTCTGCATTACCTTTATTCTTTTTCTTTTATCAATAATCTAATTTGCGCCATTTTTTTGTGTTTTCCATCAAGCTAATTGTCATGTTCTCTGTGTTTTTCTTTGTTTTGTTTACCTTTTTTCTTTGTTTCTTTTTCTCATTTGCTTTTTTTTCTACCTATCTGTTTCTCGGTGTTTGTTTGTCTGAGTGTTCCTTTTAAAAGCCACTTTCATTTTTTTATGTTTTTAGTTTTTTTGTGTGTTTGTTTGCTTTTTTTATTTTTACTAATGCTTTTCTGTTGTCCTAGGAACTAAAGATTATAGCATTGTTTGTCTCTTTTGTTATTTGTTGCTGTCAGTTACTAGTTATTTTTGTGTTTGTTCCTGTGCATGTTTTTCGTCCCTTTCTCTCACCTTTGTTGCGTGCATGTGTGTGTGTGTGTGTGTGTGTGTGTGTGTGTGTGTGTGTGTGTGTGTGACTGTGAAAGCGTGTGTGCGTGCGTGCGAGTGTGTGTGAGTGCGTGCGTGCGTGTGTGGCGTGTGTGTGAGTGCGTGCGTGCGTGTGTGCGTGATTGTGCGTGTGTGTGAGTGAGGTGTGTGCGTGCATGCGTGCGTGCCTGCGTGTGCATGCGTGTGTTGGTTGTGCTTGTGTGCTTCTGCGTGTGTGTTCTTGATGGAGGGCGGATGGGCCAAGGAGGTGTGTGCACTTTAGAGGGAATATGCGTTTGCACGTACATAAAGTTCAGGTATGGGTGAAGAAAAGAGCCAGGCTTTTGCCAATACCTGTCCATTAAGCTGTTTCTCTGTCATTCGATGTATTCAGTACCACAGATGTTATTTTCTTTGATGCTGTTTTTGTAGCTGCTGTTATGTTTTATTCTATTTTATTTATTTCATACAACTTTCTGTCACAGCATATTTCTCTGTGTGAAATTTGGGCTGCTCTCTATTTATCTATCAGAGATTGTTATGGTTTTTTTTTAATCCCTTTCGTCTGTATTGCCTTTGTTCCTTTTCGTTCATCAATAATTTAATTTGTGCCATTTTTTTCTTTCTGTTTTCCATTAAGCTAATTGTCATGTACTCTGTGTTTTTTTTGTTTGTTTTTTTGTTTGTTTTCCTTGTTTGTTTCTGTAATCAAGGCTTTTTCCTACTTATCTGTTCTTGTTGTTTTTTTTGTCGGAGTTTTCTTTTTAAAGCCATTGTCTCTTTTTTCTCTAATGCTTATCTGTTGTCTTTGGAACTAAGATGATAACATGTTTTGGTTTTTTTTTTTTTTTGCTGTCATTCTTTTATCGTTTTGTTTTTCATCTGTTTTTGTCTGTTTCTCTCACTTTCTTGTATTCTCTATCTCTGTCTCTCTTTCTCACTCTTTCACTTTTTTTAAATCTCTTGCAAGTATGCATATAAATATAAATAGAATATATACTATAATTATACATATATTATACATATATAAATATATTATAAAAAAAAATAAACTGTGTAATGTGTATGTTTGTGTGTGTGTGTGTGTGTGGTGTGTGTGTGTGTGTGTTGTGTGGTGTGTGTGTGTGCTGTGGTGTGTATGTGTGTGTGAGTGTGTGTGTGTATGTGTTTGTGTGTGCATGCGTGTGTGTTGCGGGGGGGGGGGGGGGGGAGGGAGGGGCGTTTGCATGTGTGTGTTGGAGGGGGGGGTGGTGGGGGTTAAATGGGGATCAAACCACCACACACTTCGAACCGAGTTTTCGTTTTCTAGGCAGGTGCGTTAGGTAACTTCTAGGCTACTGATCCACCGTGTGTGAGCGTAGTGCTCTACCACCATACTGCTTTGCCCCTTATTTTTGTGTGCAAGTGTGACAGGGTGGTGTCAAGTCAAGTCCAAATTTTATTGCCAGATGGTACATTGAATAAGCAATAAATTTGTTTTTTTTCATCAAGCATCTATCTAGCAAGACAAAACCCCCCCAAAAAAAAAAAAAAAGCCAAACAACAAACAAAATCCAATCAACAAAAGAGAGAGAGAGAGAGAGAGAGAGAGAGAGAGAGAGAGAGAGAGAGAGAGAAGGAGAGAGAGAGTAAGAGAGAGTAGAGAGAGAGAGAGAGAGAGAGAGAGAGAGAGACAGACGACAGACAAAGAGAGAGATGAAAGAGAGAAATAAGTGTGACAGAGCAGAGAGTTAGAGAGACAGAGACAGAAAGAGACAGAGACAGAGAGAATGGTGCGTTGTGGTGTGGTAGTGTATGGGGACGTTGCGTGCGGGTGGTGTGTGTGTGTTGTGTGTGTGTGTGTGTGTGTGTGTGGTGTGGTGTGTGTTGTGTGTGTTTTTGTGTGTGTGTGCACGTCGTTGCGTGCGTGTGGTGTGTGGTGTGTGTGTGTTGCACGTATGAGTCAGAGAGAGTGGGCGGTAGGGGTGAATGGCAGGGATGAGGTTTTGAGGCAATATCTGTCTGTTGTGCCGTTTACCTGTCAGTCTCTCTATTCATTACCATAGTGGTGTATTTTCCCGGAGTTCTTTTGTAGTTACTGTCCTGTTTATTTCTCTATTACAGCTTTTTTCGGAGTTTTTGCTATTCAATGCTTTTCTTTCTGATTGCTTTTATTCTTTTGGGTTTTTTTTCCTCTTTTTATTGATACCTTGCCTTCAGCTGCCTTTCCTGTTTTCCATCAAGCTCATTTTCATTGTTCTCTCAGTCTTTGTTTGTTTTTTGTTTGTTTGTATTTGGGGATTGGGGGTGGGGTGGGGGGATGGGGAGGGGTCTATTGGTTGTGTTTTTGATCTTTGTGTTTTACAAACTTATTTTTTTGTCTGTACATTTAATTTGTCTTTTTGTCTGTCTGTCTATTTACCTTTTTAACAGATTTTCGTCCCTTTCCTTGCCTTTTGTCTGTCTCTCTCCATCTCTTTGTATCTGTCTCTGTCTCTTTCTGTCTCTCTGGCTCTCTGTCTCTGTCATACTGTATTTCTCTCTTTCTAGCTCTTTCGTTCTTTTTGTCTGTCTGTCTCTCTCTCTATGTAATTTTTTCTCTGTTACCCTTGAAAAATATGGATTTTTTCATTCATTCATTCTTCATTCATTCTTCTTCATTCTTCATTCTCATTTATCCATTCATTCTTCATTCATATATTCATTCATTCATTCATTCATTCATTCATTATTTCTGTCTGTTCTGTCTGTCTGTCTCTGTCTCTGTCTCTGTCTCTGTCTCTGTCTTCTCTCTTTCTCTCTCTCTCTCTCTCTCTCTCTCTCTCTCTCTCTCTCTCTCTCTCTCTCTCTCTCTCTCTCTCTCTCTCTCTCTCTTCTCCAGCTTTAATTTCGTTCAGCTGTCGTCATCCTGTTTTTGCTGCCTCACCAACTGTAACGCTCCCGTCCTGCTGTTCTCACGCCGCTGATATCCATCTCCCCGCCACAGCCATGCCCAGATTCGTTATGTCTCCCCTCAGGGTCGGAAGTCCACAGAGAGCTCATCAATATCAGGCCGTCATGGAGCTTCCAGCCAGAGGGGCCCTGCATTGCTGCTTGGACACTTTGATGGTGTTTAGTGGTGCCCTGTTCTGAGCTAACATACACAGGAACACACCTACTAAGCCCCCTACTAACGACAGTATTAGCTCAGCGCGAACCCAGATTGAGTGAGATACCCACCAAGGTGGTAACCACTACAACGACCCTCAAACGGTCGTCCCCCACGAACCTCCAACCCCAAAGACTTTGACTCAAACTCACCACAGGCACAGAAGTGTATGGGAAAACCAAACCTGAGGTCACCATGAGACAGAGCAACTGCAATCTTTGAATCAGAAGCACTTTTTTTATTGCATGTAATCAATGATAATGAGGATGACGTAATGTGCTGCTGTGAAAGTGCATAATTATTCTTTGAGGCTACTTGACAGGGTTCTACTCTACGCATACTATCAGAAAATATAATTATCCCGATGTCAGACGGGCCCGAGAGATACAGACACCTGCACGCTGGTCATGTAATTTGAGCAACACTTTCAATCTCGCATCCATTAAATGGATGGAACTCAACTGTGTGGTCCCAGTCTTTCCACTGATCCCACAGCACACTCATTCCGGGTAGGATCCAGCCGGAGTCAGAAAAAAAACCCATGACTCCTATGGGATTCGAACCCAAGACCTTCCAGCACAAAATCCAAGGCACTACCTACCGCTGTCGTGATCTTTGTAAACTTTTCTATTATATCACATCCTGGTTTTTTTTGTTTAATTTTCAAATTACCAGCTTGTTTTCAATGTCTTTTTTGAGGGGGTGGGGCTTGGGCGGGTGCTTTGTTGGTGTTGATAATCGGTTTTGTTTGTTTTTTGTTTGTTCGTTCCTTTGTTTTATTTGCAGGTTTGTTTTCTTCGCCTTCTTTGGAGTCCTTTTGATCTTATTTTCCCTCCTCCTCCTCCTCTTTCAGAATGTTTGTGTGTTTTTTTTCTTTCTTTTGGTTGTTTTGGGTTTCTGATTTTCAAGGTTGTTTTTGTTTTCACGGGAATATTTTGTGTGTGTGTGTGTGTGTGTGTGTGTGTGTGTGTGTGTGTGTGTGTGTGTGTGTGTGTGTGTGTGTGTGTGGTGTGTGTTGTGTGGGGTGTGTGTGTTGTGTGTGTGTGTGTGTGTGTGTGTGTGTGTGTGTGTGTGTGTGTTGGCGTTTATTATGGACATTCTGTGTGCTCTTGATGTTATTGTTTTATGTTGTTGTAGTTGTGGGGGTCTTTTGCTGTTGTTTTTGTCTCAACTACAGTGTTTTCCAAGTAATGCCCTTGCTTTTCACCTCTGATCCCAATGGTTATCAGCGCCTCAAAGCTATGTAAACATCGTTGAACCGTTGCACTAAAAACAAAAACGCATTCAGACATGTCAGTTCTCGGCCTCCATATGTCACAAGCCATA
This sequence comes from Stramonita haemastoma, assembly GCA_030674155.1. Taxonomy (NCBI): domain Eukaryota; kingdom Metazoa; phylum Mollusca; class Gastropoda; order Neogastropoda; family Muricidae; genus Stramonita; species Stramonita haemastoma. The sequence goes on from CM060320.1 coordinate 28,313,680, forward strand.
TTATGAAACCCAGCACTTCTGCTGAGTAGCTTGATGATCATTATCCTAGTGGCTCGTGATGTATGTGGCAACGTTCTGGCGGCTCCTGCGACGGCACTGGAACCATGCGTATTGGCGATTGCCTTTCCAATGGATCATTCCAGCAACGGGGAGAGGTGTGTGTGTGCGTGCGTGCGTGCGTGTGTGTATGTGTGTGTGTGGGTGGGTGGGGTGGATTGGTGGGTGCGGTGTCTGCTGCATTGGTAACAGCTTGCCCTCCATACCTACTTACCCAAGCTTTGCTCTGTAGAACTTAAAACGGAACTTCATGCCTACATTGCTATTTGATCTCATGCACACGAAAGAGACTAGGCAGCCTACCAAGCTTGATTATGACTATTATTTTTATGATACCGTACTAAGTAAGATGTTTACTCTGGCTTTGTAGTCGGTGTTTTTTTATAAATAAATTGTGTTTGTAGTTGTTTGTGCTAGTCTGTGAGTGCGTCAGTGAGTGGTTCTGATAGAGAGAGAGAGAGAGAGAGAGAGAGAGAGAGAGAGAGAGAGAGGAGAGAGAGAGAGAGAGAGAGTGTGTTGTGTGTGTGTGTGTGTGTGTGGTGTGTGTGGTGTGTGTGTGTGTGTGTGTGTGTGCGTGTGTGTGTATGTGTTTGTGTGTGTGTGTGTGTGTGAGTGTGTGTGTGTGTGAATGTGTGTATGCGTGCATGCATGCGTGCGTGCATATGTGTGTATGTATGTGTGTTTGCGTGCGACTAGCAGCCTACCAAGTTTATTATATCTATATTCTATGATACCAATCTAAGTAAATTTTTTTACTCAAGCTTTGAGTCGTGTCCATTAGGGCAAAAACCTACATTAAAAAGGTGAATATTTTAAAGTGTCTGTTGAGATCGCATTCGTCTATGATACGATCCTACATAACTTGCACTCAACTTTCCTATCAAGGAGGTACAAAATCCCTGAAGCTGGAATATGTTGCCTATAATATGCGATGCACGAAAAAAAATCAAGCAATACACATGAGCTTATATCTAGTATGTAATTATGACCTCATGAAATTCCTATACTTGAAAAAAGAGACAGAATGCAGAATTATATCTGGTTTTTAAACAGAATCGAGCTGAATCGAATTGAGTACCCCTTTTATCTCCTGGCAGATTTCTCTGCGTGAAATTCAAACTGCTCTCCCTAAGGAAGAGCGTGTCGCCACCGGAACAGCGCCACCCTTTTGGCCTTTTTTATGTCTGCACGTGTATTTATACCAAAACTGTAGAGTGTGCAGCCCTCCACAACAACGCTGCACGTGTTAAAAAAAATCCCTGTGTTCTATCAGAAGTGAGGAAAAGCAATAAATCAAACCACAAAAATCCTCTGCAGCAAAGGTAAATCCATTACAAAAGCAATTTCCTACGAAGATTGTTTTATCCTGCTAAATCCTTTCCTATCTAAGGCCAAGCAAGAAAAGAAAAAAAAGCACACCTCCTCTTAGTATGGTTTTTGACATTTTGTTTTATTTTATTTTATACCACATTATGTGAACCGGACTCTACTTTCTTTTTTTTTTTTTGGGGGGGGGGGGGGGCTTTGCTTTTTTTCCCTTTTATCCCCCCCCCCTCTTCTTTTTTATTATGTTTTATTTCATTCTATTTTATGTAGTTTCCTTTCGTTATATTTTCTTTTACCTTTTTCCATGTTATCTTATTTTCTCTTATTGTATTTCTTTTTTTTCTTCCTTATTTTTTTTTTAGATTCATCTTTTTTCATGTCGGTTCGGTTTTGGGTTTTTTTTCCCTTTATTTATTTATCGGGTTTTGTTGTCTGTTTTATGTTCTATTTTTTAAGATTTTTGTGTGATAGCATTCACGCTATCGTTGTCAGTCAGATTACAGTTGAATTGGATTTAGCCAGTGTCAATTCCTTGTGATGTGACACGTGTGTTTATTGTGTTTTTGCAATGTGAGGACTGAATCGGATTAAGTAAATGTTAGAAGAGTAACGTTGTCTTTGTTTATTTGGCTTCTTCGAGCTTTTGTTTTGTTTGTTGGTTTGCTTTGTTTGGTTTTATTGTTGTTATTGTTTGTGTATTTCGATTCCTTCACTTTCTTGTCATTTTCCTTTGTTGTTGTAATACATTTATTTTCATTGGTTTTTAGTTTACTTTTTTTTCTACCACTTCGTTTCCGTTTTGTTTTTTTTCTAATTGTTTTCTTTATTTATTGTTGTGTTATTTTTATAATGCTTTTTCACTGCTGTGATTTTTTCTTTGTTTTTGTTGTTTCTATTTTTTTCTATTTTCTTTTTGTATCTTTCTATTTCTTTATTTCTCTCTCATTCGTCTGTTTGTCACTCTGTCTGTCTGTCTGTCTGTCTGTCTGTCTGTCTGTCTGTCTGTCTGTCTGTCTGCTGTCTGTCTCTGTCTCTCTCTCTGTTTTTATCTTCTCCTCTTTTTTTCTCTGTCTTTTTCCTTTTATCACCTAATAAAATTGTTTTTGGTCTTCAGAGCCTATTTTGTTCTACTTTATGTGTGTGTGTTGTTGTGTTGTTGTTGTTGTTGTTATTCTAAATGTTTTCTTCACTGTTTATTTGTCCATCTTTTCGTTCATACATTCCTACATGCATGCATATAGTTCCCATCTCTATTCATGGCTTCCTTATAGGCTATTTCATCGCTTTCATTCTTTCTATCATTCTTTCATTATCCTCGATGTAAAAGAATAAATAAATCTCTGGCTATGTCTCTGTCTGTTTGTCTGTCTATCTGTCTATCTGTCTGTTTGTCTGTCTATCTGTCTGTCTCTTTCTCTGTCTGTCTCTCTCTCTCTGTGTCTCTCTGTCTCTCTCTCTCTCTCTCTGTCTCTGTCTCTGTCCTCTCTCTCTCTCTCTGTCTCTCTCTCTCTCTGTCTCTCTCTCTCTCTGTCTCTCTCTGTCTCTCTGCTCTTCTTTTCCCTTTTTTTCTTGTTAGCCTCTTTTTTTTGCTGTGTCCTATTATTTTTCCTCTCCCCTCCCCCCTCTTTTTTAAAACTTTTTTTTCGTTCCTTATTTCTCTCTTTCTTGATATCTTTTTATTGCTTTTTTTTTTTAGTGTGGTTTCTTCTGTCTTTTTGGTGCTGCTTCTCTCGTCTGCTTGTTTTCTGGGAGAAAAAGTCCTGCTGTAGAGGTCTATGCATTGCAGGAAGCATGTACGTGCTTCAGCAACTAAAAGTTTTTTTTCTTATGTGTTTTTTTGTTCATTCTTTTATTGTCGTTTTTTTTTCTTTTTCTTTTCTCTTGTTTAGTTTGTGTTACTCATTTCTTTGTTGTTGTTGTTGTTTTGCTGTCTTTTTCTCTCTGTCTGCTGTTTGTTTGTCTAATTGTTTGTCTATCTTTTTGCGTAACCTTTCATTTCATTTTTTTTTCCTTTGTTTGTTTTTTCTTCCTTCCTTTCCTTGGTTTCTTTCCTTGGTACTTTCATTTTTCCCTTTCTGTCCTTTCTTTCCTTTTTTCTGTTCTTCTTTTTTTCTATCCTTTTTTTTGTTTTCTCCTGTTTTTATTTTTCTCCTTGTTTCTTCGTTTCTTTCTTTTTCTCTTTCTGTGTTTCTTTCTTTCTTTCTTTCATTCTTTTTATCTTTCTTTCTTTCTTTTCTTCTTTCTATTAGTCTTTCTTTTCTTCATTTGTACTCTGTCATTCTTGCCTTCATCGTTTTCTTTCTCTCTTTTTATATTTGTTTATGTATCCATTCATTCGTGTGATATATTCTGTTGTTGTTCTGTATATCATTTCTTTCTTTCATTCATTCTTTGTTTCTTTTTTCTGTCTTCTTTTTAATGTCCCCCATCCTTTCTCTCTGTCTGTCTGAC
>CM060320.1:28322513-28324586 GCA_030674155.1 Stramonita haemastoma
TTTCTTTGTTTTTCTTTTTGTCTATTTTTGTTTAGCTTTTGTCTTTATAACTTTCTCTTTTTTTCTATTGACACTTTTTCCCAGAAATATTTCTTGTTTTCTTTTTGTATTATTTGATTTATTTTTTGTTTGTTTTGTTTATTTTGTTTGTTTGTTTTGGGGAGTTTGGGTTTGATTTGCTTGCTATTGTTTTTGTTGCTGTTGTTGTTTTTATAAGATCTCTCACTGTGTGATCTGCGAAGAACTTTAAACTTGCGTGCTCTAGCAATTGCAAGATAGAAAGAGGAATTTTCTGCTTTGTTTTGCTTCTTTGACTTTTTTCCTTACTTTGAAAAGATTTTTTTTCTCTTCTCTCTGTCTTTATGTTCTTTTTCCTTCCTACGTTTCTTTTTTCCCCTCTTTTTTGTCCTTGTCTCTGTTTTTTAATTTTGTTTTGGTCATTTCTGTTGACTGTATATTCATTCAACGGCTTGGAGTTGTTGGTTTTTTTTGTTTGTTTTTATGTTTATTTATGTGTGATATTTCACATATTTGTTCTTTTGTTTGGATTTCATGTGCGTGTTGACATGATATTGTGGTTTGCTTGTTTGCCATTTGCCTGCTGTTATGTTTGTATTTACATTATTTTTTGTGACCGTGCTGTCATTCATACGTTGCTTACTGTGATCCTCACACGCATTGCCCAATTCAAACTTTTTTGAGTTTCATCTCTAGGCCAGTGACACACACACACACATACACACACATACACACACATACACACACACGCGCGCGTGCAGGCGCACACGTTTACGCACATACACACACATGCACACACTCACACATGCACGAGTACGCAACACACACACTTTCTCTCTCTCTCTCTCTCTCCTCTCTCTCTCTCTCTCTCTCTCTCTCTCTCTTCTCCTCTCTCTCTCTCTCTCTCTCTCTCTCTCTCTCTCTCTCTCTCCCTCTCTCTCTCTCTCTCTCTCTCTCTCTCTCTCTCTCTCTCTCTCTCTCTCTCTCTCTGTCTCTCTCTCTTCTCTGTGTCTCTGTCTCTGTCTGTCTGTCTGTCTCTGTCTCTGTCTCTGTCTCTCTCTGTCTCTGTCTCTGTCTCGTGTCTCTCTGTCTCTGTCTCTGTCTCTGTCTCTGTCGTCGTCTTCTTCTCTCTCTCTCTCCTCTCTCTCTCTCTCTCTCTCTCTCTCTCTCTCTCTCTCTCTCTCTCTCTCTCTCTCTCTCTCTCTCTCTTTTCTTTAGGTGACCTTCGCTCGCTGCCTTGCCTTGTAATAATTATGTTATGAATCATTTGTTTATGTATCAGATACATTTCCCTGTTTGTCATGTCCTTTGTTTTTTTTTTCATTTGCCTCTTTTCCTTATTTTGATTTTTTTTGTTCATCTCTTTATTCAGTTGTTGAGAGGGTTTTTTGTGTCTGTTTATGAACACTTCTGTCTGACCCATAAGTTTTTTTTCGCCATTTTTGTTTTTAGTCTTCTCTCTCTTTACTTAAAAAAAAAAATATATTATTCTTTTGTATATACCATCTCCTTGTCTGCTTTCTTTGTCTTCTTTGCTTTCTTTTAACGGTTACTGTGTTTCCTTGTGTCGAACTCTTTTGTTTTGCCTTTTTTTTATTTTTAGTATTTATGATTTGTCTCTTTTGTTTTCTTTTTTTCTGTTTTTTTTTTAAACCCTATGTTCTGTCGTTAGCTTACTCTGAAGTGGGTCTGTTTTCTTGCTTGCTTGCCTGCCTGCTTGCTTCGGGATGTATCTTGTCTATATATTGAAGCCGCTATTTTTGTTGGAAGGGGGATGTGTTGACAGAATGGTCGTGTTGATGTTGTTTCAGTGTTGCTTTGATTTTGTTTGTTTGTTTGTTTCTTTCTTTCTTTCGTTTTTTTTTTTTTTTACTGTGTATGAGTGCGCGGGAAAGTGAAGAAAGAGAGAGAGAGAGAGAGAGAGAGAAGAGAGAGAGAGAGAGAGAGAGAGAGAGAGAGAGAGAAGAGAGAGAGAGAGAGAGAGAGAGAGAGAGAGAGAGCTGGGGGAGGAGAGAGGGAGAGACAGAGAGACAGACATACAGTAGACAGACAGAC
>CM060320.1:28329686-28332186 GCA_030674155.1 Stramonita haemastoma
AACAGAATAAATTACGAAAAAAGAAGAATTGCAGAAAGTAGAATTTCAACAAAGGATTGAGAAGAAGAAAATTGCAAAATAAAGAATTGCAAAAGAGAAGGACTGCAACGAAGAAGAAATGAGAAGAAGAAGAAGTGCAAAGAGGGACATCTGCACAAAAAAATTGCGAAGAACAAGAATTGCGAAGAAAAGAATTGCCAAGAAAAAGAACAATTTTGAAGACGAATTGCCAAAAAAGAAAAAGCAAGAATCGCGACGAAGAAGATGAAGAAATGAAAAAAGATTTTTTTAAGAAGAACTGCTCGGAAAAATTGCTAAATATAACTGTGAAGAAGAAGAATAGCAATTAAGAGTTGAAAAGAAGAAGAAGAAGAAGAAGAAGAAGAAGAAGAAGAAGAAGAAGAAGAAGAAGAAGAAGAAGAAGAAGAAGAAGAAGAAGAAGAAGAAGAAGAAGAAGAAGAAGAAGAAGAAGAAGAAGAAGAAGAAGAACAACAACAACAACAACAACAACAACAACAACAACAACAACAACAACAACAAGGAGAACAGAAATAAACCTCGCTCCCCCCCCCCCTCCCCTGAAATCCTGGCATTGAAGGTTTAACAAGATGGAGACTAATGGACAAGCCAGTCCCGCAGCACCAATCCAGAAAGTGGCATGTAGGTGATGTGATGTGCAACATTAACAGCCAGCGAGCAGGGAAGAAAAAGTTTGACACGAGGCACGTTAACAGATTCCTCGTGTGCATACAGATCAGGGGGCTTATGCGCTGTCCTCTCTCACCTTATGGATCTTTCTGCTCATTTAATATTTATTTCAAAATTAAATTAACTCAAACTATACTATACAAAAAACAAAAATAAATCGAAACAAGCTAGAACCCCAAACAACTCCCTCCCCTCCCCCCCTCCACCGAAAAAAAAAAAACCTCAGTATTTTTTACATTTCTTTCGTTCCTCAGCAAGAGCTTAGAGGTTTATAAATGGTGATATTTTGCGTATGTGACCATTTACACACAATGAAAGTAATGGCTTTTTGATTTCGGGCATGGTGTCATTACCAGACACATGAGGTTCTTTTTAAAAAATATTGTCAAACCTTTGTACAGATACGATATGGATTATTCTTCCGGGAAGCGAAATGGGCGTTTAACGTATGCGCATATGAAACTCTTGGTTTATAGACTCATCCGAAAAAAATTGCGGGGAAGAGGGAGGAGGAGGAGGAGCAGAATTGGTATTGATATCAATTCCGAGGGAAAAACCTCCTCGAACGGGCACCTCAATGGTGTCTATCAGTCTGTCGGTCTGTATATCTGTCTTCCTTTCTCTCTGTCTGCCTATCTATCTGCCTGCCTGTCAGTCTGTCTGTCTGTCTATCTGTCTGTTTGTCTCTCTCTCCCCCCCCTCTCTCTCTCTCTCTCTCTCTCTCTCTCTCTCTCTCTCTGTCTCTCTCTGTCTCTCTCTGTGTCTCTCTCTCCTCTCTCTCTCTCTCTCTCTCTCTCTCTCTCTCTCTCTCTCTCTCTCTCTCTCTCTCTCTCTCTCTCTCTCTTCTCTCTCTCCTCTCTCTCTCTCTCTCTCTCTCTCTCTCTCTCTGTGTTATCGGTGATGCATAGAAGAGTTTGTCTTTGACTCAGGTTTTTTGTGTGTTTTTTGCTTACTCTATCCCTCTGGCTCGGATGTCTTAAGGGGAAAGTGACTTTTTCTCTTCGCGTCTCTGAGTGGCGTCACTTTCAGAAAGTGTCTGTGACTTTAGAACATCTCCCCAAGAACTGCTTTCTCCTTTTCTCTCTCTCTCTCTTTTTTTCTCCATTAGTGTCGACTTAGGTAGTTGCCTGGTATTGAGACTTTGGCTGGATCTTCACTTTCTAATCTCTGTAGTTAAAATAGCTTAAAACTCTGTTTGATTGACTTGTCTCTGTCTTTCTGTCTGTCTCTGTCTCTATCTTTTTGTCTGTTTCTGTCGCTGTCTGTATATTTGTTTGTTTGTCTCTGTCTGTCTGTCTATCTATCTGTCTGTCTGTCTCTCAGTTTCTGTCTGTCTGTCTATCTGTCTGTCTGTCGGTCTGCCTGCCTGCCTGCCTGCCTGCCTGCCTGTCTGTCTGTCTGTCTGTCTGTCTGTCTGTCTGTCTGTCTGTCTGTCTGTCTGTCTGTCTGTCTGTCTGTCTGTCTGTCTTCTCTCTCTCCTCTCTCTCTCTCTCTCTCTCTCTCTCTCTCTCTCTCTCTCTCTCTCTCTCTCTCTCTCTCTCTCTCTCTCCTTGTCTCTCTGTCTCTTTCTATCCCTGTCAATTTTTCTATCTTTATGGGTCTTTCTGGCTTTGTCTCTTTGTCTCTCTGTCTGTCTGTCTGGGTCACTCTGTCTCTGTTTTTTCTATACCTGTCTATCTATCTGCTTTTCTTTTTCTGTCTTCTATCTGTCTGTCTGTCTGTCTTGGCTTCAGTACAATTCCCCCAGTTCACTCAGCTGTAAATGGGTACCTGCCCTCTTAGGGTCAGGGAA
>CM060320.1:28344686-28349686 GCA_030674155.1 Stramonita haemastoma
GCAAGATACGGAAGGCCCTCGCAATCTTACCAGTCAGACCACAGAAGAGTGGTCATGGTGAAGGACAGCCAGAGGGGATCCGGTACTTCAAGACGTCCTGCTCCGAAGTTGAGGAGGCAGGAGCCCAGCTGCACCAACAACAGAAGAGATCCTGGCAGACAGACTGTCAGCCCTGCTGAGGCTGATGTCCACAGTGACTTTGACCCCCATGACGATGACAGACTTGACCGGATGGAAAAGGTTGACAGGCACTCTGACATAGAAACTGAATGTAGTGAAGACCTGACGCATAGAACTATGAGCAGATATTTAGTGAACGGTCAAGACAGTGACAGCGAGAACAGCGTTATGGCAGATGCCCTTATGGTAAGGGATACTGATCATGTGACTGATGACGCGACTGATATCAGAAGGGAGGCAGAAGTTACTCATGCTCACGTTGAAGCTCACGTTGAAGCTCACGTTGAGGCTCAGGTTGAGATTCCTATGAACAGTGACAAAGAGCAAGAAACAGAGGACAATAGTGAACTGCAACAAAGTATCGAACAACAGAACAATGACATGACATGTGACAGACAAAAGGAGACAAACAGCATTGACACAGGAAATGTAAAAGAACCAAACATGACTACTGACCAGCCACCTGAACAGGACAGTAACTTAGAGGTTAATGTTTGTGATAAAACTGCGAGAAATGAAAAAAAGACGCGGTCCTCTGTACGAACACTGCGCCCAAGACGCACTTTCTCTACCACTGGACCAGGTAGCCGTAGAGGAGTTAAAACCTCAACAAGAGCCAGAGGTCAAAACAGCATTGTGGACTCGTTTAGAAAGGTACAATCTCATAAACAGTCAAATACTTTAGACAGGCAGTCCCATATACCTCAGTCTGATCAGGAAACAAAAGGGATCCCATGCACTAGTAAATAGGGACTCAGCCAGGCCACAATACCTAGGAAACCATACATAAAACATGTACATGGATTTGAACACAATACAGCTAATGGGCAAGCAAAAAGATCAGTAACCCAATCAGATGTACTTGTAAATAGTGTAAATAGCTATCGAGTCAAATTCCTAAACTACAATGTAAATGGCCTCTTACAAAAGTTAGAAAACAACCATTTTGTAAATTTCCTCCTTTTTATGATTTTGTATGCTAACAGAGACTTTTATTGCGAATGATTTCGATTCTCCAATTTTCAATGATTATATTATCTACACGTCAAAGGCAAAAAAACTGTCTTGGAAAGGACGTTACTCAGGGGGGGTTATTGTTCTAATTAAAAAATGTTTTGCCAGCTTTGTGGAACAAATTCAGTTAGAAATTGAAAACACTCTAATAGTTAAAATTGATAAAGAACTCTTTTCTACAAGCAAGGAAATTATGCTTGTTTGTTCGTATATTCCACCAAGTGAATCCCCTTTCTGGAAAAATCAGGAAGGTATGTATGGTATGGAAATCCTAGAACAATGCCTAATAGATTTACATGAGAAGAAAAATGATTTCTATATTCTCTTAAATGGTGACTTAAATGCAAGAACTGCATCAAGAAATTATAGCTTTAATGATGATGATACTGACTTTACAGGTACAACTGTTTCAGATGACAACAACTTCCCGCGGAAATCTCAAGATGGTGGGGTCAATCTTTTTGGTGAGCAGTTATTAGAACTATGTAATATGTTTGAATGTATTATTTTAAATGGACTCAGTGAACAAAACTTTGATGATAGTTGTACTTATATTGCAGCCTCTGGAACAAGTACAGTGGATTACTTCATTGCATCATATGATTTGTTTTCATCTGTTAATATTGTATCACTTACCGTTGAAAGCTTAACTGAATCTGACCATCTACCAGTTACTTTGGAACTACTTGTTAAGAAAAGGTCAGCAGATGACAATTGGAAGATAGCTGAAGATGAAAGTTTGGTTTATGAGAAAATTGTATGGAACGAAGAATATAAGAGTGAATATATTTCAATGTTGCAAAGTAAAGACATTAAAGACAAACTGACTCTAGCCTCACATACTCTGGATAGAAATGTAGACCATGCCTTAGATATTTTTGTAACATGTCTGAAAACTTCTAGTCAGTGCATGTTAAAGACATTACATACAAACAGGAAGAATAAATCAAAATGGTTTGATCATGAATGTAAAGTAGCAAAAAAGGAAAGTAGGAAAATGCTAAAGTGCTTTAGAAAGTCTAGAACAGATAAAGATAGGCTATTATATATAGAAGCAAGGAAAAGGTATAAACACATACTGAGAGATAAAAGACAGAGATTTAGAAAAGAAACAACAGAAAGTCTGGCAAGAGAAATGAATAACTCTTCTCAGTTTTGGAGCCAATTAAGAAGTATGGGTTGTGGGGGAAAAAAAAGAACTATTAACAATATTTGTATGGAAGAGTGGTGTAACCATTTTAGAAAGCTATTCCAAAATGACAATCAAGAGTTAGAGCAGAGAGCAATTGAAACTGACATATCTGAAGAAAACAATCATGTGTTGAATCAACCCATAGCAGAAGAAGAAGTCATTCAGGCCATTAGGAAACTTAAGAAAGGTAAAGCAAGTGGAATAGATGACATATCTGCAGAAATGTTACAAGCTGGTGGGGAAGATGTATATCTATTTTTGACAAAACTATTCAATAGTATTTTTGATCAAGGTATTTTTCCACAAGAATGGTTAAAAGCCATTATTATCCCAATATATAAAAAAGGGAATCCTGAAATAGTTGATAATTACAGAGGAATATCCTTATTAAGCATTATTTCAAAGTGTTACACAACTATTCTAAACAAAAGACTATACATGGCTAGAAGATAATGATTTACTTTCAGATTCTCAAGCAGGATTCCGTAAAAATCACTCAACGGTGGATCATATTTTTACATTGTATGCCACAGTTCAGAAATATTTGAGTAAAAAGGGTAGAAAATTATATGTTGCATTTGTAGATTTTAGAAAAGCTTTCGATTCTGTTCGCCATAATAAACTCTTAGAATGCATAGATGCTCAAGGTGTGAAAGGAAAGTTTTTTGCATGTTTGAAAGCTATGTATCAATCATTATTGTCATGTATATGCCTAAATCATAAACTTTCGGAAATGTTTGAATGTCCTATTGGTGTACGGCAAGGATGTGTTATGAGCCCAACGTTATTTTCCATTTTTATTGATCAGATAGCACACAGCATTAAAGAAAAGGGCAAACATGGTGCAATGTTATTACCGGAATATGTAGAGCTTTTTATATTGCTGTTTGCTGATGATGTTGCTTTACTTTCAACTACCCCTATGGGCCTCCAAACTCAACTTAATGTGTTGCATGAGTGTTGTAATAACTTGAAGTTAAGTGTTAATTCCGAAAAGACAAAAGTGATAGTATTTAGAAAGGGGGGTTATTTAGGTATACATGAAAAATGGTTTTACAATTCTAAGAAATTAGAGGTGGTTAATAATTACTGTTATTTGGGGTTTAACTTTACAACCATGATAAGTGTTAAAAGGGGTACAACACATTTAGCAATGAAGGGAAAGAAAGCAGTTTTTCAATTAAATAAGGTTTTTCAAAAATACAAGGAAATGACCTCTTATGTATTCTTCAAAATTTTTGACACTAAAATTCGGTCAATTTATTATATTCATCCGAAATATGGGGATTACAGAGACTGGATCATGTAGAAAAAGTACATTTAATGGCATGTAAACGTTTTTTGGGAGTTCCAGCAAAAGCTCCAAATAAGATGGTTTATGGTGAGCTCGGAAGATATCCCCTGTATGTTCATTCTGTTATTAATTGCTTGAGATATTGGCTAAAACTGTTGCAGATGGACAGAAATAGACTACCCCAAAAGGCGTACACGATGCTGTTTGAATTAGATAGATCTGGAAAAGATTGTTGGGCTACAAATGTAAGAGAAATTTTATGTGAGACTGGATTTAATATTGTGTGGATGCAGCATAGTGTTGGGGATGTAAAAATGTTTTTGTGTGCATTTAAACAAAGGCTTATTGATTTGTTTGTCCAGGAATGGGATGGAACAATTAGAGACCGTCAAAGGTATGATCTATATAGAACATTTAAAGCAACTTTTGAAAGAGAAAAGTATGTGTGTGATATGGAGACATACTGTTTCCGTGTTGCCATCACCCAGTTGAGATTGAATGTGCTTCCACTTAAAAACAACGTAAATCGATACAGTGCAGTAGCACAGAATAGAAATTGTCCATTTTGCACTGACAAAACTGAAAATGAACACCATTTTGTTTTTGACTGTTGTCTGTATAAGGATTTAAGGGACAAATTTCTTAAAGAATCGGTAACTGTTCCTCTACATGTGCTTATGGAAGCATCAAATAGAAATCACAGACACAACTTGTCCAGATTTGTCTTCCATGCAGTAAAAAGGAGGCAAAATTCAATTCTTTGAAGTCCTCTGTAGGGAGATGAGAGTGGTTTTTGATTGTATGAATCCATTTGGTGTTTTGAAAAGATGTTAGTTGCTTTGATATTTCTTTGGTTTGCTACAAAGTGCAGAAAATACTTCAATGACTATGAAGATTATAAATCGATGCCATTTTATTATGTATTTATTATTCCTTCGAACATGTCAATGTATTGTGGCCCAAGGCTAAAGTACATTAAAATATTCGAGTTCGAGTTCGAGTTCTCTCTCTCTCTCTCTCTCTCTCTCTCTCTCTCTCTCTCTCTCTCTCTCTCTCTCTCTCTCTCTCTCTCTCTCTCTCTCTCTCTTCTCTCTCTCTCTCTCTCTCTCTCTCTCTTTGATGTACACTGCATTTTATGTTTATGTTTTGAGTGCTTGTGTTGACATTGTCAGGTATAACTCTAGTATCGAGTTGGGTCCCAGTTGTGCATTGTGTTATGTTTTGCTCTGTAACTTAGAGCTAAAATATGTTTGCATTGTTGGTTTAAGTCAGCACTTTACCTAGGATTAATTTTGGAATATGCATTTACAGGAGCACAGT
>CM060320.1:28357257-28376987 GCA_030674155.1 Stramonita haemastoma
ATTTCTGTACTTTTTACTCTGTTCTATAAAGCCTTTATTTCCTTGTTTTCTTTCTCATACCGTTTCGGTTGTATCTACCTCTTATTTCCCAAATTTTAATTATCATTCTCTGTCTCTACAGTTGCTTTCCCCTGAAGTCCTGCTATTTGTCCCTCCCTGTCTCTGTTTTCTCTCTCTCATTCTCTCGTTTTACATTTCCTTCTGTTTCTATCCCGTCTTTCTGTCTCTGTCTCTCTCTGTCTCTCTCTGTCTCTCTCTGCCTCTGTTTCTTTCTCTATGCTTTGCGTTATGCCTCTTAACATTATTGCCCTCTTTTTCTGTCTGTCTGTTCCTCTCTAGCTCTTTCTTATTTTCTGTGTCTCCCTCCATCCCATCCTGTGTATCTCTCTCTCTCTCTCACTCTCTATCTCCCTCCCTCTGTATCTCTGTCTTCTGTATCTCTATGTATTTGTTTCTGTGTTTGTCTGTCTATCTGTCTGTTTGTCTGTCTGCCTCTGTCTCTCGACATCTCCACCTCCACCCTCTCTCTCCCCCCCCACCTTCCCTCCCTCACCCCCCTTTCTCATCCTCTTTCCCTCTTTCTATCTTTTATCGTTCTATACAATCTCCACCACCACCACCCTTGGTATAGCCAGACATGTCAGCTAATCTGCAGATGTCTGTAACGAAGCTATTTAGTAGGCGGAAACCTTGAAGGTTGCAAAGCGCCAGTGATGCCACGTCTCCAGTCTTCAGCAGCTGGACCAGCCTGCATCATGCAATGTCTTAGGTGATGGGAAGCTGTGTGGACACTTCTCCTTTATCTTACCCTTTGTGGTGCCATTATCTAGTTATTCTTCGTCATTTTCTTTTCTTGTAGCTAATAGAGACATGCTTTGACAACAAGGAAGAAAGTGAGAATGATGGAGAAATAGAAATGAATTTGAGAGAGAAAAAAAAAAGCAAAGATGATGGAATGAGTAGATGCTTGGATAAAAGAGAGACAGAGAAACAGAAAAAAATGAATGAATGGATAAAGAAATGAATGAATGGATGGATGGGTTGATGAATGAATCAATGAAAGATCGAACAAACAAATAAATGAATGCATGCATGAATGATAGGTAGTGGTAATTGCTGTTGTTGTTTTTTATGTTGTTGTTGTTGTTGTTTTGGAGCAGAGTAATGTAAACTGATGACAGAGACTAATCGAGAAAGGAACCCACAGCATAATGACCTGCTAAATCATGCATGAAATGATCCCTCGTTTTGGTTGACAAGTCATTTCCGACACAAATGATTGAATTCACCTGTGATCAGTAGCTGAAAATTTTATTTAAAAACAGAAAAACGAGAGAGAGAGGAGAGAAAAAGGAGAGGAAAAGAGAGAGAGAGAAGAGAGAGAGAGAGAGAGAGAGAGAGAGAGAGAGAGAGAGAGAGAGAGAGAGAGGGAGAGAGAGAGAGAGAGGAGAGAGAGAGAGGAGAGAGAGAGAGAGAGAGAGAGAGAGAGAGAGAGAGAGAGAAGAGAAAGAGAAAGAGAAAGAGAGAGAGAGAGAGGAGAGAGAGAGAGAGAGAGAGACAGAGACAGAGACAGAGACAGAGACAGACAGACAGACAGACAGACAGACAGACAGACAGAGAGTCGGACTTGGAATCGGAAACAGAATCTGTCATTTATCTAGTTTAGGCCTTAGGTTAGACTGTAAAATTCAGAATGCACTTTGTGGATGAACTCCGTGCTGTTAAACTTGGGAACACCCAACAATATCAACAACAACAACAACGACAGCAACAAAAATATTAACGGCAACAACACTCAAGCCTCGATATTGCCGGTAGAATGTTTCTTCGCAACTTTAATGAGCTAATTATTCTAGGAAACTCGGGGAAAGACTCTCATTTAACACAACACTGCACCTTGCTAACACGACCTTGTTGCTTAGCATTAAATTATTTTTTTTTTAAAGATATATTCAATTTTTGCAATTTGAAGTCAAAACTTACTAACTTGAATCCAGCTAGCTTTAGCTAGGAGCATCATTAACATCTGGTTTCAATTTTTCTTACGATTAATGTATTTCACTTTAAATCACGGTAGATATCTCTGCGTGCGATTCTGGCTACTCTCCAGTAGGAAAGTTGATGTTTTGTGTAAATAAACACACAATAATAATTATATATTAAAATTAATGACACCAGAATCTATGATTTCAACCCTGGCTTGATAAGTAGTATGTGCTTTATACAGTCATTTACATTTCATACTGACTGTGATAGAATAAAAGCGTTACAATAAAATCATTCGTAAAAAGATGTGTAGCTCTGTTTTTATGGTGACGTCGTTTAAACTAGTAATTCCCATTCAGATCTAATAAAAAGAAAATTTGCTGTGACAAGAACATGCAAATTCAATGCAAATCTGTCTCTTGCTAATCTAATTCCTTTTTTCCAAGTATAACCTCTTTACAGATTGTTTTATGTGATACTATACACCTAAGTTCTGTGCCCGAATGTACGCGTAGCATCTTACACACAAGCACATTGAAACTCATCAATTGAGGTTTCTTGTTTAAGATGATGATATAGTCTAAACTAACGACTCTTAAGCAATCCAATCATATTGCTTGTACATCCATGCAGACCAGACTACAAAGAGACCATATCAAGATTGTCTTCACCTTCTTCACCTATCCCGTAGTCTAATAGACCTTTGGGGCACCACTGAAGATTTTGAAACCAGCTTCCTCCACAATTGTAGTTAGTAACCTAAACCTCAACTCTAAAATCTCTGCAACTGTATCTAGATTAAGACTATACTAAAACCAACTCTTCTGCAGTTCTTGGTATCAACGCCCGAGCCAAACTCTAAGAGTGACCCAGAACAGCCAATGGTTGTGGAAAAATATTCTGGAGTCTATCTGTCATAGGGGGATTATAGTCAGTAGAGTGGACGACACAAACGTACCCAGCATGCAATCTGCGACTAGGAAAGAGTTGAACTCCACCAGGTTCAGCTTACCCAAGACACACTACACGAAAGTTGCAATGCACTAATAACTAACTCAGAGAGCTGTGGGTAAGACAGAAGAGGGGAATTTTTGTTGTTTTGATTCTGTTTGTTGTAGTTTTTTTCGTTTCTAAGCTAGAGCTCCGAGGCTCACTAACGGTAAGATTTTGAGTATACGACCGATTTTGCCCATCATGAACATAGCCACGTTCTGTCTTCGGGGAGATCAGATCTAAACCCCTAGCAACATCTTCAAATACAGACTGTAGAAATCCTGCAACATAATAAAAGCTATGTCCCACCTCAACTTCAACAGTTAAAGGGGGGATTCAGTGAGTTCTTTCCCATGCGTTTTCCTGGTAGTATGTGCCAAGCACGTTCAAGTTTAAAGAAGTCAGAATCAAACCATAATAAACACAAGGGAAGAAAATAAGATAGAAAAAACCGCACCCAAAACAAACAAACAAGGACACAAGGAAAACAAATAATAAAACTTAACCTAAGCCAACAAACAAGAAAAAGAAAGGAATGAAAAAGAAAGCAGATCCGAATGGCATGCAGGAAGAGGTCATAGACTGCGGCCATGTAATGAAGACAAACTGATGCAGGTAATTGGTTTGAGTGGCAGCATCCTAGCCTGCGTGTGTTACTGATGTGTGTGTGTGTGTGTGTGTGTTAGTGTGTGTGTGTGTGTGTGTGTGTGTGTGTTAGTGTGTGTGTATGTGTGTGTGTGGTGAGAGAGAGAGAGAGAGAGAGAGAGAGAGGAGAGAGAGAGAGAGAGAGAGGAGAGAGAGAGAGAGAGAGAGAGAGAGAGAGAGAGGAGAGAGACAGACAGACAGACAGACAGACAGACAGACAGACAGACAGACAGACAGACAGAGGGAGACAGACAGACAGACAGACAGAAACACATACAGAGACAGATAGATAAACAAGGACGGAAAAGCAGAAAAGACACATGTATACAAACATACAGACAGAAAGACAGAAAGACAGACATACACAGATACACCGACATAAACATGCATACAGACATACGGTCAGAGAGAGACCAACAGATGCCACATGTGAATACAGGGATCATTGACACTGAGCTATTAACCGAGATAATAATTGGCTGAAGTCCGACCTCGCTGCCCCCCTAGGCCCTGCCTGCCCCCTCCCATCTACCCACCCACCCACCCACATACACACACACACACGTGCGCGCGCGCACACACACACACACAATAGACACACACACACATAGACACACACACACACATAGACACACACACACACACACACACACACACACACACACACACACACACACTCACACTCACATACACACACACACACACACACACACACACACACACACACACACACACACACACACACACACACTCATTGTGTGCAAGTGGAAACATGGAAATTCACCTCCACAAAACAATATTGTTTGAATGAAAATAAAAGTCTACAATTAAAACAAACAAACTAACAATCAAACAATCTATGTTTTTTGTGATACAGAGGCTGCTTTCCAAACGACCACGTAGTCCATATAAGATGTCATGCTTTTATTCAACATTAAACAATGTTTGTTTAAAAGTCCTGGGTTTCTTCGAGAGGGTGGAAGGGAATTCCTGTTGCAACCATTTTAGTCTATTAATTTTGCAGGAAAAAGAAGATCCACCGTAGAGATGCTGGGGGCCTGTCAGTATAAACAGCATCCCCACCTTCTGGAAATTCTGTGCTGGGAATTCCATCGTATCTATCCCTTTATTTATTTCTGCTTTGTTTCTTTTTCTTCCTGTCACCTCTTTCTTGTCTATGTTTTGCCTTCTTGGTCCATTCTCTTGCCTTTTCCCCCCCAACAAGAATCATGCTTCCTTAATGACAGAATACTGATCGGTAGCGTTCTCTTAGAACTTGATATAAGGAAGGTGTTAACCAGTTTGTCAAAGACAGAGGAAGAACGTATTTCAGTTTATAGATGGTGAGAAGCGAAGTGGGCAATACAACAAGATCCAAGGAAATCGTCCACAGCAAAATGGACACTAACAAGAAAATAGCAATGTGCTCTTAAAGAGGACACATCCTCTACGGAATCAACAGTTTCCCCTGTGGGAGTGCCGGGGGCCCTGTCAGTATAAATAGCATCTCCACCTTCTGAAAATCCTGTTTTAGAAATCCCCTCTTTTCTATCCCTCTCGTTGTTTCTGCCATTTTCCTTTCCTTCCTGTCACCTCTTTCTTGTCTTTTTTCTGTCTTCTTGGTCCTTTTTTTGCCTTTTTTTCCCCAGAAAGATTTAAAAGAGAACAATTCTCTCCCACGGCCGAAGTCGGATGCGCTGAGCCTGACTTGTCAGGCACTTAGCGACAGCGCATACAACGCATTTTTTGCCTATATGACAGACAGCTTTAGTTGCTGTCTGAGCGTTCGACATAGAAGAAGAAGAGAAAGAATGAACAGTGAACGAAGCAGACTAGCCTGAGGGAATCACTGTCTTTCTTGTTCGTGTCACGTTTGTTTCGCAATCAGAAATCTTTGACGTGTAGAAACGTTCATTGTAGACACTATTTTGTGTTGCCGTGAAACATAAAAATACTAGTAAAAATGAACTTTCGTTTAAAAAAAAAAGAGTATTGCGAAATATTTCTTTGGGACACGTGTTTCTGAGTCTTTTTTCGAAAGCACTGATGATGTACAATTTTTGTCTTGTTGAATATGCCAGTTTTCTTTTTTTTTCACACCAAACAGAAGCTCATGACTATCAACGTAATATGGTCGTGAATATTCATGCATTAGTTTCGCAAAACTAGCACATCGTGGGCTCTTTAGAATTGTCAAAACGGAAGCAAAGTTGAAAAAAGTAACTTTGTTACACAGCTATGGGCGTTGAACTAAACTAACCCGAGTCACTTAAGTCTCAACTTTTCAAATGTGTATATGTTACAAGTGACAGACTGTTTCTGAATTATAGAAGATATATTTCGTCTTTCACAATAAAACGGAACGCGTAAAATACACATTTCAGATGTGTTAGAATTTGCTTGAATCATCTGTCCCCGAAATACTCACAAAGTGTATGTTTTATTCACAGAACGGAAGGTAATTATAGGCTTTTGCAGACAGATGATGCTTTCCAAAGACTAGTTGAAACAGTATCTTAAAACACGAGCCCTATATCTTGAAAAATTGTGGGGTATATTCCTCCAGTAGCAATGACCTCTTCTTCAAAATGTAACGGTTACACTGTTTCAGGTTAGCTCTCGCATATACTTAATCTCGCCTACACAAAGGAAGAAGAGTGATAGTTAACATGTCAAGAAAGAAGCAAGATTCCTTCACTAGAAAACCAAACCAAAACAAAACTTTCCTTTCCCGAGAAAGGAACCAGTTACTTTGTTTAGCGACGGCATGACTTGTTAATTAGAAGGCAGTGTTCGGTAAACGTCTTCGGAGATTACATAGACAGGAGGTGGGACGCTTACCGTTGTGCCAGAGGCATGAAAGATTTCTTGTTTTTAGCGCAAAGAAACCCGAAAAAAGTAGGGGGGGGGGAAGAGGTTCAAGGACAGTGCTGGAACATTAGTGGAGGAGAATGGCGGTGTGGCATCAAACACTAAGCAGCTTAGTGTGAGAAGATCACAGAGGATCACAGAGAAGAACTGCTTGTTCCTCAGGCTGTTTATTCACTGGTGTAAGGTTTCTTAGTATGGAAAGCTTGACATATTGACACCTTTGCAATCTTGTGCATGGTAGTTGTATATTATTAGAATTAGTTTTTTCTTAAAAGCATAGCTATGAATCATACTGTCATTTTTATGCTTAGTTTTAAAGGACAGTTAAACATAATTTTTGGGGTGGAAATCAACTGATTTTCTTATGACTTAACAGTACTTTATAAAGTACTTTCTGTTGTAATTGCTGTGTTTAATGTATTGGAACATGTAGGCCTTTTCCAGCCAATCGTATACACTTGCTTGCTAAGCTCTTTCGATGTTTTCAGACTTTTTTTTAAGTTGATGCTACCTGCAGTCTAACTGACCTAGACCTTCACATTGCGAAAATCCATGAACTCCAAGATCAAATTATGAGTGTTGTCACTCATTAAACTTTGAAAACCTGTGGAAGTATGCCTGTACATTTCATGCTGTATGCAGTTGTGTTGATGATTAAATTTCTGAATGCTAAACAAATAGGACCACGCATAAACCCTAGTTCTTCTTTCTGGTTCAACTATCCTAGATTGAAACAGAAAAAAACCCAACTCTGATATTCAATAGGGATCAAATTTGTCCCAAAAGCCACACGCACACACAGAATCACAGAAAGAACAACATTTGCCAATTCCATCGGTAACAACATCAGTTTTGTAATGATTAGATTTTTTTTTAAAGTATAAAACCTTTTTTCAAAAGTTGTGAGGTAAAAATACAACCTAGTTCATAAGGGTTACTTGTTTCAAGAAAAGACAGTTTATAAAAGGAAACGCTGAAGACTATGTAACGAAATGGTACAAAGAAGGAAAGATGGAAATAAGGAAAAAAATGACAAAAAAAGAACAGAAACGAAACTCTAGCAAAAATTCCCAAGAAGCGGGAACACTATTTACACTAAAACAGCCCCTGGCATCCTACCAGGGCCAACATCTCTGACATTCAGCCCAGCTCTGGGTTTTACTGGCCACAAACATCAAACCGCTCTGCTGCCGGCAGTAGGGTCTAATGTCTGTGGATTGTATAAAGAAATGGCCACCTTGTTAAAAAAAGAAAAAAAAGAAACACCAGCAGCAAATAGGGGCATGCCCGAGTTAATTAGACTTGGTAAACTTCCCCAGAGAATGAGAAGGAAGAGACACGTCATCACACTTTTTTTCCACTAGAAGTTAAAAAAAAAATCCTTTCTCGGTCAGAGTCGAAAAATAAAGATAGAGATAAGATCAAAGTGGACAGAAGACATTGCACAGATACAAACAAGCACATGGCAAACGCACTATCGAAAACTTATTAACTTCTGAAGTGAAGAAGCAGCTTAAAACAATAAAGAAAGAAATTAAAACCGGATGGAGGAGCTGTAAATTTTTCAGGTACATCTTGTTAATGATTAAGTTGTTTTTGTTTTGTTTTTCTCTAAACTTATACAGCTTCATATAAAAGACATTGCAGGCAGGACATTCGATATGTCTCTTTTCTTTAAAATGCTGTTGTTGTTTCACATCTTAGTTTACATTTTCCTGCCATGTCTACCTCCCCTTTGCTTCTTCTCCCATTGAAATTTTCTAGAAGGCAGAACAACAACATGGTGGATCGGGGTCTAGAGCTAATGCACTTGCCTCGAAAGCAAGAAGTCCGTGTTCGTTCACCGTTCGTGCCCCCAACTTTTCCCCCATCTACAAGACTATGAGAGGTGGCCTGGGTACTAGTATTTTTAGATTAAACGCAAAACTAAGGGTCCGTCTGCAATACAATTTCAAGGACACGTAAAAGTACCCCTGGCAACAAGAGAGTTGCTCTTTGTAAATTTCGTCAAAGTACCTCTCTGATAGAGAACACATACAGACATGAACAGATAAAACTGATGTGTGTGGCGACGCGCTCTTCCCAGGGAAAGCAGCCCAACTTTCATCGCAGAGAAAGCTTCCGTGACTAAGAGTCTTATATAAATACATTTTTTTTTAAATGAATAATTTTATGGTGATGAAAAAAGCAAACACAAGAATACAAAGTATGTAAGCGTTGTATACTGACAGTGTCGAAAGGTAAAGATATTTGAACTGCATTTAAATCAGTTTTAATTGGTGGAGAGCGGCATTTGAATGTCGCATCCTTTTGCTTCTCTTCTGCCGTAAGCTATTTAACCCTACACCAACTGGTGCAACAACACTCAGCTCTTGAAATGGAAGCAACTGTAAAAGCACACTACAAAGATATACAGACACAAACGCACAGACACACACACACACACATTAACGCACACACACACTCATGCACACACACACACACGCGCGCGCGCGCGCGCGCGCGCATGCACGCACACACACATACACACACGACACACAAAACACACACACAGATACACACACACACACACACACACACACACACACACACACACACACACACACACACACACACACACACACACACACACACACACACACACACACACTACTTACACCAACATCTTGTGTCAACTTATTACCATGTACTTATTCTTCAGTCTCTAAATGTTAAAAAGAGCAAGCTTCCAAGACTGAAGCAGTTTTTCTGTCCACCAGTTTGTGAACTACAACAGACTGATGGAAAGATTAATACTGCAATTTATATTCGTGTTGGTTTACAGTACTGCATGATACAGTCTCCTGTGCCAACAAACATAACAAATGTTTCATCATGTGCTGTTACTGTACAGTTTTCGGAATCTCTCACCATCAACTGTGTGTCTGTTTATCTACCCAAAGGTCCTGATAATGATAACACTGATTGGCTGAGAACTATAAATGACCAACAAAAATGGATTATAGGAGGTGATTTTAACAGCCATTCACCATTTTGGGAAAAAGATTGTATTCACGTTACTTATAACAAGCTTGTTGAAAACATAGTAGATTCACCTTTTGTTTTGCTTAACGATGGGTATTACACCAGAATTCCTGACGTATCAACGCATCGGCCAACTGCTATAGATCTTACATTAGTTTCTCCCAGAATAGCGTTGTTACACTCATGGAAAGTATACGATGAAACATTAGGTAGTGATCATGTTCCTATCTGTATCAAGATAAATGAAAAGTTTAACCTTGCAAATACTGACCCAGACTTCATTCCAAAATATAATTATAAGAGAGCAGACTGGCCCACCTTCAAAAACACATTACAGAATTTAGTCATAACTACATTTAATGATGATAATATTGATACAATGTACAATTCTTTCTGCAATTCTGTTTTAAATGTAGCCAATGAAACCATTCCAAAACTAAACACAAGTGCTACAAAAAATCACTGTAATTTAGGTAATGTATGGTGGAATGTCGACTGTGAAAAGGCAGTTAATGAGAAAAAACGAATGTTCAAATTGTACACTAAAGATAAGTCGAGTGAAAATCACAAGGCTATGAAAAATGCTAATATCAGATGCAACCGAGTAATAGATCAAGCTAAGAAAACTTACTGGACAACATTTTGCAATTCTGAAGTCTCAAGTCATAAGGATACCAAGAAGATTTGGAGACAACTAAACATAATAAAAAATGGCATAAAATTTCCGGATTACCCAATTCAGTTACAAAACAACGTATTCCCTTCTTTAAGGGAAAAGGCTGAAGCATTTGCAGACTCTTTTTCCAACACAAGTAGATTAGATGGCTTATCTCCAGAACAAAAAATCTACAGGGCCCAAAGAGAAAAATTAGTCGATCTTGCCGACCCTGTTCCTGATAACAGCCATTACCTCAATGCTCCATTAACCATCCAAGAAATAAAAGATGCAATCTCATCCTTACCACACAAGAAAACATCAGTTGGAATCGATGCTATTTCAAATGAAATACTCAAACACTTGCAAGACAAGTGGATACACATTCTTTACAAAATTTTTCAAAAATGTTGGGAGAGTGGTGTATTACCACAAGTTTGGAAACAATCAATTATTGTCCCTGTGCACAAAGACGGTAAACCAATAACAAATATGGATAGCTACAGGCCCATAGCACTTACGTCTCATGTATGTAAACTGTTAGAAAAAATCGTTTTAAACAGACTTGTATATCATTGTGAAAAGAATAACATTATTCCTGTGAATCAAGCAGGTTTTAGAAAAGGCAGATCATCTATTGATCATTTAGTAAAGCTGAAAACTCAGGTTAAGTATCAGTTTGCGAGGCGGAAATGTCTATTAGCAACATTTTTTGACATAACTAAGGCTTACGACCAGGTATGGCATTCACGTTTACTTTTTAAACTCCAGAATATTGGTCTGTCAGGGCAGATGTATAGTTTTATCAAAAATTTCTTAGAAAATAAAAAAAATTCAGGCTAAAATAGGTACTACATATTCATCTATAAGATTATTACAAATGGGTATTCCACAGGGTTCAGTTATTGCTCCCATGTTATTTAATATTTTGATGCATGACTTGCCAGACAATCTTTCAAAAAATGTAGAATTGGCTCAATATGCTGATGATATATGTGTATGGATGAAAGTTGCGATGAAAAAGAACACTTCTGCTAGATCTATAAATTATGCTAAAAAGTTGTATCAAAACGATTTAAATGCTATTGCTAATTATATGACTGAAAATGGATTACAACTATCAAGAGATAAAACTCACATGATGTTGTTTAATAATGGAGCAAATCCAATTGAAATGCCTAGTTTTAAAATAAACGGTGGAATTTTACAATATAAACAATTAGTTAAATTCCTTGGAGTTTTTCTAACATCAAAATTAACATGGCATAAACATATTGAATACATTTTAACTAAAGCGAGAAAAAGCTTAAGCATTTTGAAAATTGTCAGTAAACAGCCTTGGGGCCAAGATATTTTCACCTTGTTGCATCTTTCAACATCGCTAATTCATTCAAAATTAACCTTTGCCCAGGAAGTATTTTTTGGTGCCCCAAAATATCTTTTGAAAAAACTCCAAAGCATAGACTGCAGGGCATATAAACTTGCTCTTGGCCTACCTATCCATGCTTCATGTTTTAAAACATACAGTGCATCAGGGGTTTTACCTTTGGAAGATTATAGGAGTGTTGCTTGCAGTAAATTTGTATTAAGAAGTCTGACTGTTCAAAACGATTTGGAATCAGTCATTAATCTTAAGTAAGATAACCATTTTCCAAAGAGAGCAAGATCTATATCATCACATACCACATTGAGAACATACACATCAGATATTTTTACAAAGTCTGGGTTGAATCCAACAGGTAATATAGCACAGCGGGATGTAGTGCCCCCAGTTCCATTCTGGGAACTCAACAGAGCAAAGTTTGACATCGATTATATTGATCTAGCGAAAAAAGACAATATCAATTTAGTGTCTTCTCATGCCAAAATTCATTTGGAAGACAATTATCCCAATCACTTAAAAGTATTCACAGACGGCTCAGTATTAAACAATAACGCTGGTGCTGCTTATATTATACCAGATCTAAAAACTGAAAACCAATTTCATCTTGGAAAAGATATCTCGATATTTTCAGCGGAACTAATCGCAATATTGATGGCCCTAAATTTTCTCGTTAGTTTTCCTAAAATAATCTTTCAGATTCTGTTTTGTGTAGATTCTAAATCTGTAATTCATGCCATTAGTTCCTTGCAAACAAAAGTTAGATCTGAAGTCGTTATTGAAATTTGTCATTTAATTCATGTTTTATCTTTAAAGGGCTCGGAACTAACCTTCTGTTGGATTCCATCCCACAGTGGTTTTTTACTACAATGAAAAAGTGGACATTCTAGCAAAAAAAGGAGCAAAGGGTTCATTGGAGGTGTCACATTTAGTACTCCCATTTTCACTTCAAGAGTGTTATCATATTGTAATAAAATCACAAGAAAAGTTATTTCAGTGCGAGGAAATGAGGCTCGGGTGTTTAGGTGCTCACAAAGAATTACGTAAATTTGAGTCTTTTGTTAAAACACGAGAACGTGATGTATATTGTTCAAAGCAGATTGTTTCCTTAGCTTGTAGATGGAAATTGAATTGCTTTAAGACAAAATATGTTGGAAATGTTTTTTTGCATATGCGGTAATGATATAACAGTAGATCATGTACTAACATGCAGCAGCTTAAAAGGGCATATTCCCGTTTTGATGGTAAATTCTCCATCAGCTATCTTTAACAATCTGTCACTTATGTATGACTTTTTTAGATCGCTGATTCATAGTCCAGTTGGTTTGTTATTGTGATTGATTTGGACTCTAAAGATGCTCTAATCGGATGTTTTTTTGTTGTTTTTTTGTTTGTTTGTTTGTTTTCTTGTTTGTTTGTAAGGGTGTTTTTGTTGTTGTTTTTTTTTTCTTCCCTGTACTGGGTATTTGTATTCTTATTGTTGTTTATCTTTGTTTGGTTTTGGGGGGCGAGGGCTAGGAGATGTTGCTGATTGTAGCTGATTTTTCGCAGTTATTTTTGGGTATGCCCGTTCTTTTTCTGGGAGGGGTATTTTGTGTTTTCTTATGTGAAATTAAGTAACTATTTAGTTATATTTTTCATTGGAATTACTGATTTTGTTAGAGTTTGTTAGAACTGCATTTCCCGTGTTTGCTTACTGTAGTTCAATAGGTTAGTGACAAAAAGGTGTTGGTTTTTTTTGTTTTGTTGTTGTTGTTGTTTTTTTAAAATTTACTTAGCAAGTATTGACTCCCTGAAATTCTTTATCCCATACATTGCCAACCACACCCTCTTTTTCTGACACTCATACACCCACCTACTCCCCCCCCCTTCCCGTCTAATATCACAATTTGTGAAAAGACGTTAAATGAATTTGAACACACACACACACACACACACAACACACACACACACACACACACACACACACACACACACACACTGAGGGGTAAATGAGGGCATTGTAAAATGCATTCTTTTATCAAACTGAAAATCATGAATTAGATTCTGTTAAAAATTAAGCACTGCCTTATTCTGTTACTTTCAAGAACCATTATTTTAGAATGATACAGGATGTTGTGCGATGAAAAAATGCATTATCATAATCATTAACCATGCAACATAGAGACTGAACTACCATTAAAAAATCCTGCATGTTCCTTTCAGTTCTGTTTAGCTTAGCTTACAAATACAGCAGAACTAAGTTTTCAACTGACGCACATATGCGTGCTAATGCAAAAAGCTGGCTTCATCCTACTGGGCATAAACGAGAGCGATATTCTCTCTCTCTCTCTCTCTCTCTCTCTCTCTCTCTCTCTCTCTCTCTCTCTCTCTCTCTCTCTCTCTCTCTCTCTCTCTCTCTCTCTCCTCTCTCTCTCTCTCTCTCTCTCTCTCTCTCTCTCTCTTCTCCCTCCCTCCCTCCCTCCCTCCCTTTCTGTCTGTCTGTCTGTCGGTCTGTCTGTCTATCTATCTATCTATCTATCTATCTATCTATCTATCTATCTATCTATCTATCTATCTATCTATCTATCTATCTGTCTGTCTGTCTGTCTGTCTGTCTGTCTGTCTGTCTGTCTGTCTGTCTCTCTCTCTCTCTCTGTCTGTCTGTCTGTCTGTCTGTCTGTCTGTCTGTCTGTCTGTCTGTCTCTCTCTCTCTCTCTCTCTCCTCTCTCTCTCTCTCTCTCTCTCTCTCTCTCTCTCTCTCTCTCTCTCTCTCTCTCTCTCTCTCTCTCTCTCTCTCTCTCTCTCTCTCTTCACTCTCTGACGTCGTCGTCTCATGTTTCTCCCACACTCCCTCCCTGTGGAATAATCGGGGCATCGTCCTGAAACTTTGATGCAGGCTGTCTTGAGCAAATTGAAGCTGGCATTGCCCATCCTCCCTCCAGACCTTAGATCGCATGACTGGCTATCTTCATGTAAGCTATACCTCGCCTGCCAAGGCTGGCCAACTTGTCCAGCTACAAAAATAACAAAGATGAATTTTTTAACGTGAGGCCATGATGTAATACGTGTTTGTTTTAGTCTCACACTGGGGACTAGAGTTACAGGTTTCGGGGATTTTTTTTATGTGGTAAACACGCTATCTTCCTCTTCCAACTTCCTCCACT
Organism: Stramonita haemastoma; assembly: GCA_030674155.1. Classification (NCBI taxonomy): domain Eukaryota; kingdom Metazoa; phylum Mollusca; class Gastropoda; order Neogastropoda; family Muricidae; genus Stramonita; species Stramonita haemastoma. The sequence continues at coordinate 28,371,959 of CM060320.1, forward strand.
CCCTCAGTCGGGGAGTGGAGGAAGCTGGTTGCAAAATCTTCAGTGGTGCCTCCACGGTCCGCGGGACTACGGGAGAGATGAAAGTAAAGATGAAGGTGAACCACGCTAGAGTACAGAAGAAAATGTCTGTCAGTACACATAAGCTGAGAGATCTAAATGTAACAGAAGATAGACGTTCATGGTTTGATGATGGTGATGGGGGGTGTTGTGTTTAGTTTGGATTGGATTGTGTGTATCGTGTTGTGTGGAATGCATCGGATTATGGTGCATTGTATTGTGTTGTTTTTGGACTGTATTTTGTTTTGTTTTGTACTGTAGTGGTTTTTTTTGTAGTTCATTGCACTGTGTTTTGTTATGTTGTGTTGTGTGTTACGTACACATATTACGTACCGAGTGTATATTGCGTACATATGTTAAGATTAGTGAGAACAAGTTTCTCTGTATGAACTTTTAGCTACTCTCCTTAGGCGGACTGTCTCATATAATGCAGCATGAGGAGAAACGAGAAAGAGGACGACGAGAATGGTGATGATGAAGATGAAGATGAAGATGAAGATGATGATGATGATGATGATGATGATGATGATGATGATGATGATGATGATGATGATGATGATGATGATGATGGTGGTTGTGGTGGTGGTGGTGGTGGTGGTGGTGGTGGTGGTGGTGGAGGTGGTGGTGGTGGTGGTAATGAGGAGGAGGAGGAGGAGGAGGAGGAGGAGGACGACGACGACGACGACGACAACGACAACGACGGCGATGATGATGATGATGATGATGATGATGATGATGATGATGATGATGATGATGATGATGATGATGATGATGATGATGATGATGACGACGACGATGATGATGATGACGAGGTGGAGGAGTAGGAGGAGGAGGAAGGAGAAGAGGAGGAGGATAACGATGCTACTCAACATAGTTTCACTCTGCGTATGTTTGTTTTCCCACACTAATGGCTCATTCCACAGAATTTACAAGCAACAATAATATGTTGCCGAAGGTTCTTTGACGTAATATAAACGTTATTTGTTTTGCTTAGCCAACTTAAATTAACTGTCTCATTCAAAACAGCAGTCCTATGACGAGCCCTTAAGCTTTAGTTGGAAAACGTTGATCTCAGGAAAAAAAGGAAAAAAAAGCCTGAAACCTTTTGCTGTCTAAGCAATGTGTTAATCACGAAACCAAAAATCTACACTATTAAAAACGTAAAGAAAACTATCAAAAAAAAACAAACACGGAAACAATGACAGCAAAAGAGACAGATTTATTAGCAGGCCTGGTTTTGCGTGTGCACTTGTGTTCCATGTTATGGAATCCTTTATCCATTTCTGTTGCTCACTGTCCAGCTAGCCTCAAGAACCATCATTATTAGAGTTAGCTGTCACTTGGAGGAATGCAGAAAACATACATCGTGTTTATTATGGTAACACAATTATTTCTGGTCAGAGATTCGAGAGAAAAAAATAAAAGAATAAGGGGGGTAAAAGCCTAGAATAACCGAGAGAGAGAGAGAGAGAGAGAGAGAGAGAGAGAGAGAGAGAGAGAGAGAGAGAGGAGAGAGAGAGAGAGAGAGAGAGAGAGACAGACAGACAGACAGACAGACAGACAGACAGACAGACAGACAGACAGACAGACAGACAGAGAGTATGAATATCACACACACACACTCACACAGTCGCACAGACACACACATGAAACACACACACACACACACACACACACACACACACACACACACACACACACACACACACACACAGCTCCAATCTTTTAGAAAAATTTTTTTAGAAAGTGTCAACATACGCCACATCACATTGGCTGCCTTGGAAATCACGATCAATGAAAAGTGACTCCACCCAAATCAGCACTATCGACAAAATAACACGACACTTTCCTGTGATGAAGAGAATGCAGGCAGCAAAGTAAAAACAACAACAAAACAAACTTCCACTGCTAATGAGACTAGCAATGGAAATCTATGAAGAGGCAATGTCAGCCGTTGAATGATATCTCAATAACAAATTCAGAAAAGATGTTGTTTAGACTCATATCAAATTCCCTAGGATCAGTTTCAAAATATCTTGAAAAAGAAGGTTGAAGGTCTTTTTAGCAGTAAGAAATTGAAGGATGAACGTCTTACAAAAGTTGCATCCAATTACATTAATTTGAGAAAGAAACGGAAAGTTCCTTTCGGGGCAGACATACGGAGTGAAGCATTTGGCTGTTTTAGCTGTGGAAGAAAAAGGTTGTTAAGACATGAAAGTTAACTTTCTCTGGTTCTGCTCTCATGTTGTCACTTCGTAGCTGGCATGAACCCTTCTTTGTGTAGTAATCATAAAATAAATTTTAGGGACAATGTTTGGTGGTTTTGAATGTAGACTTTCTCATCAACTACTGGAGTTTGGTGATGATAAACACAGGAAAGATCTGTCTGTGTGGATGCTTTGCTTTTGTTCTTTAAAAAAAAATTAAGCTGATTCTAGCTGTGTTTAATTATGGCAATAATTTGATTGCTTGGAACCCCTAACCATGACAGCAGAGATGGAAACAGTTGAGTTGAGTTGATATCTATGTAGCGTAAACGCTGTAATACGTAGATGAATAGGCTAGGAGACTGAGCTTCTAATTATGGACAAAAACGAAACAAACAGAAAATTAAAAGAACTTTTCTGTATTCTGAATTAGTTTTGCTATCCATTTTCAAAATAGACAATGCCATACAATTTTGTGCAAATAAAATGCTATACAAATTGTTTTACGCCAATTGATAAACTTTCATCAGTTTCATACCAAGGCAGTTTATTTCCAAAACCATAGAGGCAGTTTTCGTATTTTTTTTCGCCTCTTTAATAATGAACAGCACATTCCTGATTCTTCATTAGTTAAGACTCGTTTGACACAAGAACACAAGAATCCCGTTCAAGAGCTACAAGAAAAATGACAAGGGTTCCTGCAGGCATCTTCTTCTTGACCGGAAAAGTCTAATTAAATTTTGGGTGAAACCTTAACGAAGCTCTCTCTCTCTCTCTCTCTCTCTCTCTCTCTCTCTCTCTCTCTCTCTCTCTCTCTCTCTCTCTCTCTCTCTCTCTCTCTCTCTCTCTCTCTCTCTCTCTGGTTGCTAGACTTTTCCATGACCATGGACTAGTTTGAGCACCAAACCAAAAAATAAGTGTGCAACGGAAGTATCCTATCCACGTTTATTTTATTTCTTCCAGCTTTCCTTCCGATAAAGCAATCTCAATGCAAGGAAGAAAACCTTGTTCTTAAACAACTCAAAAGCTTTAACAGACAATTTACTGTCTTGTATGCAAAAAAAAGAAAATTTGCACTTCAATCTTAATTTTGTCTCATCCCTCTCATAGTAATAATGAGTGCCTACTTTTACCTAATGTGTTATCAAGAATAATGTTTACTTGGTATTTAGGTTTTTTTATGATGGAATGAATCTTGATTGTGTTTTCTGACCCATATAACAAGGGTAGTGCAGAAAGCTGGTTGTAAAATCTTTAGGGGTGCCCCCACGGTCCACAGGACAACGGGATAGGTAAGGTGAGGAGGGTACCATAAAAGTACTTTTTTCTGATTATTGATGATGTTGGTGAGGGTGTTTACAGCCGTCGTCGTTGTTGTTGTTGTTGTTGATGTTGTCATAGCTAGTTGTAACTGCTGTTCCTATTTATGTGTCATTGTTGATGTTGTTCGGGGAGTGTTGTGGTTCTTGGTAGTTGTGTTACTGCTGCAGTAAACATAGTGTTTTGGCCACATTGTAAACTCTCTTTTGAAAATGAATTGAATCAGTCAATCAGTGTATCATTTATAAGTTAACGAGCATCTTAACACCATTTTTATGTATGTATATTATGTACATTATGTATGTATTATATATATATTATATATGTGTGTGTGTGCGTGTGTGTGTATGTATGTGTGTGTGAGTGTGTGTGTTTATATGAGAGAGAGAGACAGAGAGACAGAGACAGCGAACGCTTTTTTAAACATTAAAACTTACCTACTAATCTAATAAGATTTTGGACACTAATTATTTTAAACTTTTCGTTTTTCCTCAGTTTTTACAATTTTCTTCGGACAAGAATCAACCTATGGTAAAACTTCCCGTAGTGTCAACCTTTCTTGTTTTCACCAAACTTTTTTTTTTTTTAAGTTTGTTTTGATTTTGATTTGAATGTTTTCTCATACCTGTGCTCGCTTTTGTTTTGTCGGTTCACTTTCATCGATCGTTTTTTTTTTATTTATTTTTTTTTTATTTGAGTTGTTTTTGTTTCGGTCTAGCTTGTTTTGGTTTGGTTTAGGGTGGAGCCCTCTCTATTTTGCGTGCGCTAGGATCGGCGCTTCTGGTGCCATGTCAGGGCATTGATCACTGTTTCCAAGGTCTTGTTTTGTTGGCGACTCTCTTATTGGGAAATGGATTTTGCAGAAAATGATACACGCTAAGAATAGGTGTTTGAATTGTTGTTTTTCGTGTTTATTTTGCTGCCCTTGTTGTTGGTTGTTTTTGTTGATGTTGGTGGTGGTGGTGGTGGTGTTGCTGTTGTTGTTTACAGTTATTGTGGTCGCTGTTGTTTTGTGTTGTTCATGGTGTTGCTTGTGGTTAATGTTGTTTGTGAGTCGATGTTGTTGTTTTTGTGGTGTGGTGGTGGTGGTGGTGTGCTGCTGCTGCTGTGACCTTAAAATTTTGTGGTTTTTTTTTTAATCGAAAAAAAAGACATGCATACATCCTTCGTTTACAGTTGCCTTTAGTTACTGAATCATTTATCTCTGCTACTACTTGTCTGTGTCTGTCTATCCGTCCGTCTTTGTTTGTCTAAGTGTTCTCTCTCTCTCTCTCTCTCTCTCTCTCTCTCTCTCTCTCTCTCTCTCTCTCTCTCTCTCTCTCTCTCTCTCTCTCTCTCTCTCTCTTCAAATCAAATCAAATCAAATCAATCAATCAATTCTCTCTTTCACACACACACACACACACACACACACACACACACACACACACACACACACACACACA
>CM060320.1:28392087-28424587 GCA_030674155.1 Stramonita haemastoma
TATTATAATGAAACCGTGGCCTTCTACAATAAAATTGATCAGAGTTCTCTCTCTCTGTCTGTCTGTGTGTCTCTCTGTCTGTGTGTCTGTCTGTTTCTGTCTGTCTGTCTGTTTGTTTCTGTATATGTGTGTGTGTTTGCGCGTGTGTGTGTGAGTGTGTGCACGCGCGCGCGCGCGTGTGTGTGTGTGCGTGCGTGCTTGCGTGTAGCCTTTTTGGTATTGGTTTAACTTATTACATCATTAGATTATAACTTCAAAATTGTTTTCCTAGCTTACTGGATGGTGATGTTTTTATTCCATTTTTCATATAATATGTTCCAGCTAATGTGCGTACTGAACTGATTTCGCACCTTTCTATTGTTTGATAATATTGTGTTTTTTTTCTCTCTCTTTCCTGAATACTTTATCGTCTTCATTTTTTTTTTGTCCGGACAGTAGTTCATATCTTGTTTCTTTTCGTGTTTTTTTTCTTTTTCTTTGTTCTGGTTTGGTTTTTTTGTTCTTTCCTATCTTTGTATCTTTCTACATCTTTTCTACTGTCATCTTTGTGTGTGTGTGTGTGTGTGTGTGTGTGTGTGTGTGTGTGTGTGTGTGTGTGTGTGGTGTGTGTGTGTGTGTGTGTGTGTGTGTGTGTGTGTGTGTGTCTGTGTGTCTGTGTGTCTGTGTGTGTCTGTGTGTGTCTGTGTGTGTCTGTGTGTGTCTGTGTGTCTCTGTTCGCTTGTTATCTATCATTTTTTGTGCGCTGTGTTTTCTCCCTGTCAATTATGATGCTGTTATGACAATGGAACAGCTTACATACAAAGTCTATCAAAGGACTGTGTTCTTGTTCTTATTCTTATTTTTGTTGAACGTGTTGTCGTCGATGTTGTTGATAGCGTGGTGGTAGTGGTGGTGGTGGTGGTGGTGGTGGTGGTGGTGGTAGTCGTGTTGTTGCTGTTGCTGTCGTTGCTTTTTTGTTGTTTCTTGTTTATTTACGTTGCTTTGCCTTGCTTGCTTAGCTAAATCCTGGAGTAAAGAGCTTACAGCTTGAGACAAAAGTCGTGTTGTTGTTGTTGTTGTTGTTGTTGATGTTTGCCGCTGGTGTTGATGTTTGCCGCTGAGCGTGTTTGCTTTTGCTGTTTTATATAGATGTGGTTGTCGTGGATGTTGTTGCTGCTGCTGCTGCTGCTAGTAGTTTTGTTGTTGTTGTTGTTGTTGTTGACTTTGTTGTTTGTGGTGAATTCTTTAAGTTGCTTTTGTGTCCAAATTTTAGAACATGATTGTTTGAACCCCTGATCAAAGTATCATTGAAACTGAACTCACATCACTTCATACTTGAAATTGTTTACCGGATCCGTTTTCGAGCTTAACAAAATGACTAGATTACGTTTTTTGCACAATTTTACTTGTTCTTTTTTTATTCTGTTTATGCTAGTGTCTCGAGGATAATGGAATAAGCACTCATGTGCTTTCTTACATCCAATCCCCATGTGTATACAGTCTTTTTTTTGTAAATTCTGTCATCTTTGCCCACCGGCACACAATGGCGTACTCTTTCGAAAAGCGGAACAGGGTTTAACGTGTGCTCAAGATGTTCTGCACGCGTTCGCAAACAGGGTCTCGGTTTATAGTCTCAGCCGAAAGACTTTCGGGGAGAGTGGAGTCTGCACTGATGTTAGTTCCAGTGGGAAAATCCCCTCGAACAGAATTTGAACCTTGTCATTACCTTAGCCTGTTTATTTGCCTTGACTATACTGGTTTCTATCATAGTATATGACGCTCTCCTCAATGCAGATTTTGTCAGCAACAAACTGATGCCAGGTGTTTTTTTTCTGATAATAAGTACGCTTCTAAATCACAGTATCGCTGCTATCATTATTTTTTTTTCCCCGATCTCTTCACCGTACCATTTTCCCGGTTTATTAGTTTGTGTACAAGATTGTAATTTTCGGATGTCTCCTTGTCAAGGACATGTGTCTTATTGTTTTGTACTGTTTTTTTTTAATGTGCAAAATGTGTGCTTGCACAAGGTTTTGAGAGAATGTTCTTTTTTTTTGTTCTTTGCTTTGTTTTCTTCTCTCTCTCGAAACAAACACCTAACCGCCAGATCTTAGCTAGGAAGCAGATGATGTATTATTTTGGCTCATGTTATAAATCATGGAGCTAACATTTGCTCACTTCCTTGTCGTTTTGTTTAGTAGAGTTTTCATTTTAATTCTTTTTCCTGCGCGTGTGTTATGGGTTTCTGTCTCTTTTTCTGAAAGAAAATTCTCTTGGTTTGTTATTAATCTGTCTCTTTGTCTCTATCTGTCTCTCTCTCTGTCTCTTCCTATGTCTCTGTCTTTCTGTGTGTGTGTCTCTCTCTGTCTCTGTCTGTCTCTCTCTATCTCTCAAGCACTTGAGTGCTTATTCCATTATCCTCGATATAAGAGAATATGTAAAATTAAATGAAATAACTAAGAAAGCAGCTAGCTTAACACGTAGGTAAACACACACGTGACTGCTCACACTCACGCGCGCGCACGCACACACACACACACACACACACACACACACACACACACACACACATACTCTCACACACGCACACACACATACACACACACACACAACGCGCGCGCGCGCGCGCGCGCGCCACACAACACACACACACACACACACACACACACACACACACACACACACACACACACACACACACACACACACACACACAGAGGTACACTTGCAACGCACTTAGAGAAAAAGACAGAGAGAGGGAATGAAAGCAAGAAAGATTGAGAGTGTATAGGAACAGACAGAGACTGCGACAGAAAGACAGAGACAGACACAGAGAGAGGCAGAGAGAAAGACATACAGCAAAGACTATGAAGACAAAAAACTGCAGAATGGACATCCAGCGCCCATCCCAGTGTTTACGCTCTTACTATCTGTTTGGCAAAAGAAAACAACCCATGAGATGTACGTCACAGACTGCGGAAAAAGTACAGACAAAAGTGTCAAGGCTGGCATAAAAAGGATAAAAACAATGGACTGGGAGGACAAGAAAACAGGAAAAGAAACGAAAAACAATATTCTGTTCGGGAGCTTTGAAGAAAGTAAGAGTACTGCTTCTACTGAAAGATACAGCAGCGTTTGCAAACTACCCTAAGAAAACCTGACCAAATCTTTAGTATTTGTAGAATAGAGTTTATTCAAGTTAGTGAATCTTCCCCACGCTACGGATATTAGCTGACGGTATTTAAGCTCTCTTATCCCATTATTTGCAGGTACAATAATTTCGGAGGTACAATCTTATTTGGGAGTGCAATTGCAGTTTAAACAACTAGGGAAAATGAAAGAAAAAAACACTGAATATGCATGTAATGTTTTTTTCATCCAAATTACCTTTTGCTTGTAATAAAACATTTATTCAGCAATCAAATTAATGATACATTTTTTTTTCTTTTGGCAGGTGACAGTCACACGTGAGAAAGATCTTGTCTGCATACTTCAGTGAACCAGAAGGTTTCAAAGTCAAAGAAAACACTGAGCCTTACAGTGAAGCTCACATCAGAAAACACATACGTTGGATTCATTTTCATCAGTGGATACTGTCCTGATGCTGCAAAGAGATGCATTCATACACAAAACTCTATGAATAATGCAGCTTGGTGATTGAAAACTTTGAGGGATTTACTCTGGATTATTTCCTGTTGTGGGTACAATTTTAAATAATTTTGCATTTTTTATTCAAAGATACTCGAGTCAAGTGTGACATTTTAAGCTTAAAGTTACCACTGCGAAGTGGAACCCTTGTTGTGAGATCCAGATAGGATTAAAACTTAAGAAACAGCAGAAACAAGCCCAACTTTTAGTTGGACTAACTAACTGCAGCATCTACAACTTACAACAGTATCGTGAAAGAGCGATAGCAGTCACACACATTATTCTTTATTCACATTTAACGTCAGTGCATAGTTAAGAGACACAACACACATTCTCTCCGGAGTTAAGGAGAAACAGTAACAACACAAACGGCAACACCAAAGAGGACTTCTAGACCAGCAACTGCATCAAGCAACCCATAACCAAGCAGCAACAGTAACAGCAACAACAACACCAGCAACAACAACAACCAAACAACTCACTTACACACCCCTACCTCCTCTTCACTCACCACCCTCCCCCCACCCCCCACACTCACACCCCCCCCCCCCACACACACACACACACACTCTCCCCCCCCACACACATAAACCCCCAGAACCATGGGAGCTCACCACAGCAAGAAAAAGGCCCGCAACCTAGCCGCCCTGGAGCGAGGCAGCAGCAAGAAGAAGTACCTGCCGGCTGCTAACGGGACCTGTAACGGCCACGATGGGGGCGCCACCATCGAGGACAAGGCCGCCCAGGAGTTACCGCCCTTCACCGACCACCAGAAGGAACTGGTGGTGAGCACTTGGAAAGTAGTACAAGAGGACATCGCCCGCGTGGGGGTCAACCTATTCATGAAGTGAGTCTTTGTCCGTCTGTTTTTCGTCCATGTTGTTGCTGTTGTTGTTGTTGTGGTTGCGTGCTTATTGTTCGTTTTTGTTGTTGTTTGTGTTGTTTGCGTTGTTTGTCAGTTTTTGTTGCTTGTTTGTTGGTGGTCTCGTTTGTTTGGCTGGTTGGTAAAGAAGGGAATTCCCTGGATGAGGTGGACGTCTTCATAAAGTGAGTCTTCGTGGAATGTTTTGTAGACTTTTGTTTGCTTACTTTGGTTGGGTTCTTTTTGTCTGTTTGTTTCTTGTTTGTTTCTTTCTTTCTTTGTTAGTTTATTTGTGTTGAACCCCCCTTCAGTAGGGATCTTGGATGTTGGAACTGTTTCAGGTGGAACTGCTGTATTGGCAGTCAGTGTTGAGGGGTTTTGTGATTGTTTGTAGCTTTTTGTTCGGAGTAATTGCTCAGTTGTCATAACGCTCGCTCTCCCCAAGTATATAGATTCAGCAGCGTAAAGCATGGTCGCCTTATATATGGGTGACTGTTCATGCACCGTGGCTTTCGAACGGTCCTCCAATTCGCCCATTTGTTAATGGGTACCTTGTCTTTTTAGAGACAGGGAAGGTAAAGCAGCTGAAGAGAGAATATCACCACCCTCAAATTACTGGCACCTAGAGAAGCTGAGGTCTCCATGCTCCCAAACGACTATATAGTTTATAGTATCACCTGTACCTTTTAACTTTTGTTTGGATGGAAGTTTTTATTTCTGTTGTTGTTATTGCTCTTATTGTTGCTGATCCCGCCCTGCCATAAAGGGATAATAGCTGGGGTTTCTTATCTTATTGTTAACGGTTATTTGTTTCTTTGGTGTTTATTTTTTGGTATTTGTCTTCTTCCCAAAGTAGCAGTAAAAGTCAGGGCTGTTTTTTGTGTTGTTGTTCTTTCTACTGCAGCTGTTGTGGCTATTGCTATGACTGTTTGTTTTATTCGCAAGTAGGCCCCAAAACAAGATTGTGTTATTTGTAGATGATGCTGCTGCAGTCGTTTATCTATGTCTGTTGTTGTGAAAATAACAACGGTGACCATTATCACGGTGATGATGATGATGATGATGATGATGATGATGATGATGATGATGATGATGATGATGATGATGATGATGGTGGTGGTGGTGGTGGTGGTGGTGGTAATGGTGGTGGTGGTGGAGTTGATGATGAAGCTGATGATGATGATGATGACGATGATGATTGCGATGATGGTGGCGAGGTTACTGCTGTTGCTAACGTTTCTGTTATTGATGCCTTTGGTGCTATCTATCCTCCTTATATACAAATCCTTGAAGTATCTTCGATGTCACTGTCGCAATCCTAGAGGGATTGTCTGTATATACCCCCACTCACTCCCACGCTAACTTCCCGACAACAGCAGCAGCACAGATCACATATGTCAGACAAGTTTAAATCTTTACTGTCCAGAAAAGAAATCAAAACCACCCACCCAAAAAGAAATCAATTCAAACTTTACTTTATGCAATCATTGTTTTTAAGTTTTTTTCCCGCCCCTCTTCCTAAACGGTTCTTAGATATCCCAAAAAGGAGCGGCTTCTACAGTCCAACTCACCTATAAACTCACTTCCATAAGCTAACAATGTTACGATGCCTCCATGAAAGTCCAGATTGGAGAATCCGATCCTGACGCCACGCTTTGCCCCTGGTGAATTGTTGTGCTGTGCTGCAGAAGCTACTTAGAGTAGAATGAAGCGAAATGGGTAATGGGAGGGAGAATGGGCCATAAGGGAAGGATAGTGAAACAAGGGTGAAGGAATACGGACAAACGTAAAAGGAAGAGGGTAATGTTATTGGGAATGCTCTACCAGTTCTCGTGAAACAAGCCACGTTCCAACGAAGTTTCCTAACTGCTAAGGGTATAACAAGGAATCTACTACCGGAGAATGTAATCTGTGCGCTCATGCACCCAAACGTGAGCATAGACGACCACACACAGAAAAAAAAGAAAAAGAGCCCGACATTTCGTTAGGCGTTTTCCTTCCTTCTCTTTTGGTAAACCAGATGGGCGCACAACAGCTAAGACGAGAACGGTGACCCCTCTTAGCTTCTTCAGCGAGATACAAACTCTTTAAGACTCCAGTTAGTCTGACATTTAATTCCTCACAGACATTGCCCACTGCCGACCGAAAACCTAGACTATTCTCTGATAGCCAGCCATCAATAGCAGCACAAGAAAGTGGTCACCAGCATGCGAACGTGCAGAGGAGAGGGAATGAGCGACAATTCCGATTCCATGCAAATCTTCCAAATCGGATTGTGTAAGCTGTGCTGAAATTCAAGGAATACACAAAGAATGCGTACGCGTGCGCTCGTGCACACACACACACACATACACGTGCACGCACTCACACACAAATAAACACACACGCAGACGCGCACACAGACACACACACAAACACACACACACATATCAAGACTTATCAGAAACATTCGCATGAGACTAGAAACCAAGGCCCCGTGTGCGAACGCTCGTAGAACTTCTTATGCACACTTTGAAACCCCGTTCCGCCTTTCGAAAGAGCAGGCCATTGTGTGCTGGTAGGAGCGGTTGACAAAATTTTTTTTTTTAAAAACAGCATGCACACAGGTGTCGTGTTGAGGCACCATCCCTGAGGAAAAATCGTGGAGCTGGGAGTCCCCAGGGTGGCTCAGGGCTGTAATATATATATATTATATATATATATATATATATATATATATATATATATATTATATATATATAATATATATATATATATATATATATATATATATATATATATATATATATAATACATACATACATACATACATACATACATACATACATACATACATACATACATACATACATACATACATACATACATACATACATGTACATTATATATATATTGTTTATTATATCTTTTATTTATTTTTATATATCAGGAAAAAAATAATGGGTAGGCGCTGCACTTGTGGCGACGCACTCTCCCCGGGGAGAACAGCCCGAATTTCAGGCAGAGAAATCTGCTGCGACATAAAGTGGTATAAAAAACAAACATGAATGCAACTGAACTGTGTGATCCATCGCGGTCATTCTGCAGTTCCTCTCTTTTTCTCTTTTTCTTTGAGTGAGATTGGGGGGGGGGGGGGGTGCTGAATTTATTCGTCATAAACAAATATCATATAGTTATCTAGATGTTTATAACAATCAGTCTCATTCGGATAAGACTGGAAACCGTTGCCCCGTGTGCGAGCGCATGCAGAACATCTTGCGCACACGTTAAAACCCTGTTCCGCCTTTCGGAAGAACAGGCTGTCGTGTGCCAGAAGGGGCGGATGACAAAATTATTTTTTTAAAAACCAGCATGCACACAGGTGTCGTGTTTAGACACCATCCCTGAGGAAAATCCGGGAGTTGGAGTCCCAGGGCGGCTTGGGGCTGTATATGGCAACGTTCTGGTGGCTCCTGCGACGGTACTGGAACCATTCGTATCGGTCATTGCCTTTCCAATGAGGGCGGAGGGGGGAGGGGGTCTGCTGCATGGGTAACAGTTTGCCCTTCATACTTACTTACCCTGGCTTTGCGCTCTAAAGACTACAGCGCAACTCCATAATCTTCCGAGACCGATGGGTGCCTTCTACTATAACAATCATTGATAACCTTGTTTTCCTCGACATTTCGACCAAGGCTTCACATTGTCTCTACTTCTTTTTTTTTTTTTTTCTGATCTCATTTCTCTGAGTGTTTTTAGCGTTGTTGCCGTATGGCTGTCATGTCTTTGTCTAGGAACTTTTTTTAAAAACTATTATTATTCTGCTGATCATTGTTATGACCCGAGATCGTGTGTGAATACGACAGCACCTTATCTTTTTTATAATGTGTGCTTGTCTTTGTTGAACAGTCGACTTTTTGTGTTTATTTTCTGAGAGATAAACTATGGAAAAAGTTGGTCTTATGCATTCGCGACAGATTTGTATACCAGTATCATCTAATGTGCATACTCTACACAGTCATTCATGCATGGGACTCTGAACAAAGACGTGGTAAAGATTTCTTTATGGTCATTTTTTGTGATACTTTCAATCAACATAATTATGACAAGGTTTTTTTTCTAGTGGAATAAACTGTTTTATTCAGATATGGGAACAAACATTGAAAATAATAAAGCATTTTCATTCAGATACTTTAATATCTCATAGACAAAAACAATACAGGCAGGTTACAAGCCATACATAAAAATAGTAAACACCTAAACATAGTATCACGGATATATTACACAACACAAGATCCGATCATCTGTAAACACCCATAGCATACAGCAATAAAAAAGCACCTGCAACTCGGCAATGCCTCAGCCAGTTATAAACTCGCCAAAGTAAAATCATACTCTTGTGCGCATCAGTATGCCCACGCATCCACACACTCACACATGGGTCTCTTACGCGCTCAACACAACACACACACACACACGCACACACCACACACCACACATACACACACACGGAACATTTGCACACATGCGCACACATTTTTATTACATAAACCTAGCTGTTATAACATGTATGATAAGATTATTTATATTATCAATTAAACTAATTCTCTATTCTATTAAGTTATTGAACTCAAAAAAACACACACAGTACGCATTTTTATGATATAAACCAAACTGTTCTAACATGTTTGACTTAACATCCATGAACTAAAATACGTTGTCCATTAAAATATTGGACACATTTTAAAATAATAAAAGTTAGCCTTTGGTATCATGGCAAGTTGTCCCGAAGTTTTTAATTTTGTTCTATTAATTTTCAGCTGCGAGCCGGCTACCAACCCTAACTCCAGCTTTTTTTTTTTTGGCTGAAGGGGGAGGTAGGCTTTTCCCAATGCCTGACCAGCAGTGTCACAATGACCGACTAACCGACTTTGAATGCTCACATCTTTTGAAATAGTTCAGACCACATTGTTCAACCCAATATGCTTTTAAAAGACAGAGTGACAAAAAGCTCAACTACAGCCGTGTTATCTTTACAGCCAGAAAGTACTTACATCCCATGTAAGTATGTACAAGATATCAGCTTGTAAGTTGTGCAAACCTTGGTATTTTTCTCATTAAAATAGTCAGTCAGGTAGTCAAGTGCCAGTGGTGTGTGTTCACCACCTAAACATCTTTCAGGCACACAATTTTGTAGAAGGCTGCCATGACATGACAAAATGGAAGCAATACTGATCACAGAAAACGTTTTTTGATCTTCTAAAGGGAGCACGGAACATTTTCTCCATTCATTTAAAAGCGAAAATATCTGCATGCTGCAGTCAACTGGGTTTTCCAGTTCACTTTCCATGAGAATTAAATTAACTGGAAAGTAGCTTCAAATGTGTATTTTAAAATCATCTCTCATCTTAAAAGTTATTACTTTAGGATCAAAATTGTGTGCCTTATTTTAAAATATAGGGGGAGGGGGCACCAAACACAGTGACAGATATTAACTGCATAATTTAAACAAGTCTGCCACATACAATACAAATTTAAGACTTTCACACAAAACGGACCATTTAAAAACGTATTTAAGCCACGACATTCAGATTGTTATAAGACATGATGCAGGCAACAAGCCAATTAAATACACCATCCATCTGAAGGTGAACAATAATTATGGGCATGGCAATGCTTGGAATGTTACATGCAACAAAACCAGTCACACAACTGCTGAGATAAAGACAAAAACATTCAGGCCTACTCCATTACTGATAAAAACGTACATGCAGAACCACCTCGTAACTCATTCAAGAAAGGGCAATATTATGCTTGGAGGAAAATTAGAGTTTTACTATGTCACATTTATCAAATCAAATCTCACATCTATCAAACCAAATCAAATCAATTTTTTATTTTCAGATGGTACATTGAATAAGCATTAATTTGCTTTTTTTCATCAAGCCATCTATCTATAAAAAAAATAATAAAAGCAGAAAAAAACCCTAACAAACAAACAAGCACAAAAAGGGAACCAAAACTTTCAGCAACATTAATCAACTAACTTGATTTCAACTGCCTTAAAAATAAAATATGCTGATAGATAATACAAGCAACAACAATAACAACAAAACTAAGAAAAAAAACACTCAAAAGTCACACACACACACACACACACACAACCACACACACACACGCACACACACACACACCAGATATACACACGGTTCGCGCGCTCATCCACACAGTTTTTTAAAAAGCATATAGTGTCAAACAAACAGCTTATATCAGTTACAATGTCACCAATACCATTATTTAAGACTTAAGAAAAAATCCACGAGATGTCAATAAGCAATGTATGTCAGATTACAACATCTGCATATTTCAGTTCATACTTTATATATTAGAAGGAAGAAAAAGAAAAAAGCAACAAACGCAACAATACCATATGATCATACCCGTCACCGCTGAGAGGAAATAACATAAACACTAACAAACATACAAACAAAGCAACAAAAAACACAGAAACAAAAACGAAACAAAAAAAGAAACAAAAACAAAATCGGGGAGCGGGGGTGGGAACGGATGGGGAGGGGGTATCGAGGAGGAAGGATAAAAACACAAACAGCAAACAGAAGAATTATAGTACTGATTTATGATTACATTAATAAATAAAAATCCCTACACATACGAACAAAAACAACACACACACACACGCACGCACGACGCACGCACGCACGCACGCAGCACGCACGCACGCACGCACCACACACACACACACACACACACACACACAATTATAGGCCTTAACCACTAAACAATGTAATATAAATGTAATAGTGCTAATAGTCCCATTAACAAAATTTATACAAATATGTAAAATTCTCAAACCGTTTATACTGAAACTATTGAACTGGGTAAGAAAAAAGGCATGAAAAAATATCTCCAATCTAGTCATCAGATCAGTGGTTTGGTTTTCTCCTTTTGAATTTGCAGAATGTACACGTGTTTACATACATCACTAATACCCTAACCTGTTCATAAATTATTTTTTTTTAAAGCAACAACAAAAAACTATTAAAAAAAACAACAACATTTCTCCTCCTTTTCCCTCTACTACATACATATATAGCAAGCAAAGTGTAGATTTTTCAATCACAATAAACCACACGTGAAAGACTTTTAAGGTGAGCAGAGAGTACCAATATCTTTAATCTAGAGTTACTACATTTACTGTTACTATGCTTGCTGTTTATGCAGGAAAACTGTGAAAAGCAACCTAATGGTGGAAGAGAAACCACACAATAAACTCGTGTCCCTTACAGCTAGGGAACAGATAAGCCCAATACAGGCAAACGCTTCAGGAGCTAAACTATTAAGTTACTACAAAAAGTAACGAAGGGCAATATTGGAATGTTTTATAAGTAGAGTTGGCTATACCGCCATTGACAGTTCCCGCATTCTGCCAGATACAATGAAAAGAAACTTCTCTTTGTGTTCAGTACTTCAAATAAAGTAATCCAAAAATTAAGAATGAAATAACCCAACTCTCCATAATCGGGTTCGAGAAAGCTATAGTAAATGTTTCCATACACAATGTTAATATCTGATTGAAAATGAGAAACTAGTAAAGCAAGTACTTTTAATACAAGACATCGGATTCAAGGAAGCTATAGTAAATGTTTCCATACACAATGTCAATACCTGATTGAAAATGAGATAACTAGTAAGAGCAAGTACTTTTAATACAAGACATCGGATTCAAGGAAGCTATAGTAAATGTTTCCATACACAATGTCAATACCTGATTGAAAATGAGATAACTAGTAAGAGCAAGTACTTTTTATACAAGACTGACTGTCCAGCATTCCTTAGTGAAATGTATTTTCTTTAGTAAAGTTTACAGCACACAAAAAACAACAACATTCATACAGCTAAATGTTTCGTACAACTGCATTTTTACAGTCTACGACCAGCCGCTAAAACAAATCCACACATGCTCAATTTTTTAGCTTTACACGACCCATCTTATATGAAAGCACAAATTTTAGCAAGAAGGGCTGAAATAAACCAAACTGGTACCACACTGCATTATCAGTGATCTGCTAGAATACATTTATTTCACAACATTTGGTTCAGTGGAATTTTGGAATATACACATTTCAAGTGATGTTTCATACTTGCAGCAAAACATGATCAAAACAGGTACAGTAGATAGGTTGGACAATATCACAAAAGCCAACAAGAAATCATGCAGCAATTAGCCATGATTGATGTGAAATCTGTCATTTTAGTCTTGCCGATGCAACAAGTTTTTCTGTGGGAACTCCAATCTCGTTTCCTTATTTCATATTAAAAAATCTTTTTTGTTGTTCATCTCTGTCTGTCTGCCTCTATTAAAAAAAGTGGCATTGAGGTTCCTAAACTTTTTCCATTTTATTTCCTTTAGAGATTTAACTAATAAAAAAGGGCTGTGATTACTAAATTTGCGCAGACAAATAGAAGTCAAAGACTTGTGAGAGATGCAAATGGAGTAGTCTATCAATGAGCTGGGAGTGCTCTGATCTGGGTAGCAAGCACGTCTCTAAGCTACAATATAAAAAAAGGAAAAAAGACAGAAAAATAAGGGACCAGGACACATCAATAACATACCTGTAATTATTTAAATCTACGTATAACAATAAAGGCAAACATTTATCATTTCACATTTTGCAGAATAAGATGTAACGGCAAAAGTGTTCCCATAGCCTATGTGGTCATTGGAAAGGGAGATAACAGATCTCAGCTTATCTAAGGAGTCAGCATAGTGAGGCCAGCGCCCATCTTCTCTCCATCACTGCATCTTTCCTGCCCCTAAAGAGAGCAGGTACCCATTTACAGCTGGGTGACTTTCAAAGCCAAAACGCGCTAAAAAGGTTACTCATCTGCTTGGTAACCATGTTCAATGCTGCTTAACCTTAGTTTGGGTAAAGTAAGTGTTCTGATCACTGAGCTATATCATACCCTAATAACTAAGGGGAAAGAAATAACTCGAGTTTTAAGATATATTCCAAACATTTTCAGAAATTAAATACCCTAACATCTGTTTTAATTTTATATTCCAATCCTTCTTACACCTCCAGCCTTTAAAAAAGCAATGGCAAGTTTTTAAAGCCAGTGCTGGTTACATAAGCAAATCTAGCTGTTTCTTTAAACTACACAGACATACAGAGTTTTAACTTCATGTTATGTGGGTAATTGCTATTCTCCACTTACCTCCACCCCCAAATATAAAACCACATACACAAGGGTGTGTAACTTTTGGGTAGGCTGCAGAATGTAACCTACACTGGTGATGATAAATACCCATTCTGTACATTTACCCGTCACACAAATCCTATGAAACATGCCCCCACACAAACACACACACACACACACAAACGCGCGCGCACACACACACACACACACACACACACACACACACACACACACACACACACACACACACACACACACACACACACACATGCCTGAACACTGTCTACCCTTCCTTTTTCATAACGCCCCATTTCTGTTAAGCATTATCACAATTTTCCAGCACCTTCCCCGAATAATTAATAATGTATTCTGAACCCGGTGCCTCCTACTCCTGTTTTTAGATAAACTTCTTGCTAAAATGCACCCCTTCAACTGATTATTCCAGCATGCAATCTAAACCCAACACACTCCTACTTCAGTTTTTAGGTACACTTTTTTTCTAAAAGGCTCCCCACCTCTACCCACCCTTGAAGCTAATCAGTTTTCATGTCCCCTATCCCCATCCTTAGTCTTTACACCACCTTCCCCATCACTATATACCAGAAAATTATAACACTCATCCCCCTTCCTTACATCCTCTTTCGAAAAATTCTCACCCCTTCTCCTACCACCTTCCAAAAAAAGTTTAGCCACTGTGTCAGCATATACCATTATCCATCTGCCTTTTGTGTCCACATGTGGGGCCAAGGTTAGTGTTGAGGTTATTGTTAAGAGTTAGTGTTAAACGTTAATAGCGGGTAAGGGATGTCTGTCAGATGGTCTGTCTGAATGTTAGAATTCATGTGGACACAATAGCAGGTCGAAAACAGGTATGTAGCTAAAGACACAATGTTACGCACACTTTTAAACCTGGACCTTGTTTCAGACCAGTAGGCCATCGTGTGCCGAATGGAACGGATAACCACGGACACCCAGGGACTGGATGGAAAAAGCAAGCGAGAAAGTATTCAATTATCCTTGAAATAAAAGTTTAGATAATAAATAAATGCTCTGTAGCTTGCAATAGCACGAAGCTTTAAATTAGAATCACCTTAAATTAGAATCACCAGTTCTATCAAAAGCCAAGGCTACGCATTGGACATTAGCGTCCACAAATTTCTGGTTAAGCTGTCAAAGTATTTCAGGATTCAAGCATTTTTTAATCCCTTGAAAAATGAGCCCTCCAAAAACCAGGTAAAATCTACCCTTTCCCATCCTTGCCTATCCTTTCAACCTCATGTCTCCTTTCCACAACTATCCCCTTCACACACACACACACACACACACACACACACACACACACACACACACACACACACACACACACACACACACACACACACACACACACACACACACACACACACACACACACACACACACACCTCACGCTCACACAACACACACACACGCACACGTAGAGTACACACACTATACAACACTAATGTTTTGCTAAATAAATCCTATAAAATAAAAAGCCAACCCTACAACTACCATAACATTTGACTGATGTCCTTGATACTACACAGGAATGGTATACTCCTGGCAAATTATTACACACCTTTCCTACCAATACTGGAAAACATGTAGCCAATTCTACCCACACACAATTTATGAAATACCCCGATAGGTTAGTGGTAGTTAAGTACGGATTTCACAACAGCAATGAATAATCCTGATGGGGATATCTTCAAAAAAATATTTTTTTTTTAGGATTTTTGAGAAAGTCCGCTACTTTAGGCAAAATCAAAACCTATTTGATTATTTTCCAATTCTTTTTTTACATAGGTATTTGCCATTTCATTTCCCATCGACCATTTAGGTTATGGAACACATTTACCTATTTTCTAATGACTGAAAAATATTCTCATAAACATTGAAAAGCATTGCCATATAGCATATCAACCATGAGCATGAGCATCAAGAGACATTAACAACGATTTTTATTGGATAGAAAAAATTACTATATATCTAATTTTGCCATCCCCTTTTCGTTGATACATTGTACACTTTCTCTTCTTGAGAAAACCTTTAGCACATTTCCAATAGGCATTGATCGGCTACTCTTTTGCCACCTTGCCACACATCGGGGGGGGGGGGGGGGTAAAAGTTCAAGAGTAATCTGAAAAGGTTTTTGAAAGTTTTTTCTCTCCAAAAGGCAGCATCTTTTTATCACAAAGTCTCAGTATGAACTGTATCTTTAAAAAAAGTATATAGCCAAATATCTATTACATATACTCATACAAAACCAATAAATAAATTAATAACACATCTTATTCCAATCTATCACACTTCTGTTCCAACTTGAGCTTAAATTGTTTCAAGGGCTTTTGCATCAAAATATCGATATTCTCTAGGAAAAAAAAATATATATATTGATACTTTTGGTAGCCAGTTTTCTAAAGCTTACACCACATTGAAATCAACCGAGTCTTGTGTCTGAAAAATCCTAGATTCAGACAATCGTTTTTCTGTTATCGATCAAACATTGCTGAACTTATTCTGTGTCCCTCTACCTTCATAAACCGATGTTAATGTCAAAGCCGAAACCAAACACTTTTGAAAATGGTGGCACACATTTCTGCTGGAATGTCACAATAGTCATCACAAAACTACTTACACCAGTTCCACAGAATTGTTAAGAAAAACATGTCAGGATGGGACGATTCCAACGAAAAACCTCTTATGTAGTGGCAGATATCGGGAAAGGAGTAAGCTGGTGTATAGTATGATACAGGCAGTTCAATGTCAATACGAAGTGTTGAATCGTCACCATGGTCAGACAATTCAATTTGAAAGGAACCCTACCTGGTGATAAAAGATATTTAAGCCACTGTAAAAGAACAAACTTTTGAGTATGAGACCACACCTTTTATCCCAAATATAGTTTATGATAGGTCTTTAGCACGACTCTGTGTGTGTGTGTGTGTGTGTGTGTGTGTGTGTGTGTGTGTGTGTGTGTGTGTGTGTGTGTGTGTGTGTGTGTGTTGTGTGTGTGTGTGTGTGTGTGTGTGCGCACGTGTTGTACGTGCGTACGTGTGTGTTGTGATTTTTTAAAAGTTACCTTTGAATGAACAAGTATAAAATGTAGCTATCTTGTGTCTTTTGAGACGATTCGTATCAATATGCTTGTCAGTATTGTAATTGCACTTCATGGGATGATTACAGTGTTTTTGACTTGACTGGACTGGACTTCACTGGACTCCAACCTCCACAGTAGTTCAGGACTGGTCTTCAGCCTCCAAGCCTCTGAAAGCAGTTAACAGATAAAGAAAAAGGAAATTGAGGCAGGGGTCCGGAGGGAGAGGGAGACAGGGAGAGAGGGGGAGGGGAATAAAAAAGACAGACCGAAGGAAATGGGAGAGAGGGAAAGATAAAGAGAAAAAAAGAGAAAGAGAGAGATGGGGAGAGAGAGAAGAGAGAGAAGAGAGAGAGAGAGAGAGAGAGAGAGGAGAGAGAGAGAGAGAGGAGAGAGGAGAGAGAGGAGGAGGGGGAGGATGAGAGAGGAGAGGGAGAGGAGGGTAGAGGAGAGAGGGAGAGAGAGAGAAGAGAGAGAGAGAGAGAGAGAGAGAGAAGAAGAGAGAGGAGAGAGAGAGAGAGAGAGAAGAGAGAGAGAGAGAGAGAGAGGAGAGAGAGAAGAGGAGAGAGAGAGAGAGAGAGAGAGAGAGAGAGATGTGCAGACAGGGAGAGAGTGCAAAATTTTCTCAACAAATTAAGACCGATCTAAAAAAATGGATTTCGCTAAACAACGGAAAACTCTTTTCTGTAATCAACATTACTGAAAATCCAATACTGTTTACTGTAAAATTACTCATTTAAACATAACACTTTGAAGCAAAGTAAATTTATATCTGCTTTCTTATAATGAAACAATAACACTTTTTAAGCTGAAGTGTAAGTCATTTGTTTCAATTTCTCCGAAGATGAAATTTTTTTATCATTATCTTGACACGCTGTCACAAATTTCTATTATTAGGTTTTTGAGGAAGTTACCCTTAGCTGACTTTTAAACAAATCTGTCATTTTAACACATCAGTCACCAAAATTGTCTCCACACTAAACAATGTATTTCTTGAACAACAACGTAATGTATTTCAACAAACAGCCTACTCATTTTAAGACTGCATAAATTATACTTTTTTAAGTTGAGCATTAGCACAGCAATTTTCTCACCTGTATTCTGTCAGAAGCACGTCTTGGCTCCCCCCCCCTCCCCTCATGCAGGCAGTTGCAGCATCAGTGGTAGAAAAAATCTTGACAGATTCTTCAACACAGCACTGAGGTCTGTTCCAAATGAGATGCAGGTCATGAGAAGATCTCCACTGCCGCTCGGTTCTTTTCTCTCGATGAACTTGGAACAATGCCTGGCGATAATCGAATTCGGTGGCAGTTTCTTCGGTTTGCAAGGTACCTGGGGAAACAGATGTAGATCACAACGTCAATGATAAGGAAATAAAATGAGAAGAAAAAATGGGCCAAAAAATTAGATGAAAATATACAGAAATAAAGGCTAGACTAGGAAAGAGCCCATTAGAAGATAAGTTTTTCAGTAAGAAGAGAGGTAAAGAAAAAACAAAAATAGTAGGAATAGACTAAAAAATGAGAAATTGACATGTTTGAAGTAACAAACCTCTTGAAGTTTAAGGATCAGAAAAAGCTAGGATGACAGAATAGACAAGTGACTGAGAAAGACAAAAACAGATTGGATTGCAAAAGTATCCCTTCAGAAAAAAAAAACCAGACATAATTATGGACAAGTATAAAATACGTTACCTTTATTTCAGAAAGCGCAGGTCCTGATGGCTTTGATCACTTGTCAGGTCACAGGCACTTGATAGGTAGGTCCTGATGGCTGCTCTCACACTTGTCAGGTCACAGCCGTATGATCCACATGACTTTAACCATGCGGTTAGGACCCATGTATCAAAGGATAAGGAGGAGGATAATATCCCAAGGAAATTATGTAAGACTGGAGTGACAAGAGTTAGAGTTCCTAACGACCACAGTTATGTAACAAATGGAGTGACAGTCATATCCCCTAATAACCACTGTAAGATCTAATAATGGATGACAAAAGTCAGAGTCTATAATGACCACAAAATAATGTAAGAATAGAGTTACAGCCCCACGAAATTACTTAAACAGTGTAAGAATAGAGTGACAAAAGTCGCAACCCCTTCATGATCACTGAAAATAGTTTAAGAAAGGAGTACAGTTTCCAGCCTGTCACACCCTATAAGATATAAGAAAAGAGTGACATGTCACAACCTATACCACAATAGTTTAAGAAGCGTGCAAGGTCAAGACCCGCATGACTGATGGAATAAGGAGTCCCGCCCCTCATGACCACTGTATCCAAAATTTTTGTGGATGGAGACACCAAGATCACTGGTACCAGGATTGCTCTCCTCTTAACTCCGCCTTCCCCCGTTTTGGTTCTAGTTTTATTCTATTTTGTTTTAGCTTGTTCTTTTTAATTATTATTATTATTATTATTATTATTATTATATTATTATTATTATTATTATTACATATTATTATTAAATTATTATTATTATTACTATTATCGTTATTATCATCATCATTATTATTATTATAATTATTTTATTATTGATTATTTTTATTTTATCATCATTTTATTCTCTTGTGTTGTGAACTTATTTAAGTTTAGGTTTTGTTTGCTACATTTTAGTTTTATTTCATTTCTAAATTTCATTCTTCCTAACTTTTTGGGGGGAGGGGAGTTGTTTGCTTTTTATTTTTTTTTTTTTTTTCATTTTAAAGTTCTATCCATTTTTTTTAACGTTTAGTGAGGAGCATTGGTGCAACCAGAAGCTTGGTGTCCAGTGATCATTTGAAGACAACGATTAGGCAACCACGCAGAACCGACACACATCCTCCCCAAAAACCATGAAGTACGACAAATCTCTAACACACACACACACACACACACACACACACACACACACACACACACACACACACACACACACACACACACACACACACACACACAACACTATGAAGCACAACACATCTCCGAAAAAATACCCCGAAAATTATGGAGCCAGTATATCCCCCAAAACTTTCTATCTCCGAAAATTATAAGCACATTTCCAAAACTATGGAATATAACATATACCCCCAAACTATCGAGCACAACATATCTCTGAAAACAGCATATCTCTGAAAACTGCGAAGCACAACATATCTGAATACTATTTCCGAAAATTTTGGAGCACAACATATTTCCACAGACTATATTGCACAAAATACCCCCGAAAGCTATGAAGCGCACCCCCCCCCCCCCCCCGAAACCCCCCCCCCCCCCCCCCCCCCAAACCCGCCCCTCGAAAGCTATGAAGCACAACATACCCCCGAAAGCTGTGAAGCACAACATATCGCATTCTGAAGCTTTAGATCTCATGGTCTAATATCTCAAATCTAAAGAAGGGTTCCTTTATCCCCATTCTTAATCCTTTAATAACCAGGGCCTAACAAGGTTAAGTTATGTTTCACACAGTGCAAAACTGATGGGCAGTATCTGGCAAGCAAAAACAAATGTGTTATATAGATATGACATTGTTAAATAACAGGGAAAGTGTGTGTGTGTGTGTGTGTGTGTGTGTGTGTGTGTGTGTGTGTGTGTGTGTGTGTGTGTGTGTGTGTGTTGTGTGGTGTGTGTGTGTGTGTGTTGCACAGTATATTTGTGGATGTCTATAGATAGACATGTCTCAGAGAGATGGAGAGAAAAGAGATTGAGAGAGAGACCGAGACAGAGAGAGCAGAGACAGAAGAAGACAGACAGAGACAGACACAGACAGACAGACAGAGACAGACAGACGGACAGACAGACGGACAGACATACGGACAGACAGACTGAGAGACACAGAGGACAGAGATCTATCTCTGACCAGATAGCGAGAGAGGAAGGGAAAAAAGAGGGAAGGAGAGGAGAGGGAGTTAAGTCAAGTGGGGAGGAGAGAGAAAAATTTATTTTCTATTTTTTATTTTTCTTTATATCTCTAGGAAAATGGAATAATCACTCATGTGCTTTTTTTACGAACAGTCCCCATGTATATGCAGTTTTGTCAAATCTTATCTGTTTCCACCGGCACACAATGGCCTGCTCTTACGAAAAGCGGAACAGAATTTAACGTATGCGCCAAGATGTTCTGCATGCGTTTCGCTACGGGCTCTCGGTAATCTGCACCCAGCTTTTTTTTTAAACCAACGAGCAACAAACACGATTACTGATATTTTTCCCCAGGATACTTGTCCAAACTAAAAGTACAGCAATAAACTGCAAGCAACCATTTAAATCGTCCAATTTGATAGGGAACACGTCTTTTTTTCTTAATTACAGGTTTTTCTTCGGGGGGGGGTGGGGGTGTATCTTTGATAAGCTGTGGAATTACTCATGCTTACAAACTGGCTTCACTAAACACTGCACTACAGCTGCAAGGTATTAACCCATTAATACATGCAGACAATATGACCACCCCTACATTCCTCACTTTACAACGATTTTTCATTCAAAATTTGCAGTGACAGAAAGGTTTCCAAATCAACCCGTCCATTACCTTCTACTGACCACTAGAGTTTAGTTTCATTTAGCCAATCTATATATAAAGGACATGTAAAAAACAAAATGGAAGAGGAGAGACTCAAAGCATCACGTTTTGTCATTGAACAGGGGAAAAAGTTAATTCACTGTGAACTGAACAGGAAATAGCCATACAACTTCGCACCAGCTGAAATATACAGTTAAAATGATACAGTCCCGATTTCTTTTGTTTGTATAGCTAAAAGAGGGAGCGGGGGTGGTAAGAGGTCTGCATAAACTCGTTTAAAAGTTTGGGGGGGGGGGGGCTTGATGCGGAATACTTTCGTGGTTTCGACATGGCATTGGCAAAAAGCTCAGTTCGTGTAGCAAGATTCTCATAGTAGAAATCTGGTTTAGCCACGCAGGAATGGAGCACATGGAAGGTTTGCCTGACTACTTCGTTTCTTATCCCCGTATTTTTTAAAGATTTTTTTTTCAAATTCTCTTCCTTTTCAATTTGTTCTTTCTAATGCGTAAAAGTAGATACAATAACTAGTCCAGGTCATAAAAAGGATGGCATCACTTACCTTTGGCCTCACAACAAGTCTACAAGAAGCAGCAACAGTCAATGCGTCTTGTCCAGTTAAGCAGCAAACTGGAATCAACTGAACAGTGAAGTGTGCAGGCTTATTTATAAGTTCAGTGCCCTATGTGGGTGAACAGAACTGAATTTCCTCGTGCATTACGAACCATGGCCCTGCTGATGGCTATATCAATATTGTAATTTTGCCAGCCGCCATGGCGCAGTGGTTAGTGCCTTGGATTTCGGACTGGAAGGTCGCAGGTTCGAATCCCATAAGAGTCATAGGGATTTTTCAACTCTGGCTGGCTGCTACCAGAGTGAGTGTGCTTGGACTCAGTGGGAAGACTGGGATCACACATTTGAGCTTCATTAACTTTAGGGATGCGAGTTTGATCGTTGCTCAAACTACCTGATCAACACTGTAGTGTCTGTATCTCTCGGGTCTGATTGATGCCAGAATATATTATGATAGTAAGCATAAAGTGAAACCCTGTCAAGTAGTCTCAAAGCGGTTGCACTTCCACAGCAGCATCATTAAATCATACTTATTATCATTGATTATCATGCCAAAAAAGGCCTCTGATTCGGTGGTCTCAGTTCCTCTGGTCTCATGGTGACCTCAGATTCGGTTTCCCCATACACTTCTGTGCCTGTGGTGAGTTTTTGTCAAAGCCTTTGGGGTTGGAGGCTCGCGAGGGATGTTCGTTGGAGGGACGTTGTGATAGCTGTCACCTCGGATGGGTAACTCACTCAGTCTGGCTCATCAACTGAGCTAGTACTGTCGTTAGTATGGGGTTTAGTAGGTGGTGTTCTGCATATGTTAGCTCATGACAGGCACCACTGAACACAACCAAAGTGACCCAGCAGCAGTGCAGGGCCCCCTTGGCTGGTGGCCATATGGCAGCCTGGTATTGATGGCCTCTGTGGACTTCTGACCCTGAGGATGAGACATTACAAAGCTGGGTATGGCTGGGGGGGGGGGATTGAAATAAGCAGCATGGGGACAGCAGGATGGGGACGTCACAGAAGATGAGGCAGCAAAAAGAAATTGCACTTTTGGTTAGAAGTAATTCATCTTGCATGGCAATACTGTGAACCAAAACGATTATTTCTAGAAAGGCCTATCACGATCACAGCACCATGTGTTAGACACAGTGATTGATAATCGATTTTAATCATTGCAGTTTTGACACCATCAGCACACCATACCCTACCTTCAACCAATGCGCGACTTGTCAAGACACGACATGAAGACGAGACGCACAGACAAGGAAAGAGGGTGGAAGAAGGCAGAGACTTCCACTGCATTGGGAGTGGAGATGTAAACATAGACACCAGCAAACTACAACTGGTCATGGCTGTTCATACAGACATACATACATAGACAGACAGACAGACAGACACAGAGAGATAGGTTAACCCTGACAGAAACCTAGAGGGCTGGTCAGCAGTATCAGGCCATAGGCACACTCTAACAATTCATGATGCCATGCACAGAAATTGCATGAAGACACCTCAGGAACTAGTAAAAGATGGTGTAAAGCCAACGAGGGGAAATAAGTGCTTCATGTAAGGTGAGAGATTCAGTTCCTTTCCAGACACCATGGGTGGATGTACACCCAGGAGATACAGTATCAGGTTATGCCTGCCCTTAAACCATGGTTGGCTGTACACCCAGGAGATAAGGTAAAGGGTTTGTGCCTTCTCAAAAACCAGGGGGCTGTACACCCAGGAGCTACGGTAGCGGGTTATGCCTTCCTTAAACCCATGGGTAGCTGTACACCTAGAGATAAGGTAAGGGGTTTGTGCCTTCTTAAAAACAATGGGTGAATGTACACCCAGGAGGTACAGAGCATCAAATCAAAGGCAATATATCGAAAAGGTTAATAAAAGAGATAGTTTCAAAGGAAAACTTTGAAAAAGAACACCAAAAAACCTGGACGGGACACATATACAAACTGACCAGATGCACACACACACACACACACGCATGCACGCTCGCACACACGCACGCACGCACGCACACACACACGTACACACACTACCCTACCCTACCCTACCCTACCACTATCCTACACTACACTACACTACACTACACTACACTACACTACACTACACTACACACACACAAAACACACACTACACACACACACACACACACTACACACATACACACACATACACTACACACACACATACACACACACACACAACACACACACATACACTACACACACTATAAACAAGCAGTAATTCTTTCTTCTTGTTCTTTCTTTCTTAAGTGTTAAGGATCATTATGCTAGATTTGTTGTTTTTTCCTCTCTCTCCTGTAACGATCGTCTGGTGATGGCTGCGATGTGAGATAGTCTCTAAGACTTGACTGGCAAGCAGTGCGTCTTTAACAGCATCTCAGGGAAGTGTTTTTTTTTTTTTAACCTTCTTCCGATTG
This sequence comes from Stramonita haemastoma, assembly GCA_030674155.1. Lineage (NCBI taxonomy): Eukaryota > Metazoa > Mollusca > Gastropoda > Neogastropoda > Muricidae > Stramonita > Stramonita haemastoma. The sequence goes on from CM060320.1 coordinate 28,416,392, forward strand.
ATAGCTTCGTTGTGCTGACTTTAGAGGAGATTTTTTTGTTTTGTTTTGTTTTGTTTTCTGGATTTTTGTTTGTTGTCTGTCTGTCTTAACATATAGATAGCTAGCTAGCTAGCTAGATAGATAGAAACACGAACAGTGAGACAGAAAGTGGCGCACTCACAGATATAGACTTAGACCTACATACACAGACACGCGTGTACAGATACGCAGACATACATATACACACGCATACACATTATGCGACACACACGCGCGCCTGCGCACACTCATATATGCACGCGCGCACGCACGAACACATCACAGAGAGAGAGAGAAAGAGAAGAGAAGAGAGAGAGAGAGAGAGAGAGAGAGAGAGAGAGAGAGAGAGAGAGAGAAGAGAGAGAAGAGAGAGAGAGAGAGAGAGAGAGAGAAGAGAGAGAGAGAGAGAGAGAGAGAAGAGAGAGAGAAAGAGAAAGAAGGAGAATAGAGAGAGAGGAGAAGAGAGAAGAGAGAGTAAGAGAGAGAGAGAGAGACCTACAGACTGAGAAACAGACCAGACAGACAAAGAGAGACAGACAGACAGACAACAGACAGACACAGGATACCAACAATAGACAATATTAGTAGCATGATGAACAACAAACAGTAACAGCAGCGGTTCACTATAAGCACACCACCACCACATCACCCCAAAATAACAGTAACAACATCAGCAAAACTATGAAAGTTTCTGTACTATATTCCTTAACAAGAAAAAAGAAATAAAGAAATAAAAAGTAGCAAAAAAACAAAACAACAACAACAAAATATAAACAACAGAAAAAGAATACACCCCAAATCGACCGAAAGAAGACAACATTCCATGCGTACATGATACTCCTATCTGACCTCTCTGTGTTGTGTGTGTGTGTGTGTGTGTGTGTGTGTGTTGTGTGTTGTGTGTGTGTGTTGTGTGTGTGTGTGTCTCTCTCTCACACACACCACACACACGCACACACACGCACACACACGCACACATTCGTGAGAGAGAACACACCGAAAATAACTGCATTGATCAGTTGATGCTCTGTGCCCACAAGTCATACAGGTGATTGCCCTTGCACTCACACTGCCACAAGACTCATTGTGCCTGCTCTCTAGCCTACCAGCCAGCCTGCATACCTGCCTTCCTGTAGCCTGCCTGTAAGCCTGCCTGCCTGCCTGCTTGGCTGCCTGCATGCATGTACGTGCATCCACCTGAGCAGACGCATAAGCAACAAGGAGTGAGGTCGTTTGGGGTGATGGGGCATAAACAGTCTATAGCACGTGCATGGCTTGGAGGCGAGATAGCCCTATAGCGGGGCTGTTAAGGCCACACATATGTGTATAGTCTGTTTCCACTGACCCCAGAAGTCTATTATGCAAGCGCCTAAAGAGGCATGCATGCAGATATAGACACCAAAGGTTTGAGTTGATTGTACCCACATGTGTGTGTGTGTGTGGGGCATATGCAAATATGTGCGTGTGCTCGTATGCGCATACAATTATATGCGCACAAACACCGCATATACGAGCACACACATTCGCGTTCAACAAGCCACTAATATTACCAATTAGCCAGCAAGCCAGCCAACCAATCAACAACCCCCCAGCCATCCAACTAACACTCAGCCAGCCAGGCATTCAACTTACTACCCACCTACCCAGCCAGCTAGCCAGCCAATCAATCAACCACCCAACCAACCAACCACCGAGCCAAATAACTAACCAACTGACCAGTCAACTAGCCAGCCAACTTGCCAAACAAAAAGATTATTCAGGTTTTTGTTTAAGCATACAGACTACACCCAAACTCACAAACAGATACACAGGACTGCAACAAACAAACGAGCAAACAAACAAAAGAAACAAACAAACCAAACAAACGAAAATCGAATTCTCTGATGGGATAGATTGAATCTGCTCAGGGAATTAATGCATGCGGCTCACTTCTGCTCAATTTGCCAGCCATCGGTTTTTTATGTACACACGCACATGCACAGACGCACGCACGCACCACGCACACATACACACACATTCACACACACACACGTACGCATGAACGCATGCACACAACAAGCATGCACGCACGCACGCACACACACACGCACGCACGACACGCACACACACAACTCTCTCTCTCTCACTCACTCACATTGCGTTAAAAAATTATTATTGTTTTGGCCTCAACAGATAGTATAACACTTTCCATATTTTGCGTCTGGTTAGCGGCTTTTTGGAGACATTTTAATTAATATCAAACTGCTTATTCTTTAAATAATCATCTGCTAGAGAAAAAAAATACTTTGAATGCAGCGGTTTAAGTGTGAATCGTATAAATAGAGTTTTTAGTTGATATGTCTGCTTGTTGATTTACATGTCTGATCCCTTTCTTCTTTCTTCTTTCTTTTTTTTTTTTTCTTTCTTTCTTTTCTTTCTTCTTTTTCTTTCTTTCTCTTCTTTCTTTCTTCTTCTTTCTTTCTTTCTTTCTCTTTCTTCTTTTCTTTCTTTCTTTCTTCTTTCTTTTCTTTTTCTTTCTTTCTTTTCTTTCTTTGTTTCTTTCTTTCTTCTTCTTCTTTCTTCTTCTTTCTTCTCTTGTCTTTCTTTCTTTGTTTCTTTCTGTATTCTTTCTTCTTTCTCTCTTTCTTTCTTCTCTTTTCTGGTTCTGTCTAAGTCTTTCTTTTTTTCTTCTTCTTTCTTTCTGTCTGTCAAAAACGTCACTGCATCTAACTGGTAACCAAGCTCGATGCTGCTTAACCTAAGCTTGGAAGCGATGCTCTGACCACTGAGCTATCCCATCCCTTAAAAGAAAGCTTGACAGAAAAGAAAAAAATCCTCCCTGGCTGAATCTCGTACGTATCCAGTGTCTTGATTCCCAATACAACACCCACCTGCAAAAAATGACCCAACCCAGGAGAGAAAAAGACAAAGGGTCGATGACAATTGATTCCATCAGAAACGCATGTATTTGTGCCAAAGATGCTCCACCCTGAAGGAGAGAGAGAGAAGAGAGAGAGAGGAGAGAGGAGAGAGAGAGAGAGAGAGAGAGAGAGAGGAGCAGAAGAGAGGAGTATCGAGGAAGAGCATGTGATGAGGACTAGATGAGAGAGAGAGAGAGAGAGAGAGAGAGACAGAAGACAGACAGACAGACAGACAGACAGACAGACAGACAGACAGACAGACAGATAGAGACAGAGAGAGAGAGACAGACAGAGAGAGAGAGAGGAGTAGAGAGGTGGAAAAAAAACTAGATCTCTTGTCGATAAAAAAAAAACCCTAGTCTCTTGTCAAACAGCAAGCTGGGGTTGTTATTTTTTCGACACGCCTTTCCCGCCTGTAACTGGAGAGAACGAACTCTTGACCGCTAATTAGGCAGGTAAAAGAACCCACGACAAAATGAAATGGCAGCAGCGGAAATGTCTCAAGAAGCTGAAGGAGCTTGAAAGAGAAGAATTATACGTCACTGTTAGTTTTTCTTGTCTACCTTTTTTAGTCGGTTTTAAATGGGACAGTGGGGGTGGATACCTTGTGGTTTAAGTTAAGCACTGCGTTTGTGATCTGACGGGATAGCCGAATGGTTACAACAGTGCGCTCGCAATTTGAGCGGATCCGTATTCGATTTCAGTACGTATTTAAATCCTGTTCCGCTTTTTGTAAGTGTAGGCCATTGTGTTCCGGTCGGAATAGAGGACAAGATTTACAAAACTGCATACACATGGGGACTGATGTAAAAAAAGCACATTAGCGCTTATTTCATTATCTCGATAAAAGAATTTAAAAATGATATAAAATAAATAATAAATATAAAACAAAGGTCTGGATTTGAGGCACCCGTTGAGGATATTTTTTTCCCCGGGGAGTTAACATCAGTACCGATTGCCCCCAAGAAAGTCATTTAGATGAGCTTTGACAGAGGTCCCGTGTGAGAACACTCGTAGAAGTCTTGCACACATGTTTAAAGCCAGTCTACAGTTCAGAAGAATAGGTCAATGAGTGCTCGTAGAAACTTGTAACGATTCTGTTTTTTTTAAGCCAAATTTACACAAATGTCATGTTTAGATATCATTCCCGAAGACAAAATAGGGTACCCTAGTTGTGAGCAAAATACTGTCACATACACAAACTCTCACCATTGGTCAATCTCGGAGGTCTAACCGAAGAATAAACAAAACAAAAAGGTGGGGTTAGTGGGGGTAGCGGGAACAGTGCTTCGTATTAGTTTTTGTTTTACTGTGTATCTGTATTTCTGTCTCTGCCTGTCAGTCTGTCTTTGTTTCTGCTGTTCGTTCTTTCACTCTTCCTCTGTTTCTCTCTCTTTATGTGTGGTGTGTGTGTGTGAGAGAGAATTGATTGATTGATTTGATTTGTTTTGATTTGAAAGAGAGAAGATGAGAGAGAGATTTAGAGAGAGAGAGAGAGAGAGAGAGAGAGAGAGAGAGAGAGAGAGAGAGAGGAGAGAGAGAGAGAGAGAGGAGAGAGAGAGAGAGAGAGAAACATTTAGACAGACAAAGACGGACGGATAGACAGACACAGACAAGTAGTATCAGAGATAAATGATTCAGTAACTAAAGGCAACTGTAAACGAAGGATATATGCATGTCTTTTTTTTCGATTAAAAAAAAATGTACAAAATTTTAAGGTCACAGCAGCAGAACAGCACACCACCACCACCACCACCACCACACCACCACACACAACACACCACACCACACACACCACACAAAACAACACATCGACTCACAAAACCTAACACAACCAACTTATCAACAACAAAAAACAACAGGGATCACAATAACTGTAAACAACAACAGCAACACCACCACCACCACCAACATCAACAAAAACAACCAACAACAAGGGCAGCAAAATAAACACGAAAAACAACAATTCAAAAACCTATTCTTAGCGGTATCATTTTCTGCAAAATCCATTTCCCAATAAGAGAGTCGCCAACAAAACAAGACCTTGGAAACAGTGATCAATGCCCTGACATGGCACCAGAAGCGCCGATCCTAGCGCACGCATAATAGAGAGGGCTCCACCCTAAACCAAACCAAAACAAGCTAGATTGAAACAAAAACAACTCAAATAAAAATAAAAAAAAACGATCGATGAAAGTGAACCGACAAAACAAAAGCGAGCACAGGTATGAGCAAACATTCAAATCAAAATCAAACAAACTTAAAAATTTGTTTTTAAAGTTTGGTGAAAACAAGAAAGGTTGACACTAAGGGAAGTTTTACCATAGCTTGATTCTTGTCCGAAGAAAATTGTAAACACTGAGGAAAACTAAAAAGTTTCAGATAAAAGGCGTCATAAATCTTATTAGATTAGTAGGTAAGTTTTAATGTTGAAAATGCGTTCGCTGTCTCTGTCTCTCTCTCATATAAACACGCACACTCACACACACACACACACACACTCACACACACACACACACACACACACACCACACACACACACACACACACACACACACACCACACGCACACGCACCACACAAACACACACACACACACACATATATATATATATATATATGTATATATATAATACATACATAATGTACATAATATACATACCTAACAATGGTGTTAAGATGCTCGTTAACTTATAAATCATACACTGATTTACTGATTCAATTCATTTTCCAAAGAGAGTTTACAATGTGGCCAAAACACTATGTTTACTGCAGCAGTAACACAACTACCAAGAACCACAACACTCCCTGAACAATATCAACAATGACACAGAAATAGCAACAGCAGTTACAACTAGCTATGACAACATCAACAACAACAACAACGACGACGACGGCTGTAAACACCTTCACCAACATCATCAATAATCAGAAAAACTACGTTTATGGTACCTTCCTCACCTCATGTATCCCGTAATCTTGTGGACCGTGGGGGCACCACTGAAGATTTTACAACCAGCTTTCTGCACTACCCTTGTTATATGCGTCAGAAAACACAATCAAGATTCATTCCATTACAAAGGAAACTCAATACGAAACAAGCATTATCCTTGATAACATATCATGTAAAATAGGCACTCATTATTACTATGAGAGGGATGGGGAAAAATTAAGATTGAAGTGTATATTTTCTTTTCTTTTGCATACAAGACAGTAAATTGTCTGTTAAAGCTTTTGAGTTGTTTAAGAACAAGGTTTTCTTCCTTGCATTGAGATTGCTTTATCGGAAGGAAAGCTGGAAGAAATAAAATAAACGTGGATAGGATACTTCCGTTGCACACTTATTTTTTGGTTTGGTGCTCAAACTAGTCCATGGTCATGGAAAAGTCTAGCAACCAGAGAGGAGGAGAGAGAGAGAGAGAGAGAGAGAGAGAGGGGAGAGAGAGACAGAAACAGACAGACAGAAGACAGACAGACAGACAGACAGACAGACAGAGAGAGAGAGAGAGAGAGAGAGAGAGAGAGAGGAGAGAGAGGAGAGAGAGAGAGAGGAGAGAGAGAGAGAGAGAGAGAGAGAGAGAGAGAGAGAGAGAGAGAGAGAGAAGAGAGAGCTTCGTTAAGGTTTCACCCAAAATTTAATTAGACTTTTCCGGTCAAGAAGAAGATGCCTGCAGGAATCCTTGTCATTTTTCTTGTAGCTCTTGAACGGGATTCTTGTGTTCTTGTGTCAAACGAGTCTTAACTAATGAAGAATCAGGAATGTGCTGTTCATTATTAAAGAGGCGAAAAAAAAACGAAAACTGCCTCTATGGTTTTGGAAATAAACTGCCTTGGTATGAAAATGATGAAAGTTTACGAATTGGCGTAAAACAATTTGTTAAGCAATTTATTTGCACAAAATTGTATGGCATTGTCTATTTTGAAAATGGATAGCAAAACTAATTCAGAATACAGAAAAGTTCTTTTAATTTTCTGTTTGTTTCGTTTTTGTCCATAATTAGAAGCTCAGTCTCCTAGCCTATTCTTCTACGTATTACAGCGTTTTCGCTACATAGATATCAACTCAACTCAACTGTTTCCATCCTGCTGTCATGGCTAGGGGTTCCAAACAATAAAATTATTGCCATAATTAAACAGCTAGAAGCAGCTTAATTTTTTAAAAAAAGAACAAAAGCAAAGGATCCACACGGACAGATCTTTCCTGTGTTTATCATCACCAAACTCCAGTAGTTGATGAGAAAATCTACATTCAATACCACCAAACATTGTCCCTAAAATTTATTTTATGATAACTACACAAAGAAGGGTTCGTGCCAGCTACGAAGTGACAACATGAGAGCAGAACCAGAGAAAGTTAACTTTCATGTCTTAACAACCTTTTTCTTTCACAGCTAAAACAGCCAAATGCTTCACTCCGTATGTCTGCCCCGAAAGGAACTTTCCGTTTCTTTCTCAAATTAATGTAATTGGATGCAACTTTTGTAAGACGTTCATCCTTCAATTTCTTACTGCTAAAAAGACCTTCAACCTTCTTTTCAAGATATTTTGAAACTGATCCTAAGGAATTTGATATGAGTCTAAACAACATCTTTTTCTGAATTTGTTATTGAGATATCATTCAACGGCTGACATTGCCTCTTCATAGATTTCCATTGCTAGTCTCATTAGCAGTGGAAGTTTGTTTTTTTGTTGTTTTTACTTTGCTGCCTGCATTCTCTTCATCACAGGAAAGTGTCGTGTTATTTTGTCGATAGTGCTGATTTGGGTGGAGTCACTTTTCATTGATCGTGATTTCCAAGGCAGCCAATGTGATGTGGCGTATGTTGACACTTTCTAAAAAAATTTTTCTAAAAGATTGGAGCTGTGTGTGTGTGTATGTGTGTGTGTGTGTGTGTGTGTGTGTGTGTGTGTGTGTGTGTGTGTGTGTGTGTGTGTGTGTGTGTGTGTGTTATGTGTGTGTGTGTGTGCGTGTGTGTGTGTTCATGTGTGTGTCTGTGCGACTGTGTGAGTGTGTGAGTGATATTCATACTCTCTGTCTGTCTGTCTGTCTGTCTGTCTGTCTGTCTGTCTGTCTGTCTGTCTGTCTGTCTGTCTGTCTGTCTGTCTGTCTGTCTGTCTGTCTCTCTCTCTCTCTCTCTCTCTCTCTCTCTCTCTCTCTCTCTCTCTCTCTCTCTCTCTCTCTCTCTCTCTCTCTCTCTCTCTCTCTCTCTCGGTTATTCTAGGCTTTTACCCCCCTTATTCTTTTATTTTTTTCTCTCGAATCTCTGACCATAAATAAT
>CM060320.1:28429587-28437087 GCA_030674155.1 Stramonita haemastoma
TCCTCCACTAATGTTCCAGCACTGTCCTTCAACCTCTCCCCCCCCCTACTTTTTTCGGGTTTCTTTGGGCTAGAAACAAGAAATCTTTCATGCCTCTGGCACAACGGTAAGCGTCCCAACTCCTGTCTATGTAATCTCCGAAGACGTTTACCGAACAGTGCCTTCTAATTAACAAGTCATGCCGTCGCTAAACAAAGTAACTGGTTCCTTTCTCGGGAAAGGAAAGTTTTGTTTTGGTTTGGTTTGGTTTTCTAGTGAAGGAATCTTGCTTCTTTCTTGACATGTTAACTATCACTCTTCTTCCTTTGTGTATGCGAGATTAAATATATGCGAGAGCTAACCTGAAATAGGGTAACCGTTACATTTTGAAGACGAGGTCATTGCTACTGGAGGAATATACTCCGCAATTTTTCAAGATATAGGGCTCGTGTTTTAAGATGCTGTTTCAACTAGTCTTTGGAAAGCATCATCTGTCTGCAAAAGCCTATAATTACCTTCCGTTCTGTGAATAAAACATACACTTTGTGAGTATTTCGGGGACAGATGATTCAAGCAAATTCTAACACATCTGAAATATGTATTTTACGCGTTCCATTTTATTGTGAAAGACGAAATATATCTTCTATAATTCAGAAACAGTCTTTCACTTGTAACATATACACATTTGAAAAGTTGAGACTTACGTGGCTCGGGTTAGTTTAGTTCAACCCCTATAACTGTGTAACAAACTTACTTTTTCAACTTTGCTTCAGTTTTGACAATTCTAAAGAGCCCACGAGGTGCTAGTTTTGCCAAACAAATTAATGAATATTCACGACCATATTACGCTGATATTCATAATCTTCTGTTTGGTGTAGAAAAAGAAAAAAGAAAACTGGCCTATTCAACAAGACAAAAATTGTACACCATCAGTGCTTTCGAAAAAAGACTCAGAAACACGTGTCCCAAAGAAATATTTCACAATACTCTTTTTTTTTAAACGAAAGTTCATTTTTACTAGTATTTTTATGTTTCACGGTAGCGCAAAAAATGTCTACAATGAACGTTTCTACACGTTAAAGAGTTCTGATTGCGAAACAAACGTGACAGGAACAAGAAAGACAGTGATTCCTTCAGGCTGTTCTGCTTTATTCACTGTTCATTCTTTCACTTTTTCTTCTTTGTCGAACGCTCAGACAGCAACTATACTTGTCTGCCATATGAGCAAATAAATGCGTTGTATGCGCCGCCGTTAAGCACCTGACAAGTCAGGCCCAGCGCATCCGACTTCGGCCGTGAGAGATAATTGTTCTCTTTTATTTTTTTCTGGAAAAAAAAACGGCAGAAAAAGGACTAAGAATACAGAAAAAAGAAAAGAAAGAGGTGACATGAAGAAAAGGAAAATAGCAGAAACAACGAAAGGGATAGAAAAGAGGGGATTTCTAAAACAGGATTTTCAGAAGGTGGAGATGCTGTTTATACTGACAGGCCCCCGGCATTCCCACAGGGGTAACGGAAACTGTTCATTCTGCTGGGGATGTGTCCTGTTTAAGAGCACATTGCCATTTTCTTGTTAGTGTCAATTTTTGTTGTGGACGATTTCCTTGGATCTTGTTGTATTGCCCACTTCGCTTCTCACCTTCTATAAACTGAAATACGTTCTTCCACTGCCTTTGACAAACGGGTTAACTCCTTCCTTATTTCAAGTTCTAGGAGAACGCTACTGATCAGTATTCTGTCATTAAGGAAGCATGATTCTTGTTGGGGGGGGAAAGGCAAGAGAATGGACCAAGAAGGCAGAACATAGACAAGAAAGAGGTGACCGGAAGAAAAAGAAACAAAGCGAGAAACAAAGAAAGGGATAGATACGATGGAATTCCTAGCATATAATTTCCAGAAGGTAGGGATGCTGTTTATACTGACAGGCCCCCAGTATCCCTACGGTGGATCTTCTTTTTCCTGCAGAAAGACTAAAAAAGGTTGCAGCAACAGGAATTCCCCTGCACCCTCTCGAAGAAACCCAGGACTTTTAAATAAATATCACTTAATGTTTAAAAAAAAAAAAAAGCATGTTATCTTATATGGACTACTTGGTCGTTTGGAAAGCAGCCTCTGTATCACAAAAACATAGATTGTTCGATTGTTTGTCCGTTTGTTTGTTTTAAGTGTAGACTTCTATTATCATTGAAACAATATTGTTTTGTGGAAGTGAATGTTCATGTTTCCACTGGCACACAATGCATGTGTGTGTATGTGTACGCGCGTGCGCGCGCGTGGGTGTCTATGTGTTTGTATGTGTGTGTGTTTGTGATTGTGGTGTGGTGGGTGGATGGGAGGGGGAGGGGGCAGGTAGGGCCTAGGGGGGCAGTGAGGTCGGACTTCAGCCAATTATTATCTCGGTTAATAGCTCAGTGTCAATGATCCCTGTATTCACATGTGGCATCTGTTGGTCTCTCTCTGACCGTATGTCTGTATGCATGTTTATGTCGGTGTATCTGTGTATGTCTGTCTTTCTGTCTGTCTGTCTGTCTGTATGTCTGTATGTTTGTATACATGTGTCTTTTCTGCTTTTCCGTCCTTGTTTATCTATCTGTCTCTGTATGTGTTTCTGTCTGTCTGTCTGTCTGTCTGTCTGTCTGTCTGTCTGTCTGTCTGTCTGTCTGTCTGTCTGTCTGTCTGTCTGTCTGTCTGTCTGTCTGTCTGTCTGTCTGTCTGTCTGTCTGTCTGTCTGTCTCTCTCTCTCTCTCTCTTCTCTCTCTCTCTCTCTCTCTCTCTCTCTCTCTCTCTCTCTCTCTCTCTCTCTCTCTCTCTCTCTCTCTCTCTCTCACACACACACACACACACACACACACACACACACACACACACACATACACACACACACACACACACACACACACACACACACACACACACACACACACACACACACACACACACACACACATCAGTAACACACGCAGGCTAGGATGCTGCCACTCAAACCAATTACCTGCATCAGTTTGTCTTCATTACATGGCCGCAGTCTATGACCTCTTCCTGCATGCCATTCGGATCTGCTCTCTTTTTCATTTCTTTCTTTTTCTTGTTTGTTGGTTTAGGTTAAGTTTTATTATTGGTTTGTCTTGTGTCCTTGTTTGTTTGTTTTGGGGTGCGTTTTTTTTCTATCTTGTTTCCCTCCCTTGTTTTTATTATGGCTTGATTCTGATTTCTTTAAACTTGAATGTGCTTGACACATACTGCCAGGAGAACGCATGGGAAAGAACTCATTGAATCCCTCCCTACCTGTTGAAGTTGAGGTGGGACACAGCTGTTAGTATGTTGCAGGATTCCTACCGTCTGTATTTGAAGATGTTGCTAGGGGTTTAGATCTGATCTCCCCGAAGACGGAACGTGGCTACATTCATGATGGGCAAAGTCAGTTGAATACGCAAAATCTTACCGTTAGTGAGCCTCAGAGCTCTAGCTGAGAAACGGGGAAAAAAATCAAAACAACAAAAAATCCTCTCTTCTGTCTTACCCACAGCTCTCTGAGTTAGTTATTAGTCTATTTTTGCAACTTTCGTGTAGTGTGTCTTGGGTGCATATGCTGAACCTGGTGAAGTTCAACTCTTTCCAAGTCGCAGATTGCATGCTGGGTACGTTTGTGTGGTCCACTCTACTGACTATAATCCCCCTATGACAGATAGACTCCAGAATATTTTTCCACAATCATTGGCTGTTCTGGGTCACTCTTAGAGTTTGGCTCGGGCGTTGATACCAAGAGCTACAGAAGAGTTGGTTTTAGTATAGTCTTAATCTAGATACAGTTGCAGAGATTTTAGAGTTGAGGTTTAGTTTACTAACTACAATTGTGGAGGAAGCTGGTTTCAAAATCTTCAGTGGTGCCCCAAAGGTCTATTAGACTACGGGATAGGTGAAGAAGGTGAAGACAATCTTGATATGGTCTCTTTGTAGTCTGGTCTGCAGGGATGTATAAACAATATGGTTGGATTGCTTAAGAGTCGTTATTTTAGACTATATCATCATCTTAAACAAGAAATCTCAATAGATGAGTTTCAATGTGTTTGTGTGTAAGATGCTACGCGTACATTCGGGCACAGAACTTAGGTGTATAGTATCACATAAAACAATCTTTAAAGAGGTTATACTTGGAAAAAGGAATTAGATGAGCAAGAGACAGATTTGCATTGAATTTGCATGTTCTTGTCACAGCAAATTCCTTTTTATTAGATCTGAATGGGAATTACTAGTTCAACGACGTCACCATAAAATAGAGCTACACATCTTTTTACGAATGATTTTATTGTAATGCTTTTATTCTATCACAGTCAGTATGAAATGTAAATGACTGTATAAAGCACATACTACTTATCAAGCCAGGGTTGAAATCATAGATTCTGGTGTCATTAATTTTAATATATAATTATTATTGTGTGTTTATTTACACAAAACATCAACTTTCCTACTGGATAATAGCCAGAATTGCACGCAGAGATATCTACCGTGATTTAAAGGGATACACATTAATCGTAAGAAAAATTGAAACCAGATGTTAATGATGCTCCTAGCTAAAGCTAGCTGGATTCAAGTTAGTAAGTTTTGACTTCAAATTGCAAAAATTGAATATATCTTTAAAAAAAAATGTAATGCTAAGCAATAAGGTCGTGTTAGCAAGGTGCAGTGTTGTGTTAAATGAGAGTCTTTCCCCGAGTTTCCTAGAATAATTAGCTCATTAAAGTTGCGAAGAAACATTCTACCGGCAATATCGAGGCATGAGTGTTGTTGCCGTTCATATTTTTGTTGCTGTCGTTGTTGTTGTTGTTGATATTGTTGGGTGTTCCCAAGTTTAACAGCTCGGAGTTCATCCACAAAGTGCATTCTGAATTTTACAGTCTAACCTAAGGCCTAAACTAGATAAATTACAGATTCCGTTTCCGATTCCAAGTCCGACTCTGTCTGTCTGTCTGTCTGTCTGTCTGTCTGTCTGTCTGTCTCTCTTCTCTCTCTCTCTCTCTCTCTCTCTCCTCTCTCTCTCTCTCTCTCTCTCTCTCTCTCTCTCTCTCTCTCTCTCTCTCTCTCTCTCTCTCTCTTTCTCTTTCTCTTTCTCTTCTTTTCTCTCCCTCTCTCTCTCGTTTTTCTGTTTTTAAATAAAATTTTCAGCTACTGATCACAGGTGAATTCAATCATTTGTGTCGGAAATGACTTGTCAACCAAAACGAGGGATCATTTCATGCATGATTTAGCAGGTCATTATGCTGTGGGTTCCTTTCTCGATTAGTCTCTGTCATCAGTTTACATTACTCTGCTCCAAAACAACAACAACAACAACATAAAAAACAACAACAGCAATTACCACTACCTTATCATTCATGCATGCATTCATTTATTTGCTTGTTCGATCTTTCATTGATTCATTCATCAATCCATCCATCCATTCATTCATTCATTTCTTTATCCATTCATTCATTTTTCTCTGTTTCTCTGTCTCTCTTTTATCCAAGCATCTACTCATTCCATCATCTTTGGGGTTTTTTTCCTCTCAAAGTCATTTCTATTTCTCCATCATTCTCACTTTCTTCCTTGTTGTCAAAGCATGTCTCTATTAGCTACAGGAAAAGAAAATGACGAAGAATAACTAGCAGCACCACAAAGTGTAAGATAAAGGAGAAGTGTCCACACAGCTTCCCACCAGGCAAGCCAAGACATTGCATAATGCAGGCTGGTCCAGATGCTGAAGACTGGAGACGTGGCATCATTGGCGCTTTGCAACCTTCAAGGTTTCCACCTGCTAAATAGCTTCATTACAGAACATCTACAGACAGCTGACATGTCTGGCTATATCAAGGGTGGTGATAGTGGGGACTGTATAGAACGATAACAGATAGAAAGAGGGAAAGAGGATGAGAAAGGGGGAGAGGGAGGGAAGGGGGGAGAGAGAAGGGGTGGAGGGGGAGGTGTAGAGAGAGAGAGAGGCAGACAGACGGACAGACAAACACAGAGACAAATACATAGAGATACAGAAAGACAGAGAGAGACAGAGGGAGGGAGGAAAAGAGAGGGAGATAGAGAGAGAGAGAGATACAGGATGGGATGGAGGGAGACACAGAAAATAAGAAAGAGCTAGAGAGGAACAGACAGACAGAAAAAGAGGGCAATAATGTTAAGAGGCATAACGCAAAGCATAGAGAAAGAAACAGAGGCAGAGAGAGACAGAGAGGGACAGAGACAGAGACAGAAAGACGGGGATAGAAACAGAAGGAAGTGTAAAACAAGAGAATCAGAGAGAGAGAAAACAGAGACAGGGACAAATACATACACTTACAGAGCAAGCGATGTAGAGACAGAGATGATAATAAAATTTGGAAATAAGAGGTAGATACAAAGAAACGGATGAGAAAGAAACAAGGAATAAAGGCATATATAGAAAGAGTAGAACGTACAGAAATACAACGGGAGAGACAAAGATGAAGTGACAGATGGGGAAAAAAACTGGAGACCGGTGGTGTTTTGGAAAGGGAAAAGAAGGCAAGGGTCGTGGAGGTTAAAAGTACGAACATTCCAAAAATCCAAACCAGCAATTTCTCAGACCTGCTCTCTTTACCAAAGCAGTATATCAAGCCAACCTCCAAGTTAAAGATCATGCGTCAGCAACATCGATGACAAGAAAAATGACCTTCTTTCCATCTGAAAATGTCTTTTTTACGTATACAGGCAGTCCAACATAGATAGATAGATAGATAGATAGATAGATAGATAAATAGATAGATAGATAGATAGATAGATAGATAGATAGACAGATAGACAGATAGACTAGACAGACAGATAAATAGATAGAAAGAGAGAGAGAGAAAGAGAGATAGATATACACACACATACACTTACACACACATACACATACACACTCCCTCCCTCTTCTCTCTCTCTCTCTCTCTCTCTCTCTCTCTCTCTCTCTCTCTCTCTCTCTCTCTCTCTCTCTCTCTCTCTTCTCTCTCTCTCTCTCTCTCTCTCTCTCTCTCTCTCTCTCTCTCCGCACACACACACACTAGTCTAGAAAGTGAAAGGCTTAGCCTCCACACTGAAAAATGATTCCCTCCCGTCTTTTGTGTCTCTGCATGATTTGTGTCGGTTTGACTAAAACCTTTATGAAGGATTTTTGTTCAAACACATGTTCTTTTATAGATCTATGTGTTGTCATTCAACAACACAATTTCAAAACATGGAAAAACAGTAGAGGAACAGTAGCCCTTGAAAAAGATGAATTTATGCATTTTGTCAAAGACATCTCAATACCGTATCACAACATGATCATACTATTACTTTTACTATAATCAAACTGACAGTCTATCTTAGATAACAGTGATTCCACAGATAGTATCTAAATGATTGAGTGTTATGTGCTTAATTCAATATTGTTGAGCGTAATAATGATGCAACCTAAGTGCAAGAGCTACAAGCAAACAGCCGTCGTATTCCGATTGACTTCTCTTCTTATTTTTTGCTTTGAGCTAGATGATGCCC
>CM060320.1:28447087-28454587 GCA_030674155.1 Stramonita haemastoma
TCTTTGCAATTCTTCTTTTCTTTGAATTCTTTCATTCTTTCAATTTTTCTTAGAATTCTTCTTCTTTGCAATTATCGTCGACAATCATCTTTCGTTGCTATTCTTCTCGTTTTTCTTTCTCTTACATTTCTTCTTTCTTTCTAAATCCATTCTGTGCAATTCTTCGCTTTTTCTTTGCAACCTTTTTTCTTTGCAATTATATTCTGTGGACATATTTCTTTTATTTACCAGAACAATTACAATGCTTTTCGGTTACAGGATTCGTTTCTCTCAGTGTGTTTTGGTGTGAGTGGGTGTATGTGTTATGTGTAGTGTGATTGTGCGGTGCCGGTGCGTGCGTGCGGCTGTTTGTGGTTGTGTTGTTTGTGTGTGTGTGTGTGTGTGTGTGTGTGTGTGTGTTGTGTGTGTGTGGTGTGTGTGTGTGTGGTGTGTGTGTGTGTGTGTGTGTGTGTGTGTGTGTGTGTGTGTGTGTTTGTATGTGTGTGTGTGTGAGTGTCTTTTTGTCTGCCTGTCTGTCAGTCTGTCTGTTTATCTGTGTCTGTCTCTGTTTTCTTTCTCTCTGTCGACATTAGCTTGCCTTCCTCTTCGTTTATCTGTCTGTTTATTTATATATAATTGCTTTATTTGTATGTCTTTCTCTTCACTCTCTGTATCTCCAATGTAATATTTTACAAAAAATACGATTTACTGCTTCATTATTTTCACATATTTGTTACACGCCATTTGGCGGATTTGTATAAGCTTACATATGTACGCAACGAAAGACAAAACAGTTGTTTTTTCGAGGCATGAATTATGTTTACTCTTTTGAAATGCAAAGTCATCAAAATCTATACCTGCCAGATATCAATCTTATTACAGAAAATCCTGAACAATCGAAAAATCCTTCAACACCTTGTTTTGCAGACGAAATTTTAAAACCAACAACTACAACCCTACTCCACCTCACTTTACCCACTCGCTTCCTCCCTCCCTCCTTCCCTCCCTCTAAAAAAATGTGTTTACAAATACAACACGATCTGGCGTCAATTCTGTCTCGTCTAGAAGAAAACAATAACTTCCCAATTACAGCTTTTCTTGCCAGATTAGCATTTTGAACTGAAAATAAATAAATACCCAAGGCGGTCCAGTTGGCAGATGTTGTAAGGGAGATAAGGATAAGCAAAAAAAAAAAGTAATCCAGTAGGTCAAGGAAATGTTGCAGACTGATAATTATTGGCCAGAGAAACAGATAGGGAATATAAATCCGCGTAAATGATCCAAGTCTAGAAGTGCTTGTTGTTTACGACAGGAAACGGGGCCTGCAATCAGTCGGTTCAATACCTAGTTACCTTGAGCAGTATCTTTTATTTTTATACCACATGCTCTCGAGATTTGCTTTGGTTGTTTTTTTTTTCTGTTGGTCTTTTGTTCTTTTTTCTTTGTTTTTTTTTTTCATTGTTTGCTGTGTTCTTGTTTCCTTTTATTGTTACTGTTGTTTGGGTTGTCACTTTTAATGTTGTTTATATTACTTTTGATATGGTGCTCGTTCTACTTCTCTTTCTTCTTCTTTTTTGAATTCGTCTTCTTCTTTCAATTTTCTTCTTTTTTAATTCTTTGAACTCCTTGTCTGTTAATTCTTCTTTTATGAAATCTCGTTCTTCTTTCAATTCCTTTCTTTCCAATTCTCCTTCATTTCCAATTCTTCTTCTTCGAATTTTTTTTTTCGCAATTCTTCTTCTTAATTCTTCTTCACAATTCTTCTTCTTCTGTGAGTCTTCTTCTTCTTCTTCTTCTTCTTCTTCTTCTCTCTTCTTCTTCTTCTTCTTCTTCTTCTTCTTCTTCTTCTTCTTCTTCTTTGGACTTCTCTTTCTTCCTCTTCTTTGCAATTCTTCATCAGATATTATTTTCTTCTTTTAATCATTGACTTTTCTTCTTCACACTTTACTTCTTCTCAATTCTTCTTCCTCACAATTCTTCTTTGAATTCTTCTTCTTCTTTGAATTCTTCTTTCTCGAATTCTTTAACCCAATCCTGCCAGGCAACAAGACCCGAACAACAGAAAAAAAACAAGTAGCCAGATGGACGAGCTGGTGGGCATATTACAAACATGTTCTGGGGGAGCGAGAATGAAAGCAGGAATGAAAAAACAAAGCAGCAGACAGGGAAATGAAGTAGACATCGTTGACTGATGCTCGTTGGTACGAGAAGCAGAAGAGGTTCATTAATTCGTTGAGACTGTGCTAATCTGCATACAAAAACCCCTAACATCGGCTTAATACGTCTGTGACATCAGGCCCAGCCGGCAACGAATGAGTTAAAGACGGAGTCGTTTGGGTTTGTATCTCTTTTGTCCTTTTTTTTCCCATTTGTCTGTCTCTGGTATCTGTCTGTCTGTCTGTCCTAGCCCTCCGATTTTTCGCTTGTTTGTTTCTCATTGTTTTACATTTCTTTGTCTTTCCATCTTTTTGTTTGGTACATTTTTTTATCTTTGTGTTCTGTCACTCTCCTTATGTCTCTATGGTCATTTTTTTCTTTATCTCTGAATGTGTCCGTCTCTGTGTCGTTGTATTTCTCGGTTACTGTCTGTCTCTGTGATTTTATCTCTCTATGCCTGTCTGTCTGCCTGTCCGTTCGTCTATTTGTCTCAATGCTGCCTGTCTGCCTGCCTGTCTGTCTGTCTGTCTGTCTGTCTGTCTGTTGTCTGTCTGTTCTCTCTCTCTCTCTCTCTCTCTCTCTCTCTCTCTCTCTCTTCCTCTCTCTCTCTCTCCTCTCATCATCTCCTCTCTCTCTTCTCTCTCTCTCTCCAACACACACACATACACGCGCGCGACACACACACACACACACACACACACACACCACACACACACTCGCTCACTCACACACACACACACACACGCACACACACACTCACTCACTCACTCACACACACACGCACACACAAACACACACACACCACACACACACACGCACACACACACACTCACTCACTCACACACACGCACGTGTGCGTGCGCACACCACCCCCTTTCCACCCCCCTCTCTCCACACACGCACATCCATAATGATCAGAAACCTATCATGTACTCTTTCACTACGATGCCTTCATTCACATTTTCTATACATCACAGCATGGATTTGAAGCAATCTCACGGAATATGCTCAAGAAGGACATTCTTAATTCAAGAAGAGGAATCGGAGGCTGTTCAGCTATTGACATCTAAACGTCAACCAAGAGTGACTGGGAGGCTGGTCTAATATTGACAACTAAACGCCAACCACCTTTTTACCTGCCAGAGACATTTTTTTCTTACTACAGAATTATATCAACAATGCAAATTTTGTATGTCCATCACATGAGCTTTCAGATAACACCCACCTAACTCATCATTCTGACTCCTCTACCAAAAATAAAATGAAAAAATAAGGATTTTTTAAAATTAAAAAACCCCATGTCTGTAAACAGTATGTTATCTATCTACTGTCATATCTGTCTTGGCGATGGAGTTACGATACCTCACAATTTAGCTAGCTCTTCTCTGTCTGGTAAGCAGATCATAGACGGAGCTAAATAAATACAGAGAGAGACAAGACCAGTCTCTGTCATTTCAGAGCGGTGTGGGGGAGGAAACATTCGACAGCAAAGGAAGCATACACAAAATTTATGGATATGGGAGAGTCTTCGAGTCACGGGGGGGGGGGGGGGGGGGAGTGGGGGGGACCTAGTGGTTAAGCTCTACGCTTGTGAAAACCCACTGCCAGACAGACAGAGAGAGAGACAGAGCGAGAATCAAAGCAATAATGATGATATAATTGCAGTGGGTCAAAGACATGTCATAGACATGGCTGAAAGATTGCCGCCGGTGGAGGCCACAGAAGCCGGTTCATTAATTCATGGAGATCATCTTAATCTGTTGCTACGTAGAACACAACCTGGGGGCTTTTCCGTCATACGTGATATAGAGATTGGCTGGCAACTAATGAGTTACAGAGGACATCATTCCAACCTGAATCATTTCGTTTCTGTCTGTCTGTCTGTCTGTCTGTCTGTTGTCTGTCTGTCTGTTGTCTGTCTGTCTGTCTGTCTGCTGATCTGTTGTTGTCTGTATTTCTGCTGCTGTGTTGTGCTGTCTGCTCTGTTTGTCTGTCTCTGTCTGTCTGTCTGTCTCTGTCTGTCTGCTCTGTCTCTTCTCTCTCTCTCTCATCACCCACACACCCTCACACTTTTTATCTTTATTCTTTGTATATTATATAATATTGTATATATATATGTATGTATATATATATATATATATATATATATATATATATATATATATATGTATATATATATATATCAAACACATCCTGATAATATTACAACATCGTCGTACTCTTTTTTGAAACATTGAAGTTAGGTATGTTTACATAAGCATACTCTTTGTTATTAATATTTGTTCTTCTCTTCATTTTTCTTCCTAGCAATTATTCGTCTTCCCAGGTCTTCTTTGCCAATTTTCTTCTTCGCATTTATTCTTCATTGCATTTTTCTTTTTCTCCACCTCATCCTTCTTCTTCCTCTTTTTCGTTTTATTTCTTCCATGAAAATCTTCGTCTTTGAATTTCTCCCTCAGAATTTTTTTTCTTTGAAGTTCTTACTCTTTGGAATGCTTAGTTTTGGGATTTCCTCTTCTTTTTATTCCTCAGAAATCTTGGAATTGTGCTTCTGTAGGAAATGTATGGGATTATTTTTTTCAGAATATTTCTTTTTCTCCTGCATAATTCGTTGTCAGAATTCGTGTTCTTTGTATTTTTCTCCGGAATTCTTCTTCTTCTTCTTCTTCTTCTTCTCTTCTTTCTTCTTCTTCTTCTTCTTCTTCTTCTTTCTTCTTCTTCTTCTTTTTCTTCTTCTTCTTTTTCTTCTTCTTCTTCTTCTTCTTCTTCTTCTTCTTCTTCTTCTTCTTCTTCTTCTTCTTCTTCTTCTTCTTCTTCTTCTTCTTCTTTTTCTTCTTCTTCTTCTTCTTCTTCCCTTCTTCTTCTTCTTCTTCTTCTTCTTCTTCTTCTTCTTCTTCTTCTTCTTCCTTCTTCTTCTTCTTCTTCTCTTCTTCTTCTTTCTTCTTCTTCTTCTTCTTCTTCTTCTTCTTCTTCTTCTTCTTCTTCTTCTTCTTCTTCTTCTTCTTCTTCTTCTTCTTCTTCTTCTTCTTCTTCTTCTTCTTCTTTCTTCTTCTTCTTCTTCGCAATTCTTCTTCGCAATTCTTCTTCGCAACTTCTTCTTCTTCGCAATTCTTCTTCGCAATTTTCTTCGCAATTCTTCTTCTTCGCAATTCTTCTTCTTCGCAATTCTTCTTTCGCAATTCTCTTCTTCTGCTACTGCCTGCTGCTGCAGCTGCTGCTACTGCTGCTGCTGCTGCAGCTGCTGCTGCTGCTGTTGCTGTTGCTGCTGCTGCTGCTGCTGCTGCTGCTGCTGACTGCTGCTACTACTACTACTACTACTACTACTACTACTGTTGATGCTGCTATTACTATTGCCACGTAGTTAGAGGATAAAGGTATAGTCAGACTGACTGGCTGTTGGGCACTGTAAGAAGCTTCCAGGAGAGAGGATTAAACTGATCAAAAGCAACACACAGGGTCAGGGAAATGGCGGAGACATTGTAGACTGGGAAATCGGAGGCAGAGGAAGCAGGAAGGGGTTCATTAATTCGTTAAAGGATCCCCTTCCTTATCTGCTACACAGAACCCACCGGGAAGCTTCCCACGGTCTGTGATATCGGGATCCGCTGGTAATCAATGAGTTAAAAGACAGAGTCGTTTTGGGGGGTAGGGTGGAGGCTGTGTCTTTCAGTCTTGCTAGAGTGTTGTGTTGTGTGTGTGTGTGTGTGTGTGTGTGTGTGTGTGTGTGTGTGTGTGTGTGTGTGTGTGTTGTGTGTGTGTGTGTGTGTGTGTGTGTGTTCTTGTTTTGTGTAGTGCGTTATGGTGTGTGTGTGCATGTGTGTATGTATGTATGTATGTATGTATGTATGTATGTATGTATGTATGTATGTATGTATGTATGTATAGTATGTATGTATGTATGTATGTATATTATTATGTATGTATATTTGTATGTATGTATGTATGTATGTATGTATGTATGTATGTATGTATGTATGTATGTATGTATGTATGTATGTATGTATGTATGTATGTATCATATGTGTGTATGCATATATGCATGCATGCATGCATGCATGCATGCATGCATGCATGCATGCATGTATGTATGTATGTATGTATGTATGTATGTATGTATGTATGTATGTATGTATGTATGTATGTATGTATGTATGTATGTATGTATGTATGTATGTATGATGCTATGTTATGTATGATGTATGTATGTATGTATGTATTTGTATGTATGTATGTATGTATGTATGTATGTATGTTTGTATGTATGTATTATTATGTAGTGTATGTATGTATAATGTATGTGTGTATGCATATATGCATGCATGCATGCATGCATGCATGTATGTATGTATGTATGTATGTATGTATGGTATGTATGTATGTATGTATGTATGTATGTATGTATGTATGTATGTATGTATGTATGTATGTATGTATGTATGTATGTGTGTATGAATGTATGTATATATGTATGTGTGTATGTATGTTTGGATGGATGGATGGATGTACGTATGCATCCATGGTCTTCATCGGAAGTAATTGCTCTTTCAGTATCACATAATATATGTTGGCCATGGTCCTATTTCATGGCTTTTGCATATCCTGTAAATTTGGTGTTTTTTCAATTACAAAATGGAAAAAGTTTGAAGAAAAGATTTGTTTTAAAAATTGAATGACAACATGATTTATCCAATTACACACAGCAGAAACTCGCATAAATAGGTCGACAGATACTGTTTGTTTGGCGACCATTTTGTTTGGTGTCCTACAGTATCCACGGAGTCAAAATTGACACCGTAAATAATACAGAAATAACAAAACATCTATCTGACCAATCAAAAAGAAATGTTGATGTTGGTAAGAAAAAAATATCCACATTTTTATTCTACTGTCTGGAAAACTTTTACCAACTATGTTTTTTTTACTCAAACAATTCATAAACACAAACCAAAGCAAACCAAAACTAGGTCTAAACCACCCCATACCACTATAAGCGACTTGTCTCAATACAGTTATCGAAGTAAAATATAAAAGTAACTGTCTTGCTCGCAGTCCGATTAAAATGTAAATCAGACAAAAGGGCAGAACAAGACAGAGAAGCAGCCAGACTGTCTCGGAAGTAGTAGGAAAAAAATTGCGAGAGGAGGAGGAGGAAGATGAAGGGAGGTGATTTGGGGGGGAGGAGGGGGAAGAGTGACGTGGGGAGGGGGTCGGGAGCAGAAGACTGAAGTGATTAAAAAGCAGAACAGTAGGATTCAGGAACTGAAGGGGACACTGGTTACTGGTGATCGTTGGTAGAGAGAGGGTACAGGAATAGGCTCATCAATTCCCTGAAAAGGAGAGAGAAGAGAGAGAGGAGAGAGGGGA
>CM060320.1:28464587-28494587 GCA_030674155.1 Stramonita haemastoma
ATTGTACAAACTTTCCATACACTGAAAATGATGCAACCGCAACGTCACTATGAAGAGTTGAATTTTCTTATCACACTTAAAGATTACGGAACAAACAAAAAAAAGAAATGGCACAGTTCAGATCATTACAGAACTCCCTTCAGCTAATCTTCCCAGATTAGGTGGATGATGTATCTCTCTCAGAAGCCATTTTTTGAAGCAGACTTACGCGTGTCACGGGGGGAGATTAGATATAAAAAAAATCTCAAACTGGCCACCATCCCTAGGGTATTCTATCAGCAGACAAGGTTGATCGATATATTGACTTCCCAAAATGGCTTACACACACACAGACACACACACACAGACACACACACACACACATACACTCACAACATGCACACACACACACATACATACCACACAAAACACACACACAAAACACACACACAACATGAACACACACAACACACACACACACACACACACACACACACACACACACACACACACACACACACACAACACACACACACACACACACACACACACACACAACAACACACACACACACAACACACACACACACACACACACACACACACATTTCATTTGTTTTCCTGTATATCGCACTGAATAAAAGAGTGATGCATTAGAAGGTCTACAAGCAATGAATGAGAGGGAACGTGGGATAGTGGGATAAAAGGTGAGGTTGTCAGACAACAGAAGTAGAATAATGTGTGCATGCGTGCGTGCGTGCGTGCGTGCGTGCTTGTGTGTGTATGTGTGTGTGCGTGCGTGTGTGTGTGTGTTTGTGTGTGTGTGTTTGTGTGGTGTGTGCGTACATGCGTGCGTATGTTTGTGATATATATATATATATATATATTATATTATATATATATATATATATATATATATATTATATATATATATATATATATACATATACCACATATATATATACGTGTTTGTGTGTGTGTGTGTGTGTGTGTGTGTGTGTGTGTGTGTGTGTGTGTGTGTGTGTGTGTGTGTGTGTGTGCGTGCGTGTGTGCGTGTGCACTCACGTTTGCTTACATAGAAAAACGCTTCCTAACGGAAAGAGGTCAATTTTCTTTTAATAATCGATGATGTTGACGTGTGATTTTTATCTTTCGGGTTTGCGTGATTCGCTGTTTTGGTAGAGCCGACAGATCTGCAAAAATCAATATCTGGTCTTTGAATTTTGTACCCCCTCTCCTTCCCACACCCTTCCTCTAGATCCTTTGGTCAGTTTCTGTCTGTCTGTTGCTGTCTGTCTGTCTGTCTGTCTGTCTGCTTCTTCTGCTGTCTGCTTGCCTCTGCTTCTCTTGTCTCTCTGTCTGTCTCTTCTTCTCCTGTCTCTGTCTGTCGTCTGTCTCTCTCTCTCTCTCTCTCTCTCTCTCTCTCTCTCTCTCTCTCTCTCTCTCTCTCTCTCTCTTCTCTCTCTCTCTCTCCTCTCTCTCTTCCTCTCTCTCTCTCTTCTCTCTCTCTCTCTCTCTTTTCATCTCTGTTGCTGTCTGTGTATCTTTGCTCTGTGTCTTCTCTCTATCTTTTGCATGTCTCTGTCTCTTACCTTCTCCTCAGCCGTCTCTTTGTCATTTTTTTTCCATGTACCAACTATAAACACACTGTCTGTGTGTCTGTTTCTTTTCTCTGTCTCTCTGTCTTTCCATATCTCTCTTATCTCTGTTTTTTTTCTGTCTCTGTCTGTCTTCTATGTCTCTGTTTTTTCTGTTTCTGTCTCTCTGTCTCTTCTGTCTGTCTTCTGCTCTGTCCTCTGTCTGTCTCTCTGCCTCTTCTCTGTCTCTGTCTCTCTGCTCTTCTCGTGTCTCTCTCCCTCCCGTCTCTTTCTCTGTCTCTCTCTCTTTTCTCTCTCCGTCCTCTCTCTCCTCTTCTCTCTCTCTCTCTCTCTCTCTCTCTCTCTCTCCTCTCTCCTCTCTCTCTCTCTCCTCCTCTCTCCTCTCTCTCTCTCTCTCTCTCCTTCCTCTCTTCCTGTCACAGTTTCCTATACACCCTATCCCCACCTCCCACTCACCCACCACCCTCCACCCTTCACCCCCACCTTTGATATAGCCAGATATGTCAGCTGTCTGCAGACGTCTATACCGAAGCTATTTAGCAGGTGGAAACCTTGAAGGTTGCAAAGCGCCAATGATGCCACGTCTCCTTGATCTTCAGCATCTGGACCAGCCTGCATTATGCAATGTCTTAGGTGGTGGGAAGCTGTGTGGACACTTCTCCTTCATCTTACCCTTTGTGGCCCCGTTATTTGGTTTGCTTTTTTTTCCTGAATTAAATGTCTCTCATTGACAACAAGGAAGTAAGACAGAGGAAGAAAGAAGACTGAGGTGGAAATACATCAGAAAAAAATGAATGGGGTCGTGATAAAGTAAATATCCGACGTAATAATTGTCAGAAAATTATGAATTTTAAAAATATCATTTCTGCTATACAATGTCCTCTGTGTGTTGAAAATACCTGTATTCTTTTAAGAAAGTTATATGCTAAATCTTTGGTAGTTTGAATGAAACAACATCCATATTAGTGCAATGGTTAAAAGAGATAGCTGTTAAGTAAAAGATTTTCGGTTTGATCCCTATCAACGGCATAATAATTTTATTAAGCTGGTGGGCTCTATCCTACCCTGAGACGTATGAGCCAGCGGCTTAATAGTAACTCCAAAGCAGCTTACCACTAACAGTGATATTGGTCAAGTCACTGGACCAATACGGATGATAGCATAAGTGTATTGCTCAAGTAGCTTGACCAACTTTGCAGGCATATGTTTCTACGACGCCTGGTCGATGTGAGGATTTATCGTGGAAAGAGGCACAGAGTGCAGCGTTATCATGCAGTCTCCAACTACCTGGATCCTACAACAGAAGCGTAATTGCCGTCATATTCTTAGAGATTGAGAAATATCATGCAGTCTCGAATTACCTGTGTTATGTAACAGACGCGACATTGTCATCATAGTTATTACAGTAAAGTGTCAGATTCCAAAGGCTTGTTTATGTGTTCGTGTCATGGTAACTTCAGCCTGTGTTTGTCTGGTTAGTGTTGTTTTGTTTTGTTTTGGTTCCGGGCCCTTACATGTTATCAGCGTGCTGTTCAAAAGAGTTACGAGCGATGTGGAAACCAACATGGATTAGTTGTTACGATTCCAGCGTTAAAAGATATGTCCTTGTGGATTTGAACATGAGCTATTGTTGTCGACATGTCAGGGCTTGGTGGATAGTCTCTCTCGCCTTTCATAAAAGAATAAAGCCATTTATGACTTATGGACAAACACACCACGCGCCCAGTTACCTGGAAACCACTGGTGTCGGCGAGGTTCCACTATTAACAGTTCACTGCCCGAATCTATCAACGCAATGCTAAAACTTCTCCAGGAGATTGAATTTCATGTCATGCTGCTCCAAGGGAACAGATAACAAAATAAAAAGTGTTTACACACAGGGATTGGATGTTTAAAAAAAAACCCACGTGAGTGCTTCTTCCATTATACTTGAAATAAAAGAAAGAATGGGTAAATAAATAAAAAAATAGCCCCGCCAAACACGAAGGCCATACATAACATCAAGGCTGGTATCTTATATCAATTTATGCATCTCCAATACAGTTAACCTCAAGTTCAAGATTAACACTATCTAACAAATCTGTAACACCGTCCGTCAGTCTGAGAGAAAGAAACTAACAAAGCACTTTAGTTATTTCATTCCTTTGGAAACAAACCAAGCCAGGCCGTGATAACGAAGTCAGCCATTCACCTCAACTTATCCCCCACATGTTTTATGGACACGTTGAAAAAGGATTTAACGTTCACACCTTAAATCTTGTTCCGCTTTTCGTAAGAAAGAGTAGGCCATTGTGTGCCGATGGGAACAGTTGACAATATTTACAAAACTGCATACCCTCGGGGACTGGATGAAAAAAAAGCACATGAGTGCTTCTTCCATTATTCTCGATATAAAAGATTATAAAAAAGAAAAGAATAATGAACTCTTCAATGTACACTAAATTGCATACGCAAAATGTCATGCACTGAAGAATAGATATTGTATAACCATCGCAGGAGTTACAATAGTTATCACTACTTAGTCGCCAGATCAAACCGATACAGGCAAGGTGTTATTGATACAGGCAAGGTGTCCAATAACGTATAACAAGAGTTGCTTGCAAAAAAAAGGCTGGAGAATGGACTGGGAAGGCAGAACATAAGCCAAAAAAGATGAAAGAAAGGTAGGAGAGAAAAAAAAACATAAATAAGAGAGTGATAGAAAAGAGGAGGTGCTTAGCACAGAACGTCCAATAGATGGGGATGCTACACTAACACAACAAATCTTCCCAGCATCCCAACAGGGATGTAAATTCTCAAAGAGTTAAAGAGGGAAGTCGCGTCATGTCATATCAAGTCATATCCTGCGTGTTTTAGACTATAAGAAGAGACAACCTTTCACAGTAAGCTAGCAGCAAAGAGTGTGACTTCTTCGATCGGTGGCCTCGTCATGTATTGACATCTATCTTCCTCTGAACAACTTGAGGGTGGGACGGGAGTCAGCCTTTGTGTGGGTGTGTGTGTGCATGTGGTGAAATCAGAGTGGGCGTAGTAAGAATAATATCTTTCTTATTCTTATGATATTTTCATGATAAGAGTAGTGAGGGCACACCCTGGATAAGAGAAGTAAGACAAGAAAAAAAGTAATACCGAAAAAAAGAGTCATATAGTAATGTATTGTGTTAACAAATGAGTGTGTGTGTGTGTTGTGTGTGTGTGTGTGTGTGGGTGTGTGTGTGTGTGTGTGGGTGTGTGTGTGTTGTGGTGTGTGTGTGTGTGGAGGGGGGGTGGTGGTGGTGTCGGTGTGTGTGTGGGGGGGGTGATGTGTGTGTGTTGTGTTGTGTCTGTGTGTGTGTGTCTGTGTCAGTCTGTGTTGTGTCTGTGTGTATGCTTGTATGTGTTTATGTGTGTTGCGTGTGTGTGCATGCGTGTGGGCGTGCGTGCATATGTGTGTGCATGTGTGTGTGCGCGCACGCATGCATGCGTGCATACGTGTTTGCATGTGTGTGTGTGTCTGTCCTGTTGTCTGTATGTCTGTATGTCTGACTATGTGTTCTCCACATTTGAATTTGTCAGCTGCGGATGTACAAACATTGCCATCTCCATGCGAGGTTTTTTTTCTTTTTCTTTCTCCATTTTCTCCCAGTAAACACAGCCCTCAAGGGACGAGACAGACAAGACCTCTCCGAGGCATGTAAGCAGAGCGTTGACAACTAAATTACTTTGTAAACGACTTTTTTTTGGGGGGGGAACGTCAGTATATCCACTTCCTCTTTTTTTTCTTGCTTGCAAACTCAGCAAGTTTGTTTTTGTTTTCTTTTACTCTGTTGTCTGTCTGGGTTTGTTTGTTGTTGTTTTTTAATGCTGCTCTGTCTGTCTGTCTGTCGGTCGGTCCTTGTCTGTCTATCCCTGTCTTTCTTTCTTCTATCTGTCTCTCTCTTTCTCTTTTCTTTTTTGCTTGCTTCCTTGTTCTGTCTTTTCTCTGTTGTCTGTCTGGGTTCTGTCTGTTGTTGTTTTTAATGCTGTCTGTCTGTCTCTGTCTGTCTGGACTGTCTGTCTATCCTGTCTTTTTGTCTTATTGTCTCTCTGTCTGTCTGTCTCTGTCTTATTTGCTCTGTCTCTATGTCTTGTTCTTGTCTGTATTCTATGTCAGTCTGTCTGTTTTGTCTGTCTGTCTGTCTCTCCGTCTCTCTGTCTCTCCGTTTTTTCTCTTTCTCTTGCTCCGTTTTTCTGTGTCTCAGTCTCTTAATTGATCTCTGTCTTCTCGTCTCTCTTGTCTCTGTCTCTTTCTGTCTCTGTTCAGCTGTCAGTTTCTGCCCCCCCCCCCCACCCTCACCTTTCAGCTGCAATCCATTCCATCCCAGCCCAGCCCAGCTGGGGCCAGCTGGTGCTAATTATAGCAGGAACTGACCACACTTGAACCTATAGGTAAAAGGAAGAGATACACTAAATTTAGTACTCTTGACTGCGTGATGGATTTGCGCGCTGTGTTCTGTCTGTCTGTCTTGTCTGTCTGTCTGTCTGTCTGTTCTGTCTGTCTGTCTCTGTCTGTCTGTGTCTGTCTGTCTGTTCTCTCTGTCTCTCTCTCTCTCTCTCTCTCTCTCTCTCTCTCTCTCTCTCTCTCTCTCTCTCTCTCTCTCTCTCTCTCTCTCTTCTCTCTCTCTTCTCTCTCTGGGGAGACGGATAGCCTAGTGGTCAGAACATTGCGCTGGCAATATGACGACCCGGGTTCGATTCCGGTCGAGAAGATTTTTCTCCTGGAGTTAACATCAGTGCTGACTCCACTCTCCCACAAGTCCTTCGGTGAGACTTTAAACGAGGCCCCGTGTGCGAACGCACGCAGAACATCTTGCGCACACGTTAAATCCTGTTCCGCTTTTCGTAAGTGTAGGCCATCGTGTGCCGGTGGGAACAGATGACATTTACAAACTGCATACAAAAGGTGACTGAATGTAAAAAGCACAAGAGTGCTTATTCATTATCTCGATAAAAAAAGAATCAATCAATCAATCAACATACACTCAGAAAGAAGAAGAGAAGAAGAAAGAATGAGAGAAGAAAGAAGAAAGAAGAAGAAGAAGAAAGAAGAAGAAGAAGAAGAAGAAGAAGAAGAAGAAGAAAGCAAGACAGAGAGAAGAGAGGTGGGTATCGATTGCCTGAGAAGTGAACGATCAAGGCAGGCGATAGCAGTCACCGAAGACAGAAGCTTCATCACTACAACCAAGAAACAGAGAGAGAGAAGAAGAGAGAGAGAGGAGAGAGAGAGAGGAGAGGAGCGATAGAGAGAGAGAGAGAGAGATAGAGGGAGAGGAGAGGGAGGGGGGAGAGAAAGTGAGAGAGAGAGGGAGAGAGAGGGAGAGACAGAGAGAGAGGAGGGGGAGGAGAGAGAGAGAGGAGAGAGAAGAGAGAGAGGAGAGAGAGAGAGAGAGAGAGAGAGAGAGAGAGAGAGAGAGAAGAGGAGGAGAAGAGAGGGAGAGAGAGAGGGGGGAGAGAGAGAGAGTAGAGAGTGGAAGAGAGAGAGAGAGAGAGAGAGAGAGACAGAGAGAGAGAGTGGAGAGAGAGAGAGAAGAGAGAGAGAGAGAAGAAGAGAGAGAGGAAGAGAGAGTGAGAGAGAGAGGAGAGAGAGGAGAAGAGAGAGAAAGAGAGGGAGAAAAGAGAGAGAGAGAGAGAGACAGAAGACAGAGAGAGAGAGAGACAGAGAGAGAGAGATAGAAGAGAGAGAGAGAGAGAGAGAGAGAGAGAGAGAGAGGGAGAGAGAGAGAGAGAGAGAGAGAGAGAGAGAGAGAGAGACAGAGAGAGAGAGAGAGAGAGATGGCGAGGCAGGACAGACAGACATATAGACAGGCTGACAGAAATATAGACAGTGATAAGAATGAACAGAAAGACAGATCGATGACAGATAATTTTCAACACTACCTACAAAGAGAGAGAGACAGAGATAGGGATAGAAAGAGAGACAGACAGACAGACAGACAGACCAGACAGAATAGAAAGAGACAGAGTAAATGCAGAAAGAGACAGAGTAAGCAAGACTAGGGTAGGTAAGGAAAGAAACACCACAATAACAGGAAGAGAGCAGAATAAGGACAAAAAGACTCCAAAACAAAACAAAAATAGTAATACAAATACTTTATTATGTCAAAGCACAAAAGTTCACGTAGCTCACAAACAAAAGGATTAATTACTGAGAAGAAGAAGAAGAAGAAGAAGAAGAAGAAGAAGAAGAAGAAGAAGAAGAAGAAGAAGAAGAAGAAGAAGAAGAAGAAGAAGAAGAAGAAGAAGAAGAAGTAGTGGGTAGGATAGTAGTAGTAGTAGTAGTAGTAGTAGTAGTAGTAGTAGTAGTAGTAGTAGTAGTAGTAGTAGTAGAGTAGTGGTGTGGTAGTAGTACAAGGAGAGAGAAGAAGAGAGAAGAAGAAGAAGAAAGAAGAAGAAGAAGAAGAAAAAAAGAAGAAGAAGAAGAAGAAGAAGAAGAAGAAGAAGAAGAAAGAAGAAGAAGAAACAACAACAACAACAACAACAACAACAACAACAACAACAACAAGAGCAAGAAGAGCAAGAAAACAAGAAAAACACGAAGAAGACAGATGCACATAGACAAAGACAAAGACGAAGAAATACAGAGACAGAGAGACCAAAGTCAGAGAGCTAGTAGAGACACGGATACCTATCAGTCAGCACTGTGAACGATCGAGACAGGCGATAGCTGTCACAGACAGGCGTTTCATCACTATAGACAGACAGAAAGAGAAAAAGACACAGAAATAGATAGGGAAAATGGGACATAAATATGAAAAAAGAGAGAGAAGAGAGAGAGAGAGAGAGAGAGAGAGAGAGAGAGAGAGAGAGAGAGAGAGAGGAGAGAGAGAGAGAGAGAGAGAGAGAGAAGAGAGAGAGAGAGAAAAAGAGAGAAAGGAGACAGAGAGAGAGAAGAGAGAGAAGAAGAGAGAGGAGAAGAGAGAGAGAGAGAGAGAGAGAACAAACAAAGAAGAAGAGAAATATTGAGACAAAGAAGGACAGAGAGATAGAGACAGAGATAGAAATAACAGAGACAAACACAGAAAGGAAGAGAAATATTAAGAGACAAAGAAGGACAGAGAGATAGAGACAGAGATAGAAATAGGCAAACAGAGACAAACACAGAAAGGAGAGAAATATTAAGAGAAAGAAGGACAGAGAGATAGAGAAGAGATAGAAATAGGCAAACAGAGACAAACACAGAAAAGGAGAGAAATATTAAGAGAAAGAGAAGGACAGAGAGATAGAGACAGAGATAGAAAAAAACAGAGACAAACACAGAAAGGAAGAGAAATATAAAAGAAAGAGAAGAGAAGAGCATAGAAAGAAATATAGAAGAACAAAGGAGAGAATATAAGACAAACAATAGACAATAGAGACAGAAAATAGAAAGAGACAAACAAGACAAACACAGACCGACAAAACAACCCCCCCCCCACCCTCCCTACACACCTCCTTCCCCCCATCTCTTTACCTAGAAGTGTGTATCGATCTGTCCAACAAAGGGAACGAGGAAAGCCGGAGATAGCAGTCACAGACAGAAAGAAACTTTTCATCACTGGCACACAAGGAAGGAAGCAGGCATCTAAATACTCCCCGGTGGGAATACCAGGGGCTCTTTCGGTATAAATAGCATTGCCATCCACCTTCTGGAAATTCTATGTTCGAAATGCTTTCCCTTTTTTTGTATCACTCTATTTGTTTTGTTTATGGTTTTTTTTAATCTAAAACCTTTCTATCATCTTTTTTGCGTAGTTTTCTTTTTACTTTTTCAAATTCATTTTCTTGCCCTTTTTTATCAAGCAAATCTATATATATATATATATATATATATATATATATATATATATATATATATATATATATATATATATATATATATATATATATATATATATATATGAAATAACATTTTACTTGAAATTGTTTCGTTCTCTGTGACCAGGTAGTGATATTCTAAACTCTGGGATGAGCACGAGGTTGCCAATTCTGTAGTGTGTCATTTGACCATGCAGCATTTTTCTTATATACTTTTTGTACATTAAAATGCTTTTTATCCTTTTTTCAATATCTGTTTTGTAACCTGGGCATGTTGAAGTAAGAGCAATGGTTGGCATCTACAATGTGGCCAGTTTTTATAGGTCTGTACGAATAGAGTCAAGGTACTTTGTCATCTAGTCGTTTTTATCATATAGACAGTTTTTAAAGATGCTTGAAGAGATAAGATGATGTTGATATTGAACTTCAAGCGAGTGTTCTTAAGAGTTGCTGAGATGGAATGAGTAAGAAGGTGACAGTCATGATATGGCCTTCCGTGGTCGGTGGGGATATAAACAACATGAAACGAAATAAAAGAAGGCATCATAAAGCTTTACACACTAGTCGCCTTTATGCGAAAAATATAATTTAGTTTTCTAATCTGCCCCTCTCTTAAGAATCTTTCTCACAGGGAGAAAGAGAGAGAAAAAAGAGAGAGAGAGAGAGAGAAGAGAGGAGAGAGAGAAGAGAGTGGAGAGAGAGAGAGAGAGAGAGAGAGTGGAGGGACAGGGAGGAGGGGGGGCAGACAGACAGACATACAGAAACAGAGACAGACATAAAGACAGACAGAGACATCAAAAACAGACAGACAAACAGACAGAAACAGACAGACAGATACTGACAGACAGCCAGATGAAACAGAAGTATGCATCATCTTCCCACAAAGCAGAGGGTGAAGGCAGGTGATTGTAGTCACTGACAGAAGCCTTTCAGAGCTGTCACCAAGCCAGAGAAGGAAACAACAGACAGCCAGAAGGCTTCTTCCCCCCACTCCATGCAGCTTTATGTGAGATAGGCACGTTATTAGGTTTTTTCTGTGCATTTTGTTGGGGTTGGTTTTGGTAGCTACTCCCGTTCTCATTACTCTGTTGTGTCAGTCTGGCTGTGTCTCTGCTTTACCTGTATGTCTGGGTTTCTGTCTGTCTGTCTGGCTGTCTGTCTGTCTCTGTTTCTCTCTCTCTCTCTCTCTCTCTCTCTCTCTCTCTCTCTCTCTCTCTCTCTCTCTCTCTCTCTCTCTCTCTCTCTCTCTCTCTCTCTCCCTCTCCCTTTCCCCCACGTTTATGTGTGTGCATATGTGTGTGTGTAAGATGGAGAAATGCAGAGAGAGAGAGAGAGACAGAGACAGAGAGAGAAACACTCTGAATTCTGAACTCTGAAATGGTTTGAAGGTACCTTGGGCTCAGGCCACAATACACCAGGTGAGGGGGTAGGGGTGTGAGTGTCTGAAGTGTGAGGTAGAGAGGAGTGAACGAAAAAGATGAGAAGCGATGAGAGATGAGAGAGAGAGAGAGAAGGACAGAGACAAGACAGACAGACAGACAGAGACAGACAGACAGACAGACAGACGAGACAGAGAGACAGAGAACAGAAGAGACAGAGAGACAGACAAAGACAGAGAAGGAAAGCGTCAATCCGGAGAAAGAGCGACGGAAGCTGACGACAAAAATCACAAATAAAAGCCCTGATTCACTGCCACCACATAAAAAGTGAGAGATAAACAGGAGGTTGAAGGGCTTCTTTGGCATATTCCTCAGCTGTATGTGAGATATATGCATTAATTACTTCGTAGTGTGTGTGTGTGTGTGTGTGTGTGTGTGTGTGTGTGTGTGTGTGTGTGTGTGTGTGTGTGTGTGTGTGTGTGTTGTGTGTGTGTTTGTGTGTGTGTGTGTGTGTGTGTGTGTGTGTGTGTGTGTGTGTGTGTGGTGTGTGTGTGCGTGTGTATGTGTGTGTGTGTGTGTGTGTGTGTTGTGTGTGTTGTGTGTGTATGTGTGTTGTGTGTTTGGTGTGTATGTGTGTGTGTGTGCAGACGATCTTCAAAGTAGTAACTGTCCCATTCAAATGGGAGTACATTTTAAGGGGTACAAAGCAGCCCCTCTATAGGTCCTCTAAGCTTGTCTCCACAACAAAAAATGGATGTTGATGTTACACCTAAATGAAACAAACAAAAACACATCTATCTCCCACCTGTGCTTACGTCATTCTTCTCACTCTGACGTCAGCTGATTTTAAGACGTTAACCTTTTTCTTGGTACAAGTTATTTAATTTTGATCTGGGTGTTTTTTTTTTTTTATATCCTAATGGAACCTCTGTCTGCATTGATTTTGTCTGTCTGTGTGAGTTTGCGTGTTCCTTGTCGTGTACCTGCTGTGGTATATCGCTATGTTTGTCTGTGGTCTCTGTTTCTTTGTTTCTGTTCTTAATTGTGTATGTATTATCTCCATTTTGGTGTCCTCTCTCTATATTTTTCTCTTTTTTTATTTCATTTTTGTTTATTTCGAGAATAATGGAATAATCACTCATTGTGTATGCAGTTTTGTTAAATTTTGTTTCTTCTGTCTGTCACTGTGTGTGTGTGTGTGCGGTGTGGTGCGTGTGTGTGTGTGTTTGTGCATGTGTGTGTGTGGGTGTGTGTGTGTGTGTGTGTGTTTGTGATGGTGTGTGTGTTGTGTGTGTGTGGTGTGTGTGTGTGTGTGTTTGTGTGTGTGTTGTGTGTTGTGAACTGAGCGTATGTGCATATGTGCGCATACGCGCCCGGCTGTCCATACATGTGTGCACATGCATACATAATGCTACTCGTACTTTTTTTTTCCCCTCTAGCTCAGCAAACTAATGATGCTCACAATACAGATTGCTTCGTCTGCAGCAGAAGCCCCCTGAGGATATTTAAATCTCATTGTTTCGACCCCATCATTGATGGCTCGACTCTATGGGCCACCGAGTCCTGCCGCGCACGAATGTTTTATGGCTTTGGGCACATCATTCCTGGGCAGTGTGGGCTGTAACCGTGTCATTTCCTTTATGGCTCGGAATCGTATTTTGTATGGCCTGTGTCTTATTCACAGAATGACAGTGGTACCCAAGCGGTTTGCTAGGACTACGGGATAGGTGAAGGGGTGTTAACAATACTTGTTGTAGCAACTGGTGTTTGTTGGTGGTAGTTTGTGTGTGTTGTTGTTGTCACTGTTTGTTGGTTTTGTCTTTGATAGTACTTTTGGCATGTGGTCGTGATCTTCTGATCCGGGTTCGAATCTCGTTTAAGAAGAGTTGCTTTTTTATCTGGAGTTAACATCAGTGCCGACTTCACGTCCCCCTAAAGTCCTTTGGATGAGACTATGAACCAAGGTCCCGTATCTAAACGCAAGCTTGCGCACACGTTAAAAGCCGTTCCGCTTTTTGGAAGAGTAGGCCATTAGTGTCGGTGGGAATGGATGACAAAATTAACAAAACTGCACACACACGAGGATTCGATGTTAAAAAGCGCATGAGTGTTTATTCCACTATCCTTGAATAAAATGAATAAATAAATAGAATAAATAGATAAAGTAATTAATTGATTAATAGATGGAGAAATACACATATAAATAACATCCTTTTTCATGCTTCAAACAAACTACAAACAATCCTCAAAATTTCATTTATATTCCACAGATGACTGAAAATACTGCACGTTCATACTTATAATTATAAAAATTAATATCTCCTCGAATACAATCTGCAATGCACTGATTCCCTAGCCTAACCAGACAAAGGCTGACACACAAACACAGATTCCTCTGCCTGCAGTAGATCTCTCCTCTGGTCTCTCTCCCTCAGGACACTTCAATCTCCCTGCTCGGCAAAGTCTTTCCCCTCATTCATTGAGGACTTCTGCAGACCGAAACTAATGCACCAATGTTTTATTGCTTTGAGTGTGTGTGTACATCGCTCATAGAAAGCGTCTTCTTTTTTTTGCATGCATGGCTGCTGTGTTGTTTTTTGTCTGTGGCTTAGGGTTATAGTTGTTTAGTTTTAGCTTGCATTGCCTTCTAAAAACCTGTAAGCACTCTGCATGGTGGGTTGTTTGTTCCGCTTTGTGCATTTACAATTAGTAAGGGTTTAAAAAAGCCACATAATTATATATTTCAGGGCCCGTTCATACAACAAAAGATTTGATTACGTGTCCTTTTCCGCTATTGGAATGTATCGAGGAAAAGGCTTATAGCCTTTGAATGACTGTATGCGTAACTTTCCCTATTGTGTGTGTTTTCTTTCGTTATCGTTATTAATGTGAGTTGGGGAATTTGTGATTCTCTCTTTATTTGACAGTGAGGGTAAGAATGTGTGTGTGTGTGTGTGTGTGTGTGTGTGTGTGTGTGTGTGTGTGTGTGTGTGTGTGTGTGTGTGTGTGTGTGTTTGTGTCTGTCTGTCTGTCTGTCTGTCTGTCTGTCTGTCTGTGTGCGTATCTCTGTGTGTGCCGTGTGCATGGTGGATAAACGCATGGGCTGGAGGTCAAACAGGTGCATGCATATCAACCAACAAGACATCTGCATGAGTCTCCATAAGCACAGATATTGATACACTTACTCGCATGTCTTCTACTCATTTGTCTCCTTAATTCAACAAAACAGACCCATTGGAGTGAAAGAATAATTCCCACAACATATATCACTCTGAACTTTCCCTTTAAAAAAACGATTTTTTTCTTACAAAGCCTCCTGCCATGCACTCTATGATCCAGTTGTCCGAAATCTGATACAGGACAGGACTTGACCGTTTTATTGCTTTGGGCCATCACTTGTGGAGGGGGGTGGAGGTATCTGTTAGGGGGATACCGTTTTTTTTTTTGTTGTTTTGGTTTTTGTTTATGGCTTACGGTCATTTGATTTAGTTTGTGGTTGTCTTTCGTATGAGACTGAACACACGCAGAACATCTTGCGCATTGCACACGCATTAAAACCTGTTCCGCTTTTTTGGAAGTGTAGGCCATTGTGTGCTGGTGGGAATGAATGACAAATTGACAAAACTGCATACAAAACGGGGACTGGATGTTAAAAAGCACATGAGTTTATTGCATTTTCCTCGAAATAAAATAATAAATGAATAAGTAAGTAGGTCTAGAGATGCTGCACCTATCTTACAAAGTGAAAAGTCAGGGTTCTATCCCCGTTTGTCTTCAATTTTTTTTTCCCATGCACTACATATACACCGTGAATTGTGGTCTGGGTGCTGTCTTTCGGATGAGACGATAAACCTAGCTCCCGTGTTCAGCACGCATTTAGCGCACGCAAGAGAACCCATGGCAACAGAAGATTTGTCCCGAGAAAATTATGTACACAAACAACACTAATAGGTAAATAAATACACATGCAGACAAGAAAAAGAACAAAAAGTATATAGTATGAGGTGCTGCCTCTTGTGGCAACGCACTCTCCCCTGGGGAGAGCAGTCAGAATTTCATGCAGAGAAATCATGCTGTGGCTTGATTTTTAAGTGGTCTACTAATACTAGGCATCTTGTATGGAACGTACGTTTTTCTTCTGACAAGGAAGCAAACTTGATGTTCTTTGTTGATACTAGAGTTAAGATAGTAGCTTTGTTGTCATTTTTTTTCTCATGTAAAAGTAATGTAATCAACATATAGATAGGTAGGCAATGATGAATCCCGCATGTACTTTTGTGTGAAGTACCTTTTGGTTATTCATTGTTTTTATTTGTTACTAGTGTTTGTTCTAGTTGTTTTTGTGTTTGACATATCCGCATCATTTTAGTATTTAGAGTTAGGGATGGTTGTCACAGTAATAAAGATGGCAGACCAGCTACAACAACAAAAAACAACAGCAACAATGACAGCTATCAACAAAAAAAAACAAACAGCAATCAAAGCAATGATAACAACAGCTATTGCAATAGCAACAACAGCAAAAAATCAACCAAAATCAACCAAAAATAATAAAGACATTGAACATACCCAAAAATGGCAAACTTTGGTAGAATTTCTTATTAGCTAGCCAGAACCGTTCTTCATCTGCTCAAAAAAAAAAGACCATCTTTAACAATTGAAAAGAAACTGAACTCCTAGATATTTTACATACGCTTTTCACAGCAACTGCCAAGAAATCCACGCGGTGATAAATACTTTTTTTGATTAACGCATAAATCACCACCACACCAGTGAAGCCTCGGTGGATATGCTAATATCACCTTTGCTTCCCGAAAAATGCTGACATGAGTTATGGGATCTTAAACGCGCACATTGGATTTTTTTGTTTTTGTTTTGGGCATACGCATAATTATGTACATGAAAGACCTTGCTGCTTTGGCCCATTACACATAAAAGTCGACCCGTCAGGTTGTAAACTTTCCCATCCTTGAATGCGCCAGATGCCACTCAGAGTTGATATATGGAATTATTATCTACACCGTACAATCAAGGCATTCACAGATGAGGGAGTGAGAGAGAGCAAGAGAGAGAGAAAGAAGAGAGACAGACAGACAGACAGACAGACAGACAGACAGACAGAGACAGAGAGACAGAGATGAAGAGACATAGATAGAGACAGAGACAGAGAAACAGAGAGAGAGACAGAGAGATAGAGAGAGAGCGTTGGAGAGAAGAGAGAGAGAGGGGGGGGGGGGGGACGGTGGCGAGATGTACAGACAAACTGACAGACAGATAAAGGGAGGGATAGAGAGATAGAGTGATCAAGACAAACAGACTTACAGATAGACAGAGGCAGTAATTTATTCATTTATTCTTTTATGTCGAGGATAATGGAATAGCGTACTCATGTGCTTTTTTACATCCAGTCCCCGTGAATATGCAGTTTTGTAAACCTTGACAGCTGTTACCCACCGGCACGCAATGCCTGAAAAGCGGAACAGGATTTAAAGTGTGCGCAAGATGTTCTACGTACGTTCCACACGGGGCCTCGGTTTATAGTCTCATCTGAAGGACTTTTGGGGAGAGTGGAATTGGCACTGGTTTTAACTCCAGGGGAAAATCCTCTCGAACGGAATCGAACTCGGGTCGTCAAATTGCCATCGCAATGTTCTGACCACTAGGCTATTCCGTAAGAGAGAGAGAGGAGAGAGAGAGAGAGAGAGAGAGAGAGAGAGAGAGAGAGAGAGAGAGAGAGAGAGAGAGAGAGAGAGAGAGAGAGAGAGAGAGAGAGAGAAATAACGACAGACTGACAGACTGATAGACAGTAAGAGACAGCGACAGATAGAGACAGTAAAAAAAAAAACAAGATAGAGAGAGAGGGGGATTGTAAGGAGAGAGGTCAGACTGGTTTCATATGGAGATTGTGAATCCTTTATCTCAAACAGACACAACGTGGTCACTGTCCTGGGTTGACTCCTATGGTTGACCAGAGCGTGGAGACAAGGAATGGCGATAAAGTTGGTTTAAAATCCCGTGTTAATCTGCATATAGTTACATAGTATCTCGTTGGAGGAGATTTTTCTCCTGGAGCTAATGTCAGTGCTGACTCCACTCTCCCCCTAAAGTCTTTCGGATGAGACTATAAACCGAGGCACCGTGTGTGAACGCGCGCAGAACATCTTGCGCACACGTTAAATCCTGTTCCGCTTTTCGTAAGAGTAGGCCATCGTGTGCCGGCGGGAATAGATGACATTTACAAAACTGCATACACAGGGGACTGGATGTAAAAAAGCACATGAGTGCTTATC
Organism: Stramonita haemastoma; assembly: GCA_030674155.1. Classification (NCBI taxonomy): domain Eukaryota; kingdom Metazoa; phylum Mollusca; class Gastropoda; order Neogastropoda; family Muricidae; genus Stramonita; species Stramonita haemastoma. The sequence continues at coordinate 28,481,645 of CM060320.1, forward strand.
CCATTATCCTCGATGTACAAGAATAAGATTTTAAAAAAATAATAAAGCAGATAGTATCGTCCTGGTATTTAGAAAAAGTTACAAGGTGGTCGCCCACGATAATGTAGCCTCTGTGTTCGGCGGGGTTATAAACAACAAAGATTGGATGGGATAGGTCACTTGGAGCGGAAGAACTCGTGGTGTGTGTGTGTGTGTGCGTGGGGTGTGGTTGTGTGTGTGTGTGTGTGTGTGTGTGTGTGTGTGTTGTGTGAGTGGTGGTTGCGTGGTGCGTGCTGTTGTGCTGTTGTGTGTGTTGTGTGTGTGTGTGTGTGTGCGTTGTGTGTGTGTGTGTGTGTGTGATGTGTGTGTGTGTGAGTGCGAGTGTGAAATGTGTGCGTGAGGTTGCTTTGTGTGTCTGTGCATCTCTGTGTGTCTGTGGCACACGTACAATAACACCGACAATCCGCACGCATGCTTTTTTATGTCTTTGAAGAGCAAAGTACACCATCATTTTTTCTGATAATGAGAAGAGGAAAAGAAAAGGCCACTGATAGCGGTATAGGCCTATAAACCACTCTGGCCCTCTAGCCCTACTCAGGTAAGCGCTGGAACCAGCAGACGATGAGCAGCTAAATCTCCTTCCAACTGACCATCTACTGGACTATTCAGATAACTCGCTATTCTCATTATCTTTCCTCCCCCCCCCTCTCCCTGCCCCCTCTTGTACTCTTGACCAGACTTGGGGAAGGGGGAGGGTGTTGGGTGGGAGGGGTGGGAGGGTGGAAGCATCATTATTCACCAGCATTGGGAGATGTGAAGGAGTACAGGATGGGAGTAGTATGGAATTGGTAGTGGATTATTATTGTGTTATTGTGATTATGGTTGTGAATGGTTTGGTTAGGTGGTTGGGTGGATGGAAGGTTTATAGACAATCACTGCATGGGGGGGGGGGGGGCAAGTTTTAGGCTAAAAGTGAAAAGAGTTGGTGGTTGATAGATTTTTAGTGAGCTGTAAAAAAAAAGGGGTTGAGAGTATTAGATAGGGGGATACGTTGTGTGTGTGTGTGGGGGGGGGGGGGTCGGGGGGGGGTGGTGTTGTGTGGGGTATGAGTGTGTATGTGTGTGAGTGTGTGTGTGGTGTGTGTGTGTGTGTGTGTGTGTGTGTGTTGTGTGGTTGTGTGTGAAGTTGTTTGTCTTCTGTCTCTGTCTGTTCTGTCCTGTCTGTCTCTGTCTGTCTGTCTGTGTTTGTCTGTGTCTGTCTGTCGTGACTGTTGTCGTTGTCTGTCCTCTCTCTCTCTCTGTCTCTTCTCTCTTCCTCTCTCGTCTTCCCATGTCTCTCTTCTCTCTTCTCTCTCTCTCTCTCTCTCTCTCTCTCTCTCTCTCTCTCTCTCTCTCTCTCTCTCTCTCTCTCTCTCTCTCTCTCTCTCTCTCTCTCTCTCTCTCTCTCTCTTCTCTTCTCTTCTGCTTCTTTCACGAATCTAGATAGACGCCAATAAACTCACTGACCTCACAACGAGCCAGTAATAGACGAGGGACATCTTCTAGGACCCATTTTTCAAAGAGTGTTCCCATTGTCCAAGAGCAGTCAGCTTTCTTTTCGCCTGGACGCTCAGGTGTCAGGTTAGCCGCTTGTTAGAGGTCTGAGAGGAACGTCTGGTGACCTGTCAACCTGTCATTGTTAGATGGCTTGGCTCTGCTTTTGGCATCGTTCGACTTGAAGGGTCTTGTTTTTTTTGTTGTGTGTGGGGGGGGAGGGGGGAGGGTGTATGTGTGTGTGTGTGTGGGGGGGGTTGTTGTAGTTAGTTTGATGTGTGTGTTTGTGTGCGCGCGCGCGCGCGCGCGGTGGTGGCGTGTGTGTGTGTGTGTGTGTGTGTGTGTGTTCTGTGTTGTGTAATAGAGATGGAGAGAGGAGAAGATCGAAAAGAAGAGAGAGAAAGAAGAAGAAGAAGAAGAAGAGAAGAAGAAAAAAAGAGAAAGAAGAAAGAAGAAGAAGAAGAAGAAGAAGAAGAAGAAGAGAAGAAGAAAGAAGAAGAAGAAAAGAAAAGAAAAGAACAAGAAAGAACAAGAAGAAAGGAAGAAAAGAAAGAAAGAAGAAAAGAAGAAGAAGAAGAAGAAGAAGAAGAAAAGAAGAAGAAGAGAAGAAGAAGAAGAAGAAGAAGAAGAAGAAGAAGAAGAAGAAGAAGAAGAAGAAGAAGAAGAAAGAAGAAGAAGAAGAAAAGGAAGAAGAAGAAAAGGAAGAAGAAGAAGAAGAAGAGAAGAAGAAGAAGAAGAAGAAGAAGAAGAAGAAGAAGAAGAAGAAGAAGAAGAAGAAGAGAAGGAGGGAAAAAAGAGGAAGAAGCAGATGATGATGATGATAATGTACAGATCCCAGATTTGTCCAATCTGAAAACATTATTCTTACTTTTCCATACAGGCTCTGTAGGTAGAAGAGTAAGAACTGGAAACCATTTCCTGGATGACATTCCATGTCTGACATTTCCTTCGAAACAGTCACACATTTGTCAACTCCGATATGAGCATTTTTTGACTGCATGTGTGTGTGTGTGTGTGTGTGTGTGTGTGTGCTGTGCGTGTGCGTGCGTGCGTGCGTGGTGTCGTGTGTGTGTGTGTGTGTGTGTGTGTGTGTGTGTGTGTGTGTGTGTGTGTGTGTGTTGTGTTTGTGTGTGTGTGGCACCCATATATATGTAAGTCAAATCTTGAACGAGTTCCCGAGTTGCTTGTCTCTATTGCATCTTTCCTGCGTGCCCGCGTTTGTGAGTGCCTGTATATCTAGACAGATTCTATCTAACTTTCATCAATACGAACATTTCTGATTGCTTTCTTGTAGTCTATATTCGTCTACTTCTGGGTAGTTTTCGGATAGCCTTTTCTTAAAATTTGGCTATCCTTGTGTTGTCTGTTCTGAAGCAATATTCTGCTGTTGCCTTTTTAATAAAGTTGTATTGTGGTAACGGTTGGGGCAATATCTGCATTGCACTTTCCAGTGCTGACCCTCGTTTAGTAGTTCATGGGGCAGTTTTCTGATTATTTATACAACACACACCACAAACACACAAACACACAACACACACACACACGCACGCACCACACACACACATGCACACTATATCTTCTTCTTGTCTGTGTGTGTGTGTGTTCTCACTCGCTGTGTCTCTGTCTCTCTGCCTCTCTGCCTCTCTCTGTCTCTCTCTTTCTCGTTCTCTCTGTTGTCTGTCTGTCTGTCTGTCTGTCTGTCTGTCTCTGTCTGTCTGTCTGTCTGTCTGTCTGTCTGTCTGTCTGTCTGTCTGTCTGTCTGTCTGTCTGTCTGTCTTCTTCCTCTCTCTCTCTCTCTCTCCTCTCTCTCTCTCTCTCTCTCTCTCTCTCTCTCTCTCTCTCTCTCTCTCTCTCTCTCTCTCTCTCCTCTCTCTCTCTCCTCTCTCTCTCTCTCTCTCCTCTCTCTCTCTCTCTGCTTTTTCTTTCCCTCCGTTTAACCTGGAAAATAGTCTTTTACGAGGAAAACTGGTTCCGTTGCATGCCACACTATTTCAGAGAGGGTTTTTTCCTGTATCCCTGTCATCAGCAGGTCTTTGGAGGTAAGTCTCTTGCTAAGTGACGGTTTTGCGCACTTGGGTTTTCGTGTGCCATTTTCTGTTTATCTAATACTGGATGCTTTCTTTGGAGAGCGTTTCATTTCTACTCCTCTGGATTTTCCTCCTGCGACTCTGCTATTACCCTACACTTTTCGTATGCATAGAAAAGGATTGACAGCATGAATACTGCAATAGTTTTGGTCTTTACGGAAATGCGTATTTTTGTTTTATTTCATCACATACGTACGCCTTTTCATTGCTTTTTGCGTTCTGAATAGTCCTGTCTTGTTGTTTCTGTCAATAAGGGTACTTTTAATATAGGTACACTGCGTATCAGATTCATTTCCTATACATACGGATCTGTTTTTTAAGTTTGTTTTTGTTAAGTTTGTTTCCATTTTTCTGTACCAGTTTCTTTTATAAACATTTAAGACATTTTTTTTCAAAGTATTTTTGCCTTTTTCGGCGAGTTCTCAATGTCAGCCAGCTTACTGCTGTCATTACAGAAAACGAAGGTTTGTCTTGGTTTGCTCTTTATTGAAAAAGATGCTGCACGGATTTTCTCAAAGGCCACTTTCACTAAATGCCTTTTTTTTAAATGGTAAGAGCATCTAGCCACAGGAACAGCGCTAGTAATACCAACGTTTTACTTTTAAAAGTAGTGTCCAAAAAGTTTCAATCTACTTTTTTGCAATAGCATAGTAGTTTGTTTGATATTACTTTTTAAAATGATTCTGATTGTTCCCCTCTCTGCTAGTATGTATAGTAGAGTTGAGTTTAAATGTGTGGATATTATCAGCATAAATCTTTTTATTTGTCTTACTCACTCACATTTAAGTACAAGCCATGTGCTGATTTAGTAAAAGGCTTTTCATAATAGGGACTTGTATGCAACGCGTTCTTAACAACAGAAACGACTGTTGATGCTACAAATCCTTTAGCAAGTGGCAAATGATAGTGTAAGTGAACTGAAGTAGCGCGTCTTCTTGAGCAACACAAACTTAATGTCTCTTGTTTCTGGTATAAACACTAGAGTTTGCTTCGTTCAAAAGCATAAACTGCAAACCACCATTCAAGAACTTTTACAGTGAGAGGCAAATTATAAAACAGAGCCTGGGGACAGGTTCCTAAAGGGGCCTGCCGGTCCCTACACACAGGCATTAACTTCCAGGATGCCAATAACATCATCATTTCAGCCACAGAATGATATGAGATTTTAAGCCTTTAATTTGATCAAATGACTACCCCGTGCAACTGCCACGGGCATTTAAGATTTAAAATGTCACAACTGTCTCCTGAAAAGCACGCACTGACCTTCTAACTCACACAAACAACAATTGGTGGAGACTAACAAAAAAAAATGTGTTTTCCATTTGGCAGCCTCACGGTGAATAGTAAGGTGCTTAACTTCCGGTTGATTATTTTCATCACGTATCGAAGAAAAGTGAGTCTGATGCTAGCGGGCGAAGATTTATCTCGTCGGAACACTTTCTTTTCTTGATCATAATGTCCGCTTTGCTGACCCCAAACTGTCCATAGCTTCTGACATAATTGAGGGCTTTGGGCTGTGATGCTCACGCTTCAAGTATTAGTCGCATTTCCGATGGGCTTTATGGATGACCGATATTTATTACTTAGGGATGTTGGCAAGACAGCAAGTAGTTTTTGCCTTTTGCTGTTATTGTTGTTTGTGTTCAGCTGAAAGTGTTGGTTCTTTTTCCTTTGGGCAAAACGTCATTAGAGCTGTGATAGACCATGATTCACATCATTTCATTTGATTTAGTGTCTCGACGCAGCCCCTTTGGTGCTGTGTTGGATATCATTACCAGAAAAAAAAAATAATGGTATAATATGATTTTAACTATGATACAAAACAGCTCTTGACCACCAGTAGTTGTCGGTTGATTTTTCTTAGGAATCACACAGTGCAGCCACAAGCTTTAAAAACTGCAATCCAATAATAAGCATCTAGCAGCGTGTAACTAAACTTTGAACGTATTTTCCTCATAATATCCTGTAAATATAATACAAGTCACAACGCCCATACAACAGACTCGGTTCTGGGAGATCCTCTTCAGCTAAGCCTACATCATTCCAGCTGCCTTCGTCTCTGCTTTCGATGCTTCTGCACCAGGTCTGCTTTGGTCGACCCACTTTCCGCTTCCCTTGTGGATTCCAGTCAAGGGCCTGTCTGGTGACATTTGAAGCAGGCTTGCAGAGCGTATTGCCGATCCGTCCGGAAGTCGGAAGTGGCTACCTTAATGGTCGAAAAAATGTCGGTCACATACACAAAATCTCACCGCTGCTGAACCTTGGAGCTGTTGCCAAAGAACAAAAAAAACAATCTCTCATCACATCAGAATACCTGCATGCAGAGAGAAACACTATTTTTTACAATGCATAATTCTGTTATGCTAATGCATAATAGTGTAAGAAGATCGTGATGGCAGATTTTAATTAAAATTTGATCTATGGGATATGCATTTGAACTCAAGCTGTTTTAGACTGCGTGCTTTTAGTTACATGCAGATTCGTGGTTTGTGTGTTGTGTGTGTGGTGTGTGGTGTGTGTGTTTGTGTGTGTGTGTGTGTGTGTGTGTGTGTGTGTGTGTGTGTGTGTGTGTGTTGTGTGCTGCGTGTGATGTGTGTGTGATGTGTGTTGTGTGTGTGGAAGTTGCTATGTGTGATTGTGTTGTTGTGTGTTTGTGCGCACGCGCATATGTATGATGTGGTGTGTGGTTTGTGTGAGTGTTGGGTGGGTGGTGTGTGTTGTGTGTCGTGTCGGTGTCGGTGAATTTTACCTATTTTGTAAATATTCAGTATTCGTATTTGTATTTGCATGCGTTTGCTTTCACACAGCTAGATATGCAGCAAACAGACAACAACCTAAACATCTCCCCTATCCTTACCCATACTCTGTCCATCTCTATACACGAATCTCTAAACGTAGTCCACTATTCAGTCTCCTATCTCTGTCCTCATACACACTTTCCACAGACAGTACCACTCTACGTGGGGACTGCTATTCAAACTGCACTGCTTTTGGCAACTCGTCCTCCCAAATGACTCCCTTAAGCCGCTCTCTCTCTCTCTGCAAAAAACGTATCGTTCAAAGCCTGTCACTTGATTCAATTGCAGTCTGCATTATTGATAGTACTCTGTTCCCCCAGTGAAAGGCAGTGATACTGTAACTAATTCTAGCACCATAGTGTCGCTTTTCAGACGCACACACACACACACACACACGCACGCACGCACACACACAGAACACACACAGACACTGATACACACACGGCACACACACACCCCACACACACCACACCTCACACACAACACACATACACACACACAACACACAACACACACACACATACTGACACGTACACACACACACACACTGACACTACACACACACACACACACACACACACACACACACACACACACATTCAATACATTTTCCATTCAAGCCAGTATAATAAAGCAGAATAATTCATGAGACAAAAAAATTCAATGGTATGAGCTGTTTCACTCCCATGTCACACTTATTCAGAACTGAGATTAGAAGGTAATGATGCTTTTATGGTTCAGCACATCATGTGTCATTTTTTGCCCCCCTGGGGATACTCGAGGGGGGGGGGGTCTGCCAGTATAAGTAGCAACCCCATCTTTTACAAAGGATGTACTAGATCCCCTTCTTTACTATCCCTCTCTTTCGTTTCTTCTTTTTTTCCTTTTCCTTCCTTCCACCTCCTACGTGTCTGGTTTCTGCTTCTTGGTCCATTCTTCAGTCTTTTTTTTTCCACAAAGACTGACAAGATTACATTGTCTTCCACTCTTAACGTCGAATACGCTGTGACTGACTTGTCTGGTGTTTAACCACAGCACAACGCATTTTCGCTCCTCTTATGGCAGACAACAATAGTTACTGTTTGAGCGGTCAATAAAAAAAAACGAAAAAAAAATTGATCAAATCTAGTGATTTTCGCAAGAGATTCATCCTGACGGAAGCAAGATTTTTCTTTAACGATCCTAAAACTTGGTGAAATGACAGAATGCTGACCCCATCAGAAAAGCTTACTGCAACAATGGCACAGAAGTGTATCATCACCCTTGGACAAATCAGAGCTATGTATGGCACAATGGCCACTCATCCTCCGATGAAAAATTATACTTTCTGAGATAAAACTTTGTATTGCCGTATCCTACCATACTTTGCTTTGCACGCCATGCTTTATTGTGCCTTGCCTTGTCTTGCCTTGCCTTGCCTTGTCTTGCCTTGCCTTGCCTTGCCTTGCCTTGCCTTGCCATTGAACTTGCTGTCTTGTCTGCATTGCCTTGCATTGCCTGCTTGCTTCCTGCCTTGCCTTGTCTTGCCTTGTCTTGTCTTGCCTTGCCTCGCCTTGTCTTGTCTTGCCTTGCCTCGCCTTCTTGTCCTTTCTTGCCTTGCCTTGCCTGCCTTCCCTTGCCCATTCTTTGGTAATCTCCTCGTACTGACCAGCTAGTGGCTGGACCCTCCAGAATACCGAAATTCCGATTAATCCCTCCTGCTAAACATGCTCTCAGAACTACCATTAGGCTGGAATTAGGAGGTCCTTAGAGCTAATGAGCAGAGAGTGCATGCATGAGGAAACTGGCTGTGTCTGAGATGGACAGACTAGAAAGGAATTCCTGGGATACTTTGTGACTGTTGTACACCTTCTGTCTGCTAAGATGTGGTATTTTTATTGTAGAGGGGAAGATAAAGTTTGATGATGAGAAGAAGTTGTTGGAAAAATGTGTGTGTTTGTTTGGTGGTGGTGTGGTGTGTGTTGTGTGTGTGTGTGTGTGTGTGCGTGTGTTGTGTGGCTGTGTGTGTTGTGTTGTGTGTTATGGGTGAGTTATTACTGTTGTGCCTGTCGCACACTATACATACACTGACTCAACTCATTGTACTGACACAAATTCTGTCTCCTCTCCCTCCCTCTCAACTCGCACGCCCCACATCCACACACAATACCCACACATCCACCTCCACTTCGCACCACACACTACCCCCTCCCCACTCCACATCTCTCTGCATCACATCTCCTCACTCCCACCTCCACCCCTCACACCCCACCCACACCACCCACACCACCCACACACCACACACACACACACCACACACAACATAACCACACACACAATTAATCTTTCCCAAACTAAAACAAAGCCGCTTGGGAACATTCACACTGTATTGTCTGGCAACTTTTTCGCATCACCGATGACTGAACAATGTGATTCTGCATGCACCAGCGCTGTTGAAAGCATGCCTGTACGTTTGGTCATCTGCAGCAGCCTGCATGATGTATGATGTGCTATCTATCTCTCCCCAGTGATTGCCGATGACACTTTGATTAAGCTCATCAACTTTGAATGTTTTACTCAAAGGCCAAAATATGTTGAGGTTTTTTTTTTTTACCATTACATCTAGAACAGACAGAATAATTATCATACAAATGTCAAATATTGATCACGCTTGTGAGCAGTCTCAATGCCAAGAGTGACAGATTTTTTTTTAATGATTGAGAATTCTCTGACTACTTTAGTTTTAGTGATGTATCTCTATTTTATTTCTGTGGACCGTTGATTTTTCTTGTAACAGACAGACAGGCAGACAACAGACAGACAGACAGACGAGATACAGCTACAAAAGACAAATGTTTTAGGAATCTTGTATGAAATATTTATCGAAATTTTTGCAGCCGGGTTGCATGAATGACAGCACATTACACATTAATGACATGGTAAGATTCTATTTACTTACATAACAGAAATAATCATCTAAATATCAAAAACTATCATTGTCTAACGACTATGGGCTCTCCCATTCCAGACCTCCTATCCAAAACTACATAATAATAGTACTAGATTATTCTAAAGTTCAGAGTTCAACACATGTCCAACTTGCTCATTTTGCTGCCTTCTTGCATTTCCTGTGCAATATGAAACTTTTAGGTGTCATGTCCGATTTCAGAAACGTTTCAGAAAGAAATTTCCCATTTGTTTGTTTGTTTTTTTTCTTTTACGTTCAATGCATGACTGCAATAAGGACAAACAAAGCACCTGTTGGGGACTTCTGAAAACTGCTGAACTATTTTCGTTTTTTTTCGAAGATGGGGACAAGGACAGGGTTGATGTATGTGTGTTTTTCTTTGAGTTGTGTGTCTAATGATTAAGAGAAATATATTTTGTATACATACTAAACAATCACAAAACATTAAGCCAGCAATGTAGATACTACCCAGGAAAAAGTATAAGTTAAATATAATCCATTATTGGCCTGAATTTACATACCTTTCAAAAAACTCTAGTTGCAAAACCAAAGCCAGCCTCTCTGGTTTGTTGCTTAAAGTATTCTACCGTATAACCCGGAAGAAATCCAAATCCCAAACCACCGGTCAAGGTCTTTCAAAGGATTTTTAAAATTCACCTTTACAAGATATCCCAAAACATGGACCTGTCACTTCACTTCACAAAATGAAGGCATAAAAGTCCATAATGCCAATAATGACGCTGCCTTAGCAAACCCTGGAAGATGAGGCTTTAAACCTTTGATTTCATTTAATGAGTCCCCTCCCAAACTGCTGCAGGCCTTCTGTGCCTTAAACTGTCAACCTGTCACGAGAAACGCACGTGTTGAACCACTGCATCACCAAGGAAAAAACAATATATGATGGCAACAGTAGAATGACCTTTTCTCTCTCTCTCAGCGTCCAGCCCCCCCCCCCCCCCCCCCCCCCCACCCTCTCTCTCTCTCTCTCTCTCTCTCTCTCTCTTCTCTCTGTCTCTGTGCTCTTGTCTCTCTGTTCTCTGTCTCTCTTTCTCTCTCTCTGTCTCTGTCTCTCTCTCTCTCTGTCTCACTCTCTCTCCTCTCTCCTCTCTCTCTCTTCTTCTTCCTTCTCTCTTCTGTCTTCTCTCTCTCTCTTCTTCTTCTGTTGTCCTCTGTGTCTCTTGTCTCTCTTGTCCTCTGTCTCTTCTTTCTCTCTGTCTCTGTCTCTGTCTCTCTCTCTCTCTGTCTCACCCCCCATCTGTCTGTCTGTCCTGTCTGTCTGTCTGTCTGTCTGTCTGTCTGTCTGTCTGTCTGTCTGTCTGTCTGTCTGTCTTCTGTCTTCTCTTCTCTCTCTCTCTCGTCTTCTCTCTCTTCTTCTCTCTCTCTCTCCTCTCTCTCTTCTCTCTTCTTCTCTCTGTCTCTTCTCTGTCTCTTCTCTCTCTCTCTCTCTTCTCTCTTCTCTCTCTCTCTCTCTGTCTCTCTCGTCTCTCTCCTCCTCCTCCGTCCGTCCGTCCGTCTGTCTGTCTGTCTGTCTGTCTGTCTTCTCTCTCTCTCTCTCTCTCTCTCTCTCTCTCTCTCTCTCTCTGTCTCTCTCTCGTCTCCTCTCTCTCTCTCTCTCTCTCTCCTGTCTCTCTCTTCTCTCTCTTCTCTCTCTCTCTCTCTCTCTCTCTCTCTCTCTCTCTCTTCTCTCTCTTCTCTTCTCTCTCTCTCTCTCTCTCTCTCCTCTCTCTCTCTCTCTCTCCTCTCTCTCTCTCTCTCTCTCTCTCTCTCTCTCTCTCTCTCTCTCTCTCTCTCTCTCTCTCACATTCCTAAGAACTTTTAGCTTCAAGGGGGCGGACTCATTTAATCACAAATCAGGAAAAACGGAACCTGATGCCAGTGGGTGACAGTTTTATCTCGCCTGACCACTTTGGTTTTCTTTATCATCTTCTCCGCTTTGCCCCACAACCCAACTGTCCATTCTTCTCTGAAGTAATTGCAGGATTTTTACGCCATGCTGCTCACACTTCGGATATTGGTTACAACTCCGGTGAAGGTCAAAGATATCCGATATTTATTACTTTAGAGAGCGCCTGCAGGTCAACAAGTGTCTTTTGTTATTTTGTTGGGTTTTTTTTTATATTGATTTCTTGTTGGGTTTTTTATATACACGTTTACAGGTAAAGTATAAAAAAAAAAGTTTACAGATTTTGATATAGAAAGTGTTATGTTTTTTTTTAGTTCGAGTTTCTCAAGAAATTGATTTTTTTTTCTGAGAATTCTTTGCTGTTGTATTGGTTTTCGTTCCACCCTCCCACCCCCTACCCCCCAACACTGGCAATTTGTACTAAGTAAGCATTAAGCAATATTCTTTTAGTAGTGTTTGTGATTATAAATTTATATCCCAGCAGAGATTTTTTTTATATTTAGAATGTTATGTTTTATCATCGATGTGTAGAGAGGTTGCGGGGGGGTTCTTCTGTATGGGTAACAGCTTGCCCTTCATACTTGCTTACCCAGGCTTTGCGCTCTAGAGCCTAGAGCGCAACTATTTAGTCATTTGAGACTGACGGATGCCTACTATTCTATATTATAAGTATTCGTAATTTTCTTCTATAATATATATATATATAAATATATACTTTCTATATCGATATGACATTGTGTAAGCACTCTGACCAAAATAAAAAGCAAACTTTGTATTGGAGTTTTAAGGGAATTTTCTTCTTTTTTGTTTAGCAGACACAAAAGGCAGCAGTACCACCCCAGTCTTTCTTGTATTTAATTTTAATTTTCTTCTGTGTGTGTGTGTGTTCGGTGATGGTTGTGGTGGTGATGATGGTGGTTATGGTAATGATGGTGGTGATACTGTTGGTGTACGTGGGTGTGTGCGAGCGCGCACGCATGTGTGTGCGCGCACACACATACACACACACAGACACGCGCACACGTGCGCGCTCGCACGCACACGCACAAGTGTATTTTAGCCTTAAGCATTAGCAGAGGAATTATTCATGGTACACTGTACAGCTCCAATACCCTTCTGAATCCCCCATGCATCACTAAAACGCAGTAGGCTAATACTCCACAGAGGAATATTCAAACCGCACTGTTTGACAAATCCTCCATACTTTACCCTGCGACATGCTATGCACCAGCGCTGTTCATGGCAGGTGATGTATCAGCTCAGCCGTAGTCTGCATTATGTATCAACTTGTTGAAATGGACACCACCAGTCCGTGATTTATTGCCGATACTATGATTCCAGCTTTTCATCGTGCCTGAGGAGTCGAGGAAGCTGGTTGCAAAAATTTCAGTGGTGCTTGGTGATTCTATGACCAGAAATAGACGTTGTATCAGTTTCCATCAGCATGGTTGTGTCCCCGTGTGTATCCGGCTTTGTCAATTTTGTCATCTGTTCCCACTGGCACACAATAGTCTGCCGTTTCGAAAAGCAAACGAATTCTAACGTGTGTGCAAGATGTTATTCGTATATTTGTACACGAGACCTCAGTTTATACTTTTATTTGAAAGACATAATTGTGGCACATGATAAAGGGAGTACGTGTTTGTTGTTCATACAGTTTTTATATCATAAAAAATGCTGAGAATGTACACTTTCTC
>CM060320.1:28499587-28507087 GCA_030674155.1 Stramonita haemastoma
ATGGCACGAGAGGTGATTATTAGGAGTCATTTATTCCTATGCATTAGCCCCCACAATTAAGTGTTGCAATGCTTCAAGTGTCACTCTGGCATGCACACACACACACACACACACACACACACACACACACACACACACACACACACACACACACACACACACACACACACACACACACACACACACACACACACACACACACACGTGAACTAGCTTGCTAGAGGCCATCAATTCAAGTGGGTTGGTTTGTTTGTTGCCTTGTTCGTTTGGCCTGTACGTTTGGCTTGTCTGTTTGGCTTGTTTGTTGGTTTGAATGTTTGTTTGGTTATTCCCCCCCCCCCCCCCCCAAATCCTCCCTAAGATGACCATGATCTTAGCTCAGGCTCCATTCCATCATAAATCAGGAAACGTGGAAAGCAATACCGCTAGACGGCAGATTTATTTCCCTTGACCTTGTTTCTTTTGGGTTTTGTTCGACATTTTTTGTTATCTTAGATCATTTTGTGTTTGTTTGTTTTTTTAATTCTATTTGTGTGCTATTTTATGGTATCTTTTGTATCATTTTACTTATATCTACTTGATCATAATTTTTTTGGTTTTTGTTTTTAATTTTATTTCATTCTGTTTTTATTCTAGCGTATTGTCGTTATTGCTTTATCATTTCTTCTCTTTGTGATTGCGGTTTTGTTTACGGTCTTTGGTTGGGGAGAGGGGGGTTGGGTTTGTTTTGGGTTTTGTTTTACATTGTTAATAATAATTATTTGTTTCATGACTTTGTTTATTTTATTGTTCTTAGCGCTTTTTTTTCTTTTTACTAGTTGTCTCTTTTTCTTTTATTCGTTAATTTGATCTTAGGTTTCTTTGTTCCGTTCTGTCCATTTTTTTCATAATTTCATCATGTTTTCTTTCTTTGTTTTTTATATAACTTTTTCAGGTAAAGATGTTAAGAAATATTTTATCTTGTGTATCTTATGTGTGTCTGTCTGTGTGTCTGCATGTTGCTATTGTTGATGTCTATTATTGTTGATGTGTTTTTATAAGCAAAGATTTTTTCTGTTTATCTTTATTGGTTGGTTGGCTGGTAGGTTCGTTGTTTGTTTTTTTTATATTAATTTGTTGGTTGGTTGGTTCTTTCTTGAATTGACTGGCGTTTGGGTTGAATTGGCTGGCTGGTTGGTTATTTGCTGGGCTTGTTGGTTGGTTGGCTGGAGTTTTGTTGTTTACTTCTTTGGCTAGATGGCTGTTTGTTTGGTTAGTGATTTGTTTGTTGTATAGTTTGTTACATGGCTGCAGGATTAATTCTAGGGTTAGTTGTTTTGTCATGTTGTTTCACGTTGTTGGGCTCTTATTTCACATCTCTTAATTCTTGGTTTCTTTGCATTTTTGTAGAGTTCATTTCCACTTACCCTTTAATAAACAGAACAATCCAACAGACAAACAAACAAACAAACAAACAAACAAAAAAAACCACCCAAAACTATATTCACCAACACGAACAAAAATTATATTGACTTGTTTGCCTTGTTAAGAGGGTGCAGATTTTTGTTTGTTTCTTTGTTTCTTTGCTTTTGTTTGCTTCATTGCTAGCGTTCTTGCTGCAAGAACAATAAAAACATCACGATAACAGCAACAACAAACACCAAGGCTAACGGGAAAAAATATTGGCAAAATAAGAGTACAAATAAAGAACAAACCAAAAACTTCACAGCTCTGTTAATAAGACAAATAAATCCATATATTATCTGTGCCTGCTTGTTGTGGATTTCTTGGTAGCATTGTGGGGCGGGGGTGTTTTGTTTAGTTCCTTTGTTTTGTTGTTGTTGCTGTTTTTATGAACGATGATGCGGAAATCAAGCTCTGGAAAAAGTCCAAACAAAGAATCGAATTAGGAAATGTGGAATAGAAAACCGGCTAAAACAACGTGAAAAACCAACTACCAAAAACATGAACCATGTTGAGTTGTTTTTTTTGTTATTGCATCGTTGTCATTTTAGTTCCTGTTGGTGTTGTTCTTGATGTTGCTGAGTAGTGGCTGTTGATATTGTTCTTGTTGATGTTCCTCTTGTTGTTATCTTCATTGATGTTTATGTTCTTCATCTTCCTTTAGGTTTTTTCATTCCTCTTTTAACTGTTTACAAAATGCTTATAATATTTCTATTTTTCTCTTTTGTTGTTTTTTTTAAGTAGAGGTGCAGATTTTTTTTCTCTCTCTATGTCTCTGTCTGTCTCTATTTCTGTCTCTTTCTGTCTGTGTCTGTCTGTCTGTCTGTCTTCTGTCTGTTTCTCTCTCTTTCTCTGTACGTGCATGCGAGTGTGCGTGAGTGCATGCGCGCGTGCGTGCATGCGCACGTGCATGTGTGTGTGTGTTTATCTGTCTGTTATCTATCTGTCTATCTGTGTGTGTGTGTGCGTGCGTGCGTGTGTGTATGTGTGTTGTATGTGTGTGTGTGCACAGAGAGAGAGGGTAAAGCGAGAGATTGTGAAGGAACCAAGCAGGGAACTATTTTTTCTTCTCTCTTTTTTTTCTCTGTCGTGAACATCCCCTTCCCTCTAAAGATCGCAGCGTTTTGAGCTACAGGTTCGTTTAAACAGCAATTCCAAAAGCGGAAGCCAATTTCGCTTGCACGACAAACTGATTTCCTGTGACCATTTACTTTTTTGTTTTCTATTTTCATTTTCTTCGTGTTTTTCATGTCAGTGGTACCACCATTTTTTTGGTATGTGTCGTAATGTACTTTTCCGTGACGGCAGAATTCATGACTTGGTGTTTAATCTTTGTGTGTTGATGACACTCTGGTTGAAGATCAATTAGCGATGTTATGAAGTTTGGTTCGCGGATCTTCTTCTTTGTCAAATTCTATTAAAAGCTCAGACAGCAACTATTGCTGTGTGCCATAATTATGAGTGAAAATTGTTACGCTGCTGTCATGGGAGAGAACTTTGGCATGGGAAATAACTGTTATCGTTTAATTTTTTTCTGAAAATAAAGCAGGAGATGGACCGAAAGGCAGAAAATAGACAACAAAAAAAGAGATAACAGAAGAAAAGTGAGCAAGGCAGAAAAAAGAGAAGGATTGAAAAGAGGAAATTCCTTGCACAAAATTTCCGGAAAGTGGGGTGCTATTCATATTGACAGCCCTAACCCCCCCCCCCCCCCCCCCCTCCCTGGTATGCCCACGGAGGAGTTTGCAGTAGAGTCAAGGCTTAGAATACGAGGGAACAGACATGAGCACAGATGCAATAACACAGTTTATACAGACGCATAAGCATAGACACACAGACACAAACGTGTGTGCGAGCACATGCATATATACGCACACATTTGTGCGTGCTCATACACATACAAATAAACACACACATATACACACAATGCGAGTGTTGCTTAATTTATTTGCTTCTTTCTTTGCTTATTTGCTTGTTTGCTAGTTTGTTTGCTGTTTTTTTTTTGTTTAGTTTTGTTATTGTTGTTGTTGTTGTTGTTTGATGCATTATTTGCATAAAGCTTGTGCATGTTTTTAAGATTTTATTTTTGGCGGTATGCAATAGGAAAGACACCGCTAAAGTTTGGGAGAGCAAGTGTGTTTTTGCTAGCACAATCTCTAAGTATTTTTTTAGACAGAAAAGACCGTAGATTCTAAAGTTTCTTTTTCGACTTTCTGTTTTACCTTGATTTGTTTGGGGATTTTTGTTTGTTTATTTGGGTTTGATTAATTTCATTTTAAGTTTACTTCCTGCAATCAAAGTGGGGTTATTTTTTACTGAACAAATAAATTAACACACACACTCTCTCTGTCTCTGTCTGTCTGTCTGTCCTGTCTCTGTCTCTGTCTCTCTCTCCACATTCTTCAAAAGAGCGCCAAGTTTTACCCACGGTGAGATTTTGGGTATATGACCGTTTTTCTTACCACTAAGATAGCTGCATTCAGATTTCGTAGATGATGTCTAAACACGATACCAGCGAATTACTGTGGTTTTTTTTGGTTTCGCTTTTTATCAGTACGCAACGGCCTACTACCCCAAAAGGTGGAACAGGTTTTAGTGTTTGCGCGAGATGTTTTGTGTGCATTTTCACGCAGGACTGGGTTTGTACTTTCATCCGAAGGACATTTCGGGGAAAGTGAAATTGGTACTGATGTTAGCTTCAGGGGAAAGTTCCTCAAACATACATCTTAGTTGTGGTTTGAAACCCTGTGCCGTCAGATCGTGAGCTCAACGTTCTAACCACGAAGCTATCCGCACCGCACTCTCCTTACATGATGGGTAGTCAGCTCATAAAATCTTGATGCCAACAAGTGTGATTATTTTTCTTTGGAAAATGGATGTTGTCATGTTTTACATTTCAAAGAAGAAGAAAAATAAGACGACTTGTAATCGCAAAGGGAAAAAAGTCAGATAGACAGGAAAATAGATATGTCAGTGGACGGAATTGGCTTTTCGTTTTTCTCAATTTACGTAATTGACTCTGTAGATTGAAACACAACACTGTAAGTACAGTGTGGATAAGTCTGTTACAGAGTGGAAAAAGTAAAACACACACATGTGCGCGTGCACATACACACACGTACACACACACACACACTTACACACGCACGCATGCATGCACACACGCACGCACACGTACACACACACGCACACACACACACACACACAACACACACACACACACAACACACACACACACACACACATACTTGTTGACATTTGTCAGGATTTCAAACTGTTACCCATGTATTCTTTCATATCCATTCCTGTATTGATATGACGTTTATAATAATCCCCTTTGACTGATGGCTTTTAGCTTCTGTCAAATAAAATTCGTTATTCACACACACACACATACACACACACGCTCGCATGCACACACACACACACACACGCACACACACACACACACACACACACACACACACACACACACACACACACACACACACACACACACACGCCACCACCACACACACACCCCGAAAAAAAAGAACCGTACACATTCAATCTGCATTGAAAGTGCCAGTCAGTCAACGCAGATACTTGTTTAGAAAGTTTGACAACTTAGTGATTTTCTGCCATCGCTGCTGCTGCTGCTGCTGCTGCTGCTGCTGCTGCTGCTGTTGCTGCTGTTGCTGTGACAGCTGTGTTAAGACTTCGTTCCATGGGAGTCAAGAGTTAAACTAATATCAGCGACTTTCCGATCACTTAGCTTTGAGTGTGATGGATGTTGTTTATCGCTTGCAGGTCGTAAAAGTATACCACGCTCTCTCGCTCTCTATGGGGATACAAATAATCGGGAGTAGTGATGATGAGGCCATGGGATTTTTCTATGTTATCTGCTGCTTTTTTTCTAGATAGTTTTTACACATAAAACTTTACTTTGTCATACAAGCAATCTTTTTCCTGTAGTTTCCACAGGCACACAATGGTCTACTCTTGAAGAGGCGGAAAAGGTCTTAACGTGTGGCAAGATGTTTTGCGTATGTTTGCACACAGGACCTTGGTTATAGTCTCATCCGAAGGATTTTCGGGGGGGGGGGGGGGGGGGAGGGAGAGTGGTGTCGGCACAGATTTTAACTCCAGGGCAAAACTTTCCGGTGATTCTCAGTGATAGCTCGAACTCTGTCCGGTTTTTTTTAATATTTAATTCTTTTATATTATTTTATTCTTTTATTTTGAGGATACTGGAATAAGCATTCATGTGCTTTTTTTACATCCAATCCCCGTGTGTCTGCAGTTTTGTAAATCTTGTCATCTGTTCCCACCGGCACACGATGGCCTACTCTTACGAAAAGCGGAACAGGATTTAACGTGTGCGAAAGATGTTCTGCGTGAGTTCGCAGATATCCGTCAGATAACGAACGCAACCATCAAGCTACCCCATCCCCCTTTATCCCCTCCAGTGACCAGTGAACTGAATTATGTACTATGGCTACTGTCTGTAATGGACGAGTGCAAATGGGTATTCCCATATGAGGAATGTCTTTTTATGTGTGCAAGGTTCAGTTTTATTTGTTTTTTAAACGTTAATTTTTTATGCAGGCAAGCGTCTAGAAAACATTGTGCGTGCAAGCAATTCTTAAATGTTTAGTTGTTGTTTTTTTTAATACAAACATATTCTGAGTTTTTTGTGTGCTCATGTACTACGAGTACATTGTGTGCAGATGTGCAGAGCTACAAACAATATCGTCATTGTAGTTTTGCTGATATCAAAGTGTTTATTTCAGAAAAAAAATCTTTAAGTTTATAACACACTGATTTTTCAGTGATTTAGAGTCTTATTAATTTATAAACAGTTACTTCTTAAGATAAACCGAAATTCCCTGATCTTTTCAGTGGCTTTAATATCTAGGAATCTCACTGCTTTCCAGACAGTCTCCTCTTGAAGTCGCTAAGATGTCATTGACCTATGTAAAGACAGATGCTTCTTTAAGGGGTAAAAATCTAATTAATTTAAAAAGTCTCTCTCTTGTAGTGAGTATAATCTCATTGATGATAAACTTTTCTCTCTCTGTCTCTGTCTGTCTGTCTATCTTTCTGTCTGTCTGTCTCTCTATCTCTGTCTCTGTCTCTGTCTCTGTCTCTGTCTCTGTCTCTCTCTCTCTCTCTCTCTCTCTCTCTCTCTCTCTCTCTCTCTCTCTCTCTCTCTCTCTCTCTCTCTCTCTCCTCTCTCTCCTCTCTCTCTCAGTGATACTGGATCTCGTGGACTAATACATCATTACCTTTTCATTCAGACATACTATCATTGACCGATTACATAGTCTCTCCTTTCAAGAAACAAAAATCTCATTGATCCATAGTCTTTCCACTCTCTGATTATAATCTCATCGATCTTTTGGCCAATGTCTCTGGTCGTAAGCTGGAACCTTCTTGAGCTAGTAACAGTCACTCCTTTAGTTAGCTATAATCGGAATACCCACCAGAAGCAGTTTGGTGTTTATTTAGTCATATATTCATTTATTTATTTATTTATTTATTTATTTATTTATTCTTTTATATCGAGGATAATGGAATAAGCGCTCGTAAGCTTTTTTTTACAGCCAGTCTCCATGTGTACGTAGTCTAGTAAATTTTGTCATCCGTTCCCACCGGCACACAATGGCCTACTCTTTCGAATAGAGGAAGATAGTCTAACGTGTGCGCAAGATGTTCTGTGCGCGTTCGCACACGGGCCCTCGGTTTATGGTCTCATCCGAATGACTTTGAGGGGGATGAAGTCTGCACTGATGTTAACCCCAGGGAAAAATCCCTTGAACGGACTTGAACCCGGGTCGTCAGATTGCGAGCGCAATGTTTTAACCATTAGGCTATCTCATCCCCCGTAATGTCAGTGAACTCGAACAATACTATTTTTTCACAAACAGCATGCGTGATACCGAAGGAAGGAGTGTTTGATGATAACTGACCAGTGGCCAGTAAGTTGAGCCACTATGGACCAACGATTCTGCAGAGGCGAAGGACATCCACTCCAGCTAATGATGGCATTGAGTCTACTGTCTCAGTCCACGCATA
>CM060320.1:28512087-28517087 GCA_030674155.1 Stramonita haemastoma
CGCAAGCTAATACTAGGGTGTAACCTTCAGACCCCAACAGACCCTAAATACGTGGTTTCCTAGAAAACTGAGCCAAGTGCCTGAGGTGAGAAGTGGTGGTGGTAGCAGTGGTAGGTGGGTGGTGATAGGGGTAGGCCTAAGGTGGAGGGTGGTGGTATAAGGTATTGGGGAAGGAGAGGGGGGGTCGGTGGCGGGGTTGTGGGGACTGGTTATTATAGCATCTTTCAACAGCTGTCTTGTAGTGTACGCTGGCGGGCAGATAATTGACTTTCTATGACTTGCTGGAAAGGTTGTTGTGGTGTATATAGTATATTGTGGGATGGTGATACTGATACCATGTTATAATAATAATAATAATAATAATAATAATAATAATAATAATAATAATAATAATAATAATAATAATAATAATAATGATGATAATAATAATAATATAATAATAATATAATAATAATAATAATAATAATAATAATAATAATAATATATAATAATACATGGAATTTATATAGCGCTATATCTTGTAAAAACAAATCAAAGTGCTTGCACTCGACCCTCACAACAAACAACCAATGTTATG
Organism: Stramonita haemastoma; assembly: GCA_030674155.1. Taxonomy (NCBI): domain Eukaryota; kingdom Metazoa; phylum Mollusca; class Gastropoda; order Neogastropoda; family Muricidae; genus Stramonita; species Stramonita haemastoma. The sequence continues at coordinate 28,512,665 of CM060320.1, forward strand.
GTATTATTTGTCTGTCTGTCAGTTGGTCTGACTGCATGGTGGTCACTGTGCCTTACTACGTGTGGGATACGCTCTTCGTATTGATGCGTAGAAGAAGAAGAAGAAGAAGAAGAAGAAGAAGAAGAAGAAGAAGAAGAAGAAGAGAAGAAGAAGAAGAAGAAGAAGATGGCGAGGACGAGGACGAGGATGATGATGATGATGATGATGATGATGATGATGATGATGATGATGATGATGATGATGACTTCTTCTTTCTTTCTTCTTCTCTCTTCTTCTCTTCTTCTTCTTTCTTCCTTTGCATTTCTTTGCATCTTCTTTGCATTCTTCTTCTTCTTCATCTTCTTTGCATCTCTTTGCATTTCTTTGCTTCTTCTTTGCATTCTTCTTTGCATTCTTCTTTGCATTCTTTTCTTTGCATTCTTCTTTGCATTTTCTTTGCATTCTTCTTCTTCTTCTTCTTCTTCTTTCTTCTTCTTCTTCTTCTTCTTCTTCTTCTTCTTCTTCTTCTTCTTCTTCTTCTTCTCTTCTTCTTTTGCAATTCTTCAGCAAATACCTCTTTGGCCAGATAGATGACTCTATTCACATAGTGCTTTGCAGCAGACAGCCCTTTGATTACTACATGGCAGATGGTTTACGGACACTTCTTGGGAGGGGGGGAGCGGACAGAAGAAATCATCATTATTTGACGATGTTGGGGAGACAGAGGGCTTTGCCTTGTCTGTGCGTGCATCATTTTGTTGGGATGCTGGGCAATGACTAGTGTGGTGATTAGCGTCCCGAGGGAAGAGGGGCATAGAGTTGAAACTTGTTTAACAAAATAAGTTCGGGGGGGAGGGGGCGGTTCTGTTTCCTGGCTACAGTGTTGAGGTGCATGCACCAATAGTGAATTTTTGTGAATGCCATTGTTTTTCGTCCACCTCAAAGGCAGCTGCATTTCAACTTCGGTGTTGATGTGTAAACTTCATATCAGCATGAGTTTTTATTTTAATTTTGCCATCCGTTTCTACTGGCACGTAATGGTCTACTCTTCTGAAAGCCGGAATGTGTTTATATATATTTATATACCCATCAACCACTCACTCTCTCTCTGTGTCTCTCTCTGTCACTCTCTGTCTGTCTCTGTCTCTGTCTGTCTGTCTCTGTCTGTCTCTCTGTCTCTCTGTCTCTCTCTGTCTCTCTCTGTCTCTCTCTGTCTCTGTCTCTCTCTCTCTCTCTCTCTCTCTCTCTCTCTCTCTCTCTCTCTCTCTCTCTCTCTCTCTCTCTCTCTCTCTCTCTCTCACTAATTTTCTTCATAGACCGGAAAAACCCCCAGAGAAGTTGTTCACAAACAATGATGAAACCATACCACAAACTCCATTTTTCTTCTCCATGACCTGGCACGAATGATCTTTCTATTCTTGGTAAAATCAATCACTCTTGACAAAGATGATCCTTGACAGTGCAACACTGAAATCACATCCAAGACTCTCTCTCTCTCTCTCTCTCTCTCTCTCTCTCTCTCTCTCTCTCTCTCCTCTTCTCTCTCTCTCTCTCTCTCTCTCTCTCTCTCTCTCTGAGAGTACAAAACACGGTTTCCACTTGAAGCTGATCCAACTGCCAGACAGAGAAGAGAAACGGAATGGAGTGAAGAGAGAGAGAGAAGAGAGAGAGAGAGAGAGAGAGAGAGAGAGAGAGAGAGACAGAGACAGAGACAGAGACAGAGACAGAGAGACACAGAGAGAGAGAAAGCAAGGCTATATATCCGTCAACATCTGTGTGATTGCTAGGGGGTAGTCAATTTGTTTCATATTACGAGCTGGAAAGGTTGTGGTTGGTACAGTGTGGAGACTGATGCATCGTTCTGACCCCTATGGCTATCTGTCGGCTGCAGTATTCTTCAGTCTCTTCCTTTTCTGTAACTTTTTCCCTACTTTTACGATGAATGGGTGTACTATATGAACTCGTTTAGTACCTTGGATTTGGTGGAAATGAGATGGGTGAATGATTAGTGGTATTTTGGGGTTTGTTCTGACTGAGCAGAGTAAAATACGTTTTGAGATTGTGAAGAGGTAGAGAAGGAGATTGCTCCTTTTTCTTGGTTTTGACCTTGTTTTTGTTCCTCTCCTCTTCTTCCTCATCCTCCTCTTCCTCTGCCTTTTACTTCTTGTTCTTGTCCTCCTCCTTCTCCTCCTTCTCCTCCTCCTCCTCCTCCTCCTCCTCCTCCCTCTTCTTCTTCTTTAAATTCTTTTTCTTCAAATTCTTCTTCTTTGCATTCTTCTTCTTCGTGTACTAAGTTTGTTGTGGCTATTGTGTGCATATCCCTTGGTTTGGCTTGGACTGATTTATTTGATTTTCTTTAACTCGTTTATTTCACTCATTGATTTGCATTCACCACTATACACATCCACCCTCATCACCCCGTCCCCTCTTTAAAAGCTTGTTAAAAACTCTAATGGAAGATTTACACATACACACATTTCTCCAAAAAGTCAGTCATTGTGCCTCGCCGTGTCAAAACAGACCTTTCCAGGACTTGACCAACATGACATTTACAGAAATAGACTCCGTTTCTCGCAACACTGTTTGCTGTTCTGCTAAGTTCCCGTGTGGGTTAACAATAAGGGTCAGTCAATTCTTTGATTGCTTAATCATGTAAGTGCTGTATCGGTCATAGCTGCTGCAGTCATTGTAGCTACTTTTTTATTGACAACTACAGACAGCAGATACTGGTTTGTGTTCTATCTGGTTTTTATATTTCAATTTTCACCTTTTTTCCCCAAGTACTTGTCAGTTTGTCTTAATTTTTTATAATTATATGCTGTACCTCATATGCTTAGTAATTTTGTTAGCAGTCCTCCATCAACTGTAAATCCATGTACTGGTAAAGCTTACGATCAATGCTCTATATTCTTTGTGCGTGTGTATGAGCCTAGTTAGTGGGTATAAACAAATTTCGTTTCTTTAGAACAATATAGCACTATTTCATGTAATGAGTACAAACAATGTCTATCAAAATAAAGATCTGAGATATATGTAAATTAATGGGCTGCAGCTCAGTGTTGTTGCATCATGGAGATGAAAGAATGATAGAAAATAAATATACATTGTATTAGGATTACGCAAATATCTAAAGAATTTTTTAAAGTAAATAAAATACGATGGTTGCTGTTATAACTGTTTTTATGTCCCAGCGTAAATTTCCGAATAAGAGACTGATAAGCAAGGATAAACATTTGCGATAAGTGCATCACGGCAAAGCAAGAAGATAGCACTATAGCAAGTGAACATAAGTAGCAGTATCTTTGACTTAGGCAAATAATTCCCTGTGTATGTGCGTGTGTGTGCGTGCGCACATGCGTGCATGCGTTTGTGTGTGCGTGTATGTATGTGTGTGTGTGTTTGTGTGTGTATGTGCGCGTGCGCGTGCGTGAGCACATAAAGAATGCAGCACTGTAAGGTTTGCAAAAATGTTGATTTGAACATCTACCCCTAAATTCTTTACTTTAAAGGCACCAGCCATTTATATCACATTTTAACCCCCACTATCCCACAATGTTCGCTTAGGACTGAAACTGATGCAATGGCTACACACGGACCGGGGCTACGACAGCATTTTGGTAACCAGACAGGGTCCATCGATATCCATTTGATTACTACACGGCTTGGCGGATGGTTGGCTGGATATTGCTTTGGGAAATGGCCCAGATTCTATTGACAATGTTATGTAGACAGGCGGGGAGTCCTTGCCTGTTCCCCATGTCTTTCTGTGAGAATGATGGGCGAAAGGAAGGGGATGTGGGGAATTGGTATGTGCAACAAGAATGGAGAAAATCAAGTAAAAACTGTATAGGTCATGTGTGTGTCGTGTATTTCGCGTTGATTACTAGGACCGTGTTAATGATAACACTTTTTTTCGAAATGGTGCAAGGGAATGATTTTGTGTGACAATAACTTTCTCTTAAACCTGTATTTAATATAGACTTTGTTTCTTTAGTAGATTGTGTCCCTTTAATAGATTGTGTCTCTTTTGTAAATAGTGTCCCTTTAGTATTTTATAACTCTTTAGTATATTATGTCCCTTTTGTAGATTGTGTCCCTTTAGTATATTGTGTCTCTTTAATAAATAGTGTCCCTTTAGTAGATTATGTCTCTTTAGTAGATTATGCGTAATAAATTGTGTCTCTTTAGCATATCATGTCCCTTTAGTAGATTGTGTCCATTTAGTAGATTATGTGTAGTAACTTGTGCCTCTTTAGAAGATTGAGTCTGTTTTAGTTGATTGTGTCTCTATTTGTGCATTGTCTCTCTCTGGGAGGGCTGCATGAAATCATAGCACTTGTCAGAGACAGAAGACAAAGATGGCAAACCCTGGTGGCATGACGTGGAGCTCCTACCGTCGACAGCGGCGATGGAGACAGATGGAGGGAGATGTCACTTGTTTGAA
>CM060320.1:28530368-28540368 GCA_030674155.1 Stramonita haemastoma
TCCAGCAGGTCTTGTCATCTCTAACTCTTGCCTGCTGTCTCCTCATCTCTGCCAAGTGTCCCTCAACTCAGTCATTGTATGCTAATGCTTCCTTGAGTGTTTTAACAGCTGTTTCTGTGCTCTTCTGCTCTCTCTCTCTCTCTCTCTCTCTCTCTCTCTCTCTCTCTCTCTCTCTCTCTCTCTCTCTCTCTCTCTCTTCTCTCTCTCTCTCTCTCTCTCTCTCTCTCTCTCTCTCTCTCTCTCTCTCTCTCTCTCTCTCTCTCTCTCTCTCTCTCTCTCTCATCTTCCTTGCAACTGACATGGGTGGTCTTGAGGTAACGCAACTGCCTAGAAAGCGAAAAGTCAGGGTATGAGTGTGCGGTGGTTTGATCCCCGTTTGGGCCCAAAACTTTCCCCCTCCCTCTCCATCAGACCATGGGTGGTGGTCTGAGTGCTAGTCTTTCGGATGAGACGATAAACCGAGGTCTTGTGTGTTACACATTATTATTTAGCGCATGTAAAAGAACCCACGGCAACAAGAGCGTTGTTCCTGGCAAAATTCTGTAGAAAAAAGCCACTCTGATAGGAGAACAAAATTAATAGTTGTAGACATGTAAAAGAAAAAAAATAATGGATGGTGCTGCACTTGTGGCGACGCGCTCTTCCCGGGGAGAGGAGCTCGCATTTCACGCAGAGAAATCTGCTGTGACATAAAGTGGTATAAAAATTAATATAAAAATATCAAATATGAAAAAGAAAACATAAACACACATAAACGCATGCTTGCATGCTTTTTTCTCTTAAAATTACAGAAAGGAAAACCAGCATACTAAAAAAAAAAACTGCTGAAGCCGACAACACTTCAAATAATATTATTCCTGTCCTTCTTTCCAAAATGTCGGTCCACTCCACCTTGTCCCTCTACATCCTTGTTAATTGTTCCAATAACCTTCTCCATAATTATATCTTCCAGTCGAGACGGGTCTCTGTGACAAAGAGACCCCCTCCCCCAACCCCAACCCCCCAGTTTTTTTGTTTTTTTTTTCTTTTTTATGTAAAAAATGTGGCAAAGTGTGTATCTTTTTTCTCTCTCTCTTTCTCTTTTCTTTTATTTCGAGGATAATAAAATAAGCACTCATGTAGGTTTTTTTTTACAGCCAGTCCCCCTGCCTGGATGGTTTTCTATTCACCGAGGAAGAATCTGGATCTGTATGTTTGTGTCAGTGTCTGTGTTTGTATTGACCGTTGAGTTAAACGGGCGAATCAGTGTGTCTACCACCTGTCTAGAAAGCAAAAATTCCGGGTTTTATCTAGATCTACGTCCGGGTTTACCCTCCCTTTTGTGCCCGAAACTCTTCCCCTCATCAGCTAGACCGTGAGTCCGTGAGTGGTGGTCTGGGTGCTAGTCTCTCGGGTGAGACGATAAATCAAGGTCTCGTAAGCAACACGCATTTAGCGCACTTAAAAGAACCCTCGGCAAGAGAGTTGTCCCTGGCAAAATTCTTTAGAGAAATCCACTCTGATAGTGAAACAAGCACTCGCGCAAACAGGAAAAGAAAGAAGAAAGACAGAAAGAAAAAAGAAAAGTGAGAGTTGGCGCTACTCTTGTGGTGACGCGCTTTCCCCGGGGACTGCAGCCCAAATTTTATTGCAGAGAACACAGCCCTGGCTTAAAGTGGTATATGAATAAATACAAATAAACCTTTGTAGTGGATCAGTGGTCTAGAGGTAACACGCCTGTCTAAAAAGCGAAAAGTCTGGGTCGGAAGTGTGTGGCGGTTTGATCCCTGTTTGGGTCCGAAACTTTTACCCCCGTTCATCAGACCATGAGTGGTGGTCTGGGTGCTAGTCTTTCGGATGAGACGATAAACCGTGTGTTACCACAACTTATCTAGCGCACATTAAAAGAACCCACGGCAACAAGGGAATTGCCCTGGCAAAATTCTGTAGAAAAAAGTCACCGTGATAGGGAAACAAATACATTTGGAGACTTGGAAAAAATAAAAATAAAAAAAATAATGGGAGGTGCTGCTCTTGTGGCGACGCGCTCTCCCCCGGGGGGGGGAGTAGCCTGAATTTTTCTTACAGAGAAATCTGCCGTGACTTAAAGTGGCATTAAACAAAAACTGAAATAAGTAGTGACCTGGGTTATAACTATGTACCATGGCTTGAACTGTCACGTAGAGAAATATTCCAATTTGATTGGTTTGTTTTGACAAGATATTTATTTTACCTTCCTTTTTCTACAATAGCGATCCATGATGTAGAATAAACGCATAGGAAGATTCTAACATTATGTATGATAATATACATTTATATATTTGTATATTTGTATATGTATGTGTGTGTGCGTGTGTGCGCTCGCGCGCCTGTGTGTGCGCGCGCGCCTGTGTGTGTGTGTGTCTGTGTGTGTGTCTGTGTGTGTGTCTGTGTGTGTGTCTGTGTGTACTATGCCTACAAGCAAGGTCATACTTTATAATCCAGTTATGTTTCGTAGAATATTATAGAACTTTACCAGCTAGGTAGGTCATTTTCTGTAGTCTACGCGGAATAGGGGGCTGTTCTAAGCCAACTCGCTGGTAAGCAGATGATGTAAATACTTGCAGGTTGTTGTTGTTATTTTTTAAAGTTTTGTTGAACATAATATTCAGATTTACACATAGGTAAATCCTGTTTCTATGATTACTGGATTGAAACTCGTCATGTGATATGTTACGTATGGCAAAGTACTGGGTGTTTTTTTTTAAATATATATGTTGGCTGCTACCGCACAAACATTCTGACTATATTAGTTCTGAGCGGATGAAAAGCTTAGAAATGGTTTTGAAGTTTGAAGAACCACAGATTTTGTCGACATGAAAGGGTTCGAGGCTTTCTCAAAATCTTGTGCTCTCGTGACCTTTGGAATATCATTTTAATCTGCTAATGGAGAACGGCCTGAGGACATTTTTTTTACATTCTGGCCCGAAGTTCACCACTAGCACCAGTGTCTGTTTGTTGACATCCACTATTTGATTCAGTTGGTCTGTATGTCTGTCTCTTCATGTTGACATCCACTATTTGATTCAGTTGGTCTGTATGTCTGTCTCTTCATGTTGACATCCACTGTTTGATTCAGTTGGTCTGTATGTCTGTCTCTTCATGTTGACATCCACTATTTGATTCAGTTGGTCTGTATGTCTGTCTCTTCATGTTGACATCCACTATTTGATTCAGTTGGTCTGTATGTCTGTCTCTTCATGTTGACATCCACTATTTGATTCAGTTGGTCTGTATGTCTGTCTCTTCATGTTGACATCCACTATTTGATTCAGTTGGTCTGTATGTCTGTCTCTTCATGTTGACATCCACTATTTGATTCAGTTGGTCTGTATGTCTGTCTGTTCATGTCTGTAACGTTTGTAATTCTGTTTGTACTGGTCAAAGAATTCTGGACTGTTGAGAAAACTTTCAATGCTTAATGCGATAGTTCTCGTAACGCATTTTGCTGGTTTTTAACTTGTTATCTAGTTGTGGTTGTTACAGGCCTTGGAATGATTCAGTTTGTCTTCTTCTCCAAGAGAAGGAAACATGACAATCACTTACAAAACTTCATACATACAGGGACTGGATGTAAACAAAAGCACATGAATGCTTATTCTATTATCCTCGCAATAAAAGTGTTTTTTTTTTAAGACAGACATCTAACCCACCACTGTAGGTCTGGTAGAACACACACAAAAATCAGATTGTGGATCTGGCTTATAAAAACTTTTTCCTGGGTGTGTGCATTGCATGTGGACAGTAAGCACAAGTTTGATGCTATGGAATTATAAAATAATTTTAAACAGACTTTGTCACTGTGATAATCCTGTCTTAAAAACCGCAACAACCAACAGCTTTCTCGTATTTTTCCTTTTTTGCTGTGACACGAGTCATAACACTGATGTCTTGAATCGATTCTTCCTCCATTTTTATTCATTTATTTATCCATCCTTTTATTTCGAGGATAATGGAATAAGCACTCAAGTGCTTTTTTTATCTAGTCCCCGTGTCTATGCAGTTTTGTCAATTTTGTCATTTGTTCCCACCGAGCCTGGGGAGAGGGGGCGGGTTACTACACAGGACTTTTCAGGCACAGGGTTTCGAACAAATTGAATCTGGTCAAATCTAATCCTTACCAGGACACACAGTACATGCTTGATTTATTCGTTTTATCCATGCTCCATCCAAAGCTGGCCTATCTTCTTTCAAAGGATAAAGTAATATGTTCTTAACGTGTGTACAAAATGTTATGTGTGCGTTAGCACGTAGGACTACAATGCACAGTTTCATCCTTAAGATTTGCAGATACTCAACTTCCCCCTAAACCCTCCCCCCCACCCCTCCCCGCAAAAAAATGACATGGTACCTAACTATCAAAAAAATTCTTCTTTAAAGCCAATAAAACCACGCTGTGCTGAGGACGCCAGTCATTCTGCTTAATTCATCATCCACGGGTTAAAAAAAAAAATTTAAACGTGAAAAGGGTAAGAAACACTTCAACGCACAACAAAATGCAAAGGAAAAATCCCATGCGGGCAAGTAACACTGCAAAATAGACATCCTGTTTTCATCCGAGTGGTTTCATATCATTACTTGGTCGCCAGAACAAAACAATACAGAAAGAATGTCATAATTATGGTGTACAAATAGAAAATATTTGTAAGATTTGCTCAAAAGCAAAACGGCGGGCGAATGAACTGGGAAGGCAGAAAATAAGCGAAGGGAATGATAGATTTTTTTTTAATGGACAAAACAAAAAGAGTGATAGAAAAGAGGAAATCACTCGCAGAGAATTACCAGGCGGGGATGCTATTTGTGCTGAACGAGCCTCAGCCGTCCACACGCCAATGTGTGTGTGTGTGTGGGGGGGGGGTAAGTAAGTGTGTGTGGGGGGGGGAGAGGGATGTGTGTGTGGGGGGGGGGGTGAGTGTGTGTGTGTGTGTGTGTGTGTGTGTGTGTGTGTGTGTGTGTGTGTGTGTGTGTGTACGGGGGGGGGGGGTAAGTGGGTCGTCGGGCGGGTGTGCATGTACGCATAAGAGAACAAGTACAGACTCAGACACACACAGACACACAAACACACGCGCACGCCAGCGCATACACACACACACACATGTACGCACGCACACTCACAGTCACACACATACATGGATGTGCGCATTGCATGCGCAAGGCTTTCCTAACACAACCAGAAAAGACTGAATAGGCCCCCGAAAATAGACAAGAGAACCAATACAAAAAATATGAGAAAATAGCTTTGTGTCAATGTGTTATGAATTTCATAAGAAATAAATCTCATATCCGCTTGTGCCTTTGGCTGTTTCTCAACATATCAACATAATAACAAAAGAAAATAAAAACCTCAGTGAAAGCTTAGCCATGTCCGAAGTCCCCTGTAAGGAACATCTGCCTTTCTGTTGTTATGAAATACAGCATGGTGTTTTTGTGTCTCTATAACAATCGCATTTCAACCATGTTTGTTTTACTGAAGTTTCAAGGCATTTATTTTTCTATGCAAATAACAGTATTTATGATGAAGGAGAGGAAATGAAATGATGATCGTTTTCCTCTGTTAGATATTGTCTTTTTTTGTTCAAAAACTAAGTGGAATGTCATTATATTTATTTATCTTGTGGGATAAAAAATTAAAAGAAATATATGGCTGAGTAGATATGAAATTATAGTTCTCATTTTCGTTATCGTTTTATTTATCAATTTCCTTTCATTCTTTCGTTCTTTCTTCCATTTGTTCTTTTTTTTCGCTTTTCATTTCTTTCTAAACCACTTCACTTTATTTTGGTCGTTCGTTTGTTAGATTATTTGTCAAATTTTGTTCTGTCAATTGTTTTCTTCTCTCTCTTGTTCTTTTCTCTAATTTCTTTCTTTTTCTTTCTTTTCTTCCTTCCTGACTTCTTTCTCTCTGTCTTTCTGTCTTTCTGTCTTTCTGTCTGTCTTCTTCTTCTTCTTCTTTTTCTTCTTCTTCTTCTTCTTCTTCTTTCTTCTTCTTCTTCTTCTTCTTCTTCTTCTTCTTCTTCTTCTTTCTTCTTCTTCTTCTTCTTCTTCTTCTCTCTGTCTCCCTCTCTGTCTCCCTCTCTGTCTCTGTCTCTCTCTTTGTCTCTGTCTGTCTGTCTGTCTGTCTGTCTGTCTGTCTGTCTCTCATTCTCTCTCTCTCTCTCTCTCTCTCTCTCTCTCTCTCTCTCTCTCTCTCTCTCTCTCTCTCTTCTCTCTCTCTCTCTCTGCATGCCTGTCTGTCTGTCTGTCTGTCTGTCTGTCTGTCTGTCTGTCTGTCTGTCTGTCTACTAGTTTGTCCTTGTCTGTGTGTCTACGTCTATGTGTGTCTGTGTCTGTGTGTTTGTGGTCACTGCACGTGCTGTCTGTGTTAAGCCTGACTGAATCCCCTCAGTCTGTGTTACTGATTATTTTTGTCGTTTTTTCCCCATGGCTGGTTTCGTCTCTGTACTTGTGACCCCCATGTTTGCGTGGGCAAATCATCTTATTCCCACCTTGTGCCAATGCTCGTACGTGCATGTGTGTGTGTGGGGGGGGGGACGTGTGTGTGTGTGTGTGTGTGTGTGTGTGTGTGTGTGTGTGTGTGTGTGTGTGTGTGTGTGTGTGTGTGTGTGTGTGTGTGTGTGTGTGGGGTGTGTGTGTGTTATTGTGTCTGTGTCTGCCTGTCTATCTATGTGTGAGTGAGTGTGTGTGTGTGTGTGTGTGTGTGTGTTGTGTGTGTGTGTGTGTGTGTGTGTGTGTGTGTGTGTGTGTGTGTGTGTGTGTGTGCGTCTGTGTCTGCGTCTGTGTCTGTGTGTGTGTCTGTGTGTGGCTGTGGGGGGGGGGGGGGAGGGAGTAAGTGTCAAAGCAAAACTTTATTATTTTTATAATGTTTTATTTGTATTAATTATTTTAATGTTATTGTTTATTTCAAAATGTTACGTTGAATAAGCAATGATTTGCTCTTTTCACGTGTGTGTATGTATGTGTGTGTGTGTATATGTGTGTGCGTTGCATGGCCGTTTCAGCCTTCGTCTGTCTGTGTCTCTGTTTGTGTGTCTGAATGTGTATACACGTGACTGATTTCGAAAGTTATATTATACCCAAGTATTAACGTAAAATATCATACACTAATGCGTCTGTTGGCTTTAAAAAGACTAATTTTCCGTGGAAAAAAATCTGAATGGATACATGGTACAAAAAAGTCAGCCTGGGAGATAGAAAATCTGTGAATACCAGTTGATACACCGTGGGAGGGAGCGGGTTTCATTGTTAAAATGTGGGTAATCATAAAAGCATTAATGCTGGGAATACCCAACGGAGATGAAAAGATATACATTAGACATACGTAAAAGTGCTGTTGATACCAAACAAGCACTGAGCATTATTGGATGAATTTTTTTCATGCCTGTAAAGTTTAGCAAAGACTACGTGTAAATAGCATTTTTTTAATGATGGGCTGGATAAGAATATATACCATCCTTTGTTGATACAGACATTAGTGTCATATTTTTACATTAATAAGCTTTGAGTGTTTTCTAACTGCCTGTAGAGTTAAACAAAGACAGTATGTAAATACCAGAATATCATACTCTCATGATGGACTTTCTTGGAATGTTTGCTACACAGTGTCAGCAAAAAAAAAAAAACAATACCATCAAATAGACACTTATTTGTAAGAGAATTAATCTTATTTGTCAGAGCTGGGGAAAAACCATAAGAGCTTGGTTTCGGTTCAGATGACTTTTTTCTGTTCGATTATTTCTCTGCTCTAATTTTGACAATTTCTCTGCTCTAATTTCGACGATTTCTCTGCTCTAATTTCGACGATTTCTCTGCTCTTATTTCCACTATTTCTCTGCTTGCTAATTTCTAGTCATAGCACAGTCAGATGGTGCCTGATGTACAGACTCAGTTCTGTTAGGATGTTTCTCACCACCTGCACCGTCTGTGTTTTGTATAGCCTAAATTAAAAACCAGTGTTCTGAAAACCATTGATTCCACAAAATCTGGACTCTCTGACGATTTATTTCTTAGGAGAAAATGAGTCGTTTATTTTTCTTTTCAAAAATTGATCCAAACACTACAGAAACTTCAATTCTATATATTTTTCATATAAAGAGAACCAAGGAGCCAAATTTTCACAGAATCAGCATTCTCCTAACACCTGCAATATTTGAAAAGACCTGTGCTTGCAGAATGTATGCTACTTATGTTTAGCGTTCGCGTTGCCTCCAGCAGGAGAGTTATTGCCCAAATTGAACCAAAATTTGATTTTAAAGACACCAAAAATTGAGCGAGAAGGGATAAAATAAAAAACTAGTATTGTATGAAGTTCTTGCGAACCTTGTCAAACATTTCATATCCTCCGAGTTGCTCCCGGCAGTTTCTAAAATGGCAGAGAAGCTGAAAAATGACGCACGTTACAAAAGAAACGAACATCTGCCATTCTCTTTTCATGAAATGTCGCATGGTGTTTGTGAGTTCCCCTACATTTACATCTGGATTATGTGTATTCTTTCAAATTCCAATACAGTTATTTGGTCTTTTTTAAGGAAGTAGATATGTTTTGGGCTCTGTGGAAAAAAGGTCGTTTTTCTTCATTATTCATTATGGTTTTCTGTCTAAAATATTTAATTTGTATCGCTTTTTCTACAAGAATGGAGAAGTTGTTGGTTGAATGAAAAACAAAACATTTCTGTCTGTCTTCCCCTTCTTCCTTTTTTCCTGTCTGTCTTTCTTTCTTTCGTTCTTTCTTTCTTGCGTTCTTTCTTTCTCTTTCTTTCGCTCTTTCTTTTTCTATTTCTTTCGTTCTTTCTTGCCTACTTACTTACTTTCTGATGCAAATCGCCCACACTATAATCATCAGCTTTTTGAAAATGTTTACCACGGTAACCAGTCTTTAAACTACATTGCCACATGCATAGTTGTCAGCGTATGACAGGTTTAAAGTTTGCACCTAAGACAAGAGGTCGGCTTTAGTTTAGAACGATACTACTAATACTTGCTGTCACTGGTATAGATACTAAGATTATTCTCCTTATAAAAATTTACATGAATTTTTTATAGCTTGTGAAATCAGAGGTAAAGTAAGGTTCGACCTCAGTGTCAGAGATGAATGGTGTGGATAGGCTGGTGGATTTTTTCTGGTTTTGGTGGAATGATAGGTGAAGGGCGGTTTTGATTTCAGTGTAAGATAGGAGTGGATGTAGATAACATCCTGGTTTTGACAGTGCGGCACGTTAGTTGTGCTTATCTGGGGTCATGCCACACTCAGGTGGTCCTGTCTGTTGAAGAAGATACTGGCTCCTCATCTCCCTGATGTCAGTTAGCACTTGTTTCTGCTTCCTATATCCGAAGGCATGATCAATGTAAAAAAGAAAATGACCCCATCAAAACTCGATTTTGTGACTTTTTTAAAGTTCAAAACTTGTGTAGGATATCTTTCAAACTTAATCAAATCAAACTTGTACACAAACTTGCTATGATTCATGATTTTTTTTCAGCATAAAGAAGACCCCACAAGAGTCAAATTTTATGGGACGCAATATTCTTGCTAGGACCTGCAATCTGTACCGAGAATTTTGTCGATGAAATAAATGTTGCTTTGTTCGGGATTTATGCTTCCTCCGGCATTCTATTTCTAGCCCAACCTCCCACCAAACTGGATTAAGATTGCCCCCCAAAAGTATCAGAAAAAAAAATTGTATACAGAAATCACGACTTTCAGAAAACATCTCATATCCAACGTACCTCCGGTGGTCTCTAAAATGTCATTAAGTTTCAATATGTTTAAAATCAGAAAAAAGGAACATCTGTGTTTTTCATCTTAATGAAATACGATGTTTTGTGTGGTTTTTTTATATTCGTCGTCCTTTGTTTCTTTTATTCACTGAAATGTCATTGTATCTACCGTTGACAGGAAATGGAAGAGTTTCCAGCTGAGTGAGAATGCACGGGTATTTTTGTAAGTTTTTAGAATTTCATTAAATGTATTCCTCTTGCAGAATAA
>CM060320.1:28549064-28551564 GCA_030674155.1 Stramonita haemastoma
GAGAGAGAGAGAGAGAGAGAGAGAGAGAGAGAGAGAGAGAGAAGAGAGAGAGAGAGGAGGAGAGAGAGAGAGAGAGAGAGAGAGAGAGAGAGCGCAAGGCAATATATCCGTCAACATCTGTGTGATTGCTAGAGGGTAGTCAATTTGTTTCATATTACGAGCTGGAAAGGTTGTGGTTGGTACAGTGTGGAGACTGATGCATCGTTCTGACCCCTTTGGCTATCTGTCGGCTGCAGTATTCTTCAGTCTCTTCCTTTTCTGTAACTTTTTTCTCCTACTTTTACGATGAATGGGTGTACTATATGAACTCGTTTATTACCTTGGATGTGGTGGAAATGAGAAGGGTGAATGATTAGTGGCATTTTGGGGTTTGTTCTGACTGAGCAGAATAAAATAGGTTTTGAGATTGTGGAGAGGTAGAGAAGGAGATTGCTTCTTTTTCTTGGTTTTGGCTTTGTGTTTGTTCCTCTCCTCTTCTTCCTCCTCCTCCTCCCTCCTCTTCCTCTGCCTTTTACTTCTTATTCTTGTCTTCCTCCTCCTCCTCCTCCTCCTCCCCCTCCTCCTCCTCTTACTCCTCCTCTTCCCTCTTCTTTAAATTCTTTTTCTTCAAAGTCTTCTTCTTTGCATTCTTCTTCGTGTACTAAGTTTGTTGTGGCTATTGTGTGTATATCCCTTGGTTTGGACTGATTTATTTGATTTTCTCTAACTTGTTTATTTCAATCATTGACTTGCATTCACCACTATACACATCAACCCTCATCACCCCGTCCCCCTCTTTAAAAGCTTGTTAGAAACTCTAATGGAAGAATTACACAAACACACATTTCTCCAAAAAGTCAGTCATTGTGCCTCGCCGTGTCAAAACAGACCTTTTCCAGGACTTGACCAACATGACATTTACAGAAATAGACTCCGTTTCTCGCTTACACTGTTTGCTTATCTGCTGAGGTCCCGTGTGGGTTAACAATAAGGGTCGGTCAATTCTTTGATTGCTTAATCATGTAAGTGGTGTATCGGTCAGGGCTGCTGCAGTCATTGTAGCTACTTTTTTTTTATTATTTACAAAGTTCTACAGACAGCAGCTACTGGTTTGTGTTCTATCTGGTTTTTAGATTTCAATTTTCACCTTTTTTCCCAAGGACATGGCAGTTTGTCTTAACTTTGATAATTGCATACTGTATCTCATATACTTAGTAATCCTGTTACAAGATCTCCACCAACTGAAGAAGCGATTTACTGGTAAAGCTTTCGGCCAATGCTATGTTCTATATGCGTTTGTGCGTGTGTGTGCGTGCGTGCGTGCGTGCGTGCGTGTGTATGTGTGTGTTCGTGCGTGCGTGCGTGTGTGTGTGTGTATGTGTGTGTGTGTGCGTGCGCGTGTGGTGTGTGTGTGTGTGTGTGTGTGTGTGTGTGTGATGTGTGTGTGTGTGTTTATAAACCTAGTTAGTTGGTAAAAACAAATGTTGTTTGTTTCGAACAATATAGTTCTATTTCATGAAGTGAGTACATCAAGTAGTGTTTTATATATATAAAACAAATACTCTAAGGTATATGTGAACAAATAGGCTGCAGCTGAATGACATTGCATTATGTAGTTGTAAAATGATAGAAAATAACAGTGTACCTTGTTTCAGGACACACAAATATCTGAAGAAGAAAAAACTAATAAAGTAAAGAAAAAAACAACAACGGTGTTTGCTGTTACGATCGTACTTACGTCCCAGCGGAGATTTTTTAATATAAGAGACTGATAAACAACGGTAAACATAGGCGTTAAGTGTATCATGGCAAAGCAAAACAGCAAGTAGACAAAAGTCAGAGTATCTTGGGCTTATGCAACTGATCTTCTTTATGTGTGTGTGAGTGTGTGTGTGTGTCTGTGTGTGTGTGTGTGTGAATGTGTGTGTGTGTGTGTGCGTGCGTTTGCGTGTGTGCGTGCCTGCGCACATGCGTGTGTGTGTGTGTGTGTGTGTGTGTGTGTGTGTGTGTGTGTGTGCGCGCGCGCGCCTCGCGCGTGAGCACATAAAGAATGCAGCACTGTAAGGTTTGCAAAAATGTTGATTTGAACATCTACCCCTAAATCCTTACTTTAAAGACACCAACCATTTATATAACATTTTAACTCCCACTATCCCACAACGTTCGCTTAGGACTGAAACTGATGCAATGGCTACACACGGGCCGGGGCTACGACAGCATTTTGGTATCCAGACAGGGTCCATCGATATCCATTTGATTACTACAGGGCTTGGCGGATGGTTGGCTGGATATTGCTTTGGGAAATGGCCCAGATTCTATTGACAATGTTATGTAGACAGGCGGGGAGTCCCTCCCTGCCTGTTCCCCATGTCTTTCTGTGAGAATGATGGGCGAAAGGAAGGGGATGTGGGGAATTGGTATGTGCAATAAGAATAGGGGAAAATCAAGTAAAAATGTATGGGTCATGTGTGTGTCGTGCATATCGCGTTGTTTACTAGGATCGTGTTTATGATAACATTTT
>CM060320.1:28561564-28584064 GCA_030674155.1 Stramonita haemastoma
CTGAACAATGAAGGAAAACAAAGACAATACTTCAAACTGTAGAAAGCAAATTGCGAACTGTTGCAACACACGCACGCACATACACACAACCACGCACACATACGCGTACGCACGCACGCACGCATTCACACACACACACACACACACACACACACACACACACACACACACACACACACACACACACGTGCGTACATACACACAAGCACCTCGATCCTTCCTATGCATGCTCTCACAAATAAGCATAACACTAATTGCCCTTATGCCCATGTACACTGTAGCGTGTGCATACAAATATGCAAATGTACACCTGCGCGCACACACATACACACACCCACACGCACACACACACACATACACACGCACACACGCGCATACACACACTCATACACACAGACACGTACGCGCGCGCAAACACATAATTACACACGCACGTACACCCACACCCCCACGCACATACACCCACACCCACAACCACACACACTAAACATTCACACTCTCACATACATTGTACCTAAATGGGAGTTAATAACTCGATCTAAACCAAAGTCATGATCATAAGGCCATCAACCCAGACAACACAAAATCAACTGACAAACAAGAAAAATCCCTTAAACTACTTTCTCATCTGATCTCACTTTCAAACTGTGATAAATAAAACGGGCTATGTTGGTCATGCATTTCTCATTATTTAGAATAGTCAATTGTTGTCTATGTGGATTTTGTCTGATTTCTGGGGGAAAGTACTGTAGTCTCAACTGTTCTGTGACTTGGCAGTGGAACAGAAAGTGAAATTCGTCATCACATTGGTTTTTGCATAAAGGACAGCACACATTTACTGGGGTCTCTGTAGAATAGCGGAGTTTATGTGTTTTTATATCTGTAATTCCCAGTCTGAATCTCACATAGATATATCTTATTCTTTTGTTTTTAATGCACTCAAAATAAGGCTCTAAAGAGTACTCAAATTTAAATTTCCTGTACATTGAATATCTATCGTGTTCCTGAATCCTGCTATGCCAGTCTTGCTTCCAGCAATCAGTCAAACGTTCTTTGAACGCTTTTAAAAACCAGTTAGTATTTTGCACCCCACCATTTATCCACACATAACCGAATCCGTGTTTTGTGAGTAATTCGCGAACATCTGTAACCCAGCACTTTTTGTTGTTATTGTCTAAATTCTCTAGCATTTTATACGCTTTCCTGGGCAGTCTGTCCTCTGTCATCCTGGTAAGACGAAGCCAGTATCGGATGACATTTGTTTTTGCATATATATTCAAAGGTACTCTGCCTGATTCGCCATAAATCATGTCATTTGGGGTTCTTGACGCAACATTTAATAATTTCTTTATTGCAAACATATGGGCTCTTTCTAAATAAGATATATCTAGAGTCCCCCAGATTTCTGATCCATATAGTATAATTGGTTTTATTTGAGTGTCAAACATAGTAAAAAAGATACTGGGGGTTATGTCACCTAGTTTCCACAAAGTTTTGAATATTTCAACGATACCTATTTTTGCTTTGGCTGTTTGTTCCTTGATGGTATGAGAAAAACTTAAGCGGGTAGTTAGCCATACACCTAGATATTTGTAGGAATTGACTGCTGTAATTTCACATCCATTGTAATACCATTTTTCTCGGTTTGAAAGATATCCACCATTTCTGAATACAATGATATTTGATTTTTCTAAATTGACTTGTAAGTTAAGTCTTTTTGCATTTTCATTCAGCAGGTTTAACTGATATTGTAAACCATTGACTGAATACGATAATAATGCCACATCGTCAGCAAACAAAATAATTAATAACTCTACAACATCAGGGTGGAGCTGGATGCCATGTTTGCCTTTCTGCATAATATCAAGAGATAGTTCATTTATAATCATGGAAAATAATAATGGGCTTGTAATTTCTCCTTGCTTTAGACCTTTCCTGCAGAAAAAGAAATCTGTTAAACCTAGACCACCATTACATCTTACACTTGCTTTTACTACCTTATACATGCTTTGCATTGCTCTTAACATTTTGCCAGAAATTCCATTTTTAATCATTATTGGCCACAGAGTACTATGAGAAATAAGGTCGAAGGCTTTTTTAAAATCAATAAAAGCTACGTATAATTTCTTATTGGATGCCAAATGCTTTTTAATCACAGCAAATAGTGTGAAAACATGATCAACGGTACTGTGGTCTGTTCTAAACCCAGCTTGTTCTTCTCCAATAATTCCTTTCTCCTCTATCCATTTAGCCAGTCGTTTATTAAGGATGTAGCTATATAGCTTACTGCAACTATTTAAGAGAGATATTCCTCTGTAGTTGCTGGGGTCATTGGGATTCCCGCGTTTATAGAGGGGTTGTATGATTGCCTCTGTCCAAGAATCTGGATATTCCCCTGATGAAAATATGTAATTGAAGAGGTTTTCTAAGTATGGTAAAATCAAGTGAGCCGAGTTAATGAACACTTCAGGGATTAGTCCATCTGGACCACCTGCCTTCTTTGGTTTTAAATGACGGATTGAATCAGAAATTTCTTCCTTTGTTATCGCTGAATTTAACTCCCTGGTATCTGGATCAGTATTAGCCTCTTCACTATAATTGAAACTTGGCTTTGGGGGATGTAGTGTTGCCTCGAAAACATTAATAAAATGGCTCTGCCAGCAGTCTTTTGGTACATTTCCTAAATTACGTCTACACCTACCACTGATAGCTCTCAAAGTAGACCAGAAAGACTTAGGGTCTTTTGTAGCATTTATTAACTTATTTTTTATGCCAGTTTTGTACTCATATGCCTTTACTTTGAGCAGGGAAATATATCCCCTTTTCAATTCTACATACTTGTCAATATTTTCTTTTTTCCTTTCTTTTCTCATAGTTCTAAGTGCTCTCCTTACGGTAAATTTGGTATTTTTGCATTCTCTGTCAAACCATGTTTGCTTTGATCTGTTACGACCAAATTTTAGTTGCTTCAGCATGCATTCTGATGCTTGCCTTAACGCCTCAGTAAATACAGCAACAGAACGATTTACATTTTCATTTATTATTTCTGTTGCTTTCTCAATTTCAGTTGTGAAATCCGTTTTCAATAAATTACTCTGAAATGTGTTAGAATATTGGGGGTTCCAGATAAGTTTTTGAACAATATGAGAACTTTCTTCGGATTCTTTTTTAAGGCAGCTGCCTGTTAGTGTTAGAACTATTGGCATGTGTTGAGACTCTATTCTTTCATCTACGAACATGTCTTTTACCAAATGAATATGGGATCTTGAGATGGCAAAATAGTCTATAACACTGCAGCCAGAGCTAGAAATAAATGTAAAGTTACCGACTTTATCTCCATTTGTTGTTCCGTTGACAAGAAACAAGTCAAGCTCTGCACCCAGCTCAAGAAGCAGGTGGCCATAATGATTTTGTTCCTTGTCTTGTGAGTTTCTTGTACCTGTTTCCACAAAACATGTTTCTTTATGGGTTTCTGTGTAATAGTTAACATCATTTACCAGAACGGGTTGGGAGTTACCTGTGCGGGCATTAAAGTCACCGCAAACAATAAAAGGGACATCTCCATATCTTTCTGTAATGTCTAACATACAAGACTCAATAGCTGAAATACCGTTTTCAAAGTGTGACAATGCATACAAAGGTGACTGCACTGGAGCTACGTAGGTACAGATCAAGAAAATATCTGTCTCTGACTTAAAAAGTTGCTTAGATATCTTCAGCACAATAGCATTTTGAACCTTACATTCCATTTTGGTTACCAAAGAATCCAGTTCCTTTCTGACAAGTAAAATAACACCACCAGATTTTCGGCCCATTCTAGATAGCTGAACTGCAGGACTACAATACTGCGTAAAGTTTTTAAATATATCCATGAATATGTTTTGTGCTGTGAATGTTTCAAGAAAACAAGCAAAATCAAATTTAGTAATATATGACAGAAAATCAGGGTCACTTAACTTGGACATAATACCACATACGTTATAGGAAAGGAATGAGATCGAGACCGTCCCAACTGAGGGAGAAATGTTTCCGGTCATGTCTGGGCTTTGGCCGAGTCCCTATTTTCTGACACCCCCTTTCTTTTTATTTGCTAGTCTTGTAGTCATTGGTTGGCTCCTGGTTGTTCTGGTGTTGCGGGGTTGTTTGGTTACCCAGGTGTGGAGTGAACTATTTGCTCCTGTTTTCAGCTGCTGTTTCTGCCTGGTCGGTCTGGAAGGCATGGATGAAGACTTTCTGGAATCCTGGCTGGCTCTGGACTGGTCACCTCGTGTTGGAGTCACACGTCTTGGTGCAGCATCGGGGGAAGCAGTTACTGCCTCGCTGTACAGCAGCTCTCCTGGGACCACCTTCGGAGTGACTGGAGCAGCAAGATGAGGATCAGGGGAAACATCATGCTGTGGTGACTTGCTGTCTTGCTGGGTTTGACCTGCTCCAGTGGAAGGGCACCTTCTTTCCGTTCTTGATGGCGGGTACCTGCACTGAGTGCTCTGTTTAGGGACTACCTTCTCTTGCTGATTCCCAGGAGTGTTCGTGGTGTTCCCTGCACAGGTAGAGGGTGGGGTTTGGTTGTTAGGCTTCTGGTTATTCTTGTCTGTAGTGCTAGTGTTCGTTTTGGATGAGGTGACATTTCCTTTTTCACCAGACAAAATGGTAATGTCATTGTCTGGAAGTGCAGCACACACAGCTTGTTTTCCAGTTGATGTTTCAAAGAGGAGAGTAACAGGGGTTGGTAATGTACCCTCACTCCTTTTGTGGATTTCACATTGAACCTGCTGTGTGTGCTTGTCTATATTGACGTTGTTGGAACATGGACCACTGCTGACATTATTTTGTGTATGCATGGTAACTGGGGTGTTTGAGGTTTCTCCCATATTCCCTGTGCTGTCCAGAGTAATGAGAGAGTAATCTGGGTTTACAGCAGTTCTGGTAGGACGTCTGGATTCGTTGTGTGCTGCTTTGTTTCCACGGGATGTATCCCCTGGGACAGTGAAGTGGGCGTGGTCAGCTGCACCCCTGGCATCGTGAGCGTCTCCTGCGAAAATTTAAATATGTCTGTCGGGTCGGGGTTGTCTGTTTCTTTTCTGTCCCCATTTCTCTGCTCTGTCCCCTGTCTCTGTCTCTGTTCTCTCTCTCTCTCTCTCTTCTCTCCTCTCTCTCTCTCTTCCCCTCCTTTCCCCCCTCTCTCTCTCTTCACACCACCCACTTCCCCCCTAACCGCTAAAAACTTTTTTCTTATGCTTCGTTTCCCTGTTCACAAAGCCATTAAGTCCGAGTATTTCTTAGTTTACGTATGTTGTTTCGCCAACAGGCTGTATAGGTTAAGTTTGTACAGTCAGCCTCATCTCTGTCTGAACCGCGTCAAGCCACTCAGAGAGAGAAAAGGAGTTGGTGTAGTGTAGTGGAGTGTAGGGGTAGTGGAGTTGTTCAATACTTCAGAATGTTTTCCAAACACAGACGACCAGTAGCCTTAATGTACTTACTAGAAAGAGAGAAGGAGAGAGAGAGAGAGAGAGAGAGAGAGAGAAAAGAGAGAGAGAGAGAGAGAGAGAGAGAGAGGAGAGAGAGAGAGAGAGAGAGAGAACTCGAACTCGAACTCGAAAATTTACTGACTTAAGCAAATTGCTCATATCACAACAAACAAAAACGGAATGGGAAAATGCATGAAAAAAAAAAAAAAAAAAAAAAAAAAAAAGGCAAACGAATGTGTCTGCTTCACTCACAGTGAACAATGAAGGAAAACAAAGACAATACTTCAAACTGTAGAAAGCAAATTGCGAACTGTTGCAACACACGCACGCACATACACACAACCACGCACACATACGCGTACGCACGCACGCACGCATTCACACACACACACACACACACACACACACACACACACACACACACACACACACACGTGCGTACATACACACAAGCACCTCGATCCTTCCTATGCATGCTTTTCACAAATAAGCATAACACTAATTGCCCTTATGCCCATGTACACTGTAGCGTGTGCATACAAATATGCAAATGTACACCTGCGCGCACACACATACACACACCCACACGCACACACACACACATACACACGCACACACGCGCATACACACACTCATACACACAGACACGTACGCGCGCGCAAACACATAATTACACACGCACGTACACCCACACCCCCACGCACATACACCCACACCCACAACCACACACACTAAACATTCACACTCTCACATACATTGTACCTAAATGGGAGTTAATAACTCGATCTAAACCAAAGTCATGATCATAAGGCCATCAACCCAGACAACACAAAATCAACTGACAAACAAGAAAAATCCCTTAAACTACTTTCTCATCTGATCTCACTTTCAAACTGTGATAAATAAAACGGGCTATGTTGGTCATGCATTTCTCATTATTTAGAATAGTCAATTGTTGTCTATGTGGATTTTTGTCTGATTTCTGGGGGAAAGTACTGTAGTCTCAACTGTTCTGTGATTGGCAGTGGAACAGAAAGTGAAATTCGTCATCACATTGGTTTTTGCATAAAGGACAGCACACATTTACTGGGGTCTCTGTAGAATAGCGGAGTTTATGTGTTTTTATATCTGTAATTCCCAGTCTGAATCTCACATAGATATATCTTATTCTTTTGTTTTTAATGCACTCAAAATAAGGCTCTAAAGAGTACTCAAATTTAAATTTCCTGTACATTGAATATCTATCGTGTTCCTGAATCCTGCTATGCCAGTCTTGCTTCCAGCAATCAGTCAAACGTTTCTTTGAACGCTTTTAAAAACCAGTTAGTATTTTGCACCCCACCATTTATCCACACATAACCGAATCCGTGTTTTTGTGAGTAATTCGCGAACATCTGTAACCCAGCACTTTTTGTTGTTATTGTCTAAATTCTCTAGCATTTTATACGCTTTCCTGGGCAGTCTGTCCTCTGTCATCCTGGTAAGACGAAGCCAGTATCGGATGACATTTGTTTTTGCATATATATTCAAAGGTACTCTGCCTGATTCGCCATAAATCATGTCATTTGGGGTTCTTGACGCAACATTTAATAATTTCTTTATTGCAAACATATGGGCTCTTTCTAAATAAGATATATCTAGAGTCCCCCAGATTTCTGATCCATATAGTTATAATTGGTTTTATTTGAGTGTCAAACATAGTAAAAAAGATACTGGGGGTTATGTCACCTAGTTTCCACAAAGTTTTGAATATTTCAACGATACCTATTTTTGCTTTGGCTGTTTGTTCCTTGATGGTATGAGAAAAACTTAAGCGGGTAGTTAGCCATACACCTAGATATTTGTAGGAATTGACTGCTGTAATTTCACATCCATTGTAATACCATTTTTCTCGGTTTGAAAGATATCCACCATTTCTGAATACAATGATATTTGATTTTTCTAAATTGACTTGTAAGTTAAGTCTTTTTGCATTTTCATTCAGCAGGTTTAACTGATATTGTAAACCATTGACTGAATACGATAATAATGCCACATCGTCAGCAAACAAAATAATTAATAACTCTACAACATCAGGGTGGAGCTGGATGCCATGTTTGCCTTTCTGCATAATATCAAGAGATAGTTCATTTATAATCATGGAAAATAATAATGGGCTTGTAATTTCTCCTTGCTTTAGACCTTTCCTGCAGAAAAAGAAATCTGTTAAACCTAGACCACCATTACATCTTACACTTGCTTTTACTACCTTATACATGCTTTGCATTGCTCTTAACATTTTGCCAGAAATTCCATTTTTAATCATTATTGGCCACAGAGTACTATGAGAAATAAGGTCGAAGGCTTTTTTAAAATCAATAAAAGCTACGTATAATTTCTTATTGGATGCCAAATGCTTTTTAATCACAGCAAATAGTGTGAAAACATGATCAACGGTACTGTGGTCTGTTCTAAACCCAGCTTGTTCTTCTCCAATAATTCCTTTCTCCTCTATCCATTTAGCCAGTCGTTTATTAAGGATGTAGCTATATAGCTTACTGCAACTATTTAAGAGAGATATTCCTCTGTAGTTGCTGGGGTCATTGGGATTCCCGCGTTTATAGAGGGGTTGTATGATTGCCTCTGTCCAAGAATCTGGATATTCCCCTGATGAAAATATGTAATTGAAGAGGTTTTCTAAGTATGGTAAAATCAAGTGAGCCGAGTTAATGAACACTTCAGGGATTAGTCCATCTGGACCACCTGCCTTCTTTGGTTTTAAATGACGGATTGAATCAGAAATTTCTTCCTTTGTTATCGCTGAATTTAACTCCCTGGTATCTGGATCAGTATTAGCCTCTTCACTATAATTGAAACTTGGCTTTGGGGGATGTAGTGTTGCCTCGAAAACATTAATAAAATGGCTCTGCCAGCAGTCTTTTGGTACATTTCCTAAATTACGTCTACACCTACCACTGATAGCTCTCAAAGTAGACCAGAAAGACTTAGGGTCTTTTGTAGCATTTATTAACTTATTTTTTATGCCAGTTTTGTACTCATATGCCTTTACTTTGAGCAGGGAAATATATCCCCTTTTCAATTCTACATACTTGTCAATATTTTCTTTTTTCCTTTCTTTTCTCATAGTTCTAAGTGCTCTCCTTACGGTAAATTTGGTATTTTTGCATTCTCTGTCAAACCATGTTTGCTTTGATCTGTTACGACCAAATTTTAGTTGCTTCAGCATGCATTCTGATGCTTGCCTTAACGCCTCAGTAAATACAGCAACAGAACGATTTACATTTTCATTTATTATTTCTGTTGCTTTCTCAATTTCAGTTGTGAAATCCGTTTTCAATAAATTACTCTGAAATGTGTTAGAATATTGGGGGTTCCAGATAAGTTTTTGAACAATATGAGAACTTTCTTCGGATTCTTTTTTAAGGCAGCTGCCTGTTAGTGTTAGAACTATTGGCATGTGTTGAGACTCTATTCTTTCATCTACGAACATGTC
The DNA here is from genome assembly GCA_030674155.1 of Stramonita haemastoma. Classification (NCBI taxonomy): domain Eukaryota; kingdom Metazoa; phylum Mollusca; class Gastropoda; order Neogastropoda; family Muricidae; genus Stramonita; species Stramonita haemastoma. The sequence goes on from CM060320.1 coordinate 28,570,526, forward strand.
TTTTACCAAATGAATATGGGATCTTGAGATGGCAAAATAGTCTATAACACTGCAGCCAGAGCTAGAAATAAATGTAAAGTTACCGACTTTATCTCCATTTGTTGTTCCGTTGACAAGAAACAAGTCAAGCTCTGCACCCAGCTCAAGAAGCAGGTGGCCATAATGATTTTGTTCCTTGTCTTGTGAGTTTCTTGTACCTGTTTCCACAAAACATGTTTCTTTATGGGTTTCTGTGTAATAGTTAACATCATTTACCAGAACGGGTTGGGAGTTACCTGTGCGGGCATTAAAGTCACCGCAAACAATAAAAGGGACATCTCCATATCTTTCTGTAATGTCTAACATACAAGACTCAATAGCTGAAATACCGTTTTCAAAGTGTGACAATGCATACAAAGGTGACTGCACTGGAGCTACGTAGGTACAGATCAAGAAAATATCTGTCTCTGACTTAAAAAGTTGCTTAGATATCTTCAGCACAATAGCATTTTGAACCTTACATTCCATTTTGGTTACCAAAGAATCCAGTTCCTTTCTGACAAGTAAAATAACACCACCAGATTTTCGGCCCATTCTAGATAGCTGAACTGCAGGACTACAATACTGCGTAAAGTTTTTAAATATATCCATGAATATGTTTTGTGCTGTGAATGTTTCAAGAAAACAAGCAAAATCAAATTTAGTAATATATGACAGAAAATCAGGGTCACTTAACTTGGACATAATACCACATACGTTATAGGAAAGGAATGAGATCGAGACCGTCCCAACTGAGGGAGAAATGTTTCCGGTCATGTCTGGGCTTTGGCCGAGTCCCTATTTTCTGACACCCCCTTTCTTTTTATTTGCTAGTCTTGTAGTCATTGGTTGGCTCCTGGTTGTTCTGGTGTTGCGGGGTTGTTTGGTTACCCAGGTGTGGAGTGAACTATTTGCTCCTGTTTTCAGCTGCTGTTTCTGCCTGGTCGGTCTGGAAGGCATGGATGAAGACTTTCTGGAATCCTGGCTGGCTCTGGACTGGTCACCTCGTGTTGGAGTCACACGTCTTGGTGCAGCATCGGGGGAAGCAGTTACTGCCTCGCTGTACAGCAGCTCTCCTGGGACCACCTTCGGAGTGACTGGAGCAGCAAGATGAGGATCAGGGGAAACATCATGCTGTGGTGACTTGCTGTCTTGCTGGGTTTGACCTGCTCCAGTGGAAGGGCACCTTCTTTCCGTTCTTGATGGCGGGTACCTGCACTGAGTGCTCTGTTTAGGGACTACCTTCTCTTGCTGATTCCCAGGAGTGTTCGTGGTGTTCCCTGCACAGGTAGAGGGTGGGGTTTGGTTGTTAGGCTTCTGGTTATTCTTGTCTGTAGTGCTAGTGTTCGTTTTGGATGAGGTGACATTTCCTTTTTCACCAGACAAAATGGTAATGTCATTGTCTGGAAGTGCAGCACACACAGCTTGTTTTCCAGTTGATGTTTCAAAGAGGAGAGTAACAGGGGTTGGTAATGTACCCTCACTCCTTTTGTGGATTTCACATTGAACCTGCTGTGTGTGCTTGTCTATATTGACGTTGTTGGAACATGGACCACTGCTGACATTATTTTGTGTATGCATGGTAACTGGGGTGTTTGAGGTTTCTCCCATATTCCCTGTGCTGTCCAGAGTAATGAGAGAGTAATCTGGGTTTACAGCAGTTCTGGTAGGACGTCTGGATTCGTTGTGTGCTGCTTTGTTTCCACGGGATGTATCCCCTGGGACAGTGAAGTGGGCGTGGTCAGCTGCACCCCTGGCATCGTGAGCGTCTCCTGCAGGTTGGACTGACTCTTCCTTGGCAAAGGAGGAGTGTCTTTGGTCTGGTGTGCTGTGCCGGTACCACTTGTCATCAAGGTCATTGACATTGCTGGCCATGTGCTTTTCTTTTCCGTAAATCTGCCGCTGGAAAGATGTCCCATGCTTGTCGCCGTTACGCTGTCTCTTTCCATAACGGGGTGTGTTGTCCTCATCTTCGTATCGCATTTTGTTGTTTTCATCTGTTCCATGGAAGTATTGAGCGCCATGCTGAGCATTCTGCGATTCTCTGACAACAAGTTTGCCGTTCAGAAAGTATCCTCTTTTTCCTTCACGTCGTACTTCTGCCAGTTGTGCAGTCTGCCTTCTTGTCAGGTCATGAGAAACCCTGTACCCTGCCCTTCTCAGACTGTCACGCACATTCCTGAGCCTCAACAAAGCCAGTTTGTCTTTCCATTGCGAGAAGGTGACAACTATTGGTCGGGGTTCATTTCGGTTAGCACCAGTCTTGACCCTGTGTGCATGTCGTATGTCCACTGAAGAAAATGGTACGTTGGGGCTACAAATGTCATTGATTATTTCAATCACTTTCTGTACGCTGTCTTCTTCAGTTTCTTCTTTAGATTCTGGGACACCGTAAAACTTGAGATTGTCCTTCCGAATGATTTTTTCTAGTCGGTCAATTTCATCTTTGAGAAAGGCGATGTCAGAAGTGAGCATTTTTTCTCGCTGCATCATCCTGTGTTGTTCTGTCAGCATGTTGCTCAGATGATTTTCGTTGGCACTGACTTTTTCCATGGTGTCACATAAGTACCACCACATGGTTTCCATTTGATTGTTGCTGTATTGTGGTCCTGGGTTTTGCTCAATGTCTCCGCACAGGATCAGAAACAAGGAGGAGGGCGGGTTGCTGCGTGCGGTCAGTAAAGTACTGGTGCCGCCTGTAGTGTGAAACGTTAGACAGGGATCGGTGTCTGTGAACCTTGATGATGTGTGACAGAAAAGACTTGCATTACAACACCAAGAATCAGAGCTGTGGGATTGGACTGGTGTCAGACTTTCCGCAAAATGCTGTAAAAGATCGGAAATCCATGCTGACTGGGAGAGAAGAAGGCAGCATTTTCCTGACAGCAGGAACATCAGACAGCAAAAGGTGCTGACCACAAGGCGGTAACTCATGTCTGTATAGCAGTCCCAATGGCAGAAAGGGGAGTAACTTACGAATTTTCGGTGCACGGCCGCATTTTTTCTCCATCAACTTGATAAACGTTGCTTGAAATGTCCCTATGTTTTGACGGTAGGCTTCTGCAGAGATTGGCATCTTTGTGTTGAATATACACTTCTACTATTCAACCATGATAGCTAAATTAATTGAAGCTTCTTGAGGGCCAGGAAAACAGAACAGAACAAAACAAAACAAAACCAGTTGAACTTGCTACCGCAAATGAACTGGTCCGTAAACTTGATGGTGGATATTTGACAACAAAACAGGGTTGAATTTTTTCTAAGTCCGAAAATTCGGGTGGATGACAATTCAGTGCTAAGGTTGGGAGAGCGCAGAGAAATGCGTCTGTTCTCCACGAAATCAGCTCACCGAATCCGAGAGAGAGAGAGAGAGAGAGAGAGAGAGAGAGAGAGAGAGAGAGTGGGGAGAGAGAGGAAGGGGAGAGAGAGAGGTGGTGAGGGAGGGAGGGAGAGAGAGAGAGAGAAGTAAGATTGTGTGTGTGTGTATGTATGTATGTATGTATGTATGTATGTCTGTATGTCTGTCTGTCTGTCTGTCTGTCTGTCTGTCTGTCTGTCTGTCTGTATGTATGTATGTATGTATGTATGTATGTATGTATGTATGTATGTATGTATGTATGTATGTGTATGTGTGTGTGTATGTGTGTATGTATGTATGTATGTATGTATGTATGTATGTATGTATGTATGTATTATGTATGTGTGTATATGTGTGTATTTGTGTATGTATGTCTATGTGTGTGTGTGTGTTTGTGTGTGTGTGTGTGTGTCTGCGTGTCTGTGTCTGTTAAAGAGAGAGAAGGAGAGAGAGGGGTTTGTAGATATAGACAGGTAGTCAGACGGACAGACAGACGGACAATCAAACGACATACAAATATGTATAAAAATATCTACCCCAAAAGACATGTAGAAACACAAAGATGATTTAAAAAAATGGTAATAGAAATGCATCTTTTGAAATAATTTTTTGTTTGTTTTTTGCTAGGTGGGGGTGTTTTGAAAGCATCTATAGATTTGTATCCACTAACTTTTCCAATGTTGGACTGCAGCTAACTTAATTGTGGGCAAAACAAAAACCCAAAACGGTCGCACACGCAAAAATCTCACCATTGGTGAACCTTGAAGCTCTAGTCAAGAAACAAAAAGATTCCACTTATTATATAAACAAAATTCATCACAATCATTCTACACAAAGCAACAATATTTTTCTTGGTGTTATTCTGTTTTAAGACAAGAGATTTTTCTGTCCTATCTCACTGTAAAAGACTTCACCAGCCCAAAACGCCATTTTCAAGCCTTGTCGAGTGGTCTACACCATTGTCGGCAACACGATCAGAAAAATGGGGGCACAAACGGTATCGAGACTCCTGCTTTCAGATCAGTTCAGACAGGAAATCGGATCAGTCAAGGAAGAACAAAAATCACCCGACACAGGCAGTTCCATTTGTCCAACAAACAGCCTAGAAACAACGTCTTTCCCTAACCATGTTAGACACTACTTTTTGACTGAGAAAACAACCATGACAATATTATTTAACGAAAAATTACAAGAAAAAAAAAAACACTTCAGCAGGAGTGAGAAAAAAATGACAAAAGAATGAGAAAATGTGATGAAAGACAAAAGTAATTGTAAAGGAAAGGGCCTTTAAGGACTAGGGTGGCAGGACTGTTAAGACGTTTTCATGCCAACAAGTGCAGTTCTGAGTTGATTTATAACCTCGCCCTTTCTTACTAGTTTGACAAAAAAAATCGAACTGAATGTCTAAATAATTCGGATGAGACTATTAACCAAAGCCCCAAGCATGCAGAATGTCTTGTGAACATGTTTAAAACCTGTACCTCCTTTGTGTGCTGGTAGAAAGAATAAACAAACCAAGCTTGCCTGCACACAGGTGTTGTATTTTGATATTATCCAAAAAATGTTGGAATGTGGCTACCTAAATGGTGCAGGTTAAAAAAATCCAGCCACATACGCAAAATCTCACCATCGGCAAACCTCAAAGGTCTAGCAAAAAAGCAAAGTAAAAAGAATCCACTAATTATATAAGCAAAATTCACCAACATCTTTCTACACAAAGCAACAATATATTGCTTTGTGTTATTCTGTTTTAAGACAAGATACTTTTCTGTCCTGACTATAAAAGACTTTACCAGCCAAAAAACGCCATTTTCACGCCTTGCCGAGTGGTCTACACCATTTTCCGCAACACGATCAGAAAAATGGGGAGCACAAACGGTATCGAGACTCCTGCTTTCAGTTCAGACAGGAAATCGGATCAGTCAAGGAAGAACAAAAATCACCCGACATAGGCAGTTCCATTTGCCCAACAAACAGCCCAGAAACAACGTCTTTCCCTAAACCATGTTAGACAGTACTTTTTAACTGGGGAAACAGCTATGTCAATGTAGTTTAACGAAAAATTACAAAAAAAGAAAACACGCTTCAGCGGGAGTGAGAAAAAAATGACCAAAAAATGAGAAAATGTGATGAAAGACAAAAGTAATGTAAAAGAAATGGTTTTTAAGGACTAGGATGGCAGGGCGGTTAAGATGTTTGCCTGCCAACAAGTGCAGTTCTGGGTTGATTATAAATTCCGAAGTTGGACTGCAGCTACCTTGATTATGGGCAAAACAAAAAGCGGTCGCACGCACAAAAATCTCATCATTCGTAAACCACAAGCTCTAGCAAAAGAAGCAAAAAACCCACTGAATTATATAAGCTAAATTCATCATGATCTTCCTACACAAAGCCAATATATTTTACTATGTGTTATTCTGTTTTAAGACAAGAGATTTTTCTGTCCTATCTCACTATAAAAGACTTCACCAGCCAAAAACGCCATTTTCACGCCTTGCCGAGTGGTCTACACCATTGTCGGCAACACGATCAGAAAAATGGGGGGCACAAACGGTATCGAGACTCCTGCTTTCAGGTCAGACAGGAAATCGGATCAGTCAAGGAAGAACAAAAATCACCCGACACAGGCAGTTCCATTTGCCCAACAAACAGCCTAGAAACAACGCCTTTGCTTAACCATGTGAGACAGTACTTTTTAACTGGAGAAACAGCCATGTCAATGTAGTTTAACGAAAAATTACAAGAACAAAGAAAACACACTTCAGCGGAGTGAGAGAAAAATAACAAAAGAATGAGAAAATGTTATGAAAGACAAAAGTAATGTAAAACAAAAATGGCCTTTAAGGACTAGGGTGGCAGGATGGCTAAGACGTTTGCCTACCAACAAGTGCAGTTCTGGGTTGATTGATAGCCTCGCTGTCTCCCTAGTTTGACAAAAAAATCGAACTGAATGTCAAAGTCCTTTGGATGAGAGGATGAAACTATTAACCAAGGCTCCAAGCATGCAGAATGTCTTGTGCACATGTTTAAAACCTGTACCTCCTTTGTGTGCTGGTAGGAAGAATGAACAAACCAAGCTTGCATGCACACAGGTATTGTATTTAGAGATCATCCAAAAAGTCGGAATGTGGCTACCTAAATGGTGCAGGTCAAAATTCTAGTCACATAAGCAAAATCTCACCATTGGTGAACCTCGAAGGTCTAGCCACAAAACAAAGAAAAAAGATTCCACTAATTATATAAGCAAAATTCATCCCAATTATTCTACACAAAGCAACGATAGTTTGCTTTGTGTTATTCTGTTTTAAGACAAGAGATTTTTCTGTCCTATCTCACTATAAAAGACTTCACCAGCCAAAAACGCCATTTTCACGCCTTGCCGAGTGGTCTACACCATTTTCCGCAACACGATCAGAAAAATGGGGGGCACAAACGGTATCGAGACTCCTGCTTTCAGTTCAGACAGGAAATCGGATCAGTCAAGGAAGAACAAAAATCACCCGACACAGGCAGTTCCATTTGCCCAACAAATAGCCTAGAAACAACGTCTTTCCCTAACCATGTTAGACACTACTTTTTAACTGAGGAAACAGCTATGTCAATGTAGTTTAACGGAAAATTACGGAAAAGAAAGAAAGCACACGTGGACGAAATGACCTGAGAGAGAGAGAGAGAGAAAAAACACAAAGGAATGTGAAAATGTGATGAAAGCTTAAAAACAAAGTAACATACAAGGAAAAAGAAACAGGGTTCAAGAAAACTAATTGCATAACGTTTAAGACGTTCGCCTGCCAGCAAGTAATTCGTAAGGTCGTGGGTTCGATTCCCAGCCTCGCCCTTTCTTCCCAGATTGATGAAAAAAAAATCCAACGAAATAACAAAGTCCTACGGATGAGAATATTTATTGAGACCCCGTGCGCGTACACATGCAGAACATCATGCACACACGTTCGAAATCCGTTCCACCTTTCGGGAGAGTGGGGGCTATTGGGAACCGGTTGGAACATATGACCAAAACAAACACGCATGCACACGGGTGTTGGGTTTCGACACTATCCCCTACTTGGGAATGGGGATACCTAAATGGTGCAGGGGGTGGGGAGAAAGACAGTAGTAAACATAACAATCTCACCATTGGTGAATCTCCGAGCTCTTAATGAAGAACAAAAAAATGGCGTTCAGTTTTTTTTTTAAGTGCTAAGCAGGGAAAGGATTGACATTGGTATAGAACTTAAAGTTTTGACTTCTTTTCTGACTCCGGAATGGAACATTAGGTGATTCTACTGAATTTTTCAGGTAGTCCCTCTTTGCGTGGCAGGATGCGTGTGTTTTTAGGTACGGTCGTGTGTGATGTCGTTGAGTATTTTTTGTTTGGTCGCTACCTGGATTAAGGCAAAGCCCTCAACTGGGAGAGAGATAGGGAGAGAGACAGAAAGAGAAAGGGGGAGAGAGAGAGTGAGAGAGAGAGAGAGAGACAGACAGATAGACAGACAGACAGACAGAGAGGAAAACAGAGAGGGAGAGGAACATAGACAGAGAGAGTACAAAATATCACCTCCAAAAAGAAAATAAACCTCTTCGAATAATCACTACATCGGAGATCCGAACCCTAACCATCTGTCGCCGATAGATTACGAGTTGAATGCCTTAACAACTAGCCTCTCCACCCCCTTCTCCCTCCCCCTATGGCTTCCCACTCCCTCCTTACCCCTTACCAATCCTTTTTCCGATGCAAAGGGAGGAAGGAGATGGTAGGGTTAGGGTGTAGGGGTAAAGAGGGGAAAGAGTTCAGAAATCGATTGTCGTGATTCCCCATGATTATGCTGAGAGATAAGAAGAATTACATGTCTGGAGATCTAGCATCGTCAATATAGGTGTGTGTGTGTGTGTATAGGTTGTGTGTGTGTGTGTGTGTGTGTGTGTGTGTGTGTGTGTGTGTGTGTGTGTGTGTGCACGCGCGCGCGCGCGTGTGTGTGTGTGTGTGTGTGTGTGTGTGTGTGTGTGTGTGTAAGTAAGTGTGTGTGTGTATGTGTGTGTTTGTGTGTGTGTATGTGTGTGTGTAAGTGTGAGTGTGTGTGTGTGTTTTGTATGTGTGTGTGTGTGTGTGTGTGTGTGTGTGTGTGTGTGTGTGTGTGTGTGTGTGTGTGTGTGTGTGTGTGTGTGTGTAAGTGTGTGTGTGTAAGTGTGTAGTGTGTGTGTGTGTGTGTGTGTGTTTGGTGTGTGTGTGTGTGTGTGTGTGTGTGTGTGTGTGTGTGTGTGTGTGTGTGTGTGTGTGTGTATGTGTGTGTAAGTGTGAGTGTGTGTGTGTGTGTGTTTTGTATGTGTGTGTGTGCGCGCGCGCGGGTGTGTGTGGTGTGTGTGTGTTGTGTGTGTGTGTGTGTGTGTGTGTGTGTGTGTGTGTGTGTGTGTGTGTGTGTGTGTGTGTGTGTGTGTGTGTGTGTGTGTGTGGTGTGTGTGTGTGTGTGTGAGTGTGTGTGAAGTTGTTTGTTGTTAAAAAGTTTGTTTTCGTTTGTACGTATTTATGTGTGTTTGTATTCTTGTTTGCTCGTTTGGTTGGTTGGTTGGTTGGTTGGTTGGTTGGTTGGTTGGTTAGTTGGTTGGTTGGTTGGTTGGTTGGTTGGTTGGTTGGTTGGTTGGATGGATGGTTGGTTGGTTGGTTGGTTGGTTGGTTGATTGGCTGGTTGGCTGGCTCGCTGGCTGGTAGTTTGGCTGATTGATTGGTTGGTATTTTGCTTGCTTATTTATTTGTTTGCATGCTTGCATTCTTAACTTCTCATTTGACAGGACCGTCTAAGTTTTGGATTTGTTGGCTGTTTTTGTTGTTGTTGTTTTGTTTTCTTTTGTTTTGGGGGGTAAGGGTATCATATTCTTTTTCCTTTTTTCTTGGGAGGGGAGAGTATTCTTGCAGATGTTATCGCAATAAATCAGGAAACCAATGACGTTATCAAAGAAAGAAAGGAAAAACCAAAGACGCGTAAAGCAAACAAAACTGCAAAATGTTATTATTTTGCGGATTCCATGTCTGTTATTGTTGTTGCTGAGTGTGTGTGTACGTGTGTGTTGTGGTGTGTGTGGTGTGTGTGTGTGTGTGTGTGTGTGTGTGTGTGTGTGTGTGTGTGTGTGTGTGTGTGTTGTGTGTTGTGTGTGTGTGTGTGTGTGTGTGTGTGTGTGTTGTGTGTGTGTTGTTGTCAATATTTGTGCTGTCGCTAGTTTTGTTGCTACGACCGTAATTACGGTTGTTATTGCTGCTGCTGCTGCTGCTGCTGCTGCTGCTGCTGCTGCTGCTGCTGCTGCTGCTGCTGCTGCTGCTGCTGCTGCTGCTGCTGCTGCTGCTGCTGCTGATGATGATGATGATGATGATGATGCTGTATATGCGAACATCATCACTGAAAGAAGGGGTCATGCATTTTATTTTCATTTCCACGGATAAAAACATCAATAATTTAGATTATTCAATGTTGTGTTTGTAGGGGGTGGGAGGGGGGAGTAGGATAGATAACCATTTGTAACAGGAGCCGGAGACAAAAAGGAAAACTACACAACAAGAATAATAACAGCTGTGACAGCCGTACATTTGTAATGATACATTATTGATAATGATACGCTGATAGTGAGGAAAGAAAAACCTGAAGAAAAGATCAAGCAATGATCCTGATTCTGTTGTTGAAGATAATGATGATGAGGTTTAAAAACGATGACGATGATAATGACAATGCTAATCTTGATTATGATAAAGAAAAAACAGAAGCGGAGGCGAAAAAAGTAGCGGCAAAGCAATCTATGATGGGAAAAGATGGAGTAGAAAGCGTTAAAAGCTTGCATAATTAAAAAACAACAAAAGGGTTGAAAATTCATTTATTATAGGAGAGAGGAGTTTCTCTGTTTTTGAGATAATAATGTATTTTTGATGATGCCAATGACAAAAATAATTGATGACAACGCCTTTGACAATGACGATAGTGATAATGGTGGTGGTGGTTTTGGTAGTTTTGGTGAAGGTGATGCTGATCATGATCTTAAACGAGGATAAAATATAGACAGCGAATTGTCAGACTGCCAGACTGCCAAGCAGGCTATAGTTCAAATACAATAATAACAGGCATGTTGTTCGGACTCCAAACCATCACTGTAAAGGTCAAATGTACGAATAAAAAGCTTTAAATCACCTTCATTGACTAGAGCAAAGCTTTTGATATCGTAATCTACAAATATCTGTTTTGAAACAATGTACAAAATGGACTTTTCTAAACACACCATCTCACTAAATCCTTTACTTTCTGAAAGCCAAAAGGAATTATGAGATGGTGCTATCAATTTTTTTTAACATCCCGACAGGAGTTAGACAAGGATTGATCCTCTCTCCTCACATTTTAAACATATATAAGAGGACGTTTTGAGAGAGTCTGACATTGTGGTCACGGGCCTCAAGATAGGTGGCAGAAATAAAACAACATTTAACCTGAGCTACACTGATGACACAGCACTAGCAGCCCACAACACTGGCATGAAGAGAGTATTACACAGAGTAAATGTAACAGGAAAAATAGCCGGTCTCAAGCTTAATGCCAGAAACACAAAACTGCGTTGCAAAACTAAGCATGAAATAAAAATTGACAAAACTCCTGTAGAAAACGCCAATGACTTTAAATACCTCAGCTTAGTCACAATAAATGAAGGATCATGTACCAAACATAACAACAAAGAACAGACATGGCTAAAAGCAGATTGCTCCGACGAAATAACAAAATCTGAAAAGTTCGCAGCATTCCCTCCTATTATTTTGAAAATGATAATGTTGGTATGTCATGTGCGGCTGTAATGTTATAATGTGGCTTAGAATCCTTTTCACAGAAAAGTATTACAACAAAAGAATCGAAGTAGCTGAGATGTGTGTGGGGTTGGTTTTCGTTTCTCTGTATATATGTTTGTTTGCTTGTTTGTTTGCTTGTTTGCTTTTTTTTGTTTTTCCAGGAGGCTGCTCTACGTCAGTTAGAAAAAAACAAATACAAATATACTGCAGGTACTGGAATCAAGAACACTTCATTAATAGATCACATTAAATGAACAAACGTAGGCTACTCATTACGAAACCAAGAGGTTGACTTTATGAAGATGCTTACTCAAAAGTAAGACAAAGGCAAAATAAAAAAGACAGACCACCAGCATTTCTCATTAGCAACAACTCTGAATCCAGTGGCACGAGAATCCAGGAAGTCAAAAAAGCCATCGTAGCCTGGAACAAATAAAGAAAGATCACTGTCTCAGTGTCAGAGAACGCAGCGGCTAACAATGTACCTGGTGATGGCGACAGGTGAGACAGGTGAGGTGAGGTGAGGTGAGGTGGGAGATGGTGGTGGAGGTGATTTTTTCCTCGATCCTCGACTAGAGCTCTGCAGAGGTTCACCAATGATGGAATGTTGCATATGCGACCGTCTTTGCCCGCCATGAAAGTAGCTGCATTCCGACTTTGAGGATAGTGGTGATTTTTTTTAAATTATGGTTGTCGTCTTTGTTTTAAAAGTTGCGCCACAACAAAGAGACGACAAATCCCTTCGGTAGCATCCCTTAATCATCGCCATCCTTACAGACAAAGCAATAAGTATATCTATTTACACGTAGTACACATTTAGCTCTCAAATGCTCTTATACTTTACTTGTCACACCTATCAGTCGAGTCAAAAAACAAAAACCACCAGTAAAAATAGAATTTAAAACAAAGTTCGTTCTGAACTTTGAAAATAAGACTCTTATCCCCACACCTCTGTTTTCGTCTAAATTCAGGTAAAACTCTAATCGGCTTCGGGTTGGCATTGGGAAATGTAATCGCATTAGTGGGGTACATTGGGGGCAGAAAAGAAGCGCATTCAGATAATATAACACATAGCCAGCCGATGTGTATTTTTTGGGATCTTCATACAAAAAGGGGGTAGGGCGGAAAAAAGAAAAGAGCACAGAGAGAGGAGGAGAGAGGAGAGAGAGAGAGAAGAGAAGAGGAGGAGAGAGAGAGAGAGAGAGGGGAAGGGGGGGGGGGGGCATAGGGCCAGATCAGACAGATTCAGACAGACATAGATAAGGGAGAGGTAATGACAACAGAGACATTCCCAAAATCGGAAATCTCCGCTGGGACGTTAAATTAATCACAACAACAACGACAAAAAAGACAGAAAGACCAGACAGGCAGACAAACAGAAACAGAGACAGAGACAGAGACTAAGTAAAAACATGCATGACACACAGACAAAGACAAAATAGAAGGAGGAAGAAAGAAAACAAAGACAGATAGATGCAACGACAAACCCGAAACAACAGAGATAGACAGACTGGAGAAAAGACAGTAAGAATGGGAAAGAAGAGAGGAATAGTTACATGGAGACTAACACGGGAGGCAGAGAGACAAATGAAAAGGAACAAAACGCTCGAACGCAAGGGCAAACGATCAGGGGGTGTACACAAAAGACACTGAGAGACATACATACGAAAAGAGGAAAACAACAACACAGACAAACCCGCAAAACAAACATAAACCCGTGCAGGGGGTCATGCAGACACACTGACATCAGATATGCGCAGCGAAAAGTAGACACAAACAGAAACTTTTCGGTGTGTAGGACAAAAACTGACAAACGACCAGGGGGGTATGTAAGAATAGAGAGAGAGAGAGGAGGGGGGAGAGAAAAGGAGGGGAGGAGGAAGGAGGGAGAGAGAAAAGAGGAGAGAGAAGGAGGGGAGAGAAGAGAGAGAAAAAAAAGAAAGAAAAAAGAAAAAAAAAAGAAGAAAGAAAGAAAGAAAAAAGAAAAAAAGAAAGAAAAAAAAACCAAAAACAACAACAAAACAAAAACAAAAGACACAACAAAAGACAGCAAGAAGCAGAAAAACAGAAAGAAAGAGAGAACCAAAAAAAAAAAAGAAGGGAGAAAAGGCCCAAAAAAAGGGAAAAAAAAAGAAAGGGGGCCCAAAAGGGAAAAAAGCCCTTTAAGGCGCGTCTGCTTTTTTGCTTTTTTCCGGGCCTTTTTTTCCTGTTTTTCTTTTTCTTCTTTTCTTCTTCTTTTTCTTCTTCTTCTCTCTCTCTTCCTTCCTCTCTCCTTCTCCTCTCTCTCTCCTTCCCTCTCCTCTCTCCCCCTCTTCTCTTCTTTTCAACTTTATTTTGAAAGTTAACTTATTTA
>CM060320.1:28594064-28616564 GCA_030674155.1 Stramonita haemastoma
TGGCTCGCTCTCTCGCTCTGTCTGTCTCTGTCTCTCAGTTCTCTCTCTCTTCCTCTCCCCCCCCCCCCTCTCTCTCTCTCTCTCCTCTCTGAAGACGTTTACCTTTTCTTTCAATTCCAATAGAAATAGATTATATAAAAGTGTTCTCTTTCTCTTTACGTTCAATACAAAATGTATACATAACTCCAGGCAGATTACGTTCCAAGTCCGTCTTTAGCAAGCTATTTCTTTAACAAGTAGAAGCAAACCTAGATATTCTTAGCTATCCTTCAACGTAAGAATAAGGGATCTTTTCTTCTGATGTAGAATAAATTTGATTTATAACAGTTGAATAAAGTTTCAGTTGTCTAACCCCTTTTGAATGTGTTCCCTCTCTATTGTTCATAAGGATCCTATATCACATAACGGAACTTACAACTGTCGTGTGATCCTGAGATTAGTGCTACAGTTTCTTTCCTTGTACATGTCGGGAACACAGTTTGAATTATCAGCTGTGTAATTAATATCAGGGATACTTAATTTGATAATCATCACTTCATTGTATATGGTTTCAAAAAGATTTTCTTTGAAAACTCAAAGCACAGTCTTTTATTTGACTTGACTTGACTTGACTTTGGCGCTCTCTCACTCTCTCTCTCTCTCTCTCTCCATCTCTCTCTCTCTCTCTCTCTCTCTCTCTCTCTCTCTCTCTCTCTCTCTCTCTCTCTCTCTCTCTCTCTCTCCTCTCTCTCCTCTCTCTCTCTCTCTCTCTCATCTCTCTCTCTCTCTCTCCTCTCTCTCTCTCTCTCTCTCTCTCTCTTCTCTCTCTCTTTCTGTCTCCCTCCCTCCCTCCTTCGATATGCCCCGAAGGCCAAGAAAAGAAACTTTTAGGAAAATGTAGAACTCTTTACAAGTATTTCTTGGAATATTGGAATGATGTTGCACCCCATTAGAAACTATGAGGACCCCAGTCCCAAAACGCGTGGAAAGAACAAACTTGGCTATGCTCTCGAGTTGAAAACGGGGGAGGGGATGGGGGAGTGCTGTAATGTAATGGGATAAGGTGTTAGGGACATGAGTTTTCCATTGCCAACGGTTCAAAAAGGAGCAGGGAGATAGCTTGTATTGACTGCAGGAAGCAGAAACTGCATAAATAGAGAGAGAGAGGTAGGGAGGAAGAGAATGAATGGATGAATGAATGAATAATCTTTATTTTTCAAGGGTTACAGAGTAAGCATTACATACTTTTTTTCATCCGGCCCTTGCCCTGATCAGGGAATAAAGCTAAGAACCCCCCTCCCTACCCCTACATACCAGCATCGTCACCAACAAGAGAGAGAGAGAGAGAGAGAGAGAGAGAGAGAGAGAGAGAGAGAGAGAGAGAGAGAGAGAGAGAGAGAGAGAGAGAGAGAGAGAAGAGAGAGAGAAAGAGAGAAAGAGAGAAAGAGAGACGGAGAGACAGACAGACAGACAGACAGACAGACAGACACAGACAGACAGAGAGAGATAGAGAGAGAGGAGGGGAAACAACGAATGAAAGAGAGAGAGGGAGGGAATTGGAGAGAGAGAGAGAGAGAGAGAAGAGAGAGAGAGAGAGAGAAGAGAGAGAGAGAGAGAGAGAGAGAGAGAGAAAACAACGAATGAAAAGAGAGAGGGAGGGAATTGGGAGAGAGAGAGAGAGAGAGAGAGAGAGAGAGAGAGAGAGAGAGAGAGAGAGAGAGAAGAGAGAGAGAGAGAGAGAGAGAGAGAGAGATGGGTAGAAGAGAGAGGAAGAGAAACAGAGAGGGATGGAGAGAGACAGACAGACAGGCAGTAAAGACAGAATCAGACAGACAGACATTCAGTCAGAGAAAACGCGAATGAGAAACAGAACAGAACAGAACAGAACAGACAGACAGACAGACAGACAGACAGACAGACAGACAGACAGACAGACAGACAGACAGACAGACAGATAAACAGACAGACAGTTAGAAAGAAAGGAGAGAAAGAGGATGCTGATAGTTTATTTATTTAAAAGGTCATCACTCTTCGCGAAGGGAGTGACATATAACACGTCATGATGTAGATTATTATCTTTGTGTGAGCGAGTGAAGTCTCAAGACGACCATAAAAAACACATGGCGTTTATGCACCAAAATTGATAGTAGATGGGATGCTTCAATTCGATTGGATGACGTATGCCTCTTCCTGCTGTCTGTGCCAGATAAAAGACATAGACCAATCCCTCTCTCCGCCCCCCCCCCCCCTCCCATGCACCAAATTTGATAGTAGTTGGGATGGTTTGATTAGATTGGCTGACGTGTGTGTTGTTGTATTTTCTATGCCAGATAACAGATGCAGACCTCCCCCCCCCTCCAAAAAAAAAGATAAAAACCACACACAAAACACACACACACTGATGGGAAAATTGATATTGTATAACAAAACATACCCTACATCCACATGGATCTAAAAGATAAGTGCAACATAAAGCAAATCAGTATACACTTCATGTTTTGTTGTTATTGTTGTTGTGTGTATGTGTTTGTGTCTGCACACACACACACACACGCGCGTGCGTGCGTGCGTGCGTGTGTGTGTATGCGTGCATGTGTGTGTGTTTGTGTGTGTGTTTGTGTGTGTGTTTGTGTGTGTGTTTGTGTGTGTGTTTGTGTGTGTGTTTGTGTGTGTGTGTGTGCGCGTGCCTGTATGTGTGTTGTGTGTTTTAAAATTGAACGGAGATTTGTCATCTATATCAAAGTACTTTCTCTAATGATGACAATATTGCAGGGGAGTGGGAATGGGGTATAAAATTTGAATCTTGTAATCGTAAACATCGAAAGGCTATCTATACCCTTTCACAAAAAGATATGTGGAAAAATAGTATAAACTGTTCTTCATAAATTTCAGAATCTGTTATGATGTGTACACTTTTCATTTTACTGCTGCCACCTGCAAGCAATAATTCTCTCTCTCTTTAAAAACGGGATAAGATAAGAACATACGTAGGGCGAAACATAATAAACGAGGGAGACCAGGAGGGGGGGGAGGTGTATAGAAAGAATAAAAAGAAGACATAACCATAAAGAAAGGCACAGAGACAGACAGGCAGGCAGACAGACAGACAGACAAATACACACATATAAAAAAGAGAGACAGACAGACAGATAGACAGACAGACAGAGACGGAGACAAATATAGATAGAGAAAAGGAAAGAGACAGACCGACAGAGAAAAAGAGAGAGAGAGAAAGGGAAAGAGAGAGAGAAAGAAAGAGAGAGACAGGGAGAGAGAGAGACAGGCAGACAGACAAGCAGAAAGAGCAAACAGTGAGAGAGGCAAGTACATGGAGATAGATAGATAGATAGATAAGATAGATAGATAGATAGATAGATAGATAGATAGATAGATAGATAGATAGATAGATAGATAGATAGATAGATAGATAGATATAGACAGACAGACAGACAAACAGACATACAGAGACAGACAGACAGACAGACAGACAGAGGCGGAGCTGGAGAGGCAGAATAGGCATGACTAGTTTATAAAGGTAGCACAGGTATGGATTATGATGATGTCAGTCTTTTACAACGAAGAAGTTAAAAGAAGTATCGCTAAAATCAATAGGAGAACTAAAACAGAACATACAAAAACTTAACACCGTGGCAACATTGTCCAGAACTTTACCAAACGCTGTAAGGCAGCTGGCATGTAAATTCCTGAACATCATCAGAAAGCCATGTAGCTAAGAGAAGAGAGAGAGAGAGAGAGAGAGAAGAGAGAGAGAGAGAGAGAGAGAGAGAGACAGACAGACAGACAGACAGACAGACAAAGACAGACAGACAGACAGACAGACAGACAGACAGACAGAAAGACAGACAGACAGACAGACAGACAGAGACAGAGAGAGAGACAGAGAGAGAGACAGAGAGCGAGAGACAGAGACAGAGACAGAGACAGACAGACAGACAGACAGACAGACAGACAGACAGACAGACAGACAGACAGACAGAAGGAAAAAAAGACCTTGAAAAGCTACAACACCTGTAAGTCTCGAAGGTTACACACAGATAGAAGAAAAGCCAATCTCTTTTTCAATGATGAGGTGAGGTCAGTTTTCACACACAAAGTATCACCGGAGCCAGTCTATTTACCGGGAGTTTTCCTTCGTTATCTGTGACCTCCGTGACATGAAAAGGAAGGAAGGAAGACTGACAAGAGGGATCCCGTGGTATGTGAACTAGCTAGGTAAGAGGCTGGTTTTCTGTGAATGGCTGGCTGATGAAGGTAATAGGGGAAGTTCTCTCTCTGACACGGAGAGAAAACAAAGAGCGTTGATTGTTGTGCTTTCAGGTTCTGTAACGTAATACTCGGGGGTAGGGGGGGGGGGGGGGGAGACTCATAGTGGATGTTACTCTCTCTCTGTTTGCTTTTTGTCCTTGAACCTCACTGCGCGTATTCACACCGTTAAGCAAAGTGTCTGAACAAAAGATGTTGTTGGATCATATCCAGGAAAACGTCACGTAGAACTGCTATTCTTTTGCTGAAGGTAGCACGCTAAATAGACAGAAAACTTTATTTGTACCTATCAGTGGTAAGCCTGTCCTAAACATGGACGCGAATGTTGAAATTAGTTTTCAAAACCTGCAAGATCTAATCAAAAGAACGAATTATAAGTTCATATTCCTTATTTTTTTGCCATCCCTTTGGGATATGGAGGATTTTACTTAATGTGAATGAACAAAATCATAATTGAACAACATACAAAGAAACGTTATAGAGTTTGATACTTTCTTATGTAGGGTCTATATTGAAAACTATTTTTGGTTTGTATCTTTTCATTTTTACATGTCATTTGTGATTGCACGTGAAAGATACATATTTTTGAAGAATAAATATAGAAAAACAGATATAAAAACGACATAGATATCTAATTTTGATTTTTGTCAGAAAGTTTAAACCTTAGTTGGATAATAAAAAGTAATACAGTTTCTTGGTAGAAATAAGGGGAAAATAAGGAGGGTTATCGTGAAATATATTGCCTTACTAGCTATTGATGTAAACAACAAATCTCTCTCTCTCTCTCTCTCTCTCTCTCTCTCTCTCTCTCTCTCTCTCTCTCTCTCTCGTACCCTACATCTTGCACCAAGAAGTCTTATTTCAATCAGCCTGACAACTACGTTCCATGAAAAAAAAACAGCTGTCTCAGTCCTCTGAAAATAATCATTACAGGAGTGGTAGTTTCGAGAGAGAGCGGTGAGACATATGTGACAAACCACTGACCCAAGAAATAGAATGGTCTGGCCGATAGTCGGTGAAACATAAACTCCATCTCTCAGCTTTTACTGCACATGTTGTTCGTCCCTCCCTGTGGCACCAGTATCCACCAGAGTACTTAAACGCAAGAAGCGGAAAGAATAGCCGATGTGCAAATAGGCACAGTGTTCCATGAAGGTTTTTTTTTTTTATTTTGTAGGTGAAGTTGTTACAGCAGGTACCGTGACTGCTAAATTGGAGGTTGTGAATTCCAGTATCATCTGTGGCTTGAGAAATTTTGGGGGTCTCTGATTGATGTTGTTGTAAATAGTTCTAGAGTCCCAGCGTAGGTATCTGATTTAGGCTCTGTGAAATTCAAGATGCAACGATTTCCCTCTCACTCCCTCAGCCAGGTGGCAGGCCCAAGGCTGGAGATGTTGATGGCTTTGATTGACAGGCAGACTAAAATGGCTGGTTATTGTTTATTCCATGGTGTGCAGAAAGCTCGGTTAGTATAGCTTTAGACAAACATTGTAAGAGACATCCATTCCCTTTCCACTTATACATATAACAACTAATACCTGATTAGTTTGTTTCCGTTCTTGTGGTACAGTATAGCGTGAGATTTGCCTCCCTTTTTGTGATTTTTTTTTATTTCTCTGCATTTTATCAACAAAACTCCAGAGGACGTTTTTTTCCAGGAAGTAAGAGTATTCTTCCTTTGCCCCCCCCCCCCCCTCTCTCTCTCTCTCCTCTCTCTCTCCTCTCTCTCTCTCTCTCTCTCTCTCTCTCTGAACATGGGAGACATTAAAAGAAAGAAGGAAAGGACCTACAATACTGAAATAATATACTCTCTCCCTTACCAAGAGGCCAAAGGGAGAATACTCTTTATCTCCAGGACTACAATAGTTATAGAGGTTTGACGCTACACCATCTTCTTACCTAGTCAAATATCACTCCATGTAAACAAACTTTACACCAAACCACAACCACAAACAAACTTATTTTCCTAATAATTACGACTTAACCATACCATTAAACTGACCTCTAACATGACACCCAAATAAGCAACAAAAAGAGGAATTTCAAATAAGCACTCCTGTTGTTGCTCTTTTTATCTTGCATGCACATGGCAGAAGGGCTTAGAAGGGCTATGAGGTGACATAGCGTGTTGGCCTTGTCAAGGTGACGCTTCAGTCAGTCTCTGTTCGGGTAGGATGGTTGTTGTTGTTTGTTGTTGTTTATTTGTTTTTTTTACACTGCTTCTGTGTTTTGCAATGATGTTGGTCTTATCGAGTCACGCTTCAAGTGTTGCGTGGAAGTTGGTGTTCCTGTTGATGTTTCGATCAAAGAGAGAACTGTTAGTGATGATAATGTTTTTCTCTTATCCTGTTTGGCTGGGGTTATTTTTCTGTTTGTTTTATTTCTGTTTGTCTCCGTCTCTGTTTCTATCAATCTCTGTCTATGTCTCTGTCTCTTGTCTCCATGTTTCTCAGTCCCTGTCTGCCTCTCTGTCTCTCTCTGTATTTCTGTCTGTCTGTCTGTCTGTCTGTCTGCCTGTCTGTCTGCCTGTCTGTCTGTCTGTCTGTCTATCTGTCTGTATGACTGTCTGTCTCTCTCTCTCTCTCTCTCTCTCTCTCTCTCTCTCTCTCTTCTCTCTCTCTCTCTCTCTCTCTCTCTCTCTCTCTCTCTCTCTCTCTCTCTCTCTCTCTCTCTCTCTCTCTCTCTCTCTCGTTGCCTAAACATGTTATCATCCATATTGAGAAATACTTTATTCACTTTTTGTACTATTTAATAATCACGTGTTGAATGCAGTTGACTTTGTATAATTTTTTAATTATCAAGTAAGCTGAATAATTATGTTCATTATGATTACAAAATGGTTATGAACGTGATTTCTATGACCATAAATACATAATCATAAGATTCAGGTATTAGAATATGTATGTTTTAATATATATGCCTTACAGCGGATGGATTCTTTTGTGTTCCGTTGCATGACTTGATTAAAATTAGGCATATATTTCTTTTCAAATGAAGTTTATTGATGACATGAGCGCGAACTTTGTGTGTGTGTGTGTGTGTGTGTGTGTGTGTGTGTGGTGAGTGTGTTTGGGTGTTGTGTGTGTGTGGGGGGGGATAATTGTTTTATTTGTCGTCTCCCCTTGTATTAAAATATTATGATTTGCATGACTTTTTGTTGTTGTTGTTGATGGGTCCTACCTCAAGTTTTTGATGTTTTGTTCTTGGTTTTTTTCTGTTTTAACTTTGCTGCTTGCTTTTGTTTCTTCTTTTTTATATGAAGTATGAATGTAAAAGAAAGGATAATATTGTCACCTGATATGATTGTTTGACTTGCATCATTTTTCTTTTTTCTATGACTAATTTTTTTTTTTTTTTTTTTTTTTTAAAGAAAAAAAACAACACAAAAAACCTACCACCTCAAGTACATGTGCGCCTGCGGATATGTGCTTATAAATATAAGTGTGAGTAAGTGTGTGGTGTGTGTGTGTGTGTGTGTGTGTGTGTGTGTGTGTGTGTGTGTGTGTGTGTGTGTGTTTGTGTGTGTGTGACCTACGTGTAGGAGTGAGTTTTACGTGTATTATTATTATACTATTATCACTATTGTTGATATTATCTTTATTGTTATTATTATAATCATTGTATTATCTTTAGTTCCTTCTGAGTTCGTCTGAGTTCATTTTGTTGTTATGAGTTGTAACAATGTTGTAGCTAAGTATTTTTGGGTGGACTTTTCTTGATTGCTAAGTTGTTTATTTCATTATGTTTCTTTGGTTGCTCCTTATCTATAAACGCTTCTCTTTTCTTTTATAATCAAAATCATTTTATTGTGGCTTCTGATTTTCGACTTCTGAAAGTGTGCATTTTTATTATCTTATTATGTATAATGTCCTTATTCCTTTATGTTGTTTGGTACTGCATGTAGTTTTACTGTTTAGTATCTTTTTATCTTGATGTTTTCCCTGAAAAGGGCGGGGACTGGATGTAAAAAAGCACATGAGTGCTTATCTATTATCCTCGAATAAAAGAATTTGCCTTGCCTTGCCTTGCCTTGTCTCTCTCTCTCTCTCTCTCTCTCTCTCTCCTCTCTCTCTCTCTCTCTCTCTCTCTCTCTCTCTCTCTCTCTCTCTCTCTCTCTCTCTCTCTCTCTCTCTCTCTCTCTCTCTCTCTCTCTCTCTCTCTCTCTCTCTCTCTCTCTCTCTCTCTCTCTCTCTCTCTCTCTCTCTCTTTCTTTGAATCACATTTTCCAGTTTTCTATCATGAAATAAAGTTTATATCATCACTTATGCATTGTGTAAGACATGTTCTTTCCATGCATTCCAATGTTGAAAACTTTTTTCAACTAAACAGCTGAAAGTTGAAAAGGCAAAGCGCTTGAAGGCGATGCATAGTCTTCATTTATTCATTTTTCAAATCATAGCACAAAGATTGTTTACAGCATCCTAGTTTTTTTAAGCGGCCGTTTGGTTTATTGTACGCTTTTGAAAGTAGCGATACATTATCATTTTTGTTTCGCAAAAAGGATGTGTAGAAAAGATGCTATAGATTTCAAGTTACTTAGTGTGAGTGTGTATAAGGGGCGAGTTATCAGAGACCTAAGCTCCCTTAGGGGCCAGCATATTGAGGGCAGCGCCTATCTCCTCTCCCTCTACTCGCTGCTTTCTCCTCCCTAACTCTAAAGAGGGCAGGTACCCATTTACAGCTGGATGAACAGAGGGACTGTACTGAAGCTAAGGCGCGCAACGATCACCCATCCAATTGGTAACCACGCTCGATGCTGCTTAACCTTTCCTGGGGAAAGTGAGTGTTCTAACCAATGACCTATCCCGTTCAATATATATATATATATATATATATATATATATATATATATATATATATATATATATATATATATATATATATATATATTATATATATATATATATATATATATATATATATATATATATATATAGCGTGATGATCAGTGATGTTGAGCATGACGTAATGATACTGCTATGAAGGTGTATGTTTTTGGAGACTACATGACAAGGCTGTACTGTACACTTCCTATCATAATGTATCCCTTAAACTTTAAAACCATGAAACACATTCTCACATAAAAACCCTGACTTGAACAAGTGGAAATTCATTCAACCACTTTAGCAAAAACAAAAACAAAAACAGTGGAAAACTTGTACACAGCTCGCCACTCTAACATCTCAATAATATGGGTCACCAGCCGTGGATACCATTCAAGAAAATATATGTACAAGTAAAAAAAAAAAAAAAAAGTAGTAGTAAAGACCATTAGTTGGAACAATCGACCTGACAAACGTTGACTCCCGTCTCTTTGCCAGTAAAATGTTTCGATCTCTCTAGCAATCGTTAAACTTACTTTGCTTTAAAATACTACCAGCTAGGTTTTCTTCCGTGCTTTCTTTTGAAGGGGGCTCTTGAAGCTAGACAGACGAGAGTGGGTCTGACTACAGTGGAGGAGAAGGGAAGCAGAGAACGGTTTAAAGACTTAGGTCCGCTTGATATCTCGTCCATCATTGGAACCGTGATTAGATTTTGACAACATCTGTCAGGTAACAGTTTCTGATGGTATCTGGTAGTTGATGGATGGGTTTTGTGGGGGTGCTTTTTTGGAGGGAGGATGGGTGTCTTTTTTTGGGGGGGGTAGGGGGAGTTATTGTTTTGTTGAGGGGAGGGGATGAGAGGGGATGGGGATGTTGTTGTTTGGATGTTTGTTTTTTGATGGTTGGTGTTTGATAGCTCATAAATCAAGAATACAGGATGACAGAAAAGAATCGACACGGCAGAAATACAAAGAGAAACTGATAAAAAAACAACAACAACATGAACAGAGAAGCAGACGAGCAGAGAAAACAAAGGACAGACGGGAAACAAGACAGACAAGACTAAGATAGAAGTAAAGAAAGGTAAGAAGAACGACAGGCAGACAGATATACGACAGGCAGATGGATACAGAAACGATGGGAAGACAACATCAGAGAGTGGACTGGCCTTGAGTGGAATATTTTGCTAACGGAAGGCAGAAAACGACGGAGAGTGGAGGAAGCTGGTTGCAAAATCTTTGTCGGTGCCTCCACGGTCCAAAGGAGTACGGGATGGTGAAGGTGAGATGAGGAAGACAGAGACAGAGGCAAAGGGAGAAACACGGACATGACAGATGGATATAACCAGTCAGAGGGAGATACCAAAGAGACACGAAGTAGCTCAAAACAGCTGAAACACAAACCCCATCGCATCCCTCACACCACACCCTTGAATGGGTCCCGGAGATGGCTTGACCCGGGCATTTAGATCACGATTTCACCGCTTAAACAACAAGGCTGGCTCAACCGCCGATATAACATATACAAAAGCTTATTTGTTTCTTCTTTCTTTGTTCGTTACACAACGTTCTTCTCACCTGACCGACGAAGAAAATACTACAATAAACTAAATCAACTTACAACATCAAAGATGAAGTCACCTGGAGCTTTTGATATAATGATACCTTACTCTATGAAACCCCTAAATATGCTTTTTAAAATAAAGTGGGAGGATGGAAGGATAATTACAAAGGCTTGTGAAGCAGGCCGTTATTTTCTTTCCCTATAGTTGAGAAGGTAAGCAGGTGCATGATCCATCCACTATGGATATTCTTCTTTATTTCTGAGCTACTTCTGTGTTTTTGTCGTCATTCTCGAGGGTTGTGTATAAATAAAATCGATAAATTGTCAGTGTTGTAGTTGTTTGTATTGTTACTGTTGCTACTCTTGTTGTTGTTTGTTGACGTTCCCAATTCTAACACCCAGGGGTTACCAAGATAACGTGCACACTCTGCCTCACTCATCACATCCAGAAATCACTGTGAGACTGTATGCACACGCAGGAAAAGCAGTTTTCCGAGTGTAACTTTTTTTCTATGTACCATTCCATACAGGGAGCCATACTCCGACTTCAGAGGATTTTAGAGGAGTTGTCATGCTTAGAGTGGGACATTGCTGGCGGCGATCTTCAAAATAACGTTTTATAACAAATAAAATTTTCACTATAGGCCTTCACACTTAGTTGACATCAATAATGGACACTTTTTTAGCTTGGGCCATCAAAATAATAAACTGATGAATCCCTTGTGTATGTGGAAAATACTAAGCCATTTTATAAAAAAGTGTTTCCTATCATAAATGATGGAGAGAAGCAGTAAAACCTGTTTGGTAATTCTGAGATCTAAGAGAGGGGCCAGGCGCTACTGCCGTGGGTTTTTTTTTTTTTTTTGGTTGTTACTGCTGATGCTGCTCTTGTTGCTGGATCTGATAGCGATGAAACGTTTTTTATAGTTGGCTGGAGTGTGTGTGTGTGTGTGTGTGTGGTGTGTGTGTGTGTGTGTGTGTGTGTGTGTGTGTGTGTGTGTTGTGTGTTGTGTGTTTGCGTGGTGGGTGTGTAGTTGGGTAGGTGGTACGTGCTAGTGGTGGTAGCTTAGTTTAACTTTCTATGTGATAGCGTTAGTGCGGGTCATAAGGACGTTACCTCAGTAAAATCATTCACTTGTGTGTTGAAAGGAAAAGGGATGAACAAAGGGATTCAAGTTTTTGGTATAAACAGAAACCATAATTATATGGGATAAGAACTAGGTTCATTCAGAATAAAGGTATAAAAAACAAATTCCTATATTTTGAAGCAAAGACTGTTATGTTATGTTGTGTATTTTTGTGTGTGGGGTTTTTTTTTTTACTTCTTCTTGTTCTTTCTACATTTGTTCTTGTAATGTTCTTCTTGCCCTTCTTGTGCTTTGTTTTTTTGTTTGATTCTTGTTGTTCTTCTAGTTGTTGGTCATTGTTATTTATGCTGTTGTGTTGGTTGTTTTTTTTTCTTATATTGATGAGGCGGTCAGTATTTAGACTACCTCTTGTGCAATCGGAGCGGGACGGTCGAAGCGTCATGTTTCAAAATCAGAACACACCTGTGAATTGTAAGACGTTCTATTTCGTTGGGTTGTGGTTGAAAAACCTCTATTGCATACACGTCGTCTTCACGGTGAAATGTAGTATTTATGCAGCACTCTTTTAAGAGGCCACATTCTCACTGTCTAGCCATGCCCACCCGAGGTATTGTGCAGAAATGGGATATTATAAATGTGTACTCTCTTGTGCTCTTCTTCTCTTCTTCGCAGTTTTCTTCTTTTCTTCATCTCCTTTGCAATTCTTTGCAATCCTTTTTCATCGCAATATTTCGCAATTTTTGCCCTCTTCTTCTTCTCATGTGTTCTTCTTATCATGTGTTCTTCTTATTCGTCTACTACTAGTACTACTACTTCTTCTACTGCTACCTTTTCTACTACTACTTATTCTACTAGTACTACTACTACTAGGCTACTACCCTTCCTCCTAACTCTTTGTCACTTACCCCCTCCTCCTCTCTCTCTCTCTCTCTCTCTCTCTCTCTCTCTCTCTCTCTCTCTCTCTCTCTCTCCCAATCTTATGTTCATTGTGTCGAACATCCTCTCATTGGGTTTGCCAGCGTAAATATTGTACCAGACTAGACAGTGTCTAAATACTTTGTCTTTCAGTATTAAACTTACCGAAGTCTTTAGTCTGAGAGCTCAGGTCTAAACTGTCTTTATTTCTCTATGTTCCTACCGGTCTCTTTGTGAGACTGTCTGTCTGTCTGTGTCTGTCTCTGTCTGTCTGTCTATCTCTCTGTCTCTGTATATCTTTTCTCACATACACATACACAAACACACACAACATACACACACACACACAATACACACACACACACACACACACACACAACACAACACACACACACACACACACACCTTCTCTGTTTAGTCTGTCTGTCCCTGTCTCTGCCAGTATCTCTCTTTTTCTCTTCTCTCTTCTCTTCTTTTTATCTATTATTTTTTTCCTATTATCAATCATAATCTTTAATCAGAGCAAGGGCCGGATGGAAAAATATCAGTGCCATCTCTACCTTTGAAATAGAGATTATTGATAAATAATCAATCAAACAATCAATCAATCAATTAATCAATCTGTTGTCCTCTCTGCTCTCTGCCTGCTGCCTGTCTGCCTGTCTGTCTGTCTGTCTGTCTTGTCTCTGTCTTCTGTCTCTGCTCTGTCTCTGTCTCTGTCTCTCTCTTCTCTCTCTTCTCTCTCTCTCTTCTGTCTCTGTCTCTCTTCTGTCTTCTTCTGTCTTCTTCTCTCTCTGTCTCTCTCTTCGTCTCTCTCTCTCTCTCTCTCTCTCTCTCTCTCTCTCTCTCTCTCTCTCTCTCTCTCTCTCTCTCTCTCTCAATACTCCTGTCCAAATCCCTTATTCAATGTGTCTGGCTTGTCATATTGAATTTGTCATTGTAAATGTCAAATGTTAATCAACTAGAGATTTTTTTTAAAGTAGCATAAAAAAAATTCCTAACGGGGCACAAACATTAAAAATGCAACAGTCTCCCCATAATACATAATTTTATTTTTGATAGCCAGACAATGTCAAATAGTTTATTTTTGTTCTTTCATTTTAGGGATAATGGAATACGGTTCCATGTGCTTTTTCTCGTCCAGTTATGTCAATTTTCTCATTTGTACCGTTCCCACCGGCACACAATGCCCTGCTCTTCCGAAAAGCGGAACGGGTTTTAACGTGTGAGCACAAAATTTCTACGTGCGTTCGCACACAGGACCTTGATTTATAGTCTCATCTGAAGGACCTTTTGGGGGTAGTGGAGTCGGCACTGACGTTAACTCTGAAACTTCTTTTGAGAGATCGAACACGGGTAAGCAGATCACAGGCGCAATGCGCATCTAACCACCAGGCTATCCTGTCCCCCCCCCCCCCCCCCCCCCTCCCGTGGCGTACTGAGCCAGGTACAGAACTGAATTAAAAGACGCGTGTATAAGCAGATCAATATTGTTTAATTTCATTGAACTACTTGAAGCAAAGGTAAGAAGTTGTTTGCGTACAGAAATAAACACAAAAGCAAAACAAACAACTAAGCAAATAGGAGAAGGATAGCTATAGGGGTGGGAACAGACAAACACACAGGCAGATAGAGAAACAGAGAGGATATAGACTGATGACAGACAAAGACGAGAGAGAGAGAGAGGAGAGAGGGGGGAAGAGAGAGAGAGAGGGAGGAGAGAGAGGAAGAGACAGACAGACAGACAGACAACAGACAAACAGACAGACAGACAGACAGACAGACAGAAAGACATACAGACAGGCAAACAAACAAAACAGACAACAGACAGACAGACAGACAGACAGATAAACATAAATACAAGAGACGGACTAACATTTAACAGAACAGGCAGGGAAGACCAGACAACGTAGAGAGTGTCTAGCATTACGAAAGCTTAACCATCCATTCTTAATGTGAAACAGCATCTCAGTTAATCACAACAAAAATGCTGCCTTGAGACCAAAAACTGTTTAAAAAAAAAAAAAAAAAAAGGGATATGAACTACGAGCTGCTTTACATAAGAATATCAAAAGTATTTCCTATGAATAATTTTCAGAAGCTTCGTGTTTCTTTCTGAATTATATTGGCGGGAAGATGGCGGGAGATTGCTTTCTTTAATACATGAATCAAACAGTTTTGTTTTCCAAAAAAGAGAAACAAATATATACCGTTTCCAGACGGAACGCAAAAAAAAACTTTGATGAATGAGAAAGTTTCAGGGGAATGTTTTGAAAGGAAGAACTCTTGTGTGATCTAGGTCTTAAGGGATTACATGGGTCGATTGCATCGTGGTGTGTGACATCATGTCTAGCAGTAGCCAGAAATCAGATAGTACATCCCTCCTCTTCTTCATTTTCCCGCTTCTTCGCAATTTTTCTTCCTCGCAATTCTTTTTATTCTTCTTTGCAATTCTTCTTCTTCGCAATTTTTCTTCTTCGCAAGTTTTTCTTCTTCGTAGCAATTCTTCTTCTTCTTCGCAATTCTTCTTCTTCTTCGCAATTCTTCTTCATTCTTGTTCTTGTTCTTCTTGTTCTTGTTCTTGTTCTTGTTCTTCGCAATTCTTCTTCTTCTTCTTCTTCTTCTTCTTCTTCTTCTTCTTCTTCTTCTTCTTCTTCTTCTTCTGCATTTCTTCTTCTTCTCTTCTTCGCAATTCTTCTTCTTCTTTGCAATTGTTCGTAATTCTTTGCAATTTCTCCGCAATTCTTCTTCGCAATTATTCCTTTGCAATTCTTCTTCTTCACAATACTTTGCAATTCTCCGCAATTCCTCTTCTCCTTCTTCGCAATTCTTCTTCTTTGCAATTCTTTGTAATTCTTCTTCGGAATTCTTCGCAGTCTTTCGCAATCGTTCTCCTTCTTTTTCTTTCACACTGTCGTCTTCTTTCACATCTTTCTCTTATTGGTCCTTACCACCCACATCTCCTCCTCCTCCATCTCTTCTACCTCCTCTTCCTACTACTACTTCTCCTCTTCTTCGTCCTCCTCTCCCCCCCTCTTCCTCCTGTAACCTTGTTTGGTGTCAGTGTGGTGATTGCTTCTCCAAATCCCTCTTTTTATGTCAATTATGTACCAAGCCTGATCTTCAGAAATGGTCTTCCTGTTCGTTATCATGTTACCAATTCATCGAGGAAAACCGCTTTTCTTTAAGTTGTGTGTGTGTGTGTGTGTGTGTGTGTGTGTGTGTGTGTTGTGTGTGTGTGTGTGTGTGTGTGTGTGTGTGGTGTTGTGTGTGTGTGTGTGTGTGTGTGTGTGTGTGTGTGTGTGTGTGGTGGTGTGGTGTGTGTGTGTGTGTGTGTAGTGTGTGTGTGGTGTTTGTGTTGTGCGTGTAGGTGTATGTGTTGTGTGTGTGTGTTGTGTGTGTGTGTGTGTGTGTGTGTTGTGTGTGTGTGTGTGTGTGTGGTGTATGTGTGTGTGTGTTGTTATGTAAGTGTGTGTGTGCGCGCGCGCGCGCGCGGCGTGTGGGTGTGTGTTGTTGTGTGTGTGTTGTGTGTGTGTGTTGTGTGTGTGTTTGTGTTGTTGTGTTATGTGTGCATGTGGCTGAGTATGTGTGTATGTGTTTTGTTGTTGTTGTGGTTTGTGTTGTTGTGTGTGCTGTGCATTGTGTTTCTATGTTCCCCCCTCTCTCTCTCTCTCTCTCTCTCTCTCTCTCTCTCTCTCCTCTCTCTCTCTCTCTCTCTCTCTCTCTCTCTCTCTCTCTCTCTCTCTCTCTCCTCTCTCTCTCTCTCTCTCTCTCTCTCTCTGCGCCACACTTTTTTCAAGAAAATACCATCACCAATGCCAAGAGATCTGGTTACTCTTATAATCCCTTGTAGCCTCCCAAACCGAAGAACCCGACCCACTGATGGTAACAGAAAAAAGGGGCAACATTGACTTAAAAGGTAAAAAAAGGTAAAGGTGTCCCATAACCTGTGTGGTGGTAGGGGAGCAAGGCGTCAGAGACCTCAGCTTCTCTGGGAGCCAGCATGTTGAGGGTGGCGTCCATCTCCTCTCCCTCGCTGCTTTACCTGCCTGACTCTAAAGAGGGCAGGTACCCATTTACAGCGGGTGAACTGTGGGGGAACTGTACTGAAGCAAGGGCGCTTAAACGGTCACCCATCCAATTGGTAACCACGCTCGATGCTGCTTAACATTGGCTGGGGGAAAGCGAGCGTCTGACGTGACCACTGAGCTATCTCGCCCCGTTGACTGTATGTAGTTAAAAAGCATGTCTGAGGAGTGGCAGTTTTTTTTCGTTTTTCTTTCTGATTTTTTTTTCTGGCATCAGACTGTGATATCATCGTGAGTTTTTTTTCTGGGGGGGGGGGGTGGCTTTTGAAGTGACGTGATAGAATTACCTGTTATGTTGTGCTTTGTGCCGTGTTCTTTTGATGTGCTGTTTTTTCCACGCTTCATTGGGTTCTGACTAGAGTGGAGGTTTGATGATAGTCATCATGGTGATCTGGGAAGAAGGTGTGGGAGGGGGGGGGGGGGGGTTTGAAGAGCAAGAAAAAAGTATGAGTGGTGGGTTGCGGTATCGAGAAAGTATAGTAGGGCAAGAAATTGGGAACGTTGAAGGTCCCGTTTATAGTCTTCTTCATTTTGTAGAATGCTTGACATTTTTTTTTCACTTTGTGATATTATAGATTTCTTGTGTTAGCAGTATTGTTTGAGTAAACAGTATTTCTGACAGACAAGTCGATATATGACTGTTCTCTTAAACATATATGTAATTAATTGGATGTTATTCTTTTTTCAAGTAACAAGAACTGATTTCAATCTATTCATACTTCTAATGATTCTTTAGTATTTCCCTTTCCTCAAACAAAACTACAAGCCCTCTGCATACACGCATGCACGTGAGTATGTGTGTGTGCGCGCACATACACACACACACACACACACACATATATATATATATATATATATTATATTATTTATTTATTTATTTATATTATGATCATCATTTGAAACTGTCCAAGTATAGCACATATTGCCAAAAACTTTTCGGGAGGTATTTCTTCTGCTCCATATAAAAAAAACCTGTTAAAGTAAATACTTATAGTTATATACGCACAATTTGTCGCCTTCTTTAAATCTCTGGAGGGGAGGGGTCGGGATATCGAGAGCTTTATACTAAACTTACTTGAGAATGGTAACTACTGTGTGTAGAACTGCTACTGTGGACGTGGGATATCTAAAGACAGTAGTCATTGCATCTACCAAAGTCTAGCCTTCTGAGGAGAAAGGACTACATGGTAGCTTGCTGTGTCCTTGCCTTAAGCCTGTGCGCTAATGGAATCACGTCTCCACATGAATAAGCCTGCTGGTGCTGACATTTTCCTTCCCTCTCAATACTCGGTGAGCAAGTCTACCTAAACACCCTCTTCCAGAGACTCCAGTGAAATGGTGCTAGACACGGTAAGGCACGGGCACTTACGTCCTTGCAGTCATGTATTCCAGAACAATCCAGGGTCGATCGCTGCTTTACTTTGCTAACTTTCAGTTTTCACTTTGTCTGTCAAAACTGCATCGATTTAATAGATAATCGTTACACCTATCCGCCTGAAACTGTGCACAAAAGGAATGGCTTTTACTTTAAAACGAGGAAGGAGAATAGGGAGAGAGGAGTGAAAAGTGGGGTGGTGGGTGTGTCGCTGTAATGGTTGGGAAAAGAAAGATTGTAAGATTTGAGCAATGTGTGTTTACTTCATATGCTTATACTGTTGCGAATTCATCTGGGTAAAATTTGTTTGTATGTATGTGTGTTTGGATTCGTTTTTTTCTATGTCTGTCTGTTTGTCTGTCTGTCTGTCTCTGAATTTCTAGAGTGTGGGGATGCAGTTTTTTACTGATAGTCCCCCACCCACCTATCCCCATGGAGGTGTCTGTCTGTCTGTTGTCTGTCTGTCTGTCTGTCTGTCTGTCTGTCTGTCTGTCTGTCTGTCTTCTGTTGTTTTTCTGTCTTCTGTCTGCTGTCTGTCTGTCTGTCTTGTCTGTCTGTCTGTCGTCTGTCTGTCTTCGTCTCTTCTCTCTCTCTCTCTCTCTCTCTCTCTCTCTCTCTCTCTCTCTCTCTCTCTCTCTCTCTCCTCTCTCTCTCTCTCTCTCTCTCTCTCTCTCTCTCTCTCCTACTGACAGTAGTTTCTCCTAGAAAACACGATGATAAGTGACGCCATGAGATCTGGTAATTCTTATAGTCCTTTTTAAGCCAACAATGAACTGATAAGATGACCGACTGATGGCCAAAAAAAAAAAGGTCAATGTTGGCATGTCTTTGGAGTATTGGTTTTTATTCTTTCTTCTTCTTCCTGGCTTTTCCTAGATTTAGACTGTGATATAATAGTGGGCTTTTTGGGGTGGCTTTTGAAGTGACGTGATAGAATTATAGGTTTATGCTAGGCTTTGTGCAGCCTCCTTTTGATGTGCTGATTTTTCTTCATGCTTCATTGGGCCCTAGATGGCAGGCTGTGTGATCATAGTCTTTTTTGGAGAGACACAAAGAGTGAGGGTCGGTGGTGGATTGTGGTTTGAGTAACTTGGGCAAGAGATGCAGAACATGAAAGGTTAATTTTTGTAGGCTTTCTTGTTTGCATGAAAAATTCGTGCAGATGTGACTATTGTGTCACTCAAGATCAGATTCAGGTGTTAGCATTCTTTTTTTTTAAACATTTTGTTATTCAAGTTTTTGCATACAAACGCAATAGAAGTAGACATTGAACATCAAACGTATCATCTCTTCTCATTGTCTCCACCATTTTAAACTCATAAATGCACATGAATATACTATTAATATGTACATATTTTGGAGCTCAGTACAGAAGTTACTTCCTTAAAAAAAAAAGCAACAACAACAACAAAACACCAAACTTTGGTATGTTTCTAAGTAGTGAGGGAACAAGTAATCAATCAAAACATATTCCGCACTTATGCGGTCAAGTTATTTAACAAACATGACGTTTGGACACATGGGATCATAAACGAAACGACACAGACATACATACATATAAACATACATAGACAAATATAGACACACAGGGTTAGCAGGTGCTATCGTTATTATGTTGTATTAATAGATCTTTTATCAGACAACGTAATTGTGTATTTGATTTCCATCAACGTAATCTGCACTCAGGTTTACAAGAATTGGTTTTAATTTATTCAAACTGATCTCTCACAGTTCGTCTTTATTCAGCCTCCGTGGAAGAACAATTTAGCCATCTGCATACATGCGCATGCGCGGCGCGCGCGCACACACACACACACACACACACACACACACACACACACACACACACACACACACACACACACACACTACACACACATCGTTATTGCACAGTCCAGTTGGTTCCTTATTGTAATTATTACGGACTTTAAAGATTTTCTGTTTTAGGGGAACAGTTTTCCATTTCTTGGTTATTGTTCGGCATACGGTTTTTAATGTTCACTTGATACATCTGGTTACTAGTGTAATTTTTTGGTTATTTATTTATCTGAATTTTTGTTGTTGTACCCTGTTGTTTTTAAGAATTATTCAGTAGTTGCATTTTGTAGCTTTCACAGTAGATCAGTTATCTCATTTCCATTTCTTTGTCCTCCCATATTCAAAATAATTATGTGCTTATCCACCTCCAAACAACTCCATTCCCACACCCTTTTTCTGTCCGTGTAATATTACAATTTGTGAAGAGACTTCAAATGAAATCAAACGCGTGCGCGCGCGCGTACACACACACAAACACACACACACACACAACACCACACACACAACACACACACACACAACACACACCGTATATATATATATTAGAGAGAGAATATTATATATATAGATATAATAGATAGATATATATAGATATAAATAGATATAGATAGTATAGATAATATAGATAGATAGATAGATAGATAGATAGATAGATAGATAGATAGATAGATATATATATATATATAATATATATATATATAAATATATTATACGCCTGTGTACACCGAGACTGATAGAACGTCAATGTTTATCTGTTTACTTCAAAATAAAGAATGCATGCTGCCTTATCTTACACTCACGCCATTTGCCAGGCTTTTTTCAGCTTATCATTGACATCCACCTGCCAAACAAAACCCACTGACATATGCGCTGGCCAACCCCACTAGACACCTCAAGAACATCAACAGATTTATTACTTTTGAGACAAGATAAGAAGATACTTTGGCTGATCGATCAGTACGTTTTCGCTTCTTTCGTGATTTTATTCCATGCAGATTTTGACAAAGAAAAAACTTTCTTTTAAAACTAGACGGTCAACAAGGTTTGTTCATACACATATTATCTCAATAGACTTACTTTTTTTTTTTTAATCTTGTTTCAACTTGATCAAGTTGAACGAAACTTGCCTCAAACTTTTGCAGGGGATATTGTTCTGCTCCATATAAAAGACATGTAAAAGTCACTACTTTCAGTTCTATCCGCAACATTTTTCACCTTCTTTAAAGCTTGGGGGCTAGAAGAAAGTTATGTTATAGCCTTTAGACTACATTCTCTGGGGGACGCTTTGTCCTTGTGTGTAGAACTACAACTGGTGGGGTATCTAAGGACCATCTTCACAACTACTAACTTGTGAGAAGGGAAAAGGACCACTTATCCTTTTATTCTTTTATTTCGAGAATGGTGGAATACGCACCCGTGTACTTTTTACATCTAGTCCCCTTGTGTATGCAGTTTTGTATAAAAAAAATCATCCATTCCCACCGGCACTAAATGGTATACACTTCCAAAAAGCGAAACAGGTTTTAACGTGTGCGTAAGCTGCTCTGCGTGTGTTTGCATACAGGACCTTGGTTTATAGTTTCATCCGAAGTATTTTGGGGGGTATGGAGTAGGCACTGATGTTGACTCCAGAGAAAAAAATCCTCTTGAAAGTGATTCAAATAGAGTCAGCAGATCACAAGTGCATCATTCTAACCACCAGGTTATTCCATTCCCCCACTCCCTGTCCACATGGTAGCTTGCTGTGTCCTTGCCTTAAGCCCTGTGCGCTAATGGAATCACGTCTCCACATGAATAAGCCTGCTGGTACTAACACTTTCCTTCCCTCTCAATACTTGGTGAGCAAGTCTATCTAAAACACCTCTTCCATAAACTCCAGTAAAATGGTGCTAGACACGGTAAGACACGGGCACTTAGGTGCCTGCAGTCAAGTATACAAGAACCCATCAGGGTCGATTGCTGCTTTACTTTGCTAACTTTCAGTTTTCACTTTGTCTGTCAAAACTTCATCGATTTATCAGATAATCATTACACTTCTCTGCCTGAAACATTGTACATAGTGATGTCTTTTACTTTAAAACGAGGAAGGAGGATAGGGACGAAGGAGTAACAATGTGGGGAGGCTACTGTGTCAGTGTACTGATTTGAGGAAGGAAGCTTGTAAGATTGAAACATGCATGTTCTATTTCAATCGGACTGCAGACGCATTACTCAGTAGTTAAGACGTTAGACTTTAATCCCACGCGTCCATGAAGTTGTAGGTTCGAATCCCAGAGGTGACGTTAGTGAATCAATGGTGGGGATTTTTTATGATTTCTTAAGTCAACCTCAAGCGCAGGACTTTCAGCGCCTTGATTAACTATCGTGTTAACACATGCAGACGATCAAATGCACTTAAAAAGTTTTGTCATTATGTCAGCGTTTGATAGTTTATGAAAATAGGAACATACCCAGCATGCACCTTACAATGAAATGAGCTGCTCTGCAGTCAGAAACACGACCCTCAGCAAAATTACAAGCCAGGAAAAGACCATGCCTACACACACCGCCAGGTCAGTCGAGAACGA
>CM060320.1:28621564-28626564 GCA_030674155.1 Stramonita haemastoma
TCAGCTTTACCTGGCTATTTTCTGTCTAATCAATTCAGTTTCCTATATTTAGTCAAGAAACGTTCCCTACAGGTCTGGTGATTAGCTGGGCTCATTTTTTTTTTTTTTTGCATTTTTATAATTCCGTGCCCTTTGATGTCTCTTTTAAAATAATATTTTTTGCTTTTGTTTCTTAGCATTTTTCCTCTTCTCTTTGTGTCCGAGTGTGCTTAAAGCCACTGGTGATAAATGCGTTATCTAACAGGAACACGGTCTAGGTTTATTTTGAGAGTGCAGATTATGATAAGCTGAGAGACCAAAAAAGGAACGGAATCATTATGTTCTGTTTTGTCTTCCACCTTCCTTCATGTTTTCAGCCTCTGGTTTGTTTTGAGCTTCACACCACAATATTTCTAAGAAAAAACAAAATTGCAGACCTAAAAAAAATGACTTCGTGTTGACATGGCATGCAGCTTGATATAGCCTTTGAGGTTAGCTAGGTTGAAAGCCAGCATGACGTGAATTCATATGGACAGATTATTATTAGTTTGATTATGATCGAAAAAGGTTCTTTGTTATGGAACTGACGAGGCGACAATCATTAATCATGATGGCCAGGATGTGATGAAAACAACAGGAGACTTTTTTTTTTATCTTAACTAACGCAAAGCAAATGGTGGAAAAGAAAATATACAGGAAAAAATGTAATGTGCATGTTCATCACAACAAACGATAACTGAAGACTTTGATGGAACATTCTCTATCTGCCTTCCGTCTCTCTGTCTTGATTGCCTGCCTGTCTATCTAGTCTGCCTGACTGTCTTCTTTATCCATTTAGCTCTCTGTCTCTCTGTCTTCCTTCTCTATTTAGCTGTCTCTCTCTGTCTCTCTTCGGTCTCTCGTCTCTCGGTCTCTGTCGCTCTGCTCTGTCTCTCTGCTCTGTCTGTCTATCAGTCTCCTCTCTCTCCTCTTCTCTCATCCTTCTCTCTCGTCTCTCTCTCTCTCTCTCTCTCTCTTTTCTTCTCTCTCTTCTCTTTCTCTCTCTCTCTCGTCTCTCTCTCTCTGCTCTCTCTCTCTCTCTCTCTCTCTCTCTCTCTCTCTCTCTCTCTCTCTCTCTCTCTCTCTCTTCTCTCTCTCCTCTCTCTCTCTCTCTCTCTCTCTCTCTCTCTCTCTCTCTCTCTCTCTCTCTCTCTCTCTCTCTCTCTCTCTCTCTCTCTCTCTCTCTCTCTTCTCTCGTCATCCATCTTCGTTGCACCTGTCAAAACAGTAGATGGAATATGACTGTTATGCCCCAAACAGAAAGCCAAAACAACAACAAACAACAACATTCACGTCATGAGCAATGAATAACTAGCCCTTATTTCCTCACTTTTTATGTTGATGGAAGAAAATAAGAACGGAAGAAAGAAGGAAGAAGGAAGGAAGGAAGGAAGGAAGGAAGGAAGGAAGGAAGGAAGAAAGGAAGAGAAGAAGGAAAGGAAAGAAGAAAAGGAAGGAAGGAAGGAAGAAAGAAAGGAAGGAAGGAAGGAAGGAAGGAAGGAAGGAAAGAAAGAAAGGAAGAAAGAAGGAAGGAAGGAAGAAAAGGAAGAAGGATGGAAGGAAGGAAGGAAGAAAAGGAAGAAAGGAAGGAAAAGGAAGAAAGAAAGGAAGGAAGGAAGAAGATAAAAGAGGTGGGAAGAAAGAAAGGAAGGAAGAAGGAAAGAAGGAAGGACGGAAGGAAGGAAAAAAAGGAAGAAACGAGAAAAGGAAGGAAGAAGGAAGAAAGAAGGAAGTAAGGAAAGAAGGCAGGACAGGAAAAGGCAGGACGGAAGGGAGGGAGAATGCAGGAAGGAGCAAGAAAAAGGAGGCTTAGAGAATGGGAGGAAATGGAAGGAAGGTAGTAGGCATGAGGAGGAAGGGAAGGCAGGAAGGAAGGAAGAAAGGGGGAAGACTTCTGGAAAGCAAGGTTATTTTTTGGGGGAATGTGCTGACATCCTAACCTTTCACGATGAAATGTAACAAGATGGTTGAAACGTTCGCCTACCAACAAGCAAACCGTGAGGTTTGGGGTTCGATTCCCATCCTCACCCTTTCTTCCCAGTTTGACAAAAAATCGAACTGAATATCAAGGTCATTCGGAGGAGACTATAAACCAAGCCCCCTTGTGCGAACACACACAGAACATCTTGCGCACACATTATCCTGTTCCACCTTTCGGATGATCAGGCCATTGCGTGCCGGTCGGAACGGATGACAACAACATACAAACCTAGCATGCACAAAGCTGTTTAGAATCCATCCATGGTGAAAATTCGGGGAGTTGGAGGTCCCCCATGTACATAAAAACAGTGCATGCGTGCCGTTTGCTAAATAAGGCAGATTGTTCGTGTTTGTTTACACGTTTAGTTTTATGCTTTATGCAGGGGATCAAGACAACAAAAAATCCCAGTCCATAATTATGGCTTTTTAAGTAATTGACTTTCCTATTGGCTGGATTGAACATTAATTGAGAAGGGATGTTGTGTTTGGCTAATCTTGATCGTCGTGGTAATTATAAAGCTTGGCGAATTAGGACAAAAGTGTCCAGAGTAAGTGAGTATGTGTGTGTGTGTGTGTGTGTGTGTGTGTGTGTGTGTGTGTGTGTGTGTGTGTGTGTGTGTGTGTGTGTGTGTGTGTGTGTGTGCGTGTGGTGTGTGTGTATGTATGTGTGTGTATGTGTTGTGTGTGTGTACGTGTGTGTTTGCGTGCGTGATGTGTGTGTGTGTCCTATTGTTGGTATTGTTCTTATCGATAATTCGTCTATTACTAGCATTATTGATATTGGCAAACATCACCATCATGTCTATTGTGAGTATTGTTCTTATCGATAATTTGTCTATTACTAGCATAGTTGATATTGGCAAACATCACTATCATAATTATCACCAGCATCCAGCGACAGTATCAACATCACCATCTTCATCAGCAGTTACAGCAACCTCAATAACAGCAAGAGCGACAAATGGCAGCAACTGATGCTGCCGCGGCATCTCTCTGTTATTTGCAATTACATTTACACAAACAATAAGCAAACAAATTCCTGGAGCTTAGGTTTGCTTTCCAATGCTGCAATAGCAGCAAGGTGAGGAAACGAAACCCATTGTTTTCCCTTCACGATTAAATGCTTGTTTACACGCTCTCTAGATATATTTCTGCTGAAGATTTGCTATCCAGTAGAGCTAGATCATCAATAATTTATTGTCCTAAGCTTCAATGTTCAACTGTGTCAAAAGGCAAGATCTCCACCCACCCACCCACCCATCTCCCAACGGACTTGACTTCTGCATTAACTCTTTGAGAAGTTGCATTAGGCACTGTTTTCATTTTGCTTATCTTCAAAAATTCTGTCTCAGGCCATATAAACCCGGCAGATCCTATACCTGTCTCAAGAGTTTTACTTTCTGTCTCCAGTTTGTGGAGATATATCCCTACCCACATGTTAAGATTGCAACATAGGGTGGGAAGGACCAAATCTAAGACATAGAAAACTCGATATCTGTAGCCAAGCATCCCAGAAAAGCATTAACGACGAACTTAATTTCCAAACTTCTACTCCACTCTATCCTGTAAAACGCATCGATGCATCTGGTGGCAATCGCTAACTTACTTACGCCAGGATCTTTCACATAGTGTTCTTTTTGCTCTAAAAAGGAGATATGGTGATGTAGAGTGACAAGAGGTCTCTTTTGGGAAAAAGAGGTAGGGAAATACTATTATGATAATCAAAGTGGTTTTTTTTTTCATTTCGATGATAATGGAATAAGCACTCATGTGCTTTATGACATCCAGTCCCCGTGTGTATGCAGTTTTGTTAAGTTTGTCATCCGTTCCCACTAGCACACAATGGCACACTCTCCCGAAAAATTAGGAATGTTAGATATCATTTTTCTTTGTTGTTCCTCCGCTTTAGCTCCAGGGTTCTTCAATGAGGAGATTTTGCGTACGCGACGGGTTTTACCCACCATGAAGGTAGCCGCACTCCAGCTTCAAGGAAAGAAATCGTTATAATCCTTGTGTCAAAATCTACCACTGCGTGGCGGTGGTAAGTAAAAACACTGATAGTTAATGGCAACTACAACGTGATGATATTGCACATTTGTCGAAACTTGGTCTCGTGTACAAGATTAAATTTCAAACACTACATTATATGAGGGGGAAACTGTTTAGTTCCATTGTTTCTGTTTCTAGCTTTTCTGGAGAGATTTTATTTGCGTGTGGTACATGTCAGATACGCTATACTAGATCTTCCTAGAATTCTGCGGATGGAGATATGAACACCTGAATAACTTATAAGAATGTCCATAAAGCCATGGGTGCATTTTTTTTCTTTGCGCAGCTGGCGTGGCGTAGCTCTAATAGAATTTGCGAGATAGTTTTTATGAGTGTTGATATTTTTGTACCCATTTCGAACAAATATGAGGGAGCAGAGAGACAGAAATGTATATTCACCCGAAGGATTGAAAAAAGCTCAACCAAAGTGGCACATTCCTACACTTACCTTTAAATTACATAATGTCAAAGAGACTTTAATATTCCGTCAAATTGAATTACTTTCTTGCAACACGGTGACATCGTGGATCTAAAAAGTCAGTGAGATTTTTTTTTTCTTTGGGGGGGGGGGGATATTTCAAAGTATTCATTCTGAAATCAGAAAAAAATATTAATTCTACCACAGCTTGGGGCGAAAAGTTAAGAAAGCACAGCGTGATGTAGCATAATTATAAGACAAGCCAGTAATGAAACAGCTTTTTAATGGCAAAGGAGAGCCACTGTGTAGGCCACACGTTCGGCTAAGTTCCTCTTTTGTTTTTTGTCTTTTTTATCTTATTCTCTCGATGCTGTGTTTAATCATGCTCTGGCGAAGGACAAGTAGATGGATCCCAGGAGTGTGTGCTCAAAACTAATTCCGTTCTCAGTGGCTGCTCATTACCACATCAAGAAGACCTCGACACGATGGAGAAAAAACGTATTGTTTCAATCTGGTGTTAGATTTTTTTTTGCTG
>CM060320.1:28631564-28644064 GCA_030674155.1 Stramonita haemastoma
AAATTTATAAAACTGCATACACACGGGGACTGGATTTAAAAACACATCCGTGCTTATTCCATTATCCTCGATATAAAAGAACAGATAAATAAACACACACAAACACACACACACACAACACACACAAACACACAAACACACACACACACACACACACAACACACACACACACCACACCATACCACACCACACCACACCACACCACAACAACAACACACACACACACACACACACACACACACACACACACACACACACACACACACACACACACAACACACACACACACCACCACCACCACCACCACCACCACCCACCACCACCACCCCACCACCACCACAACCCCTACCCCCACCACCACCACCACCACCACCACCACACAGTGAATCTGCCTCTTTTCCCCCTTCTCTCCGCAGCAGGACACGAACACTAAAAGGTTTTCTATCATCCTAAGAAAGGCTTCCTATGTCCGTGGCGCAGCAGCAGAGAAAGCAAAAGGGGGGCAATTATGCAAGCGGCGTGATACTTGTTTGCTTTGCACAGTGCTTCTGTCAACTTAGGATATCGATAGGTGGAAGACTATCCACTTTCAAAGCGTGTCTCATTGGTGAAGAGTCCACCCACTTTCTGGAAGACAAAGACTATCGGAGTTCTTTTAAGAGAGAGAGACCTAAAACTCTTGCTAAGATTGATTTTTTTTCTAAAATAAATGGTTTATTGTTAGTAGACTAGGTATGTATTACTTATTTCACGACAACCTATTTTGGTTTTAACTGCTTTGCTCTACATTTATTCGATTTTGTGGGGGGAAGGGGGGTTGTTTGTTTTGTGGGGATAGGGGAAGTGGTGAAGCTCTAAACTCATTGAGTATAGATTTTTTAAGTGCTGATATTTTCTAGTTGATGGTGTTAAGTGCTTTCAGCCTAAAAATTCGACAATTTAGATATTAAATTCAAACTAGTTTTACAATATTCCTATTTCTGTTTTTATCAAATCAAACTGAAGAAGCAGAGGTAAAGCTGACGCCACATAGCTGACAACTAGCAAGCAGGGACTTCCTCTCTTTCTTTCACTTACTTCCCGCTCTTTCTTCCACTAAGGTACCACCTCTCTTTCTGTCACTCAGTTAAGTCACGCCTACGTTTGCTACCCGGGCCTGAGCCCTTGGATCACAGGCTGTAGGTGTAAGCCAACAAATCTGTCCATGCATCATTGTACAGCTTGAAGATTTGGCACACTGATTCCTTGGTAGACTTATTCAGCGTATTGGATGTACATTTTTGAGGGAGTTGCAATAGTTTTGTTGTTGTTGTTCTTCTAGTTCTTCTTCTTCTTCTTCTTCTTCTTCTTCTTCTTCTTCTTCTTCTTATTCTTCTTCTTCTTCTTCTTCTTCTTCTTCTTCTTCTTCTTCTTCTTCTTCTTCTTCCTCTTCTTCTTCGTCGTCGTCGTCGTCGTCGAACTCTCAGACAGCAACTCCTGAGTCCCACACAAATACTCCACGTTTGTCCCTCATCGGCAGGTCATTAGGCCAGATATGGGCCCTGAAGTTTTAGTGTGTTGGACATGTCTGGACGAAGTGTTCCACTGTCATGGGAGAAGTGCCACAGGGGCACGCCTCACAATGTCCAATGTGGAACTTGGTAGGCATGTGATGTCTGAATCTGCAGTGTCCACCAGTCCTCAGCCCCATAGTTGTTACCTGGTCTTCTCTAGGCAGGAGGTAGTAGTCATCCTTACTGTTAAAATCAGGGTGCTGCAGAAGCCATCTTCTCTTTTGCTTTTCCCTCACGTCTTTGCCACTTCATATGTCACCTCCTGCTCCTCTTGAGGCATTTGGCCTCCTGCCTTTGCCAGTAGGTCAGCTTCCTGCTGCAGTGTGAAGAAACCCACTGGATGACTGTATGCTCAGTGGACTGCTGCAGGGAAACAAGAGCGGAGACAAGGGCGTTAAGTTCCTTGCTCTGTGAGTTTCCAGCGGTCTGAAGCACAGACATTGCATATGAGGAGATGACAGCAGCTTAACACACACACTCTGGGATGAATTGCCTCTCTGTTGGTGCAGAGTGCATTGGCTGCTGTCTACAGTGCATCTGTTTCAGCCCTGAAGTTTGTTGAGAACTTTCCAGTTGGTACTGATTTGCGGGTTTCTGCGCCATCTTTTAATGTAACGAAGACTCCTCCTCCTCTATTGCTGTTAGCTGCTTTTGCTGATCCATCTGTGAATGCACGTACAGTAGTTTGAAGCATGACCGATCTCTGGTGATGTTGATGTGTGAACATCATTATTGACAGTGAGGTTGAATGGTCACTTGCCAGCTAGGGAAAGTACTTTTCTCTGTACACACACACACGCACGCACGCGCACACACACTCTCACACACACACACACACACACACACACACACACACACACACACACACACACACACACACACACACACACATACACACACACCAGGCTCCCTTTAGTTCATACCATCACAATTGGCTGTCTCCATAGAAAAGAATGAAAGTTCAACAGTGTTGTCTCTAGTCATAAAAGCTTAATAAAGCTTTGAATGAAATACAAACATACGCCTAAAACCCCAACCTTTACACTCAAATTCTGTTCAAGGAAATTACAACAACAAAAAACTCAAACATGGAGCACTTTGGTTGTCCCGTAAACAAAATTGCAGAGTTGTGTTTTTCACATAAGGACTGTGTATGGCAGGACACGAACGCGAAAAGAGTTTTATGAGATTGATTGACGAAAGAATTTTCATGACCATGCTCCTGAGAAAAGGGAAATTGTGCCAGGTGAATGACACACGTTTGCGTTGTACCCACTCTATTTCAGCTTTGATGTCAAGGAGCAAGGAAGAAAAAAAGTTAACAAATGGACTTCTACATCTGGGAAAGTTATAAAAGTTGATGGAAACAAAATTGGAGCCCAAAAAATCCAAGTCATTACAAAAGTAAAAATCAGAACTCAGATCATCAAAAATCACACATTGCTGATTTTCTCCAAAAGTGTTATGTTGACTAACTATAAAAGAGCTTTTCA
Source organism: Stramonita haemastoma (assembly GCA_030674155.1). Lineage (NCBI taxonomy): Eukaryota > Metazoa > Mollusca > Gastropoda > Neogastropoda > Muricidae > Stramonita > Stramonita haemastoma. The sequence goes on from CM060320.1 coordinate 28,634,611, forward strand.
ATTTTTCATTAAATGTCATTTCAATGCAACAGAAACACCATCACAGAAATTTAGCAATGCGGCAGTTTATTTTCCGCTTTGGTTTGATCAAGCTCAGATTGATTTAAAACAGAACACAAACAACACACAGAGAACCTAAGGGACATGTCGTGTAAACATTGCTCCATAGCGCAGTATTCTCATCGGAAATCCCATAAAACAGAGAAACAGTCTGCTTCTTTAGTGTCTGTTATCATGGGACATGAGGGCACTACAAAGGATTGTGTTATCCTAGTCTGGGAGAGGCTTGTCACTTGTTGTCCACACACGCACGTGCGCACGCGCGCACGCACGCACGTACGCAAACACACACACACACACACACTCACACACACACACACACACACACACACACACACACACACACACACACACACACACACACACACACACACACACACACACACACAAATACAGAGGAGAGAAAGACAAATAATTAGGCTAGCTGGGAAATGCGTTTGCTTTCTGCTTGCCCTTGTGAAAAGTGGAAAACAGTTGAAAAGCCTGTTTTGGTAATAGAAAAGCAGGGGTGCCATTGTGAGCGTATCTGCCTTTTGAAAGAGTAGGCTATTGTGTGCTGGTATGTATGGATGACAAAGTTTACAGAACTTATGCACATGGTTGCTATGTTTAGATACACCCCCGATGATGAAATTCAGCTACCTTAATGGCACAATTTGGTTACCTTAATGGCGAAATTTGGCGACCTTAATGGCGCAATTTGGTTACTCAATCTGCAAACAGCTGCATACTTTTACAACAAATTACCATTGGTGAACCTTGGACCTCTAGCCAAGGAACAAAAATAAAGAAACACATGAGCTACTGCCTATAGAAAGTTATAGAATTTAATGAAAACAAAATTGGAGCCAAACAAGATATTGTCAGTTATTACATACATGAAAAACAGAATTCAATCATCAAAAATCACACATTACTGATTTTCTCCAAAGCAGTGTTATGTTGACTAAACATAATTCACTTTTTAAATTTTCATTAAACTCCATTTCAGTGCAATATAAACACAATTACAGAAAATGTTGCAGTGCCACAGCTTATTTGCAGCATTAGTTTTGATCAAACCCACATTAGTTTAAACAGATTAGAAACAACACAGGCAGGGAACCTAAGGGACATCTCCTATGGCGCAGTATTCTCGTGGGAAATCCCATAAAACAGAGAAACAACCTGTTTCTTTAGTGTCTGCTATCATGGGACACAGGGACACTAAAAAAGGATTTTGTTATCCTAATCCGAGAGAGGCTTGCCATTCCTTGTCCACACAAACACAGGAGAGAAAGACAAATGAGGCTAACTGGGAATGTGTTTGCTTTCTGCTTGCACTTGTGCCAAGCAGAAAACCGTTAAAAAGACTACTTCAGCAGTAAAGAAAAAAAAAAGCATAAATGTCATTGTCAGCAAATCTGCATTAATTTTGGAGGGAGTAGGCCATTGCGTGCTGGTATGTACAGATAGCAAAGTTTACAAAATTACATGAACACGGGTGTCTTATTTATACATAACCCACGAAGTCAGAATTCAGCTACCTGAATGGTAAATTTGACTACTTTGATCTGTAAATAGCTTAATAAGTGTTTTTTTTAAAAGAAGAAAAAACTCACCATCCATGAACCTCCCAGCTCTAGCCAAGGAACAGAAAGAAGTGACACATGAACTACTGCACTTGGAAAGTTTTCAAAATTCATTTTAAAAAAACACAAAACGAGAGCCAAACAAACCAATGTCAATTATCATCAAAGGGCAAATGAAAATTCAGATCATCAAAATCACACAATGCCGGTTTTCTCCAAAACAGTGCTGTGTTGATTAAAACATAAAACTGCTTTTAGAATTTTCTATCAAAAGCCATTTCAATGCAACAGAAATACAATTACAGAAAATTTTGCAGCACCACAGCTTATTTGCAGCTTTAGTTTTGATCAAACCCATATATTATTGGTTTAAACAGATTACGAACAACACACGCAGGGAACCTAAGGGACATCTCCTATGGCGCAGTATTCTCGTGGGAAATCCCATAAAACAGAGAAACAACCTGTTTCTTTAGTGTCTGCTATCATGGGACACAGGGACACTAAAAAAGGATTTTGTTATCCTAATCCGAGAGAGGCTTGTCATTCCTTGTCTACACAAACACAGGAGAGAAAGACAAATGAGACTAACTGGGAATGTGTTTGCTTTCTGCTTGCACTTGTGCCAAGCAGAAAACCATTAAAAAGACTACTTCAGCAGTAAAGAAAAAAAAGCATAAATGTCATTGTCAGCAAATCTGAATTTGGAGGGAGTAGGCCATTGTGTGCTGGTATGTACAGATAAAAAAGTTTACAAAATTACATGAACACGGGTGTCTTACCTATACATCACCCACAAAAGTCAGAATTCAGCTACCTTAATGGTAAATTTGACTACTTTGGTCTGTAAATGGCTGAATAAGTTTGGGTTTTTTTAAAGAGAAGAAGAAGAAAAAAAAACCCTCACCATCAGTGAACCTCCCAGCTCTAGCCAAGGAACAGAAAAAAGTGACACATGAACCACTGCACTTGGAAAGTTTTCAAAATTCATTAAGAAAAAACATACAGAACCAGAGCTAAACAAACCAATGTCAATTATCATCAAAGGGCAAATGAAAATTCAGATCATCAAAATCACACAACGCTGGTTTTCTCCAAAACAGTGCTGTGTTGATTAAAACATAAAACTGCTTTTGGAATTTTCATTAAAAGCCATCTCAATGCAACAGAAATACAATCACAGAAAATTTAGCAGGGCAACAGTTTACTTGCAGCATTAGTTTTGATCAAACTCATATTGGTTTAAACAGATTACAAACAACACACGGCAGGGAACCTAAGGGACATCTCCTATGGCGCAGTATTCTTGTGGGAAATCCCATAAAACAGAGAAACAGCCTGCTTCTGTAGTGTCTGTTATCATGGGACACAGGGGTAATAAAAAGGATTGTGTTATCCTAGTCTGCGACAGGCTTGTCATTCCTTCTCCACACAAACACAGGAGAGAAAGACAAATGAGGCTAACTGGGAAACGCCTTTGCTTTCTGCTTTCACTTTTGCCAATTGGATGGATAGCTGGTGAAAACCCTGCTTGGGCAGTAGAAAAGCAGAGATGTCTTTGGAAGCATATCAGGTTTTTGACAGAATGAGTTTGGGGAGTAATGTAGGGCCATACATTATAATGACTGCAAACAGTGAATTAGAATGTGTGGGTTTTGTTCTTTGTTGGGCTTTTTTAACTGTTTGAAAGTTCCCAACAGTTTGTGTTGTATAGTGTTATTTTGTATGTATTGAATTCTGTTGTATGTATTGCATTGAATTACATCATACTCTTTCTATTATATTATATTCTATTCATTTGGCCTTGTCTTGCTCTATTGTGTGCCTTTGTTGTCAAATTGCGTCCCTTTACGATGCCTAGTAATGGCACTACACTAGACTACACTGCATGTTCCTGTGAACCAGAGACAGAGAGAGGGAGAGAGACAGAGACAGACATACAGACAGACAGACAGAAAGAAAGACAAACAAACAAACAGACAAACAAACAGACAGACAGACAGACCAACAGAGTCTGTCTACCTGTCTTTCTGTCTCTTAGTGTTTGCTTCACTCTGTAGCCTTCCTGTTATTTCCGGAACTTAAAAAACAAACTTATTTAACAACAAAAATTAAATGCGCGTGCGCGCGTGCGCGCGTGCGTATGTGTGTGTGTGGGGGGGGGGGATGCAGGCGGAGACACAGAATAGAAGCTCTCGTGACACTGTGACACAGGCAAGGCACAAGCATTCCGTGACAACCTGGCTTTTAGAACCAAAAGCTCAAACCCACTGCCTCTAGTTTAGCTGCGTGCTATGGCCGCACTTTTGTCCCAGACTGTTTTAGGGTTAATTACTTGATTTTTTTGTATTTGTTCTTTTTATTTAATGTGTGGTTCATTTCAGTTTCAAATCATAAGGGATCTATTACAGTCATATAATATGTCGTTCTTCTGTTTGTACCCTGCCTCTGTGTCTGTCTGTTTGTCTGTCTGTCTGTCTGTCTGTCTGTCTCTCTGTCTCTCTGTCTGTCTGTCTGTCTGTCTTCTTCTGTCTCTCTCTCTCTCTCTCTCTCTCTCTCTCTCTCTCCCCCTCCTCTCTCTCTCTCTCTCTCTCTCTCTCTCCTCCTCTCCTCTCTCTCTCCCTCTCTCTCCTCTCTCTCTCTCCTCCTCTCTCTTCTCTCTCCTCTTCTCCTCTCTCCTCCTCCTCTTCTCTCTCTCTCTCTCTCTCTCTCTCTCTCTCTCCTCTCTCTCTCTCTCTCTCTCTCTCTTTCACTTTCTAGCTTCATTGTCACAAAATGTCTTCTCACTTTTCCTCAACGCTACCTTATCTGATATTGTCTGTCTCTTCTGTCTGTCTGTCTCTGTCTGCTCTGTCTGCTCTTCTGTCTCTCTGTCTGTCTGTCTGTCTGTCTGTCTGTCTGTCTTCTCGTCTTCTCTCTCTCTCTCTCTCTCCTCTCTCTCTCTCTCTCTCTCTCTCTCTCTCTCTCTCTCTCTCTCTCTCTCTCTCTCTCTCTCTCTCTCTCTTCTTCTCTCTTCTCCTGCTGCTTCTCCTGTCTCAACTCTTCTCCTCTCTCTCTCTCTCATCCTCATCTCTCTCTCTCTCTCTCTCTCCTCTCTCTCTCTCTCTCTCTTCTCTTCATCTCATCTTCTCGTCCCCTCTCTTCATCACTGTCGCACATTCTCGTCATGTTCTCTCTTCTTCTCATGCTTTCTTTCCACGTGCTATCTTTCTGTTTTTTTTCTGCTTGTTTGTTGTAAAGTTCAGTTGTCGTGGTCGTGTTGTGTGTGTTGTCTGTCTGTCTGTCGTCTGTTGTGCTGTCTGTTGCTTGTTCTGTGCGCTGTCTGTCTGTGTGTGTGTGTCTGTCTGTGTGTGTGTTGTGTGTTTGTGTGTGTTGTGTGTGTGTGTGTGTGTGTGTGTTTGTTGTTGTTCCTGTTTTGTCTCTTTTTCTAGTGGCGGGGTGTGGCTCTTGTCTGTGTGCGTGTTTGCTGTGTATCTTGTGCAGCTGTGTGTGTGGGTGTGTGTGTGGTGCCTGTGTGTTGTGTGTTGTGTCTGTTGTTGTGTCCGTGTCTGTCTGTCCTGTGTGTTGTGTTTGTGTGTGTGTTAGGAACGCAAAGACGTAAACACTAGCACGTCTTTCGTGATCAAACAGAAAGAAAGAAAGAAAGAAAGAAAGAAAGAAAGAAAGAAAGAAGAGAGAGAAAGAAAGAAAGAAAGAAAGAAAGAAAGAAAGAAAGAAAGAAAAGAGAGAGAGAAAGAGAGAGAGAAAGAAAGAGAGAAAGAAAGAAAGAAAGAAAGAAAGAAAGAAAGAAAGAAAGAAAGAAAGAAAGAAAGAAAGAAAGAAAAAGAGAACAAGAAAAAAAACGAAGAAAAAAAACAAAAGAAGTAAAACAAAGATAAAACAAGAAGAAGGAAAAAAGACAAAAAGGTAGCCATTCAAACAGACAGATAAAGAAAAACCAATGACAGAGAGTTTAATCTTGTATCATGATGAAAATATGGGTATTCTAACCTTACCTGATTTTTTTTTAATTTTAAAACATTTTAAACTGAGTCATACATACAACAGTTCAAGTACTAGCATTTTGATTTGCAGTGGTAGACTAGACATACAGTATTACATATAGTTGTTATTCCTCCATAAAACTGCCAAACCTTGAGTTATCTTAACAATATATTTCCCAGAAGTGCTTGCAAAAATACCAGTTTCAAATTTCTGTCTGGTGTGGTGAATGTAAAAGTACATGGATCGATTTTTCTCTTGGTTTTTTTTTCCTTTATTTTTTTTATCACAAAAGTGCATGTGTGAAATGATCGTGGTATCTGTCGAAGCAGTATGTAACGTTCAGATGCTGCGTGTGGTTTCTGTAAAATTGGTAAAGTCTGTTAAGGAATCCATGGCAATAAGACAAATGTCTCCAGTTAATATTCCCCCTTTTTTTAAAAACTGCTTTCGGGGTTGGATGAATACACAGGAGTACACTTGAAAAAATGGATGGCAATAAATGAGTTTTTTTACACTTATATTTGCTTTTTCTTGTTATAAAATACATTGAGTTTCGTGTTGACAGATTTGCATAAGACAGACTATATTCGAGGAGAAAAATGTGTTTCTATGTGTATATTTATTCTTTTCTTTTGATGATAATATTATGTAGGCACTCGTGTACTTTTTCTACAGAGAACACCCGTGTGCATGCGTTTTGTATTCAATTTTATTATCCGTTCCCTCTGGCACACATGGCATACCCTTTTTAAAGGCAGAATACGCTCTAACGCGTGCCAACAGTTTTGCATGCGTTTGCACACAAGGGCCTCGATTTATAATCTTATCAGAGAAAGACATGACTTGGAGCGGAGTCAGCACTGATGTAAACTCCGGAGAATGTATTTTTTGAATGGTTGTCTTGGTTGTGATTCGTATCTGGGCTCTAACCCGGGTCATCAGATTGCGAGTGCAAAGCGCAATATGCAACGCTCCAACCACCACGCTATCCCGTGCCTCTCTCAACTCTCTCTCTCTCTCTCTCCTCTCTCTCTCTCTCTCTCTCTCTCTCTCTCTCTCTCTCTCTCTCTCTCTCTCTCTCTCTCTCTCTCTCTCTCTCTCTCTCTCTCTCTCTCTCTCTTCTCTAATGCAGTTGCTTTTATTTGTTTTCTAGTTTGTTTCATTGATTTTGTGTGTTTCTGTTTGAAGTGCTTTGCGCTCTCTCTCTCTCTCTCTCTCTCTCTCTCTCTCTCTCTCTCTCTCTCTCTCTCTCTCTCTCTCTCTCTCTCTCTCTCTCTCTCTCTCCTGCCTTTTATCTATTATCTTTCAAAGCATTCAGCTCTGATCATGGTCTGGTAGAGACAGATGTGAGGAGAAAGTTGGTGCGGAGAAATCAAGCTGTTGGCAGCTGCTCTCTGAAGATGGCAGACTTCATTTATCAACTTACCGCCCCTCTAGCATCCCTGCCTGCCCTATTCTTCCCTCCTCCCCCTGCCCCCCCCCCCCCCCCCCCATCCCTCTCAATACCCCCTCCTCCCCTACCCTACCTTTCAAGGAAGAGGATGATCAAAAGTCAACAAAATTGACTTTTCCCTTTTAACTTCTGCAGTAGTTTTTTGTTTGTTTTTGTTTGTTTGTTTGTTTGTTTGAAGTTTTTGGGGGAGTTGGTTTAGTTTGGAACATGGCTGGGGGTTGGTGGGTTGGAGGGGTTTGGGTTTGTTTAATTGTTGTTGTTTTGTTTGTTTAGGGGTTTTTCTTTCTTTTTTTTTTTTGGGGGGGGGGGGGTATTTACTGGATTTTGTGGGTGGAGTATCATGGGCAATGTAAACCTGATGGAGCCCATCTCTCTTCAGGTGTAGAAAAGAAAAACGAAAAAAAAGAAACAATAAAGAAAAGAAGGCTAATTACACTGGGATGGGATGGGATGGGAGTAAGGACATAAAAGAATCGCACTGGGTGGCACCTTTTTTTGTAGTTTGCTTTCTTGAAGCGTTAAACAAACAATGGAAGACAAGTTGAATTTTAACAGTCTTCTCCCTTTACAGTTTTCTCCCGTTTACAGTTTTCTCCCCTTTTCAGTCTTCTCCCCTTTACAGTTTTCTCCTCTTTAACACGTTAACAGTGTCCTTCTACTTGTCAGGTGTGATAAAGCGGGGATAAACAGAAAACGGGTTTCTGATCCTACATGTAGGTGGTGGTGGTGGTAAAGGTGTCCCATAACCTATGTGGTCGTGGGGGAGCGAGGCATCAGAGACCTCAGCTTCTAGAGGGGTCAGCATGTTGAGGCCGGCGTCCATCTCCTCTCCTTCGCTGCTTTACCTTCCTTGGACCCTAAAGAGGGAAGGTAACCATTAACAACTAAGTAAACTGGGGGACTGCTGAAGCCAAGGCGCACAAATGGTCACCCATCCATTTGGCAACCACGCTCGATGCTGCTTAGCCCTGGCTGGGGGGGAAAGCGAGTGTTCTGACCACTGAGCTATCATGATCCTAATGGCTTGAAATCCCAGATCATGGGTTGGGGTCTGAATCTTGTTGGTGCCTTGTGGATTAACCTGAGGCTTCTAGTGTAATTGTTCAGGTCAGTCTAATCACTGATGGTCCTGTCAGCAGCTTTCAATGTTTGTGTATACGCATGTGCAGAAGAATAAGCATATATATCTTTTGGGGGTGTGAGGATGGATTTGTGGTCTAGAGGTAAGCGGCCTGTCAAGAAAGCGAAAAGTCCGGGTCGGAAGTGTGCGATGGTTGATTCCCCGATTTGGCCCAAAACATTTTTCCCCATCCATTAGGGCCATGAGTGGTGGTCTGGGTGCTAGTCTTTTAGATTGTAGAATAAACTGAGGTCCTATGTGTTACATGAAATTAGTTAGCGTACGTAAAAAAAAAACCCACAGCAACAAGAAAACTGTTCCTAAGTTCAAAAAAAGAAAGCTGTTCCTGGCAAAATTCTGTAGAAAGAGTCAACATGACAGGGATACAAATACAGCTGCAGACATGAGAAAAACAAAATAAGGGGTGGTACTGCTCTTGTTGCGACGCGCTGTCTAGGGGACAGTAGCCCGAATTTCACACATAGAAATCTGCCGTGACTTAAAGTGGTGTAAATGTAAAACTTTTTTTTTATTCCAAAAGAGATGTGGATTGGGGGGGGGGGGGGGATTGTTTTGTGTAACGAAAGGAAATGTTTTGTATCATAAAAAATGTGTCTGACTTTTTTCAGTTGATATCTTCAACTCTTTGGCGGTGGGCAACTGAGAAAATGTAGATAATACTTTTACATGAGAAAAGACAAAGTAGATTTGCACATGCCCTGTCTCAGGGAAGACTACAGACCAGTTGAAAACATAAAAAGGTATTGCTCTCTTACTTCCAAATCTAACAGCCAAAATATGTTGGAAAGAATGACAGTCTTATATAAAAGTTTTTTCTCTAGTCTTCTACACCCCTAACAAAGCAATTTATTAATTTTCAATATAGCTGCAGTGGTTTAATTTTCGATATGGGATTTTTTATTGATGATGACCCCTCCGAAAATAATGTCTTTAAAACATCAACTAATAAAGGTATCAGATTATGTATTTAACTTCTTTTTTTTCGAGAATAATGGAATGAACCCTCACGTGCTTTTTTTTACATCCAGTCCCGGTATGTATATAGTTTTGTCAATTTTGTCACCCTTTCCAGCCGACACACAATGACCAACTCTTTCAAAAACCACGAATAGAAAAAAACAGAACATGATCCTAAAATGTCACCCGGCCATGATTTTTTTTCAGTCCCTTTTTTTTTTTTTAATCGAGTGATATTCACCTGACGTTCTGTACTGCTGTACTAATAAGTAGTAGACTGGAAGAGGC
>CM060320.1:28651564-28664064 GCA_030674155.1 Stramonita haemastoma
TCAGTGTGGGGGGGGGGGGGAGTGTGTGTGGTGGTGGGGGACTGTGTGTGTGTATGTGCGTGTATGTATGTGTGTGTGCATACAGTATGTATTTAAGCATGTTTGCATAGTTGTGCGTACATGCATTCTTGCATGTTCATGTATGTGCACCTGAGCACGAACCATGCGTACAAACACACCTACATAATTATGTATAAGTTTGTATCCGCACCTACAAATTTGTGTGTGTCTGTGTGCAAATGTATGTGCGTGCGTTCGTGGGTGCGTGCGTGTGTACATGTGTGCGTGTGTGTGTGCATGCGTGCGCGCGTGCGTGTTTGTGTGTGTGTGTGTGTGTGGTGTGTGTGTGTGTGTGTGTGTGTGTTGTGTGTGTGTGTGTGTGTGTGTGTGTGTGTGTGTGTGTGTGTGTGTGCAAAGTACTTCTTCGCCAAATCTGCCAGAATGACAAACTTACCCATGCTCACCTGACGGTTCTGCTAATATCTCACTCAGCCCAGGAAGACTAGACTCCATTTTGTATGATGTGAGATATTGAACCTGTCACTCTGGGTCCAATGACCCAGGACTCTTCTTCTTTTTAGACACAGACGCTGACGTCAGTTCTATGAATCAACTCTGTGACCCTCTGTGGCAACGTGTATGCTTCTGCCTTGTTTCGTTTCCTTCTGGTTGAGCATATATATAATATAACTAGCACTCTAAAGAAAAAAGGAGTTTTGTTTGTTCTGATCTCCTCTTACTTTAGAGTCTGAAGTCAAATGTGGAAGAGAAAGAAAATAGATGCAGAACAGTGCAATAATGAATTTCTATTTTAGTTCATCAAATAAAAATTGAACCTGTTTATTTTATTTATTTTTTCATTTATTCTTTTATTTCGAGGATAATGGAATAAGCACTCGTTTGCTTTTTTATATCCAGTCCCCGTGTGTATGCAGTTTTGTAAATGTCATCTGTTCCCACCGGCACACAATGGCCTACTCTTACGAAAAGCGGATCAGGATTTAACGTGTGCGCAAGATGTTCTGCGTGCGTTCACACACGGGGCCTCGGTGTATAGTCTCATCCGAAGGACTTTGGGGAGAGTGGAGTCGTCACTGATGTTAACTCCTGGAGAAAAATCTCCTGTCATTTTTGGTCTAGGGACTAGAGCCCTCCCCCCCCCTCTCTCTCTCTCTCTCTCTATCTATCTCTCTTGCTCACAGACGCTGACGTCAGTCCTATGAATCAACTCTGTGACCCTCTTTGGCAATGTGTGGGTGTGTGCCTGGTTTAGTTTACAGACACTTGGAGTGAGCACTTGTAGCATCACTTTGGACAAGTGTGGCATTACTGCTGATCCCCCTTTAGCTTGAGAAGGACAAGAATCAAGTATTAGAAATAGAAACAAACACCAACAGTCACTAATTGGGATATTATGTCATGCTTTTTAAAGGAATGTGTGTGTGTGTGCGTTTGCATGCATGCGCGCCCGCGCGCGTGTGTGTGTGTATGCTTGTGTTTTTGTGTGTCTATGGGTCTTTGTGTTTGTCTTTGTGTGTCTGTGTTTATGTGTATGTGTATGTGCATGTGTGTCTTTGTGTGTGCATACTGTCCATGTGTGAATTAATGTATGTGTGCGCCTAATAGTGTGCATATAAATCTACAGGTATGTGCATGCGTGTATGCATGCATGCACAACATATGAGTGCATATGTGTTTTGGCTGCATCAGCACGCGCACAGAAACGTGTTCGTGTGTGTTTACATATTGGCAAAATCTGGGAGAATGACATTCTAACCCATGCTCCTCACATGATGATTCTGTTAATATATCTCCTAGCTACAAAGACTAAGATCCCTTTTGTGTCAGTTAATTAACCTGTCGTGTCCTAAACCAAGGACACTTTCTTTTGGACACAGACACTGACGTCAGTCCTATGAATCAGTTCTCTGTGTGTGCATGCTTCTTTGCATAATCTGGGAGAAAATGACATTGTAACCCATGCTCCCTTCAGACATTGACATCAGTCCAATGAATCAATTTTGTGGGGGGGGGGGGGGAGGTGAGAGGAGTTTGTGTGTGTGTGTTGTGCGCGCGCGCGTGTGTGTGTGTGTGTGTGTGTGCGGCGCGCGTGTTGTGTGTGTGTGTGTGTGCGCTGTGTGTGTGTGGAGAGAGTTTGTGTGTGCAGACTTTTTTTACAAAAATCTGGGAAAATGACATGCTAACCCATGCTCACATCTTGATTCTGTTAATATATCTCTCCCAGCTACAAATAACTAAGACCCCTTTCGGGTCAGTGACTTAACCTGTCATTTTCGCCTCAAGGATCCAAGAATCCTCTCTTTTGTCTACAGACGCTGATGTCAGTCCTGTGAATCAATTCTGTGACTGACCCTCTTTAGCACCACGTGGGCGTGTCTGCCTTGTTCAGTTTCCCACTGACGTGGCACTTTTTTTTCCTAGCACTACAGGAGCAAAGTAATTGCTTCTGATCCTCCTAAGCTTTGAACAGAGCAGTAGCTAAATAGTGTTAGAAAAAGCTAGGACAGATAACTATAATATTTCTTTCAAAGACCGGAGTACGCATATTCAATATAGGCTATGTGTGTGTGGAGGGGGGTCCATGTTGTGTTGTCTGGTGTCTGTGTGTGTCTGTTGTGTCTGTCTGTGTTTTTCTGTGTCGTAATGATGTGAATACATGTGTCGTTACTCGAATGTTCTTTCTTGTCTGTTGTCTCTTTAGTTCCTATGTCTCTGCTACTCGTCCGTCTGTTGGTTTTGTATTATCTGTCGTCTGTTGTCGCACGCAATCTCCTCTCTCTTTCTCTCTGTCTTCGTTTTCTTCCTCTTTCTCCTCTGTCTTCTTGTCTCTCCTCTGTCTCTCCTCTGTTCTTTCTTCTCCCTCTTCTCTTCTCTCTCTCTATCTGCCTCTTCTTCTCTCTCTCTTCTCTCTCTTCTTCTTCTTCTTCTGTCTTCTGTCTGTCTGTCTGTGTCTGTCTGTCTGTCTGTCTTCTCTGTCTGTCTGTCTGTCTGTTCTTCTCTTCCTGCTCTCTCTCTTCTGTTCCTCCTCTCTGTTCTATCTCTTTTTTGCTTTCTGTCTCCTTCTTCTTCTCTCTCTCTCTCTCTCTCTCTCTCTCTCTCTCTCTCTCTCTTCTCTCTCTCTCTTCTTCTCTCCTCTCTCTCCTCTCTCTCTCCTCTCTCTCTCTCTCTCTCTCTCTCTCTCTCTTCTGCTTTTTGTGTTTCTGTCCTCTCTCGTCTCTCTCTCTCTCTCTCTCTCTTGTCCTTACTGGCATCTGCCATTGCTGGTCTTCATGAGGTTAACGCCTGCTTCTTCTCTACTTGATAACTGTCCTGTCGGTCTGTTGTTTGATTCTTCTCTCGTTTGGGCTCCGAACTTTTTCTTCTTATCTATTAACTCATGAGCTCCTGTCTGGTCTGTTTAATTTGTCTCTTCGCACTTGAGACTTTGTTCCAACTTACTTTCGAGCTGTCCTGTGTAATTAACAATTATTTTATGTAGCTCATTTGTTATGTAGTAGTTAGTAGTAGTAGTAGTCAGTGTATAGTAGTATTGTAGTAGTAGTAGTATTTAGTATTATTATTATTTAGTGCACGTACAAAAAATTCACGGCAACAAGAGGGTTGTTTCTGGCAAAATTATGTAGAAAAAAAGCTACTGTGATACGGGAACAAAATTAATAAAGTTGCAGACAGGAAAAATTAAATAATAATGGATTTCGCTGCACTTGTGGCGACGCGCTCTCCCCGAGGAGAGCCGCTCGAATTTCACGCAGAGAAATCTGCTGTGACATAAAGTGGTATAAAAATTAATATAAAAATATCAAATATGAAAAAGAAAACATACACACACATAACCGCATGCTCGCATGCTTTTTTTCTCTTAAGATTACAGAAAGGAAAACCAGCACACTAAACAAAAACCTGCTGAAGCCGACAACACTTCAAATAATATTATTCCTGTCCTTCTTTCCAAAATGTCGGTCCACTCCACCTTGTCCCTCTACATCCTTGTTGAATGTTCCAATAACCTTCTCCATAATTATATCTTCCAGTCGAGACAGGTCTCTGTGACAAAGAGATCCCCCTCCCTCAACCCCAACCCCCCAGCTTTTTTTTTGTTTTTTAATGTGAAAAATGTGGCAAATTGTGTCTCTTTTTTTCTCTCTCCTTCTATTTTCTTGTATTTCGAGGATAATAAAATAAGCACTCATGTAGGGTTTTTTTACAGCCAGTCCCCCTGCCTGGATGGTTTTCTATTCACCGAGGAATAATCTGGATCTGTATGTTTGTGTCAGTGTCTGTGTTTGTATTGACCGTTGAGTTAAACGGGCGAATCAGTGTGTCTACCACCTGTCTAGAAAGCAAAAATTCCGGGTTTTATCTAGATCTACGTCCGGGTTTACCCTCCCTTTTGTGCCCGAAACTTTTCCCCCCATCAGCTAGACCGTGAGTCCGTGAGTGGTGGTCTGGGTGCTAGTCTTTCGGGGTGAGACGATAAATCAATGTCTCGTGTGCAATACGCATTTAGTGCACTTAAAAGAACCGTCGGCAAGAGAGTTGTCCCTGGCAAAATTCTTTAGAGAAAGCCAGTCTGATAGTGAATCAAGCAGCCGCGCAAACAGGAAAAGAAAGGAGAAAGACAGAAAGAAAAAAGAAAAGTGAGAGTTGGCGCTACTCTTGTGGTGACGCGCTTTCCCCGGGGACTGCAGCCCGAATTTTATTGCAGAGAACACAGCCCTGGCTTAAAGTGGTATATGAATAAAATATACAAATAAATCTTTGTAGTGAATCGGTGGTTTAGAGGTAACGCGCCTGTCTATAAAGCAAAAAGTCCGGGTCGGATGTGTGTGGTGGTTTGATCCCCGTTTAAGCCCGAAACTTTTCCCCCATTATCAGACCATGAGTGGTGGCCTGGGTGCTAGTCTTTCGGATGAGACGATAAACCGTGTGTTACACAAAATTATCTAGCGCACATTTAAAAAAAACAAAAAAACAACGGCAACAAGAAAATTGTCCCTGGCAAAATTCTGTACAAAAAAGTCACCGTGATAGGGAAATAAATACAGTTGGGGACATGGAAAGAAAAATAAAGAAAGAAAAGAAATTAAATAATGGGAGGTGCTGCTCTTGTGGCGACTTGCTCTCCCTGGGGGGGAGTAGCTTGAATTTTTCACACGGAGAAATCTGCCGTGACTTAAAGTGGCATAAAACAAAAACTGAAATAAGTAGTGACCTGGGTTATAGGCACCATGGCTTGAACTGAAGCGTAGATAAATATTCCAGTTTGATTGGTTTGCTTTAACAAGACATTTATCTTCTTCCTCAGTTCAACAATACCGATCCATGATGTAGAATAAACACATCAGAGGATTCTGAAATTATGTATGATTATATACATTCATATATTTATATGTGTGTGTGTGTGCGTGTGCGCGCGCGTGTGTGTGTGTGTGTGTGTGTGTGTGTGTGTGTCTGTCTGTCTGTCTGTCTGTCTGTGTCTGTCTCTCTGTGTCTGTGTGTACTATGCCTACAAGCAAGGTCATGCTTTATAATCCAGTTACGTTTCGTAGAATATTATAGAAGTTTACCAGCTAGGTAGGTCATTTTCTGTAGTCTACGTGAAATAGCGGGTTGCTCCAAGCCAGCTCGCTGGTAAGCAGATGATGTAAACATTTGCAGGTGGTTGTTGTTGTTGTTTTAAGTCTAGTTGAACATAATCAGATTTACACACAGGGAAATCCTGTTCATATTATTACTGGATTGAAACTGGCCATGTGAGATGTTATGTATGGCAAAGTACTGGTATTTAAAAATATATATATATAATAATGTTGGCTGCTACCGCATCAACATTCTGACTATATTAGTTCTGAGCGGATGAAAAGCTTAGAAAAGGTTTTGAAGTTTGAAGAACCACAGATTTTGTCGACATGAAAGGGTTCGAGGCTTTCTCAAAATCTTGTGCTCTCGTGACCTTTGGAATATCATTTTAATCTGCTAATGGAGAACGGCCTGAGGACATTTTTTTTTACATTCTGGCCCGAAGTTCACCACTAGCAACAGTGTCTGTTTGTTGACATCCACTATTTTGATTCGGTTGGTCTGTATGTCTGTCTCTTCATGTTGACATCCACTATTTGATTCAGTTGGTCTGTATGTCTGTCTGTTCATGTCTGTAACGTTTGTAATTCTGTTTGTACTGGTCAAAGAATTCTGGACTGTTGAGAAAACTTTCAATGCTTAATGCGATAATTCTCATAACGCATTTTGCTGGTTTTTAACTTGTTATCTAGTTGTGGTTGTTACAGGCCTTGGAATGATTCAGTTTGTCTTCTTCTCCAAAAGAAGGAAACATGACAAACACTTACAAAACTGAATACATACAGGGACTGGATGTAAAAAAAACACATGAATGCTTATTCTATTATCCTCGTAATAACAGATTTTTTTTTTTAAAGACAGACATCTAACCCACCAGTGTAGGTCTGGTAGAACACACACAAAAAATCAGATTGTGGATCTGGTTTATAAAAACTTTTTCCTGGATGTGTGCATTACATGTGGACAGTAAGCACAAGTTTGATGTTATTGTATAATAACACAACTTTAAACAGACTTTATCACTGTGATAGTCCTGCCTTAAAAAACCGCAATAACCAACAGCTTTCTCGTATTTTTCCTTTTTGCTGTGACACGAGTCATAACACTGATGTCTTTAATCGATTCTTCCTTCATTTTTATTCATTTATTTATCCATCCTTGTATTTCGAGGATAATGGAATCAGTTCTCAAGTGCTTTTTCAATCCAATCCCCGTGTCTATGCAGTTTTGTCAATTTTGTCATTCGTTTCTACCGGGCCTATGGAGAGGGGGCGGGGTACTACATAGGACTTTTCAGGCACAGGGTTTCGAACAAATTGAATCTGGTCAAATCTAAACCTAACCAGAACACATAGTACATGCTTGATTTATTCGTTTCACCCATGCTCCATTCAAGGCTGGCCTATCCTTCTACAAAGGATAAAGTAGTATATTCTTAACGTGTGTAAAAAAAATGTTATGCGTGCGTAAGCACGTAGGGCTACAATGCACAGTTTCATCCTTAAGAATTGCAGATACTCAACTTCCCCACCCCCACCCCCCACCTCCGCAAAAAATGACAAGAAACCTATAATAAAATTATTTCTTCTTTAAAGCCAATAAAACCAGGCTGTGCTGAGGATGCCAGCCATTTCGCTTAATTTATAGTCCACGGGATAAAATAAAGAAAACGTTAAAAGAGTAAGAAACACTTCAACGTACAACAAAATGCAAAGGAAAAAATGCCATGTGGGCAAATAACGCTGCAAAATAGACATCCTGTTTTCATCTGAGTGTTTTCATATCATTACTTGGCGGCTAGAACAAAAGAATACAGAAAGAATGTCATATGGTGTACAAATAGAAAATATTTGTAAGATTCGCTCCAAAAAAAAAAAAAAAACGGCGGGCGAATGGACTGGGAAGGTAGAAAAGAAGCAAAGGGGATGATAGAGAGGTTGTTGTTTTTGTTTTTTTTTAAAGGACAAAACTAAGAGAGTGATAGTAGTAGGCACCCATCAGTCTCGGAAGATTATGGAGTTGCGCTCTAGTCTTTAGAGCGCAAAGCCTGGGTTGGTAAGTATGGAGGGCAAGCTGTTACCCATGCAGCAGACCCCTCCTCTCCACGCCACTGGAATGATCCATTGGAAAGGTAATGACCGATACGAATGGTTCCAGTACCGTCGCAGGAGCCACCAGAACGTTGCCATGTAGCCTACAGCCCCGAGCTGCCCTGGGACTCCAACCCCCCGATTTTTCCTCAGGGATGGTGTCTAAACACGACACCTGTGTGCACGCTGTTTTTTGTTGTTGTTTTTTTTTATAATAAGAGAGTGATAGAAAAGAGGAAATCACTCGCAGAGAATTACTAGAAGGTGGGGATGCTATTTGTGCTGAACGAGCCTCAGCCGTCCACACGCCAATGTGTGTGTGTGTGATTGTGTGTGTGTGATTGTGTGTGTGTGTGTGTGTGTGTGTGTGTGTGTTTAGGGGGGGTAAGTGGGTTGTCGGGCAGGCGTGCATGTGCGCATAAGAGTACAAGTACAGACTCAGACACACACAGACACACAAACACACAAACACACGCGCACGCGCGTGCATACGCACACACACACACACACACATGTACACACGAACACAAACACACACACACACATACATGGATGTGCGCATTGCATGTGCAGGCTTTCCTAACACAACCAGAAAAGACTTGAATAGGCCCCCGAAAATAGACAAGAGAACCAATACCAAAAAATATGAGAAAATAGCTTTGTGTCAATGTGTTATGAATTTCATAAGAAATAAATCTCATATCCGCTTGTGCCTTTGGCTGTTTCTCAACATATCAACATAATAACAGAAGAAAATAAAAATGTCAGTGAAAGCTTAGCCATGTCCGAAGTCCCCTGTAAGGAACATCTGCCTTTCTGTTGTTATGAAATACAGCATGGTGTTTTTGTGTCTCAATACATTCGCATTTCAACCATGTTTGTTTTACTGAAGTTTCAAGGCATTTATTTTTCTATGCAAATAACAGCATTTATGATGGAGGAGAGGAAATGAAATGATGATCGTTTTCCTCTTTAAGATATCGTCTTTTTTGTTCAAAAAATAAGTGGAATGTCATTATATTTATTTATCTTGTGGGATGAAAATTTTAAAAAATGTATGGCTGAGTAGATATGAAATTATAGCTCTCCTTTTCGTTATTGTTTTATTTATCAATTTCCTTTCATTCTTTCGTTCTTTCTTTCAATTGTTCTTGTTTTTCGCTTTTCATTTCTTTCTAAACCACTTCACTTTATTTTGGTCGTTCGTTTGTTAGATTATTTGTTAAATTTTGTTCTGTCAATTGTTTTCTTCTCTCTCTTGTTCTTTTCTCTAATTTCTTTCTTTTTCTTTCTTTTCTTCCTTCCTGACTTCTTTCTGTCTGTCTTTCTGTCTTTCTGTCTGTCTTCTTCTTCTTTTTCTTCTTCTTCTTCTTCTTCTTCTTCTTCTTCTTCTTCTTCTTCTTCTTCTTCTTCTTCTTCTCTTCTTCTTCTTCTTCTTCTTTTCTCTGTCTCCCTCTCTGTCTCCCTCTCTGTCTCTGTCTCTCTCTTTGTCTCTGTCTGTCTGTCTGTCTGTCTGTCTGTCTGTCTGTCTGTCTGTCTGTCTGTCTGTCTGTCTGTCTGTCTGTCTCTCTCTCTCTCTCTCTCTCTCTCTCTCTCTCTCTCTCTCTCTCTCTCCTCTCTCTCTCTCTGCCTGCATGCCTGTCTGTCTGTCTGTCTGTCTGTCTGTCTGTCTGTCTACTAGTTTGTCCTTGTCTGTGTGTCTACGTCTATGTGTGTCTGTGTCTGTGTGTTTGTGGTCACTGCACGTGCTGTCTGTGTTAAGCCTGACTGAATCCCCTCAGTCTGTGTTACTGATTATTTTTGTCGTTTTTTCCCCATGGCTGGTTTCGTCTCTGTACTTGTGACCCCATGTTTGCGTGGGCAAATCTTCTTATTCCCACCTTGTGCCAATGCTCGTACGTGCATGTGTGTGTGTGGGGGGGGGGACGTGTGTGTGTGTGTGGTGTGTGTGTGTGTGTGTGTGTGTGTGTGTGTGTGTGTGTGTGTATGTGTGTGTGTGTGTGTGTGTGTGTGTGTGTGTGTGTGTGTGTGTGTGTGTGTGTGTGTGTGTGTGGTGTGTGTGTGTGTGTGTATGTGTGTGTGTGTGTTTGTGTGTGTGTGTGTTATTGTGTCTGTGTCTGCCTGTCTATCTATGTGTGATGTGTGTGTGTGTGTGTGTGTGTGTGTGTGTGTGTGTGTTCTGTGTCTGTGTCTGTGTCTGTGTCTGTGTGTCTGTGTGTGTGTCTGTGTGTGGCTGTGGGGGGGGGGAGGGAGGGAGTAAGTGTCAAAGTAAAACTTTATTATTTTTATAATGTTTTATTTGTATTAATTATTTTAATGTTATTGTTTATTTCAAAATGTTACGTTGAATAAGCAATGATTTGCTCTTTTCACGTGTGTGTATGCATGTGTGTGTGTATGTGTGTGTGCGTTGCATGGCCATTTCAGCCTTCGTCTGTCTGTGTCTCTGTTTGTGTGTCTGAATGTGTATACACGTGACTGATTTCGAAAGTTATATTATACCCAAGTATTAACGTAAAATATCATACACTACTGCGTCTGTTGGCTTTAAACAGACTAATTTTCCGTTGAAAAAAACCTGAATGAATACATGGTACAAAAAAGTCAGCCTGGGAGATAGAATCTGTGAATACCAGCTGATTCACCGTGGGAGGGGGCGGGTTTCATTGTTAAAATGCGGGTAATCATAAAAGTATTGCTGCTGGGAATACCCAACGGAGAAGAAATGATATACATTAGACATACGTAAAAGTGCTGTTGATACCAAACAAGCACTGAGCATTATTGGATGAGTTTTTTTCTGCCTGTAAAGTTTTGCAAAGACTACGTGTAAACAGCATTTTTTTTATGATGGGCTGGATAAGAGTATATACCATCCTTTGTTGATGCAGACAATAGCGTCATATTTTTTACATTAATAAGCATTGAGTGTTTTCTAACTGCCTGTAGAGTTGAACAAAGACAGCATGTAAATACCAGAATATCATACTCTCATGATGGACTTTCTTGGAATGTTTGCTACACAGTGTCAGCAAAAAGCAATACTATCAAATAGACACTTATTTTTAAGAGAATTATTCTTATTTGTCAGAGCTGGAAAAAAACAAACATAAGATCTTGGCTGGGAATACCCGAAACAAATACAAGAAATGAGATACACGGAGCACACATAAGTGTGTTTTAGCAGCGATAAACTGGCCACATTATGGTCTGTTCCATCTGCTGGTAAAGTACAAAATGGATAAAGGCATGATAACTATGAATAGTCTGTACTACAAATGCTGGGGGCCTTAGAGTGACGATGAGGATCGTCCCCTGCGTTAAGAAAAACTATCCTGTTAACACTTATTCAGTTTGTGAAAGACATGTAGGCCTATAGCTTTTCTGGGTGTTTAAAACGACAAAATTGGTCAATTTTCTGTCCGAACATTAATGCTAGTTGTTGCCGATTCAGGTTTTAAATGCTATTTATTTCTGAACTTCATGTAGCTTTTTCTGTTGCAAATAGTTGAAGGGAACTATTAAAGTACAGCTTTGTTTCAGTTTGAGAGTAGCTGCTTCACATATTGAAGGGGCTTTTCTATCACTAGCAAAATCTGGAGTAAATGGCTTTTATCTAAGCATAAGGCAATAGCTGGTTCAGATGACTTTTTCTGTTCGATGATTTCTCTGCTCTAATTTCGACGATTTCTCTGCTCTAATTTCGACGATTTCTCTGCTCTAATTTCGACTATTTCTCTGTTCTTATTTCCACGATTTCTTGGCTCTTATTTCCACGATTTCTTGGCTCTTATTTCCACGATTTCTTGGCTCTTATTTCCACGATTTCTCTGCTTGCTTATCTCCAGTCATAGCACAGTCAGATGGTGCCTGATTTACAGACTCAGTTCTGTTAGGCTGTTTCTCACTACTTGCACATTCTGTGTCTTGTACAGCCTAAATTAAAAACCAGTGTTCTGAAAACCATTGAATCCGCAAAAACTGGACTCTCTGACGATGTTTTTCTTAGGAGAAAATGAGTCGTTTATTTTTCTTTTCAAAAATTGACCCAAACTCTACAGATACCTCCATTCTATATATTTTTCACATAAAGAGAACCAAGGAGCCAAATTTTCACAGCATCATCATTCTCCTAACATCAGCAATATTTGAAAAGGCCTGTGCTTGCAGAATGTAGGCTACTTATGTTTAGCGTTCGTGATGCCTCCAGCAGGAAAGTTATTGCACAAATTGAACCAAAATTTGATTTTAAAGACACTAAAAATTGAGCGAGAAGGGATTAAAAAAAACTAGTATTGTATGAAGTTCTGGCGAACCTTGTCAGACATTTCATATCCTCCGAGTTGCTCCCGGCAGTTTCTAAAATGGCAAAGAAGCTGAAAAATGACGCAGGTTACAAAAGAAACGAACATCTGCCATTCTCCTTTAATGAAATGTCGCATGGTGTTTGTTGAGTTCCCCTGCATTTACATCTGGATTATGCGTGCTCTTTCAATTTCCAATATGGTTATATAGTCTTTTTTTAAGGAAATGAATGTTTTTGGCTCAGTAGAAAAAAATGATTGTTTTTTCTTGATTAGTCATTATTTTTTACTGTCTAAAATATTTAATTTGTATCGCTTTTTCTACAAGAATGGAGGAGTTGGTGGTTGAATGAAAAACTAAGTAAAATTTCTGTCTGTCTTCCCTCCTGCCTTTTTTACCTTTCTTTCTTTCTTCCTTTCTTTCGTTCGTTTGTTCGTTCTTTCTGTCACTTTCTTTCGCTCTTTCTTTCTCTATTTCTTTCGTTCTTTCTTGCCTACTTACTTA
>CM060320.1:28669064-28674064 GCA_030674155.1 Stramonita haemastoma
CCTGAAAGACTGTAATCTTAATTGGGGGCCACTTGTGCAAGGCTGCAATGCTGCAAACGCTGCAGTGTCGGTGTGTTTACCTTTCTTCCAAGTATAATAGGCAGGCTAGGCTAGGCTAGGTGCGCACCCATCTGTCTAGTCTGGCCAAAGCCCGTTTTATAGCTGTACGTTAAGAAAATAAGCAGTCTCAAAAGCTTACAGATACATTATGTGTGTATTTACCCTTACACAGACACAAGCATGCACGCACACGCGCGCACACACACATGACTACGTGCGTGCACACTCACAAGCATGCACGCGAACACGCACACACAAACACACACACATACACACTCTCACACTCACACACACACTCTCTCTCTCTCTCTCTCTCTCTCTCCTCTCTCTCTCTCTCTCTCTCTCTCTCTCTCTCTCTCTCTCTCTCTCTCTCTCTCTCTCTCTCTCTCTCTCTCTCTCTCTCTCTCTCTCATCTCTCTCTCACTCACTCACTCACTCACTCACTCACTCACACAGAGACTTACAGCCAAAAGAAGCAGCTGACTCATATACACAGAAAATGGATCATCGGCCATCATGGCTAGTCAAGTCACCCTTTACTGAAGAGAGCTTGGAAAGCGTGAATGCACTAAAAGAAAATGGACACAACAAAATGAAAGACTAATTGTGTGTGGACAGATAGATACGCAACTGCTCTTTGCTGCTTTGCTGTTGCCCAAAGACTGTTATCATCTTAATGGAGGCTGCTTCGTAGTGTGGCCCAGTTTATGGCTACCGGCACTTAGTGTTTATCTATGCAGGCACGGTTTTATAGGTGTAACAAAAAAATAAGCATTTAAACAGGCAAGCATGCACACATTCATGCTTGTATCCCTCCCTATGTATTTACACAGTCACGCACACGTACACACATGTGCACCCATGCATGCACATATGCACGCACACGCACACACATACACGCACGCAACACACACACACGCACACACACGCACACACACACTCACTCACTCACAATTGTCAATCTCTTTTAATGCAAACATTTTACATACATAATACAAAAAAACATACATATAAGAGCTTCAAACCCATGGGATGATCAGCACCAGGCGATGATGAATATAATTACATTAAGAGATACTGCAATTTAACTCTACTACACAGACGCGCGCGCGCGCGCGCGCGCACACACACACACACACACACACACACACCACACACACACACACAGGGGGGGGGGAGTGTGGGCGAGAAAAATAAAAAGAGGATAAGATAGATGTGACAAAGGACGGACAAATTTGACAAACACACTAAAACCAAGCACAACCGACAGATAAGTTCACAAAGAAGCAACCAACTACACAAGACAAAAAGCTATTTTTAAAAAATGCAGACTTTAAGATTAACTACCCATACAAAGCTTAACTTGAGCAGGCTTGGAAGACATATACGCAATAAAAAATTTAAAAAGCAAACAGACAGATTGGATATAAAAAGCACATGAATGTTTATTCCATTATCCTTGATGATAAAGAATAAACAGATAGAAAAGAATGAATGAATGATAAATAAAAATAATAAACATATCATAAAGAAGGTCTTTTCTGGGAAGACAGATATCAGCTATTCCCCTGCTGCTGTTGCGCTTTTGGCTGAAGGATTACCTTCTGAATGGGTTACTGTTTGTGCAAACCAACAGCTTGTAAACGTAGGAAGGCAATTTGTAGCGTTGTGTGCGGGCATCTATGCCCACACATTTATATATCTGAGTACAGACACATCCTCACATGGACATGCATGTGTGCGTGTCTGCACACACACACACATACACACACATACACACACATATACATACATACATACATACATATATATATAGATATATATATATATATATATGTGTGTGTGTGTGTGTGTGTGTATAAAACTTATACAAAGTTCATACAAAAACAAAAAGCATGCCATTTCAACAGTGCAAAACCATCACAATACAACCCTTAGGAAGATATCAAGACCTATACATTCCCCAACACGGAATGTGGCTATCTTCATTCTGGGCAAAAACGGTCACAGACCCGAAAATCTCCCCCATTGAGGCGCTCTAGCGGATGAAACGAAGAAAAAACAAACAAACAAAAACAAAAACAAAAAATCTTCAAGACAAACAGAAATCTTGTAATATATTCAGCACTGGTTAAGATTCGAACCCACAGCCTACAACTTCAAAACTCATTGGGGCAACTCACAATGCTATTGGCGTATCCACTCGACGGTGCCTGTCAGATAGATGTGCCAAATCTTTTTCTGCATTGTGTCCGGGAACACAACAGACCATTGTCATAATGAATCGTTCCTGTTTCCATCTTCTCTCTCTCCTCTCCCTCCTCCCCTTTGCCCCCACCTCATTCACCCTTCCTCTCTCTTTCTCTCCCTCCCCCTCTCCCCTTTCCCTCTTTCTCCCTCCTACTAGACGCTTTTCTCTGTCGAATTGAAAGTTTAGAAAGAAGGGAAGTCCCAAGATCCAATCACGATGACAGCCTTCATTAATAGTCTGTCAAGTGAGTGCTGGTTTTGACAACAAACTACATTGATTTCTGACTGTTTGGCTGGCTGGCTGGCTGGCTGGCTGGCTGGTCGAATCCCTCTCTCTCTCTCTCTCTCTCTCTCTCTCTCTCTCTCTCTCTCTCTCTCTCTCTCTCTCTCTCTCTCTCTCTCTCTCTCTCTCTCTCTCTCTCTCTCTCTCTCTGTCTGTCTGTCTGTCTGTCTGTCTGTCTGTCTGTCTGTCTGTCTGTCTGTCTGTCTGTCTGTCTGTCTGTCTGCCCTGCCTGCCTGCCTGCTGTCTGTCTGTCTGTCTGTCTGTCTGTCTGTCTGTCTGTCTGTCTGTCTCTCTCTCTCTCTCTCTCTCTCTCTCTCTCTCTCTCTCTCTCTCTCTCTCTCTCTCTCTCTCTCTCTCTCTCTCTCTCTCTCTCTCTCTCTCTTCTTCTTCTTCTTCTTCTTCTTCTTCTTCTTCTTCTTCTTCTTCTTTCTTCTTCTTCGCAATCCATATTCTTCTTCTTCGCAATTCTTCTTCTTCGCAATTCTTCTTCACAATTCTTCCTCTTCTTCTTTGCAATTCTTCTCCTTCTAATGTTTGTAGCGTACTTCCTTATTCTCTACTCTTTCCAGTATCGTTTTGTACTTTTCCAAGTCGTTTCACCCCTGCTCTTTTCCCTACCTGTTTTTTTCTTTATTCCTTTCTTCTTTCTCTCATAACAACCACGCAACCAGACATAAACAACAAACACACACAATAGGAACCAACACAGACACACAGACACACGCACACACAGACACACACAGACACACACAGAACACACACACACACACACACACACACACACACACACCCCACACACACACACACACACACACACACACACATCCATAGCCTACACAGAGCCTGTGTCCTATTCTTCTTTTGGTTTCAGAGATATTTATTGGCAAAGTATGCACCATGGGTGTAGTTTCAGACGAACTGGGATCCCAAAATATTGCTTCTAACAACATCACCCCTAAAGCTCCCTTAGTATCCACCCACTCCATGCCTGTACAAATCTCGCCCAGTTCTCGCCAAGGTGGCGAGATGTAAATCACGTGATTTCCCATATTGTTGTCTGGCGACATGCTGACGGTTATATTGCGGCAGGAACAAACATTGGTGCTGGCTTGTGGGCTTCAGAAGTTGGCAGACAAAAAGGCATTGGCTTCGTCAAATTGCTCTTTCTTTTACATTATGTCTTCACTTTCATCTTGATCACTGATTCTTGGTCATATTGTTGTCGAGTTTGTGTGCTTTGCGGGTTTCTTTGTTTGTATTTTTTGTGTTCACGGACATGAAAGGCGTGATGGTGTTATGCTGCTATCTGTTGTGGTTGGGTTGTTGTTGGGTTAATGGGTTTGAGTTTTGGGTTCGGTTTTTGTTGGTGGGTTTTTTTTTGCACAAATTAGCATTGAAATTGTGTTGGCAGACTATACACGTTGTGTAAACATACATTTCTGTGTTTCATTTTAATTGTGATTTTTTTCCTCTCCTTAAAAGCTGTTTTTAAATGACACGTAAAGAAAAAGTACTTCATTTAAGGACAAAAATAAAGAAATGCAAACAGACAGACAAACGAAACGATAGAGAGAAAAAGCAAACATACAGAAAAACATTTTTAAAAATAATCAAAGATCCTGCATATGAAACAGGAAAATAACTGATTAACAAAAAAAAAACATATTGCACGCATAATTTCGCATTAAAACTTAATCAGAAAGACAAATAATAAAAACAAAACGCAAAGCACCTCAATACAAAGCCGAAACAGACACTGGCCTCCAAAACAAGCAAAAGAATCGAGCAGAAAGGAACAGATATTCTTTTGTGCCTGCTTCAGTTTTCCAGAGAGAGAACCATTATTTATAGCTTCCTTGTCGTGTGCATCTGTGAGACACACACACACACACACACACACACACACACACACACCACACACACACACACACACACACACACACACACACACACACACACACACACACACACACACACACGCACGCACGCACGCACACACACACACACACACTCTTCTTCTTCTTCTTCTTCTTCTTCTTCTTCTTCAGTGTTGCTGTTATTATTATGTCGTCACAATCTTCTGATTGTTCTTCTTTTTCTTCTTCTTCTTCTTCGCAATCCATATTCTTCTTCTTGAATTTTCTACCTCTACTTTTCTTGGGGATGGGATAGCACAGTGGTTAGAGCACTCACTTTCCCCAAGTCAATGTTAAGCAGCATTGAGGTTACTAACTGGGTGGGTGACCGTTCGCCTAATATCACTGAGTGTGAACAGACGTTAAATTGAATTGACCGTTCGCACGCCTTGGATTCAGTACAGTTTCACAGTTCCCCCAGCTGTAAATGGGCACCTACCATCTTTAGGGTCAGATAAGGTAAAGCAGCAAGGGAGAGGAGATGGGCGCCG
>CM060320.1:28684064-28709064 GCA_030674155.1 Stramonita haemastoma
TATGTATGTATGTATGTATGTATGTATGTATGTATGTATGTATGTATGTATGTATGTATGTATGTATGTATGTATGTATGTATGTATGTATGTATGTATGTATGTATTATGTATATGTGTATATATATACATTATATATATACATATATTATATGCGTGGGTAGACAGATAGATCAGACAGACAGGCAGACAGACAGACAAACAGACAGACAGACAGACAGACAGACAGACAGACAGATAAACAGACAGTCAGGCAGATAGACAGACCGACCGACAGACAGACAGACAAAGATTGCCATCGTTTTCTATTTCAACTGGTGCTGGTTACATGCTATGTCTGTTTGTGATTATATTGCGAACAGTGGTAACGCTCATATGCAGGTCCTTGTATTTGTGTGTGTGTGTATGTAAGAGAGACAGAAAGACAGAAAGACAGAAAGACAGACAGACAGGCAGACAGACAGACAAACAGACAGACAGACAGAGACAGACACACAGACACACAGACACACAGACAGACAGATAGACAGACAGACAGAATATCTTACGTTGTAGTTCTATTTTTGTTTCCTCACTAAGTCGAAACTTTATAAATTTTTCCCTAGACATGTTTGATCTGGGCTGTTTGTTTACGGATTAGGGAGGGGGGAAGCTTGTATTGTTGTTGGTATATTCTTCTTATTTTTTTGATATTATATTGGCCAAGGTCTGCTGTTGTTTAAGATGCTTTCACTAACACAAAAGATTTCTTTTGTTTTGGTTATTTTGTGTTTTGGTTTTATATGCTTTTTGTTTTGTTTTCGTTTTTTTTACTGTGTTTACCAACTTGTGCTGATTCAATTTCGTTCGTATTGTATTTCCTTATATCTAGCGGTGCAATTTTGTCTGTTCTCTTTTCTGTTGATTTTTTTTCTGACACAAGAAAAAGTGACTTTTTTTTCTTCATGTTTGCTGACACATTAAGAATACCTCTGTCTTTTCTGTTGATTTTTGTTTTGTAATGCATGCTTTCTTTTTTGTTGTTGTTGATTTTTGATTACTTAAAAAATTTTCTTTCTTCGATTGTCGATTCTTTTATGTTGATACAATAATACATGCTTTCTTTTTTGTTGATTTTTGATGACTTAAAAGTTTATAGGTTTTTCTTTCTCTCCACAATTGAGTGGAGATGGAGGAAGTGGGGGTCTTTCCTGAAACAAGGGGTTTTTTTTGCAATTTTTCAGATTTTTTTCTTGACATTTTCTGTCATTAATTTCTCTGCCCAATTTTGTTGAATTTCTAAACATAAATGATTTTTTTATTTTATTTTCTGTCCATCATTTTTTGTCTGTTTCGTTTTTCTTGTGTAAATGTTTGTTCAAGTAATCTGCTCTGTTATTTTTTTTCTTTCTTTCCTTCTTTTTTTTTGCCTGAATTCTGCTGACAACCTGATATCTCTTCTCCTTTATCTCATTTTCATGCTAACACAGTTTTTTGGTAATCTTTTTCTTCTTTTTTTCTAACGTCTTTCTACAATGAAAGATGTGTGTGTTGCGGGGGGGGGGGGGGGGGTGGGGGTGGGGGGCTGTAGTGCAAAGATACTGGTAGCAAAATTTACGAGGAAAAAATCCCAAACAAACACACAGACAAAACAACTTCAGAACATTTTGATAGAATGAAAAAAATGGAAAAAAAACAATTTCTAGACAAATAAGAAAATATCAAATCAATTTCGAAAGGCATGAAGTAAACAACGTCTGTAGCTAAAGAGCAAGCATTAGAAAAAACTGAACTCTGAACACATCACTTAAAATTTTCAAACAGATCACCTTGATCAAGGCCAAAAGCTCTAGAAAATAAAGCATTTCAATGACAGCATATTAAGCGCTTTGGAGTAAGGACCATGCCTTTGGGCTGACCTGACTCGAGTTTCGGCTCATGGATGAACCTTCGTCAGAGGTCCCGACGGTGATTGAAACTTTACGCTTAGTGGTAACTTACAGGGAGACACTTTCATAGTTTAGAAGTGTCAATCGCATTCACATCAATATCTGATAAAATTGTGGCCTACATAGTATTTGGGGACGAGATAGTTCAGTGGTCAGAGCACTCGCTTTTCCCCAAGCTATGATTAAGCAGCACTGCGTGTGGTGATGACCGTTTGCGCGCTTTGGCTTCAGTACAGTCCCACGGTTCACCCATCTGTAAATGAGTACCTACTCTCTTTAGGGTCAGGGAAAATAAAGCAGCGAAGGAGATGAAATGGTCGCCGCCCTCAGTTAACTATGCTGGCCCCTGGAGAAACTGAGGTCTCTGATATCTTGCTTCCCTACAACCACATAGGTTATGAAAAAACTTTCCCTTTTTCTTTTTTTTACCCTTTATTACTCGTCTAAGACTGTAATTCTTCTTTATTCAAATCTTTCCACAGACTTTCTGTGCCCCAAATCACTTCCCTAACACACTTTTTAAAAATAATAATTTTAAGCTTTCCCCAGGCTTTCTGAGCCAAACAATATTACTTCCCAAGACGCTACATTTCATTTTTCTTCTTTATTCATTCATTCATTCATTCATTTCATCCCGATTTTTTCCTCAGGCTGTTCGAGACCCACCCAGAGGTGCAGAGCGTGTTCGTGCCCTTCAACGGCAAGTCTCAGGAGGACCTTCAGGACAGCGCCCAGCTGAAGTCTCACGCGCTGAGGGTGATGCACACGGTGGAGAAATGCCTGGACAACATCAACGACCCCGCAAGCTGCTGAAGATGCTGCAGGATCTGGGGGCCAGGCACATCATGTACAACGCCAAGATCGACTACATGGATGTGAGGGATAGGGGATAGGATAGGATGGGTAGTGGTGGTGATGGTGATGGTTGATGGGGGTTGGGGGGTTGGGGGGGTTTGGGGGTTGGGGGTTGGTGGTGGTGGGTGGTGGGGGGTGGGGGGTGGTTGGTGGTGGTGGGTGGTGGTTGGTGGTGGGGGTTGGTGGGGGTGGTAGTGGTTGGTGGTGGTGGTGGTTGGGGGTTGGTGGTTGGTGGTGGTGGTTGGTGGTGGTGGTGGTGGTGGTGGTGGTGGTAGTTGGTGGTGGTGATTGGTGGTGGTGGGGGGGTCGTTGTGGTTGGTGGTGGTGGTGGTTGGGGGTTGGGGGTGATGGTTGGGGTTTGGTGGTGGTGTGTGGTGGTGGTGATGCCAAGATGGGCTATACGGGACGTGCGTTGGTGGTGGCTGAATGTGTATATGTGTCTTTGTGTCTGTATGTCTGTCTCTCTGTCTCTGTTTGTCTGTCTGTTTTTCTGTCTGTGAAGGAAAGAGAGGGACGAGGCAGAACGATAAAAAGGTATGTTCTTGCATGTTTGTCCACAGTAGGGGAGGTATAAACAATAATACCTGCGTGAGGTGTGTCAGCCAGTAGGTAAATGCCCACTTCCACAGCTGTCTTGCAGATAAAGTGGCAAGTGATGCTTTGCTTAGCCGAGATTGCGAAGGTAAAATAAACGTGGGTGTACGTGTGCAAAAATATCTGTCTTGTTGGAAAACATTGGTATAGGGCGATTTTTTCTCTTGTCTCTGTCTCTCTGTCTGTCTCTGTCTGTCTGTCTCTCTCTGTCTCTCTCTGTCTCTCTCTCACACTCTCTCGCAGCTCTTCCCCCCTCTCCCCCCCCCCCTCTCTCTCCTCTCTCTCTCTCTCTCTCTCTCTCTCTCTCTCTCTCTCTCTCTCTCTGTCTCTCTCTTTCCCTCTCTCTGCCATAAAACGTTTTCTGTAGAAGAAGTTTCAAGTTTGAGAATTTATCATTGTAGCATACAGCCCTTCAAAGGTGGTGATGTCTCTTGACTTGATTAAATCATTTGATCGTTCAGTCATTCATCCAAAACATTCTTTTATTCTTTCGTCAATACATTCAGTCATGTATCTGTTCATTCTTTCACTCATTCATGCATTCATTCACCCTTTTGTTCATTCATTCTCTTCCATTTCTCTTTCTTCTTCTTCTTCTTCTTCTTCTTCTTCTTCTTCTTCTTCTTCTTCTTCTTCTTCTTCTTCTTCTTCTTCTTCTTCTTCTCTGCTTCTTCTTCTTCTTCTTTGCATTCTTCTTCTTCTTTGCATTCTTCTTCTTCTTTGCATTCTTCTTCTTCTTTGCATTCTTCTTCTTCTTCTTTGCATTCTTCTTCTTCTTCTTTGCATTCTTCTTCTTCTTTGCATTCTTCTTCTTCTTTGCGTTCTTCTTTGCGTTCTTCTTCTTCTTTGCATTCTTCTTTGCATTCTTCTTTACATTTTTCTTTACATTTTTCTTCTTCTTCTTCTTCTTCTTCTTCTTGTTCTTCTTCTTCTTCTTCTTCTTCTTCTTCTCGAAAATTGCTCTTTTCAGTTTTAAATGAAGAATATTTTGTTATACTGAGCTATCTTAGGGGTATTTTTTCTTTCAAAGAGAGGAGCAGGAGGTCAAAAATGAAAAGATGACACTGCTGAAATTTTAACTTCCACAGACAGAGAGAAGTTTTCAAAGCAAAGAAAGATGTCTAGCAACATCAAAGAAACATGCTGCAGAAGCTGAGAGAATTCTACAGAGTTTTTGGACATGAATATAATACCAACAACAACAACAACAAAAAAGGCGAACTAGTTGCTACGGAGCAGAAAAAAGGGAACATAATAACGAAAAGGGAACAGAATTTCCAAGATTAAAGAAGACTGATGATTAATACAACACATACACATAACTCAGTTGAAAACTTTTTTCCCTAGCTGACAAAATAGGCAAAGAGAGAGCCAACTGAAAACTTTGCAATCTTGTTAATTAAAAAAGTTTTTTGGTGAAACAAAACTGATAAGGAGGTGGTTTTTATATATATTTCTTACCTTCCTTCTCTCGTTCCCCTTTTTTTGCTGGCTGGTTGGTTGGTTGGTGGGTTGGTTGTGTTGGTTGGTTGGTTGGTTGTGGTGTTGGTTGTTGGTTTGTTGGTTTTGTTGGTTTGGTTGGTTGGTTGTTTGGTTTGGTTGGGTTGGTTGGTTTGGTTGGTTGGTTTGGTTGGTTGGTTGGTGGTTTGGTTGGTTTGGTTGGTTGGTTGGTTGGTTTGGTTGGTTGGTTTGGTTGGTTGTTTGGTTTGGTTGGTTGGTTTTGGTTGGTTGGTTTGGTTGGTTGGTTGGTTGGTTGGTTGGCTGGTTGGCTTGGTTGGTTTGGTTTGGTTGGTTGGTGTTATGGTTGGTTGGTTTTGGTTTGGTTGGTTGGTTGGTTGGTTTTTGGTTGGTTTGGTTGGTTGGTTTGGTTGGTTGGTTGGTTGGTTGGTTGGTTGGCTGGTTGGTTTGGTTTGGTTGGTTGGTTGGCTGGTTGGTTTGGTTTGGTTGGTTGGTTGGTTGGTTGGTTTGTTGATTGGCTGCTTGATCAGTTCGTTGGTTGGTTGACTGGTTGTTTGATTGGTCAATTGCTTGCTTGCTTGCTTGCTTGCTTGCTCGGTTTGTTGGCTGGTTGGTTGGTCTGTGTGTTTCAGAGTTATTGAATGGCCGGGTTTTTTTAGCTAGCTGACTGACTGACTGATTGATTAATTGATCAATCGATTGGTTATTTGATCGATGAATTGATTGGTTGTTTGTTTGCTCACTAGCTTGCTTGTTTCCTTTGGTTCTGCTTTTCCATCTTTGTCGTCTGGTATCACTTAAAGTAGAAAGACGTTAAAATTGGAGACTGACTTACTTACTTACTTCCATCCTTGTGTAAAAGATTCTCAAAAAAAGGAGTCGGAAGCTGTGGGCGTTGACTGTAATCAGCGTTCTCCCTTTTTTCTCAGTGATTGTTTTTGATTGCAGTCCCATTTTGGTTCCTCTAGATTTAAGACGTGGGATACCTTGACTGTTTTTACGGCAGGAACTAGAAGCCAGGAAGGAGAGAGGAGAATGACGCTCTTCAATTTTTCTTTGGGGCCTAGAAAAACTGAAATCTGTAGTTCTTTGCATCTCAGTAAACAATTGAGAGAGTTTGCTTAATTTTTGGTTACAACTTTTTTTAAAGGAAAAATTCTTTTGTTCATTGTTTTCAGTATTCAAGGAACATTTTAGCAACAAACTAAAAAAAAAAACGAAAAGAGGAAGACACCAAACGAACAAACAAAAGTGGTTAGACAATCCTATCCATAGAACAGCTTACTATGTGCCCAAAGAAAAGATACAGGCAATCAAAAGCAGAATCGCACGCTACAAAATGTTGAATCTCATTTCTACGTTGGAGACACCAACCCTTAGCTTTATCTGTTCAATATCATTAAAAAAAAAAAAACTAATGTGTTCCTAAGTGACAAAGGTTACAAGACAAATTGGTTCTTCTTCTGGTCAAACAGGTACTGATTGATAAACCAGTATGTTAGGAAGCTTTAACAGAATAGATCTTTGTTGTTTTGTTGGTTAGATGAATCGAACATACAGTAACGGGGTTAGAGAGAGAGAGAGAGAGAGAGAGAGAGAGAGAGAGAGAGAGGAGAGAGAGAGAGAGAGAGAGAGAGAGAGAGGTGGGGGGTGGAGAGAGAGAGAGAGAGAGAGAGGGGGGGGGGGCTTGTAATTGGTAATGTATGGGAGAAGGAATCTCAAAATATTAATACATGCTGAATTCAATGATTGGGATGTACATGCTTTTTGAGAGAATACAGCCTACAATTCAAGGGACAGAACAGGCTGAATTATGAAAAGAACTTTCTGTTGTTAGCCTATTGAACTACAATGAACGAAAAGGGAAATGCATATTAAAGTATTCCAAACCGAATCAATGATTCCAATAAGAAATATAGACAAATTTCAATTACTACTACATTTTTAAATACAAAATGTACGTGTGTGTGTGTGTGTTTGTGTGTGCGTGCGTGTGTGTGTGTGTGTGTGTGTGTGTGTGTGTGTGTGTGTGTGTGTGTGTGTGTGTGTGTGTGTGTGTGTGTGTGTGTTGCGTGTGTGTGTGTGTGTGCGTGTGTGTGTGTGTGTGTGTGTGTGTGTGTGTGTGTGTGTGTGTGTGTGTGTGTGTGTGTGTGTGGCTGTGTATATGTGTGTGTGCGTGTGTGTGTGTGTGTGTGTGTGTGTGTGTGTGTCTAAAGAGACACACAAACACAGAAAGAGAAAGCAAAACGACAGACAGACAGAGAAAACAGAGAGAAACCAAACAGTATTCTGCGTAGGGGGGGGTGCTTGCAGAAATACCCTTCCGTCTTTTTACTGCTTGTGTTCCGTCTTCTTACTGTTTATTCATCCAATTACAGGGAGGCTGCAGTGCAGTGGTTGCTGTAAGCTGCGGGGCGCAGCCTGAGATGGCATCCATTTGCCACTAGTGTGTTTTTGGTGTAATTGCGGTTGAAAGAAAATTAATTCATTTTACAATAGCAGCCTCATTCCTTTCTTTTTGGGTGTGAATCAATATGCTCTTTATGCTTTCTGTCTCTCTGTGTCTCTCTGTCTCTGTGTCTCTCTGTCTCTGTTTCTCTCTGTCACTGTCTTTGTCTCTGTCTCTGTCTCTCTCTGTGTCTCTCTGTCTCTGTCTCTGTCTCTGTCTCTCTCTCTCTGTCTGTCTCTCTGTCTCTGTCTCTGTCTCTGTCGTCTCTCTCTCTCTCTCTCTCTCTCTCTCTCTCTCTCTCTCTCTCTCTCTCTCTCTCTCTCTCTCTCTCTCTCTCTCTCTCTCTCTCTCTCTCTCCCCCCCCTCATTCTCTCTCTGCCATTTTCTTGTTTTTTACTGCGGTTTCTTTTTTAATTTTACATGTTCATTTAATAGCTACTCATTTTTTACCTCCCTATAAATTTTTCAGAAATGTATTTGTTTGCTCATGCATTACATTTGTCCATTTCTTGTTACGGAGCTGGTAATTTGATTCATTTATTTATGTGTTTATTCATTTATTTTCAAACTGGCACCGAGACACCCTTTCCAAAGGCTTGTTCCTCTGGAGTTAACATCAGTACTGACTCAACTCCCCAGAATGTATTTCAGATGAGCCTGTAAACCAAATCCCCGCGTACAAACGCATGCAGGACATCTTGTGCCCACGTTAAACGCCGTTCTGCCGTTTGGAAGAGTAGGCCATGACTGCCAGTCGAAACAAATGAGAAAATATGTATAAGAGATAAAAGCATACACATAAGTGTTGTGTTTACCACACCATCCCCGAAGTCAGATTATGGCTACCGTAATGATCAGGAAAAAAATGGTTGAATACAAAAACTTCTAATTATTGGTAAACTTCGGGGTTCCAGCTGAGGAACAAAAAATACATAATCGTTCATTCGCTCATTTCTTTGTTCTTTGGTTGTTGTTTTTTTCTTTTATTCATCATTTGTATGCAACTATTTGTACGTGAAGAAGAGGAGAATTATGAGGATGAGAGGACAATAATGATGGTTTGTTGGTGCTGGAGGTGCTGGTGGTGCTAATGACGACGACGACGACGACGACGACGAGGATGATGATGATGATGATGATGATGATGATGATGATGATGATGATGATGATGATGATGATGATGATGATGATGATGATGATGATGATGATGTGGTGGTGGTGGTGGTGGTGGTGGTGATGGTGATGGTGGTGGTGGTGGTGGTGGCGGCGGCAGTGGCGGTGTGACGATGATGAAGAGGAGGAGAGGGAGGATGTGAGGAGGAGGAGGGGTGTTTTCGTGATGATGGGGATGATAAGGTGGAACAGATAAGCCATACTTTCACTGTTCTAGTCAATGTTGTTTTTTTGTATTCAAAATAAAGCTTGTCTCGTTCAACAGTTCTTAAAAAGAAAAAAAATCATTAATATGTAAATACAAATTCGAATACTTTATCATCTCAAGATTGAAAAGGTTGGTTGGGCCACAGCATAACATGATGGCAGCACATACAAAAACCTTTTAAACAAAATAGTAAGTAAAATGTGATTAAATCCCTTTCAGAACGCAAACATGTAATAAGTCTCCAAATAAATAGATACTTTTTGCATTCATTGCTTTGCGTGTCCTTGTATTGCTGCAGCTGCTGCTGCTACTGTTACTAATACTGCCGCAGCTGCGGTCGCTACTACTGTTACTCCTGCTATTACTGCTGCTGCTGCTGCTGCTGCTACTGCCACTGCTGCTGCTGCTGCTACTACTACTGTTACTCCTGCTATTACTGCTGCTGCTGCTGCTGCTGCTGCTGCTACTACTACTACTGTTACTCCTGCTATTACTGCTGCTGCTGCTGCTGCTACTGTCACTGCTGCTGCTGCTGCTACTGTCACTGCTGCTGCTGCTGCTACTACTACTGTTACTCCTGCTATTACTGCTGCTGCTACTGTCACTGCTGCTGCTACTACTGTCACTGCTGCTGCTGCTACTGTCACTGCTGCTGCTGCTACTGTCACTGCTGCTGCTGCTACCGTTACCCGTTACCCCTGCTGTTACTGCTATTAGTGCTCCTGCTATTGCTGCTACTACTGTCATTGTTACTGCTGCTGCTGCTGCTGCTACTGCTACTGCTACTGCTACTGCTACTGCTGGTGCTACTGCTACTGTTTCTGCTGCTACTACTTCTACTGCTGCTGTTACTGCTAGTTCTACTATTGCTACTGCTACTGATGTAGATGATGATGATGTTGGTGGGGGTGGTGGTGATGACAAAGACAAAGACGACGAAGAGGACGACAACGCCGACGACGACGACGTCGATAATGACGCTGCTGCTGCTGCTGCTGCTGCTGCTGCTGCTGCTGCTGCTGCTGCTGCTGCTGCTGCTGTGCTGCTGCTGCTGCTGATGATGATGATGATGATGATGATGATGATGATGATGATGCACGTTGCCAAAAACAGAGACGTTGCTTAAATATTTCATCCTGCTCATTTCGTTACAACGATCGTCTTATATCACATTTCTCAGAGTTTCTGTCTCAGTTT
Source organism: Stramonita haemastoma (assembly GCA_030674155.1). NCBI lineage: Eukaryota > Metazoa > Mollusca > Gastropoda > Neogastropoda > Muricidae > Stramonita > Stramonita haemastoma. The sequence continues at coordinate 28,693,927 of CM060320.1, forward strand.
TAGTTGAGTTCAGTTTCTAAGTCTATCTGTCCCACATGTCCACACATAGTCCTCATAAGGCTTAGTCTGTGTTCGTATTCTTGGCCATTTCCATGAAACAACCTTCCTCATACCAGGTTATTCTGACTCTGTGTCAAAGCTTTTCGCCCTGCACTACAAAAAAAAAGTTACCTGGGTTTGTTTTTCTTTGAGGTTTTTATTTACCTTTTGTGTGTGTGTTTTATGGAGTCACTCTTCAGCAAGATTCAGAAGTTGACCAATGTTTTTTTGAAAATTTATTTTATTCTTTTATATCGAGGATAATGAAATAAGCACTCATGTGTTTTTTACATCCTGTCCCCGTGTACGTGCACTTTTGTCAGTCTTGTCATCTGTTCCCACCGACACACAATGACCTACTCTTACGAAAAGTGGAACACGATTTAACGTGTGCACAAGATGTTCTGCGTGCGTTCGGACACGGGGCCTCGGTTTATAGTCTCATCCGAAGGACTTGTGGGGAGGGTGGTGTCAGCACTGATGTTAACTCCAGAGGAAAAATCCCCTCAACCGGGAATCGAACTCGGGTCGTCAAATTGCCAGCGCAATGTTCTGACCACTAAGCTATTTTCTGTGTGTTACCTTTTGCCCACCAGGTAGCCACATTCCGACTTCAAGGATGTCTAAACACAATACTATATATAGTGCTACTTTTTTCGGAGTTTTAACCAAGAAACGAAAGTGAATACGTCAAGAATTTTCAATTAGTGAGATACCAGATAAAACTATCATTATGATCATTAAAAAAAAAAAAAAAAAAAAAAGTTGTCACAGGATCTGTGTGTATGGTGGGACTATTTTTTTCTGGTCGTTCTGTCTGAACTGAGTTTTAGTTTGCAATGTGTCATTTTTTTGTTTTGCATTTTTATATCTTGAACCAGGTAGGTCTAGTCATTTTTCATGTGTTATCTCGGTCACCCACGCTAACCTTTCAATACACTTTACCTGTTTCATTAATATTTTCTGAAGACACTCAAGTTTATGCTAAAACGTTAACACAGGACAAGAATTGTACTATTCTTGTGCTCCATCAAAGAAACGTTAGATTTGATGGCTTGTTGGCTAGGTTTTTTATGGATTTTTTTCTGTTTTAGGAGCTGGGGGTTTTGTTGATTTTTGAAGCTGTTTTCTGATTGGCTTTAGGGTGGGGATTTTTTTGTTTGTCTGTTCACTTTGCTTTTGTTTTTCTTGGAAGGGGGTATTCGAGTGAAGACGAACCAACCGACAACAAAGGAATTCACACAATGGTCACTGTCCAAAAACTGGCTCCAGAGCTTAAAGCGTGCAATCCAATTTCAAGACAATTCCTTCCCTCAACATCGCCTTTGTTTACAAACAGCAGATTTCCCAACAAAACAAAAGTTTTGGAAATCACAAAGTTCCAGAATCGTGACGCAGAATAGCCTCTTAGGATCAAGGATGGATATATTGGAGAATTTTGCAGGGTCCTGCTGCTGCATACATTATCACCCAGATTCAAAGGAGTTTTGATTCTGTCACCTCCCTTTGGGGTGTGGGGGTTGCAACACCATCAACAGATCAAAAGATTTAGTTGATCACACTGAATAAATGGAAATTTTAAAAATATATATATGAGAAAAAATCATCAATGGAAAATATCATCGACAGAAAATGTATTTTAAAAACTCAACACCTAGCATGTTTTCATAATCTAAGTAGAGATTTGTTTATTTAAGCGTTTGTGCCCAGGTTATACATATATGTATATGTATATGTCTATATATCTATCTATCTATCTATCTATCTATCTATCTATCTATCTATCCATCCATCTATCCATCCATCTATCTATCTATCTATCTATCTATCTATATGTGTGGGTTTTTTAATTTATTTATTCTTTTACATGAGGAAAATGGAATAAGAACTCATGTGCTTTTTTTACATCCAGTCCCCGTGTGTATGCAGTTTTGTAAATGTCATCTGTTCCCACTAGCACACAATGGCCTACTCTTACGAAAAGCGGAACAGGATTTAACGCGTGCGCAAGATGTTCTGCGTGCGTTCACACACAGGGCCTCGGTTTATAGTCTCATCCGAAGGACTTTAGGGGAGAGTGGAGTCAGCACTGATGTTAACTCTGTGTGTGTGTGTGTGTGTGTGTGTGTGTGTGTGTGTGTGTGTGTGTGTGTGTGTGTGTGTGTGTGTGTGTGTGTGTGTGTGTGTGTGTGCAAAACCTTTTCGAATACCATCTTGCAGAGCAGTTCGGAGAGGCAGAAGTTAAGGTAAGCTAAGGTAAGGTCTGAAGTATCATTAAATAGATCTAGAATATCTGCTGAGAGTCAGGCACTGTCATACCACCACCACAAAAAATTAATGGGAGTAAAGGGACTGTTCATCAACTGGATTTAGACAATTTTTTTTTTAATTATATATTCATAGGAAGGACGGTAGAGGGATGGTTAAGATGTTCGCCTGCCAACAAGTAAACCTTGAGGTTCTGGGTTTGTACCCAGGCTCGCCCTTTCTTTCCAGTTTGATGAAAAAATCGACCTGAATGTCACAGTCATTCGGATGAGACTATAAACCGAGGTCCAGTGTGTGAGCGCACGCAGAACATCTTGCGCACACGTTATAAAGCCGTTCCGCCTTTCGGAAGAGCAGGCCATCGTATGGCGTTAGGAGCGGATGACAAAATTATTGTACAAAAAAACAGCATGCACATAGGTGTTGTGTTTAGACACCATCCCTGAGAAAAAATCGGGGAGTTGGTGTCCCAGGGCGGCTCGGGGCTGTATATGGCAACGTTCTGGTGGCTCCTGCGACTGTACTGGAACCATTCGTATCAGTCATTGTCTTGTTGTAGAGGGGTGGGGGTTGTCGTTCCTTGGCTCTGAGGATCATCAATGGTGAGATTTTGCGTATGCGACCAGTTCTGGCCCACTATGAGGTTTCCATTATATTTAGAGAATTGTACGACCCGACCCTTGATCAGGAATAAATTAATGTCCTTTTGATTGGCGCTGAGAGCATCCTACCGAGAAGCAGTCATAGCGTTTTGTATTGCACTGCAAGTCAAATTAAACAAAAAGTTTCTGTGCACGCGTATATGTGGCTGCGTGGGTGAGAGAGGCAGCGAGAGAGGGAGGGAGGGAGGAAGAGAGAGAGAGACACAGAGAGAGAGAGAGAGAGAGAGAGAGAGAGAGAGAGAGAGAGAGAGAGAGAGGGAGAGAGAGAGAGAGAGAGAGAGAGAGAGAGAGAGAGGAGAGAGAGAGAGAGAGAGAAGATGGGGGAGGGACTGAGAAAGAGAGAAGAGAGACAGAAGACAGGGGTCAAAGAGAGTGCACGTGCATCGACTTTATGCCTTTATTTTCAAGGAGTGTGCATATGCTGCATCAGCTTCGTGTTTGTTTATTTGTTTTCCAGCCACTGTGTGCTGTTTTGCTGTGCTTACAAAGACTTCTTTCACTGCAGGAAAATAAAAGACAACAAAGGCTAATGGGTGTGATCAAATTAAAACATTCCTCTGTGAGGCCTGTAAAAGAGACATAATTCTTTTCTGATTCAGCAAGGAGGAGCAAGAAATGAAGCATTGTTGTGATTCGAAATGTGTTTATTACATTACTGAAATCTCTGAACGCGCGCACACACACACACGCACGCACGCACGCGCGCACACACACACACACAAACATATATATATACATATATACATATGTGTATATATATATATATATATATATGTATGTATTATATATATATATATATATATATATATATATATATATATATATATATATATATATATATATATATATATATATATATATATATATATATATTATATTGAGTGGGTGGAATGATGATACGGTCACAGACATTAATTTTCTTTTTTCTTTCTTTTACACATAGAAAATTTTGAACTTTACCACAATAATGGCATAAACTGTTTCGTACTCCATACTTCCTTTTTTATTCCATATCATACCTATACTTCATCTTTATGCTGTATTGATATTTCAACTTTGTACTGAAATCTACTTTTTACTTCATGTTTGAACTTTAAGTATACTGTAAACTTTATCTGTGTACAGTATTTGTACTTTAAACTTTATACTGCATTTTTTAGTTTTATATTATATCCTCATTCTTCGATGTGATTTCCAACTTTTCATTTCATCTTTATAGGGTTTTTTAAACTTGACCTTTAAACTTTATTTTTACGCTATAATTTACCCTTGTAATTGTTCACACTTTGTACTTTTTGGGGTTTACTGTATATTTTTTTATTTTTAGATTATTTTTTTATCTGATTATTTCAAACTTCATGTATATTGCTTGCTTTCATATTGTACTTCATCTATATGGTTATTTTCAAAGTAGGAGACAGCAGACAGACAGACAGACAGACAGACAGACAGAATGAATGAATGAATGAATAGATGAATGAATGAATGAATGAATGAATTGCATCTATTATTCAAGGGTTACAGATAAGCATTTACATACTATTTTTCATCCGGCCCCTCGCCCTGATTAGGGATTATCACAGGGGAGAGAGAGAGAGAGAGAGAGAGAGAGAGAGGGGGGAGAGAGAGAGGGGGCGGAGGAGTAGAGAGAGAGAGGGGGACGAGGAGAGAGAGAGAGGAGAGAGAGAGAGAGAGAGAGAGAGAGAGAGAGAGAGAGAGAGAGAAGAGGAGAGAGAGAGAGAGAGAGAGAGAGAGAGAGAACTCGATCTCGAACTCGAATGATTTATTCACAAAAAGGCCATTGGCCCCACATGAAGGGGGGTTGCCGAATGCTTAGTATTTTGGTGGGGAGGGGGAAGCAACAACAAAACTACTGTATAACTAAAAAGTCAGTTACAAGAATATGACTAATGCAAAATATATCTTATTTTGAAGGCTTTACACAAATATAAAGGAGAGAGATAGAGACAGACAGACAGACAGACAGACAGATAAAGGCAGAGACAAAGATACAGAGAGAAGAGAGAGAGAGAGAGAGAGAGAGAGAGAGAGAGAGAGAGAGAGCAGAAGAGATGAGAGAGAGAGAAGAGAAGAGAGAGAGAGAGAGAGAAGAGAGAGAGAGAGACCGAGAAAGAGAAAAAAAAGAGTCAGAAGAAGAGGGGTCAAGGAGTGTGCATATGCATCGACTTTATGCCTTTTTTTTTCCAGCTGCTGTGTCTGTCCTTTTTTTGTTGTTGTTGCTGCGTCAGACAAAGACTTGTCTGTTCAATGCAGGGAAAGGATACACAGGGAAGACGGAAAACCTTCCACAACAAATGGATGTGATCCCATTAAGGCATTTTCTCTGTGAGCCTTCTAAAGAGAGAAAAAGGAGACTGATGTTGTTTTTTTTCGCTTATCCAGTAGGGGGAGCAACAAACGACCTATTGTGATTGGAAATGTGGTTATTAGATTAGTGCAATATTAGAAACACACGGGCAAATACACGCACTGTGCGCGCGCACACACATTCTCGCACATGTTTGCAGCGCAGACACACGTGCACACACGTATTTACCCACATACGCACACATATATATATGTACATATGCACATGCACACACGCACACGCACATATACATACACACATACTCACGCAAACACGCACGCACGCACGTGCACACGCGCGTGCACACACACATACATACATACACACACACACACACACATACACACACACACACACAACACACACACACACACACACACACACACACACACACACACACACACACACACACACACACACACACACACACACACACACACACACACACACACATTTACGATTGCTGGAATAAAGAACGGCAGCCAACATTGATTTTTTTTTTCTGTTATATTTCGTCTACACATTAAAAAAAAATTGACGTTAACTGTTATACCAACATTACCAGATTCATTGTTTATCTTTATACTATTCTAATATCAAACTTTGTGTACTGTTTTTAACTTTATTTTTTTGTATTTCAATTACAATGTAAATTTCATCGTTATCCTTCTTTACATTGCAACTCATAGTTATACTTCAGTTAAGCCAATTCAAATAATAAAAAAAGACTTTAATCATCCGATAAAGGACAATCACATTTTATTTTAGTTTCATCCTTCATCGGTATACTTTACTTTCATTTCAAATCGTTTTTTCTAAGCATTATTTCTACGTTATGTTTTATTTCAATAGTGTCAATTCAAATAAGCAAAAAACGAAGGGCAAAAATTATTACAGTTGTTTTTGTTTCAAACTTTATCGGTATACTATATTGTCATTTTATAATTCTTTCTGTTCATTATTTCTACGTTATGTTTTATTCCAATAATCTTTAAACTTTATCTTCATACTTTATCTTTGAATTCTACTTTTTGTTACGCGCAATTTATACGCTATAAATTTTTACACTGGTGTTTTTTTTTTACCTTTTGCTTTATTTTTTTAAGCAATTGTTTCCGTTATTTTGACGTAGGACATTATTTGTACATTTTTTTGGTTGGTGGGTTTGTTTTTTTTATTCATTTATTTTGTACTTCATCTTTATGCTTTTTTTTCTTGTTTTATTTTTACTCATCTTGTACTTTATTTTTATGCTTTATTTCGTACACGTTTGTTCTCGTTCACGTTTTATTCTCAACTTGTACTTTATTCTTCATCTCCATAGAATAGTTTTTAGTTTATACCTTCTTCTTTATCTTTTCTCGACGTCATACTTTATTACAAAACTGATCGGATTGCGGTTTTTGTGCTTTGCATCAAGCAAAGAGGGATTTGCATTTTTCTTCTTTGTGAAAAAGAAACATTGGCAAATCGCACTTTTGCGTGTGAAAGGAAATTCATTCATTTATCTATGCAGGCTTAAGAGGATATTGGGGATAACTGTAGGGGTGGGGAGGTGGAAGGGAGATACATTGGTGTGTGATGAATAGAGCTTTACACGCATTGAATATTCACGCTTGTCTCTGTGTGTGTGTGTGTGTGTGTGTGTGTGTGTGTTGTGTGTGTGTGTGTGTGTGTGTGTGTGTGTGTGTGTGTGTGTGTGTTTGTGTTATGCATACGCGCATGTATGCTTGCAAGCGTGCGTACATACGTGCATATGCATGTACATATGTCTGTGCGTGTTTGTGTATGTGTGTGTTTGCACGTGTGTATGTGTGTGTGCACGCGTGTATGCGTGCATATCTCTGTGTGTATGTGTGTGTGCGTGTGTGCATATATACACACGCGTGCCTTCGCACATGAAGGCATGTGTATGTGCTTCTCTGTCTGTCTGTCTGCCTGCCTGCCTGTCTGTCTGTCAGCTGTCTGTCTGTCGGCTCGCTCTCTCTCTCTCTCTCTCTCTCTCTCTCTCTCTCTCTCTCTCTCTCTCTCTCTCTCTCTCTCTCTCTCTCTCTCTCTCTCTCTCTCTCTCTCTCTCTCTCTGTCTCTCTGTCTCTCTGTGTCTGTCTCTCTGTGTCTCTCTGTGTCTCTCTGTGTCTGTCTCTCTCTGTGTCTCTCTGTGTCTCTCTGTGTCTCTCTGTGTCTCTGTGTCTCTCTGTGTCTCTGTCTCTGTCTCTGTCTCTGTCTCTCTCTCTCTCTCTCTCTCTCTCTCTCTCTCTCTCCTCTCTCTCTCTCTCTCTCTCTCTCTCTCTCTCTCTCTCTCCTCTCTCTCTCTCTCTCTCTACTCTGTCTCTGTCTTTCTAAGCGCATGCTATCTTCTTCGTTTCTGCTGATCGGCCTCTTCATCTCCATTCTCTCCCTCTCTCTCTCTCTCTCTCCTCTCTCTCTCTCTCTCTCTCTCTCTCTCCTCTCTCTCTCTCTCTCTCTCTCTCTCTCTCCCCTCTCTCTCTCTCTCTCTCTCTCTCTCTCTCTCTCCTCTCTCTCCTCTCTCCTCTCCTCCTCTCTCCTCTCTCTCTCTCTCTCTCTCTCTCTCTCTCTCTCTCTCTCTCTCTCTCCTCTCTCTCTCTCTCTCCTCTCTCTCTCTCTCTCTCTCTCTCCTCTCTCTCCTCTCTCTCCCTCCTTCTCTCTCTCCCTCTCTCTCTCTCTCTCTCTCCTCTCTCCTCTCTTCCTCTCTCCTCTCTCTCTCTCTCTCTCTCTCTCTCTCTCTCTCTCTCTCTCTCTCTCTTCTCTCTCTCTCTCTCTCATCTACCTGTCTGTCTCTATAGAAGGCGCATGCTAAAGTCTGTTGTGCGTGTTGCAGCTGATCGGGCCTCAGTTCATCTGGGCCATAGAGCCGGTGCTGGGAGACCAGTGGACACACGAAGTGGAGCAGGCCTGGTCCGACCTCTTCAAGTTCATCAGCCACATCATGAAGGAAGCCATGAAGTTCTAGAATCGGCATCCTACAACCCCTCCCCCCCCCTCCTCCCTCTCCCCCTGGTCTCCTTCCTCCTCCTACTTCTTTACCAACAACCCCCCCTCCTCCCTCCTCATCCCCAATCTCCATTCACTCTGTATCTTCCTTTTTGCTCCAGTCTCGCCAAAAACGTCTCTCCACCGAAACTGGGGATGCCCATCTTCTCCCTTTAAAGCTCACATCCCTCCAAGAAGACTGGGTCATTGTGAATCTTTACTGGGAATTAAAGGGGGTCGGTGGTCTCTTATGTGTTTTTTCGATCTTTTTTTTGGGGTGTTACATTTTGTGTTATTTTTAAGATGGTGGTGATAAATGTATTTATTTTTTGAGGTAAATATTCCGGTGTGTGTGTGTGTGTGTGTGAGTTGTGGTGGGTGTGTGTTTTGGTGTGTGTGTGGGGGGGAGTTGGTGGGGGGGGGGTTAGGAGGATGGGTCAGGTGAGTGAGGTGAGGGTGAGGGGGGGAAGGTATGTATGAGGCATGGTGGTACATGTATGTGTTTGTGTGTGTGTTATATGTATCGGGTATTGGTGCTCGTTTGATTTTTTTTTTGTAATAGCGTTTCTCAGTTTCCGAGAGAGCTGTTGAGTATTGATATACAGTGGTTTTGTTGTTTTTGTTTTGCGTTTTATAGGTTGTGTTTTGGTTTGTTTGAGAGGGGGGTGGGGGGTGTTGTTGCTTTTTTTTGCTTTGTTTGGATTAGTTTGTTATCTATTGTTTCTGTTGCTTCCGTGAATCTTTCGTTGTTTGAAAGTTTTTACAACTTCCAATTTACAAGTGTAGTCTTTTAATTGGTTTGTTTGTTGTGCTTCAGTTTTCGAGGTGGGGGTGTTTTGGTTTTTTTTGCTTTATCTGTTTCTGATTGACTTCATGCAATCCACACTTGGTTGTGTTTTTTTCGTTAATTGGTTTTGGTTTGGTCTGTTTGGTGCTTTTGCGTATTTCATTTTGATTTCAGTGCTAGAACAAATATTTTAAAAAATGATAACAGCAAAAAAAGTTGCATCTTGAATCTGACATTTGTGTGTCTTTTTCTTTCTGCTTTTTATCTTTTTCTTTGTGATTTTTCATAATAAAAACACGACCTTGTGCTCCTACACGTTTAATGCGTGTGCTTACATATATGTCTCACTTGACTTGCTCACGTGTATTTATGAAATGTGTTTGTGTACCTGTCCTTTTGAATATATTCTATACCTCTACTGAAACATGAAATATCTCCATTCTGGGATGTGTGCACATTGATTTAATGAATAATGTGCTGAATTTGTCCCATCTGTTCGGTGACAAGAAAGCAATAAGACATACGCTACTGTGGTGTTTTGTTTGGGGTGTTTTTTTTTGGTGACAGCCCGGAAGAAAGATGATAAGCTCAAATTCGATTGGCTAGTTTAAATATCACGTGGTATCCACTTCTATTTATAGACACATTTAGTGAATGAGGAGAAATACATGTCTGGTGATATTGTAAATCAGTATCATATGGCATTTAAACCCATTTTTTGTATTGGCTTTCTTTTTTTTTTTTGGGGGGGGGTTTGTCTTTTTAGGCTTTTTTTTTTGCTCTACCTACCACTCACACGTATAAGAGTGGCGGAGTTTAGTCAAACTTGCTACAGGAGACAAAACTCGAATGGTGTAGTTAATGTTGGGGTGTGTGTGGTGAGGTGTGGTGATCCTGACGGTGAACTGTTAAATACCACCTGTGCATTATGGAGCTACGTGGAAATGTTCAGTCGTTATATTGTCATGGACAAAGGGGGTAACAGGAACTACTGTGACTCGAATTACCGCGTGTGCATTATGGAGATGCGTGGAGATGAGGGTTCAGTGTGTATCACACTATGATGGACAAGGTGGTGACGTGATTTGACTCGTGCTTTGACTTTCCTGGTGTTGTTCCCATAGTGACGCTGATGTGTTGTGGTTACGTGGATCTGTATTCCAGTATCACTTGTCATGCATTTTGGTTTTCCAATTAGTGCTGTGACTGGGAAAGTTTAGGCGAAAAAAATCAAGAAAACAAGACATTTTCTTCTCAGATTGTGCATCTGTGACGAAGCTGTCAAGGACAAACTGTATCGGTGGGAGTTTTTAACATGTATTATTTTTTTGTTTAACTTGTTTTAAACAAGTACATGTGGCACTGAGGGATTCATATTAAAACAAAGTGGCAATAAATTGTACCATTTTATCATTGTTGTACTTATTTATTCCATCACTACTAGCTTTTCTTTTTTGCTGGATATGAAAGTGGAATGAGGTTTTATCCCATTTTATCTTGGGTTTTTTTGTTGTTGTTTTGTTTATTTGTATAATTAGTTTTGCTCTGTTTGCTTTTCGCTCTATTGTCATAGCTGCTTATGTTTGTAATCTAATAAACAGAATGAATTTACCTTGATTCATTGCCTGAATGCGAAGCAGACATGGAAAAAAATTTAAAAGAATGATTTTTAGGTGATACTTCAGGTAACCAATATCAGGAGCATGAAAATAGTGACGTGCTTATGCTGTATTCCATCTTCTGAAATATCTGAAAAGCCTGGGGACTTAAAAAAGGGTTACGGTACAATTTTCTTTGTAAAGTTTTTTGGTTTAACCTTTCTCGTTTTTCTTTGTTTTTTTTTTGGTAGGTATCATTTTAGATATAAATTAATGATATCACGTCACAGTTGTTATATGTATATAAATACTGCACATTTTGTAAGATTGTGTTGATATGATATATTGTTCATGTACGTGCGGGGGAAGGGGTCATGGCACTAGCGCTTGCGCGTTTGTTTGTTTGTTTGTTTGTTTGTTTGTGTGTGTGTTTTGTGTGTGTGTGTGTGTGTTGTGTGTGTGTGTGTGTGTTTTGGTGTGTGTGTGTGTGTGTGTGTGTGTGTGTGTGTGTGTGTGTGTGTGGTGTGTGTGGTGTGTGTGTGATGAGAGAGAACGCGTATGCAAGCATGAGTGTGTCTATGTGTATGTGTCTGCGTGCGTGAGTCTGTCTGTCTGTTGTCTGTCTGTCTGTCTTTTTTCTATGTGTAAATAAAACACAGGGTGGGGGAGAAGAAAGGGAAAAATCCCCCCCCCCCCCAATAAAAAAATCTTTCATCTGTTGTACCTTTGTGATGTTGTTTCTCTTGTTGACAAAAAGCCTGTCTTCTTGCTTACAGCATTGTGAACTGTCATCATGGTGTCACATCTGTGTTCCATGGTGTCACATCATTCTGTGTACATTGAAGACGGATGGGCATCACAATGATCTGTTCAGTGTTGTTGGAATGAGAGACAAAAAAATGTCTGCTGCCTTGGGGGAGGGGGGGGTAACTTTTTTTAGATTATAGTTTAGCTGATTGTAGACTGCTTGAATAATCCATTTTTACACATACGCGCTCACATGCTGCGCTTAGCTTAGGCATGTACACACACCGCACACACGACAAGCAGCATACAATCACATGCACGCAACACACACAATACATGCATACAACATAACATACAACATACATACATACATACATACATACATACATACATACATACATACATACATACATACATACATACATACGCCCACACAACACAAACACATATACATACATACACACACACAAACACCCACAAATACATACACACACATATTGTACCCATGCATACACTACACATGATACACATATACACATTTTTGTTGTGTGTGTGTGCGTGCGTGTAGTGTGTGCGTGCATGCGTGCGTCCGTGTGTGTGTATGTGTGTGTGGTTGCGTGCGTGCGTGCGCGCGCGCGCGCGCGCGCGTGTGTGTGTGTGTGTATACTTGCGTAGAGAGTCAGCTGGAAATCCAAGAAGCTAGCAAAAATAACAAAAAGATATCAAACCAGTGAACGTCTGGTGGGTTGGTAGTCTAGAGGTAAGACACCCATTCAGAAACCAGGAAGCCGCGGGTTCAATTCCCGCTTGAAACCCGAACCTTTTCCATCTACTCTATGAGTCAGGCCTGAGTACTGGTCTTTGTAATGAGAGGACAAAACGAGGTCCTGCCAGTAGAACATACTTAACGGCAGTGTGTGTGTGTGTTGTGTGTGTGTGTGTGTGTTGTGTGTGTGTGTGTGTGTGTGTGTGTGTGTGTGTGTGTGTGTGTGTGTATAAATAGGTAACAAGAAAACTTATCCCTGAAAAGGCTGTGTAAAAAGTCATTTTCGTAGAGGCACAAACATACGTATGTACAGATGAAATAATAACAAATATAAAATAAATAATAATAACATATAAATAAATAGGTGTCGCTGCCTTTGTGGCTATCTGCTCTCCCAAGGGAGAGGCACAACTTGAATTAATTTCAGGCATAGAAACCTATGACTGACAATGGAATACAAGATTGTCTTATGTATTGTATTATACAAAACTGTTTTTTTTTGTACATGGCACGTGGCAGACTATGCGGTCTAAACAAGTCTTCTGGTAATAACATTCGCCTGCACTATTTTCAACCGGTAATAGGGTGGAGGTTTTGTGTAATTATTTTATCACTATCTTTTTTTTTTAATCAGGATCCCACTACAATAAAGACACATCACATGAGCATTTTTTACTTCATGCACAAGTTATGGCATTACTTTTTTTAAGTTCTTATGTGTCAAAGAAATGGTTGCACAAATGTCAAAATAAAGACATTACCTGGAACTCGTTATTTGTGGAAAGTCGATTTTGTAGACGTTCAAAATTTGTGTTTTGTTAGTTGTGCAAATTCGGATTTTGTTGGTTTGTTTCTATTTTAATGGGGTTTGTTGTATGTTTGTATTGTACGGTTTTGTAATATTTCAATTTGATGTATTCTGATGTGCAAATTATCAATTTTATTTAGCACAGGAAACTTGGCAATATTAATCGTTGTTTAAAGGTTAGTGTGTTGGTTGACGTTTTATTGTCTTTTTTCTCAAGTTAGAAAATGTTTTGGGCTCATAATATTTATCATTCATTATGATAATGGGCAGTTAAGCAATGTTTTCAAATGCGTGTGTGTGAGTGTATGACAGAGTATGTGAGAATGTGTGTGTGTATATGTGTGTGTGCGTGCGTGTGTGTATTTGTATGTGTGTTTGAATGTGTGCATGCGTGTGTGTGTGCGCGCACACGCGCGCGCGTGTATGTATGTGTGTGTGTGTGTGTGTGTGTGTGTGTGTGTGTGTGTGTGTGTGTGTGTGTGTGTGTGTGTCTGCTCACTGTCGGTGTGTGTGTGTGTGTCTGCTCACTGTCGGTGCAAAATTGGAGACACATGCTGTGGCTTTTGTTGTTGTTGTTGTTCAGTCTAACTTGGTTCATTTGCTAGTATTTTCTTCGGTGACTCTTCATATGTATGAATATAATGTTATTCAAAACTTGCGCACGTCTCAAGCAAAGAAGTGGTCTTTGTTTTTATTCTGCCTTCGTATTTTTTGTTTATGACTTTGTATCGCATCTCATGGATTTCAGGCTAATACTTTGCTGGGTTTTTTGACTGTTGTGTTGCTTCCTTGTTTTGTCTGCTTTTTGGCATTGATTTATTTGATATTTTAGTGTTGTTTCTGTTACACAGTGGCGATAATCAGTACCAGTTATTAGGCTAGTGGATTGAACAAAAAAAATGTTTGGCTTTTCTTAACGGATATAGGGGGGCTGCTATTCAAATATTTGCATTTAATGTCTATTTCTTTGTGATGCTTTTATTTGTTTGTGACTATTTCTTTTTTAAGGGGACGGAATAGTCCCCAGCCAATGTTAAGCAGCATCCAACGTGGTTACCAAGTGGATAGGTGACCGTTTGTGCGCCTTGGCTTCAGTACAGTCCCCAGTTCATCCAGCAGTAAATGGGTACCTGCTTCTTTAGGGTCAGGGAAGGTAAAACAGCGAGGGAGAGGAGATGGGCGCCGCCCTCAATATGGGGGCCCCTGGAAAAGCTGAGATCTCTAATGCATCACTCCCCTAGGACAACATAGGTTATGCGAAACCTTTACCTTTACCTATTTCTTTTATAGCTGTTAAGGGGTAGGATATGAGTTTGTATACGTATCTGTGTTTTTCCTCTTACAAAATGTGCAACCAGTTTTTTTAGAATGAACACGTCTTCGAGAAAGATGCATTTTTTTTTTGGTTTCTGTTTTGATGTCAGGAAGGGTTTCATCGGAAGTTAGTGTTTCCAGGGGCTTGTTCATTTTGTTTGATGAAAGTTTGTAACTGCATGAAGTGAATAAATAAACAAAAGTACAAATATGTGTGTGCGTGTGGTGTGTGTGGTGTGGTGTGTGTGTGTGTGTGGTGTGTGTGTGTGTGGTGTGTGGTGTGTGGTGTGTGTGTTTGTGTGTGTGTGTGTGTGTGTGTGTGTGTGTGTGTGTGTGTGTATGAGAGAGAGAGAGAGAGAAGAGAGAGAGAGAGAGAGAGAGAGAGAGAGAGAGAGAGAGAGAGAGAGAGAGAGAGAGAGAAATGAAATGAAAATGTTTTTATTGAACATCAGCCTTGGGCCACAATTCAAAACGAAGTGGGAGATGGGGGAGTGGATGTATGTGCATATAACGAATTTGTTCAAAGTCTCATCATAAAGCAACGGTACACACTTGATACAACACATCTTTTTCACTATTAGATCTAGATCTATTTACTTTTCAAAAGTTCTGCCACTGTCTGTCTTCTTCGAATAGCACGGAATAAAAATGTTGCTAGCTGCACTGAACGACATCTACTACGTGCCTGAAGAAGAAAAGGCATAGGCACATGAAGAAGATCTTTCAGGTAACTGGTTCGTAAATCTGTACATGATGGACAAATATATATTAGATGGTATTCATCTTCAAT
>CM060320.1:28711564-28719064 GCA_030674155.1 Stramonita haemastoma
CTCTCTCTCTCTCTCTCTCTCTCTCTCTCTCTCTCTCTCTCTCTCTCTCTCTCCTTCCACATCACTATCACTACATTCACATCACCCACTCTTCCATCTCCACCAACATACACTACACACACACACAACACACACACTCTTACCACTCCACACACAACACACACAACACAACACACACACACACAACACACACACACACAACAACACACACACACACAACACACACAACACACACACAATACACACAAACATACACAATACACAACACACAAACAACACACAAAAATACACACACATACACACACACACACACACACACACACAACACACACACACACACACCACACACACACACACACACACACACACACACACACACACACACACACACAACACACACACAAAGAGATGAAGACAGACAGACGGACAGGGACAGACAGAAATAACCAAACTTAAAAAGCAAACACACACACCAAAAAGCCCAGCTTGGGAATAGTGGGCAGTGTTCCGGATTGTCTTCAGGAGGAGGTAATGCTGGACGCTCAATCTGAGTTGTCTTCTCTTTGTTAGTTTTGATGGTGACTTGGCTGGTGTTTTTTTCGACTTAAAAAAGTTGCTTGTTTGCTGGCTTGCATGCTGGTGAGACTGGTGGCTGGCTGGCTGGTTGGCTGGTTGGCTAGTTGGCAGTCTGGTTGAAAGGCTGGTTGGAAGGCTGGTTGGTTAGTTTGTGTGCTTACTTGAGAGGGCGGGATAGCTCAGTGGTCAGAGCACTCGCTTTCCCCAAGCTTAGGTCATGCAGCATTGAGTGTGGTTATCAATTGGATGGGTGGCCGCTTGCGTGCCTTGGCTTCAATAATTATAGTCCCCCAGTTCACCCAGCTGTAAATTAGTACCTGCACTCTTTGAGGTCAGGGAAGGTAAAGCAGCGAGAGAGAGGAGATGGGCGCCGCCCTCAATATGCTGGCCCCTAGAGAAGTTGAGGTCTCTGATGCCTGGTTTCGCTACGACCACATAGGCTATGGGACACCTTTACCTTTTTTGCCTTTACTTAGAGCATTGTGGTTAGGGTATGGCGGATTTTTGGAGTTCGTATTGAAGCTCTGTTGTGTGTGTGTGTGTGTGTGTGTGTGTGTGTGTGTGTGTGTGTGTGTGTGTGTGTGTGTGTGTGTGTGTGTGTGTGTGTGTGTTGTATTTTGTGCGTGTGCGGTTGTGAGTGTGTGTGTACGTGTGAGTGTGTGTCGTGCGTGCGTCGTGTGTGTGTGGTGTGTGTGTTGTGTGTGTGTGTGTGTGTTGTGTGTGTGTGTGTTTTGAGAGTGCGTGTGCGTATGTGTGTATGCTTTTTTTTTCAATTTAACGTCTTTTTGCTCATAGTTATATCAGACGATGCCCATGCATGCATGCAAACATACGCACACGTATGCACGCACACAGATAGAGAGTGAGACAGAGCAAAGGTATAGAGACTGAGAGACACAAACATAGACAGAGAGAGACACATATCTCGATTAAGATTTGTTTTGTTTCTTTCTTTCTCGGCTAGTGAGCTGCGTTTCGCCAACTTAAGAGATTTCTGCGTATGCGACCGTTTTGACCCCAACTTAGATACATGTGTATGAACACTTCTTCAAAGGAAGAAAACATTTAGGGATTGGCTAAATACAGAAGACTAAAAGAAGCGTGAGAAGCACATTACCTCTAATACGTAAACATCCATCAGCATATTAGTTCCATTCAAAGCAAGGTATACTTAACTGACCATTAGGTGGACAGAGTAGGACAATGGTCTTCTGCAGCCGATATGATGATCAAAACAGACAGTAGAAAGTAGCCTAAATAGTGCAGAAAACAATGGGCTATTAACTCATTCAGAGTCCTTTTACCGTAAAAAGGCTCTGAGTTTGTTTGGTTTTTTGTTCCTCGACTAAATCTCCGCGGTTAACCAATGGTGAAATTTTGCATAATTATATGGCAGTTTATCCCACCATTAACGTGATCTCATTCTAACTTGAGGGATGGTGTCTAAACATGACGTCAGTGTGCAGTAGGGGTTTTTTTTTCATCCGTTCCTACCGGCACGCTATGACCTATTTTTCTGAAAGGCTGAACGGTTTTAACTTGTGGGCAAGATGTTCTGCGAGCGTCACACGCGGGACCTCGGTTTATAGTATCATCGTTATCCGACAGACTTTCGGGAGGGTGGAGTTGGCACTGATGTTAGCTCCAGGGGGAAAATCCCATGAGTGGGTGCCTCCGTGGGACTCAAATCCAGACCAGCAGATCTCGAGCTGGTCGCTCTAACCACGAGGCTAAATCCCCCCCCCTCCACCAATGGGTTATTAACTGATCATCAGAGTAATTTAACGTGAAATAGATTCTGGATTTAAAATTTGCAGTTGGCCTAGGAAGTGTGAATATAGGAAAATGATGTGTGGGTAAGGGGGGTGGGGTGCAGTGTGCGTATGTGTTTTTGTGTGTGTTGTGTGTGTTGGTGCATGCATGCATGCATGCGTAAGTGTGCACGTTCATGCAACAGCACAGGTGTTTGTGTGAAACAAAAGAGAACGTGTTCATCTTTAATCAGTATATAAAATATGTACAGTTGAAAATACTAAAAGAACTCACAGAAAAAAAAAAAGAATCTCTGCTCCTATCCAAATAATGATCATCAGATGCCATTAACTCCTTAGCAGCGCCGAAGACAAAGATAACCTAGCGCAGAGTGATTGCTGTAGGCTGACTGGACGGTGGATGCCCTCCCTATGATTATGCTTATTGTTCTGCGCTACAATACCAGTAATCAACACAACTAGAACAGTATGGGGTTAAACGAACGCGAAAAGCTATTTTCGTCAAAGAATACTAAGATTTGTTGTTTTTTTGTTTGTTTTTAATTTAATTTTGGTACGACTTGGCTCTGTGTGTGTGTGTGGGTGGGGGGGGGGGGGTGGTGTGTGTGTGTGTGTGTGTGTGTGTGTTGTGTGTGTGTGTGTGTGTGTGTGTGTGTGTGTGTGTGTGTGTGTGTGTGTGTGTGTGTGTGTGTGTGTGTGTGTGTGTGTGTGTGTGTGTGTGTGTGTGTGTGTTGTGTGTGTTCGTGTGTGTGTGTGTGTGTGTAATATAATGTATGTGTGTGCATGTGTGCATGTGTGTGTATGTGTCTGTCTGTCTGTCTGTGTGTCTGTGTGTGTCTGTGTGTGTGCCTGTGATCCTCAGCTAGAACTCCGAGAGTCACTAATGGTGAGAAGTTTGCGTATGTGACCGGTTTTTGCTTTTAAGCCCACCATTAAGGTAGTTGCATTCCATCCTCGGGGATTATATATATATATATATATATAATTCATAATTCTATAACCACAATGCTGTAAATGGGTGAATGGACACGAAGCGATTTTCAAAACTGGAAGGCCTCCAAGATATTTTTTCTTTAATAATAGTTCAACAACACTAAACCTTAGCACCGTATAATTATGTTATTTTTCTACTGCTACAATGCTGATAATTATCAACACAATAGACAAGACAGTAAATGGACTGTAAAATGATTTTCATCAAGGCATGCAAAGAGTTGTATTTTACAAGGTTCAACGACTGTAAAACTTCTTGCAACGGTTTTCTGGAAGATGAAATGAAAACAAAAATAGTCTTTTACTTAACGGATAACAAACTCCTTGCATTCTATTGTTTGTTATTACTATAGCTGCATCCCTGGTTTATTTAGTTATTGATGGACAGCAAAAATGTGAATTTTATTTTTAAAAAAGAATGGTACTTGGGTGGTGGTGGTAGTGGTGGTGGTGGTGGTGGTTGTGGTGGTGGTGAAAGTGGTGGTGGAAGTGGGGGTGTAGGCGAGGGCGGGGGTAGGGGGGTGGGGGGAACACGTTGTGCTTTAGTGACTGAGTCAAAGTCTTTTTCCATAATGTGACCAAAAAAACGGCTGTAAAAGTAACTGTGGACCAAGAGATATGGACCGACAGCCAGACAAAAAACAGTGGAAGAAACTTAACAAGTTATTTAGAATAGAAAGTGAATAATGACACAGAGTAAAGGAGTAAGATTTAGAAGCGACAACAAACAGGCAGACAGAGGAGAGACGAAGAACAGACAGACAGACAGACAGAAATGACAGAAGCAGAAATGATTGTAAAGAGACAGAAAGATACAAAAGGGGGGAATGAGCCAGACATATTGAAACAGACAGACACACAGGCATAGCGAGACATAGAATAAGAGAAAAGCTGACAAAATTATGTACAGAGAGGGAGAGAGAGTACTCAGGAGTTTTTTTTTTGTAAGGCCATTGGCCTGTATTCAAGGGGGTAGACATGTTGATAAAGAAACTGGAAACAAAACTGTAACAAACATGAATAATGTTGGCATTGTCATGAGTTATTTTCCAAAGAAACATGAACTACTTCAGCTTTTTGCACACCAATTATACTTAACAAAGTTCTTGGACTTTCAGAGCATAAAATATATACATACCCAAATGTCTCAATTGGCAAACATTTTCCCTGTTCAAAGTAGCTTGAAGTCTTCTTTATTTACATTTGTGGAGTATTTTGACATGTATTCCTCTCTCAAGTTATACATTTTTACATGCAAATAGAAAATCGATTCTAGTTTCAAATTCTATCACAAAAAGGGACTTTTTAGATTTATTATTATAGGAGGGAGAGAGATGCAGACACAACACACACACACACACACACACCACCTACACACACACACACACACACACACACACACACACACACACACACACACATAAACACACACACACACACACACACACACACACACACACACACACACACACACACACACACACACACAACACACACAACACAACACACACACAACACAACACAACACAACACAACACAACACAACACAACACAACACAACACAACACAACACACAACAACACAACACAACACAAGCACACAAACAAACTAACAAACAGACACAAATGCAGACAGAAAGCAAAACAAAGACAGAAAGACAAAGCAGAGCCCTAACAACAGCGAAACACTTTTAGCGAAATCCATTAACCCTCTTTGTACCAGGCGAGACCAGCCGTGTGTTTCCCCGCCAACTCGTCTTGTCCACACTACTACACTGGACCCATCTTTACCCCGTACCACTCTCCCGCTCTACCCACAAGAGAACGCACAGGGAATACAAGAAAATGGAACTAAAAAGAAAAGTACCATGCTTTTAGTATTACTGCTGAAGACT
This sequence comes from Stramonita haemastoma, assembly GCA_030674155.1. Taxonomy (NCBI): domain Eukaryota; kingdom Metazoa; phylum Mollusca; class Gastropoda; order Neogastropoda; family Muricidae; genus Stramonita; species Stramonita haemastoma. Next base: position 28,716,800 of record CM060320.1, read on the forward strand.
TTTTTTTCTATTGTCTTTGCCATCGCTGGAAGATTGGGTTTTTCCCACAGTAAGTTTTTTTGTATGAAGACGAAATTTTTTCAGAGATGTGTTGGGTTTGGGTTTTTTTTTTAGTTGTCTTGGTCGCTGAGAATGTTATTGCTGATTTTATATGTTTGATGTGTCAGGTGAGTTTTTAAGAGGGTGGTGTTTGTTTGTTTTTTGTCTCATTGTTTGCTGGAAAATTTGTTGTTAATCTCATAGTTTGTGTGTGTGTGTGTGTGTAGTGTGTGTTGTGTGTGTGTGTTGTGTGTGTGTGTGTGTGTGTGTGTGTGTGTTGTGTGTGTGTGTGTGTGTGTGTGTGTGGTGTGTGTGGTGTGTGTGTGTGTGTGTGTTGTGTGTGTGTGTGTGTGTGTGTGTGTGTGTGTGTGTGTGTGTGTGTGTGTGTGTGAAATACATTCAACTTAACTCTATTTTAGAGAAACATAGTTGACACGTGTGACAGGGAGGGGGGAGGAAACAACCACATTCTTTTTTTTCCAAAATTAGGCAAAGTTTTCTTTAAACATTCATTTCTTGAATGTATATACTCATCTCCAGTCTTTTAATTTTGTCTGGCATAGTTCTTAATAACAGAGTGGGTAAACACTTCTTTCTGATATGGAGGTTGTTATCAACCATAACAGGAAGTGACTGCAGTGATTTAGTTTTTGGAGCTATACTAACACCCATCTTACCTTTTGTGCACACAGTGGCCTGCTCTTCCATCTTCTTTTTGTGGTATTGCCAAATTTCATATACCCCAGGGAGGTAGTCTTGACTAGGTTTGCCGGAAAGAAAACTCGTTTCCAATTGGAAAAAGTACTTTTTTCTGGACTGCAAAACTGCCATTTTTAAAACAAATAACATACTTTGTTTGCCTAGCAAAGCTTAATTTTGTGTTCTGAGTACTTTGCATGTATCAATACATTCTGCTTTTTGGAAATTCTTCAAAATGACAACATCCTGCTACTCCAATGCCTGTTTTTTTCCATGTCAGTCAATATGTAGCTCTGGCACTGCATGTTCGGTTTATATATGTATTATTGTTACCACAAGGTATGGATTGAAGTGTTTTTTTTATCATGTGCACAGTCCTGTGGGTCTACGATGCCTTGGGTTAGAATCTTGGCAGTGAGGTCTGGTTATATTCTTTCCTCGTTCTTTCAATGATGAGATATTGTATATGTCACCATTTAATGCTATCCATTAAGGTAGCCGGAATTCGGGTACGGGATAGCTCAGTTGTCAGAGCACTCCTTTTCCCCAAGTCAAAGTTAAGCAGCATGAGCGTGGTTACCAAGTGGATGGGTGACCGTTCGTGTGCCTTGGCTTCAGTACAGTCCCCGGTTCACCCAGCTGTCAATGGGTACCTGCCCTCTTTAAGGTCAGGAAAGATTAAGCAGCGAGGGAGAGGAGATTGGCGCCGCCCTCAACATGCTGGCCCCTAGAGAAGCTGAGGTCTCTGATGCCTCGTTCCCCTACCACTAAAAAGGTTATAGAACACATTTACCTTTACCTTTACCTTTTTACCTTTAAGGTAGCCATATTCCTATTTTTTAAAAAACCGTTCCGCTTTTTAGAAAAGTACGCCATTGTGTGCTGGTGGGAACGGATGACAACATTAACAAAACTGCATACACACAGGGACTGGATGTAAACGGTGCCAGAACGCCAGAATGAGTTAATACAGGAACAAGAAGGGGGAACATCGGGTGGAGAGTGGGAGGATGCGGAGGGGGGTATACAGGGTATCATTATGTCGGAGGGGGGGGGTTGGGGTTGGAGAGAGGAAGGGCAAAGAAAACAAGGGACTGACGTGCTGTGAATTGAACATCAATAGGGAGTTAAGGGTTTTTTTTAATTGCTCTGGTGGTCATTACTATGTTTTGGGGGTCTGTTTGGGTGTGGTTTGTGTAGATCTGTATCGTGTCTGTGTGCATGTTGTTATGTCTTCTTCCGCGTCTCTACCTCCCTGTATGTCCGTCTGTCTGTCTGTCTGTTTGGATTGGATGGATGGATGGATGGATGGATGGATGGATGGATGGATGGATGGATGGATGGATGGATGGATGGATCTCTCTCTCTCTCTCTCTCCTCTCTCTCTCTCTCTCTCTCTCTCTGTCTCTCTCTCTGTCTCTCTCTGTCTGTCTGTCTGTCTGTCTGTCTGTCTGTCTGTCTGTCTACATGCTTGTATATGTGTGTGGTGTGTCCACATTATGCACGCGCGTGTGCATGTGAGCGTGC
>CM060320.1:28721564-28731564 GCA_030674155.1 Stramonita haemastoma
GTATATGTATGTGTGCGTGCGTGTGTGCGTGCGCGCGTGTGCGTATGTGTGTGTGTGTGTGTGTATTTGTGTGTGTGCGTTTGTGTGTGTTCGTTTGTGTGTGTGTTTGTGTGTCCGGGTAGGATAGAGGTTGCGTAAGAGACGTCAAAGGCATTATCTTTATTTGGGATTTTTTCTGGCCGCCTTTTTGGTGTTTAAAAACAACAAGAGGGAAAAGATAAAAAGAGCTGTCACAGTTCATTTGTTTTCTTGCGGCTTAGCAGGCACAGAAACCTGATACGATGCGTTATAGTAATGATGGTGATAATAACGACAAGAAGAAGAAGAAGAAGAAGAAGAAGAAGAAGAAGAAGAAGAAGAAGAAGAAGAAGAAGAACAACAACAACAACAACAACAACAACAACAACAACAATCAGAACAAAAACAAGAAGAACAAGTACAAAAATAAGAACAATAAGAAGAGGACCAAGAACAAGAAGAACAAAAAAATCAAGAAAAACAGCAGCAACAACAACAACAACAAAATCAGTGGCTCATAATTACTTATTTTTCTATCTACATCTGTATCTTTCTCCTTCAACAGTTCCCCGAAGAATGCTTTCCCCGAGGTCATTGGATCTTGTAACGTGGCCATACTAAAGTAATTTTCTTCCCTTTTGATTGAAGTCACCAGATCTTTGTGTGGACCATTTACGTATGTGTGCGTTTATTTTTTGTTTGTTTGTTTGTTTATTTATTTATCTATCCTTTTATATCGAGGATAATGGAATAAGCACTCATGTGCTTTTTTCATCCAGTCCCTGTGTGTATGCAGTTTTGTAAATCTTGTCATCTGTTCCCACCGGCACACAATGGCCTACTCTTTTGAAAAGCGGAACAGGATTTAACGTGTGCGCAAGATGTTCTGCTTGCGTTCGCACATGCGGCCTCGGTTTACAGTCTCATCCGAAAGACTTTTGTGCGTTGGGAGTCATGTGAGTATACATGTGAGAACCCTTGTCCATGTTGATGTGTACTGGCTATTGGTATGCTTCAAATGTATATAAAATATTCATTATAAAAAAATTATGTATTTTGGGCTTGCTTCGTTGCTCTTTTTTCACGTAAAGGATGTAATCCATTAGTCTTGTGTAGCACAGTATCTGTGTTGAGGCGTCCAATATACTTTATGTATGATGTATTTTTTTAATATGATTGTGATTATTTTATTTAGCTATGCATTCATTTAGTGTATGTGCGTCCGTGCGTGCGTGTGCGCCTGCATGCGCGCACGCGCGGAGCACCAAGACAAAGAGATTCATCACAACTTGGTTAAAAATAAAACAACAAAAAAACAACAAATGTCCCGTCTTGTACCTCGAAAATGAAATTACTCTGAAACACTTTCCACAGCTCGAGACAATTCTCAGGAGCCAATGACAGCGTCCAACAACTTGACCCTCACCACTACACATTGTACAGAATACCAAGACAAAGTGACTCACCACAACTTGTTAAAAAAAAAAAAAAAAAAAAAAAAAAAAAAAATATCCTATCTTGTACCTCGAAAATGAAATTACTCTGAAACACTTTCTACATCTCGAGACAATTCTCAAGAGCCAATGACACTGTCCCACAACTTGACCCTCACCACTACACATTGTACAGAATACCAAGACAAAGTGACTCATCACAACTTGTTAAAAAATAAACAAACAAACAAACAAAAAATATCCCATCTTGTACCTCGAAAGTGAACTTACTCCGAAAACTTTTCTACATCTCGAGACAAATCTTAAGAGCCAATGACAGCATCCCACAACTTGACCCTCACCACTACACATTGTACAGAATACCAAGACAAAGTGACTCACCCCAACTTGTTAAAGAAAACAACAAACAGCAAAATATCCCATCTTGTACCTCGAAACTGAAACTACTCTGAAACACTTCCTACACGACGAGACACGTCTCAAGAGCCAATGACAGCGTCCCACAACTTGACCCTGACCACTACACATTGTACAGAATCAGTACAAGGAGAAGCAATCAGGTAAAACAGCAAGGAAGAAAGGAAGGAAGCAAGGAAGAGAAAGAGAACAACAAAAAAAAAGAGTGAGTGACCAGATATTGGTTCTGCCAGTTCCTCAGAGTCAGAAACCTCTCTAGGGAGAGACGGGTACCACCAGGCACCAGACTAACATGTCTTGTTTTCAGCAGGTTTCGCTGTCAGCAGTTTTAGAGGTTCCTACTTTGTGGTTAGCGGGGAGAATGTGTATTGAGTCTTAGCCCTGATTCGGTAGGTGAAAGCTTCGTTGTTGTGCTCAAAAGGGTGTGTGTGTTTAAAGCCATGCGAGCATGTAAGATTGGTTGATATGCTGAAAGGTAGGTAGGTAGGTATGTAGGTAGGTTGGTAGATAGATCGATTGATAGATAGCTAGACAGACAGACACATACATACATACATGCATACATACATACATACATACATACATACATACATACATACATACATACATACATACATACATACATACATACATACATACATACATTCTCTCTCTCTATCTCTCTCTTTCTCCCTCTCTCTCTCTCTCTCTCTCTCTCTCTCTCTCTCTCTCTCTCTCTTTCTCTCTCTCTCTCTCTTTCTCTCGCTCTACCCCCATCTTTCCTTCCTTCCTTCCATCCTCCTTTCTTCTTATCCCATTCTCACAAAAAAACCTTTTTTCCACACAAATAATTTTTCAGACAATAATAATTTCCATCCACTTCCCACCCCAAGATTGGCTGGTATCATCAGCAATGACTAAAACATCCCAAAGTGACAGCAGAGAGCTTTCACACGTCACAGGTCCTGCTTGATGTGTGTCCTTTGTAGCAGCAGCAGCAGCAGAGCTCTGATTCTGAAGGCAGACCATGTGGCAGACAGGAAAGTGGGGTATGCAAAATGATGATAATAGTCTCTCCTCCCCTACTCTGGCCTTATTTTCTTGCCATGATGCAGGATGCGCAGACACCTGCTCTTCCGACAGGAGTGTCTGGAATGGAAGAAAAAAAGGGGAGGAGAGGGAGACTTTAGAAGCACGTAGTAGGAGGTTGAAAGCACGGGAAAATGCTGCTGCTGCTGCTACTACTGTGTGTCTGCTGCTGCTGCTGCTGCTTTTGTGCCTCTGAAGAAGACTTCGAAATTGATGGTGTTGCTAGTTTGCAAAAAAAAAGTTTATGTTTCTGTAAGTGGATATCTTTTTTTTCAAAAGTAAGTGTACATGTTTTTTGTTTAGTGATGACGACACACACGTATGCAAATTTTTAAAAAATATAAAAAAGCACATAATTATGTTGTTAGCAAGGGTACAGACACATACAAAGTGTGGAAAAGTAAGTGCATGATTTATTTTTCTCAAGATTAAGGACACACATATATACAAAGTGTGGTAAAGTAGGCGCATTACTTTTTTCAAGATTAAGGACACACATATATATACAAAGTGTGGTAAAGTAGGTGCTTTTTTTTCAAGATGACGCTTACTTAAAGCCTTGTGTGGTGTAAATGCCATGTTGCCATCACAGAAAAATGAACCGAAAGGGCTGCGCTAATCTCTTTCAAATGCACAAGGATTCATTTCAAGTTTGCTGTCCCTGCCTGTTCGTGTTTGACACACACATGCCCTGACAATGCAGAAACAGTCTGATATCAGAGCCAGATCAAATCTCCACATTTTACTCAAATATGTACAAAGTGGAAGACTCTCTCTCTCTCTCTCTCTCTCTCTCTCTCTCTCTCTCTCTCTCTCTCTCTCTCTCTCTCTCTCCTCTCTCTCTCTCTCTCTCTCTCTCTCTCTCTCTCTCTCTCTCTCTCTCTCTCTCCCGCCCTCCCTTCTCGCCCTCCCTTAAAGCAGCGTATCATTTCTCTCGACTTATTGAAAAAGAAGAAACTTTTTTCTTTAAGTCAAATTGCCGGAATATGAAAAAACGGATGGAAAAGAATGTAAGAATTGCGACTGAAAAGACAGAACGTGTCTACACCGTCTTTTTTCCATTTGTAGATGACTAGAATATTGGCTCTTAAGTTCACCAAAGGTGTGTCAATTTTCTGTAGGTCCTAAATCTTAGGCCTGTAATCATTACTTTTTTTAACAAAGGGGAATGCAAGTACATTTTTCTGTATGCCCCATGGCGTCTTTCTGTATCTTCCACGCTTTCTTCTGTATGCTCTAAACCAATCTGTATGCTTTGCATTTTTATTCCATTTTGCATGGTGTACAGGGGACGGATAGCTCAGTGGTCAGAGCACACGCTTTCCCCCAGCCAAGGTTAAGCAGTATCGAGCGTAGTTATCAATTGAATGGGTGACTGTTTGCGTGCCTTGGCTTCAGTACAGTCCCCGAGTTCATCCAGCACTAAATGGGCACCTGCCCTCTTTAGGGTCAGGGAAGTTAAAGCAGCGAGGGAGAGGAGATGGGCGCCGCCCTAAACATGCTGGCCCCTAGAGAAGCTGAGGTCTCTGATGCCTCGCTCCCCTACGACCACATTGGTTTAGGGACACCTTTACCTTTACCTGTGTGGTGTACATTTTCTTTCTGTATGCCTTCCATCGTCTGCCGGTATACCCTACATTTTCCTACCGACTGAGAAGTCTTTATCTTAGTCTTTTATGTAGAAGGTGATAGAATACGCACTTATGTGATTTTTCACACACAGTCCCTGTGTGCATGCGGTTTTAAACATGTTGTCATTCGTTTCTTAAAGTAAAGTTATAGCTAAAGAACTGTTCAGATCTTGTTGTTGCAGCAATTCTGCATCTGTTATAATTCACAGCCTCCACACACTCTACACTACTACAGTTGACAGTAACCTAGGCATCCGTCAGTATCGGAAGACTATGGAGTTGCGTTCTATGCTCCAGAGCGCAAAGCTTGGATAAGTAAGCATGGAGGGTAAGATGCTACCCATGCAGCAGCATGCCCCCCTCCCCCTCCTCTCACACGTCGCTGGAATGATCCATTGAAAGATAATCGCCAATACGAATGGTTCAGTGACATCGCAGGAGCCGCCGGAACGTTGCATTATACAGCCCCGAACCACCCTGGGGTTTCCAACTCCCCGAGTATTCCTCAATATAGTGTCTAAAACTGAGAATCTTTATTTTAGTCTTTTATATTGAGGGTGATAGAATACGCACTTATGTGATTTCTCACACACAGTCCCTATGTGCATGCGGTTTTATGCATTTTGTCATTCTTCCTAAAAGTAAGTTATAGCTAAAGAACTGTTCAGATCTTGTTGTTGCGGCAATCTGCATCTGTTATAACTAAGCGCGAGCGTGCACGCGTACACATCACACGTAATGCAAAAAATATCATTAAACTAAGCGCTTTGATTTGTTTTTACAAGATAGCGCTATACAATTCCATATATTTTAAACACGACACCCATGTGCATGCTGGTTTTGTTTTTTTTTTACTTTGTTGTCATCTGCTCCTAACCGGCACACGATGGCTTCCTCTTTCGAAAGGCGGAATGGGTTTTTAACGTGGGCACAACATGTTCTGCTTGCGTCCGCACTCGGGGCCTCAGCTTATAGTCTCATCTGAATGAGATGGGACAGTAAAAAGTGGTCAGAGCACTCAATGTAGCCTAACTAAGATTAATCATGCAGTGATGATCTTCACAAAGGTACTCATAGATTTATTTCAAATGATGTTTGTAAGTCATCTACTCGTAGAAAAAAAAGGCTACAAGTACAATCATTAACCAAAAAATGATGGTATTAATTACCTATGCATTCTCCACACACATACACACAATACACACACGCACACACACACACACACCACACACACACACACCACACACCATACACACACAAACACAAACAGACCGCAGACAATAACACACGCACACAAACACGCACCGAGCATTCATGACACACACACACCTCCACTCACACACACACCACCCACACACACAACACAACACACACACACACACACACCACACACACACACCACACACATTATCTCTGTGAATTTATGACTGTCTATTATGTCTGTATCTGTGTCTGTATGTGTGTGCTTGAGTGTGTGTGTGTGTGCATGTGTGTGTGTGTGTGTGTGTATTGTTTGTGTGTATGCGTGTGTTTCTTTGTGTGTGGTGTGTGTGCATGTGTGTGTGTGCGTACGCGTGCACGCTCGTGCGCGCGTGTGTGTATATTTGTGTGTTTAAGAGAGAGAGAGAGAGAGAGAGAGAGAGAGAGAGAGAGAGAGAGAGAGAGAGAGAGAGAGAGAGAGAGAGAGAGAGAAAGAGAGAGAGAGAGAGAAGAGAGAGAGAGAGAGAGAGAGAGAGAGAGAGAGAGAGAGAAAGGGGGAGAGAGAAAAAAAGAGAGAGTGAAAGACAGAGACAGAGAGATAGTGAGAGATAGACAGACAGCCATACAGACAAACAGACAAACACAGAGAGGGGGAGAGAGAAAGAGAAAGAGAGAGAGACAGATACAGAGACAGAGACAGAGAGACAGACAGACAGACAGACAGACAGACAGACAGAGAAAAAGAGACAGACAGACAGACAGACAGACAGACAGACAGACAGACAGACAGAGACACAGGGAGCGTTTGTACATGCGTCCGAGCGTGCGTGCGTGCAGGCCGTATTTAGCTCATGTAAAAAAAAAAAAAAAAACATTAACAAAATAACCTTCTCTAACATTACCAGCATGTAGTAGTAATAGCTACACACCGCAAGGTGCAAATTGCTCTACAAATCGCGGCGCTCTAAATTGCATCGTTTTCCAGATTAGCAACACCAAGTTTGCTTCTGTTCTTTCTTTTGTCCTTTGGTTCTTCGGCTAGAGCTCCAAGGTTCACCAAGTTTAAGATTGTGTGTGTATGCGACCTTGTTTCCATCATTTTAAAATAGTTAGCCGGATTCTGATTTCGGAGATGTTGTCTAAATGCAACACCAGTGTGCGTGCAGGTTTGTTTGGTTTGTTTGTTTCTTTGTTTTTAATGTTGTCATCCGTTCTTGCCGGCACACAATGGCCTATTCTTTCACAAGGTGGAATGTAGACAGTGACAAGGAGAATCAGACAGACAGACAGACAGACAGACAGACAGACAGAAAAAAGACACGCACAGACACACAAACACACACACACACATGCACACGCACACACACATGCACATGCACACACAAACACACACACACATGGATGCACACACACGCTGGCACGCGCACGCAGAGAGAGAGAGAGAGACAGACAGACAGACAGACAGACAGAGGGGGGGGACACAGAGACTGAGACAGAGACTGAGACAGACAGACAGACAGACAGACAGAGATGCCACATACAAAGTTTTCTCTTTTTTTGAGTCTTGTATTTCTTCCTCTAGAGTCCTTTGTTCTCACAATCCTGCCCTGCCCTTCTCCTTCCCTGATTTCTCTTCTCAAATTCTTCTTCTATGATAATTACCCTGCCTACATCCTACACGAGTACTGGACAAAAGAAAAGCTGGGGCAGTGCTGTTGATACATGGGTATGGCTTATTAGCAATGTTCGTCACATGCTGTTAATTATTGTCTAACTCTTGTTCTTTGAAGCCATTTGTGGTGATGTGTTGTGTTTTGCGCAATACACACCGCAAAACAAAGAAAATGTATATATATATATATATATATATATATATATATATATATATATATATATATATATATATATATGTATATATATATATATGTATATATATATATATATATATATATATATATATAATATATATATATATATATATATATATATATATATATATATATATATATATATATAGGGTAAAGGTGTCCCATAACCTGTGTGCTCGTAGGGAGCAAGACGTCAGAGACCTCAGCTTCTCTAGTTCGTGCTCCATCAATGAAAACGTACACAGTAAGCCAAACCAATGCAATCACCTTGAAAGAAATCACTCCTTCACCATCATTTAGTCCGGTAGAACTGAAGTAGGGTCTTGTAGTAAATCCCACTCTTGCCTTGAACTTAGTATCCTTGCTAACATTGATTACCATAGGGTCAAGAGGCTAAACAGTGCATCCAAACTGCCGTAGTTTTCCTCTCCCTTCTTTTCCCCTCTCTCTCCTTATCGTCTTTCTGTAATCCTTCTCCACCTCATCCATCTCTGTCTATCTTTCCTTGTGCGTGTTAAAGGATATATCTAATAGAAACGCCATTAACAGATTGTGACGGCATTTTCAACAAGGAAGTGGAAATTGTTTGGGTTTTTTTTATTTGTTTTTTGTTGAGGGTTTTTTTTCTTGGTCTTTTTATGCTTATGTTGTTAATCTCTGTCTCTCTGTCTCTCTGTCTCTCTGTCTCTGTCTGTCTGTCTGTCTGTCTGTCTGTCTGTCTCTCTCTCTCTCTCTCTCTCTCTCTCTCTCTCTCTCTCTCTCTCTCTCTCTCTCTGACCAAAACCACTCCTTTCTATAAATCTGGTGACTCTCCAAACCCATGTAACTATAGGCCAATGTCAGTATTATTAGTTATATCCAAACCACTTGAAAAAAATATACACAAATACCTTAACTAACACTTAGAACATTACAGTCTTTTTTTAAAAAAACAATCAGGATTCAGAAAACTCATTCATGTAAAACAGCTCTTACTAACATTGTAGATACCTGGCACAATAATATGAATGATAAATATTGTGCGGGCCCTCTTTGTAGACTATGTCAAAGCCTTTGACGTAATCGATCATGATGACGTTAACTTCAGCGGAAAAAAAACTCTCAAACGGACGGACGCCTAGTTAACATGGCTCAAACTCGGGCCATCAGAACACGAGCACAATGTCCTAACCACTAGGTTATTCTGGCCGCCCACTTCATGAGATGAATCTCTTTGAATTGCATCCCTCCCCTTCTCTTCTTTTTTTTATCTTCTGTCTTGATCTCATCCATTTCCACCCACTCTGTCCTCTCAGATACACATGTTAAAGGATGTTTCTTACAGAAACACCATTAAAAGATTCTGAGAGCATTTTCAACACAGAAGTGAAAAAAATTGTACACAAAATCGATTTTTTTTTCAATTTTTACATATGTTCATTTTTTTATTTGTTTTTATTTTTTCCCCTCTTTTTCCTCCGTTGTCCCTATTTTTAACTATAAATCAGCTACACACAGAATCCCTGAAACATGGAGACAGAAAAAAATTTCCAGAATTATTAATTTACACCGCTGACATGGAGAAGCTTAATGGCGAAATTCCCAAGCACGTGATTAATGTCTGCCTTTTGGCGTTCTTTGTGTGCTGAAAGCTATGGCTCAGCATTATGAAAAAGACCTTACCATTTCCTTCTGTATAGGTGTATATGTTTGTCTGTCTGTCTGGCTAACTTTCTGTCAATCTGTCGACCTGTTGGTCTGTAAATGTGTTGGGTTGTCGGCCTGTCTGTTGGTTTGTCATCTATCTAGCTATTTTTCTTCTTTCTCTTTCCCCCCCTCTATTTTCTTCTCTGTTTTCATCCCATCTCTCCCACTTGTCTGTCCTTCCAGGAACAAATCTAAAGATGTATTTGATGCACAAAACATTAACGGACTCTGAAGGTGGATTCAACAAGGAAGTGAAAAATCCTGAACACAAAATCGATGTTTGTTCTTATTTTCTATTTCTTTTTTTTTACATTTTTAATCCCCATCCCATGCTCTTTTTTTTTAATTTACTGGTATCAGTTACATCTAACACCTGCCCAATATATATCTAATATAGATAGATAGATAGATAGATAGATAGATAGACAGACAGACAGACAGACAGACAGACAGACAGACAGACAGATAGATATAGATAGATAGATAGATAGATAGATAGATAGATAGATAGATAGATAGATAGATAGATAGATAGATAGATAGATAGATAGATAGATAGATAGATAGATAGATAGATAGATAGATAGATAGATAGATAGATATTAAAGAAGCCTTTCCCGATTCACAAAAATACATCAGTGACATGCAGAAGCTTCAT
>CM060320.1:28736564-28746564 GCA_030674155.1 Stramonita haemastoma
TATATCTATGTATGCATATGTATGTATGTGTGTATATTTATCTGTCTGTCTGTCTGTCCGTCTGTCTTTCTGTCCGCAGTCTGTGTGTATGCATGTTCGCATCTGCATGATTGTGTCGTTCTCTTCGTTCTCTTCATCATGGTATGCGCAATTCGTTTTCAGACAATCAATTTATGTATCTATCAAAGGATAAGATCAACGCTTACAACAAAAGAAGGAAGGAAGACAGAAACATGAAGGAAGGAAGGAAGGAAGGAAGGAAGGAAGGAAGGAAGGAAGGAAGGAAGGAAGGAAGGAAGGAAGGAAGGAAGGAAGGAAGGAATTCAGAGATCACGCAAAAATTCCCTACTCCCAACGCCTTGCAGACAGCGGGCATTTTGCAATCAGCTCATTTGGATACCTCTTCCTTTTTCATCTTTCCTCCCTTCCCTGCCACGAAACATGAAAGTTATTAAGACCCCAAGGCAACATGATCATTTTTTGTGTGTGCAGAGATTTTGTTGTCTTTTTTTCTTATTTTGTATGCCAATGCTTGAGGTGGTGCGTTAGAGCATGCATTTCAATCACCTAATAAATGCGTGTGTGCGTGTGTGCGTGCGTGCGCGTGCGCGCGCGTGTGTGTGTGTATGTGTGTGCGCGCAGTGTGTGTGTACAGTGTGTGTGTGTACGTGTATGCGTGTGTGAGTGCGTGCGTGCGTGCGTGCGTGCGTGCGTGCGTGCGTGGACGCCTACTACCATATCCAGGTGTTCAAATGATAAGTGGAATTTTGATCTAGCAACCAATTAAATACGCGACAACACCAACAACAACAACAACAACAACAACAACAACAACGACAACAAGAAAAGCAATGGCAACAGCAGCAACAAAAACGATCAATTCAATTCAAACACTTTATAACCTCAAACACAGATAAATTAATGTGGGTTACAAGCTATGCATAAAAAGTGTCTCGATACCCGATCTACAACAACAACAACAACAACAACGACGACGACAACAACAACAACAACAACAACAGCAAAGCTTTGACACTCAGTATGCAACTCGTTACTTCAGATTTAACGAAACAAACAACAAAACAAAAAAAATACATTTTACAACCCCCCAAAAAATCCACCAAACAAAATTTGAAAACACCGCAGGACATCACCTAGTCAAAACATCATGAAACACAACAGAGTCGTTCATCATCTAGTTATATTCAGACAAACAAATCATTCTCAATAGTTAAGAGGATGTATAGAAAATGAAAAAGAAAATGATGATAATAAAAAAAATAACCCTTCCTACAGAGAACAAAAAAAAATGAGAATGGAGAAAGAAAGGAAAGATTGGGGGGGCGGGGGGTAGTGAAAAGAAAATACTGGGTACTGAAAAAAAAGACAGAAACAGAATAACAGCGATGAAAATTTTGATGTTGATTTTTGTTTTTTATTTGTGTTGCTTGGGTTTTTTCGTTTCTTTAATTTTTCATCCTCCGGTCTCTTTTCTTTTTTTTTTCTTCTTTCCTTTTTTCTGGGTTTTTATATGTTGTTGTTGTTTTTTGTTTTTTGAAAGATGACTTTTTTTTTTTACTTTTTGCTTGTTTTGTTGGATTTTTTTTTTTGGTAGGGGGGGGGGGGGGGTATTTTTTCTTATTTGGCTACATTTTTTTCTGACATTCATTTAAGTGGCATCCTTGTCTGAATTAGCCGCCGCTGTAGTCTAGTGGTTAGGGCGTTGGACTCGTAATCTAAAGGGTGCGGGTTCGATCCCAGCTTTCGGCTATGGGGTTGTGCCCTTAGAAAAGGCACTTTACGACTATTTTCTCACCCCACCCAGGTGAAAAAGGGGTACCAACCTTGTGTTGGGGGTTAACCCTGCGATAGACTGGCGTCCTATCCATGGGGGAGTCTATGACTCTCAGTCGCTTAACGCCACAGAAACCGGGATAAGCACCGGCCTGATGAGCCTTAAGGCTCGGGACAGACTTTAACTTTTTAACTTGTCTGAATTAATGTGCTCAATGGGTCTCCATCATATCAGCGTCTGTCTATTCAACAACTTGCCTGATTTTTAAAGAAAATGTTTTATTTTGATACTTCTGACCCTGAAGATGTAACATAATGAATCTGGGCATGGCTGGGGTGGAGGGATTTAAATGAGCGGTGCGGGAGTGATAGGACAGGACCCTTACGTTACAGAAGATGAGGCAACACACCAACCAATAACAGCAACAAAAACCAGATAGTCTCAATCAAACATATCTTTAATATTTTGTTTATTTTGCTTGTTCCTTTTTTGGAGACGGTGGGGTGATCCCTCACACTTTTGTTGGTTGTTTTCCTATTAACTTGGGGTGCCCTCTATGTGGGCAGTCCCTTAAAGCTAAGGATTTTAACAAACAAAACAAAATCAAGCTTTTTTTTTTTCGTTTCTCAGCAAGAGCTCCGAGGTCTACCAATTGTGAAATTTTGTGTATGTTTTTTTTGCTCATCATTAACGTTACCACATTTTGACTTCGGGGACAAAATTAATCAAAGAAAGAAGAAAGAGAAACAAACCGACAAAAACTAAATATACTTCATACATGTCACGCAGCTAATACGTCGTAACAGTAAAAAAAATAAACAATAAAAAAAAAAGAAAAAAAAGAAAACAAAATGCCTGCTTTAGCTAAAAGCGTAAATCTGTTCAATCCGTTGATAGAAAACTCATGCTTCTTTCCGACAGGTGGGGCGATCTTTCCATTGATTTTGGTATTCGATAACTCTTACCACAAACTTGCATCCAAACTCGGAAAGAAACTTGCAATATATCATTTTCTGTCAGCCGAATAAAGCTTACATTGATCTCTACAGTACAATTTGATTTTCTTTTTTTTTTCTTTTTTTTTTACGAAGTCCTGAAGAAAGTTTTTTTGAATTTGGGAAACTTAAGAGCAATACTAACTCGAAAGCAAACAAATACTGAAACAAACATTCGCAAAGTTTCAGTTCAGGTGAATCAGCACTAGTGTGTGCTACACGGACGGACGACGCACGCACGCACGCACGCACTCACGCACGCACGCACGCACGCACGCACGCACGCACGCACACACACACACACACACACACACACCACACACACACGTTCATGTCATAGTTTCCCTGGGTTTAGAGTTGCACAAACTAGTTCGATGAAACATACAATTTTCAGTATATATAGGATTTGGGGGAAAAACAAAGGGGAAAAGGAGATTTAAGAAACCCTCTTGAAAAAAAAGCTGTGGTATTTGTACATCCAATCGATCCAGGAACCTATCTTTCGTAAAACAGCTATTGATATTGCATAATCAGTACTAGAAGAAACACGTCTGATTTATTACTTGGAGCCCAAATCTTCAGATCAATGTAAACCCAGCAGCGGAAAAGATGCTCTTATGGAGCCTGAACTTTTATCAAGGTGATTTGTGGATCTGTTTTCCCCGAGTAGGTTTGATCATTTTGGGGAGTCCTGGTTTATCCTTCAATCTTTATTACATTGCGTACAGTGTGGTACAGTAGACCTAACACTGACTTGTAGAGACTGGTCACTTTTGCGCAAGCATAGCTATGAGTTATTATCGCCTTGAGAGAAGATGATTTTATCTTTGCTGTAAGGTATACACGTCCATACGATAGATCATGGGAGAAGGTAAAGGTGTCCCATAACCCATGTGGTCGTAGGGGAGCGAGGTATCAGACCCCAGCTTCTCTAGGGGGTTAGCATATTGAGGTCGGCGCCCATCTTCTCTCCTTCGCTGCTTTCCCTACCTTCCCTGACCCTAATGAGGGCAGGTACCCATTTACAGCTGAGTGAACTGGAGGGGGGGGGACTGTACTGAAACCAAGGTGAGCAAACAGTCACCCTTCAATTGGTAACCACGCTCGATGCTGCTTAACCTTGGCTGGGGGAAAGCCAGTGCTCTGATCACGGAGCTATCACTTCTTTGAAGAACAGAAAAAGAAAGGGGTGGGGCGCATTATGGTTAGTTCCGTTTATCCCAACGTCCCAGCGGAGTTTTCTCTTAAGGGACTGTACCATCAATCAACAACCTAAGGCGCAAGGAGGGGAGAGGGTGGTCTCCAAGCGTCTGCACTATGTGTTCAGTTATGACCTGAGCTATCTTGCACTTTCGGTATTGTAAAAATAGTTAAGTGCACGGACGTTTTGTTTTTTCTCACGACACGTCTGATATTGCTTTTTAAAAAATCGGTAAACAGGTCATGCGACGGCTAAAAAAAAACTACATAAAAGGACAAAGAAGAAAGGAAAAAAAGCAAGCAAAAAAAATAAATAAAAAAATAACAAAACAGACACAGACACAGACACAGACACAGACACACAGACACACACACACACACACACACACACACACACACACACACACACACACACACACACACACACACACACACACACACACACATAACACAACACACACATACACACACATCGAAACTCGTGAAAACAGGCTGAGGTGGAGTCATTTCCATGTTTATGCTCTCAAAAATAGCGCACGAAACCGTAAATACAAAAACAAAAGAAAGACGGAAAGGAAAGATGGGGGACACACACACACACACACACACACACACACACACACACACACACACACACACACACACACACACACACACACACACACACACACACACACAAACCCCAAACAAACATAAAACTGAAAGAAACAAGAGATAAAAGAACAAAAAAGGAAAACACGCAAGCAATAATCCCCCCCCCCCCTCTACCCCCCCCCCCCCCCCCCAACCAAAAAAAAAAAAGCTTAAAAACAGGAAAATGAATGAGCGAAAGAAAGAAGGAAAAGGTTTTTGTAAGAAAATGTTTAAAAGATAGAAAGAAAGAAAGAAAAAGTTGGGAAGAATGCATCCAACGCTGCGTGCCATGCTCATTACTAGAGGACTGTGGCGCTTCACAACGGTGTCGACAGGATACAGGGTCCACTTCAGGCGACGTTTTGGGCCGGCCTAACTAGTGTATTGATATTGTGTGATACTCTGTTGTGTGGTCCCTGTTTTTGCTCTCACTTTTTTTCCTCTGTCTGTCTGTATACCTGTATAATGTGTCTGTCTGTCGGTCTTGTCTGTCTTGTCTGTCTGTTTGTCTAGGCGACGTTTGGGCCTAACTAGTGTATTGATATTATATGATACTCCCTGTTGTGTGGTCCCTGTTTTTGCTCTCACTTTTTTGTCCCTGTCTGTCTGTATACCTGTATATGTGTCTGTGTGTCTGTCTGTCTTTCTGTCTATCCGTGTGTCTGTCTGTCTGTCTGTTTGTCTAGGCGACGTTTGGGCCTAAATAGTGTATTGATCTACTTAAGTGATAGGCCTACTCCCTAGACTAGTGTGTGGTCCCTGTTTCTGCTCTCACATTTTCCCTCTGTCTGTTTGTATATCTGTATATGTGTCTGTCTGTCCGTCTGTCTGTCTGTCTGTCCGTCTGTCTGTCTGTCTGTCTGTCTTGTCTGTCTGTCTGTCTGTCTGTCTGTCTAGGCGACGTTTGGGCCTAACTCGTGTATTGATATTGTGTGATACTCACTATTGTGTGGTCCCTGTTTTTGCACTCATGTTTTCTCTCTGTCTTTCTGTATATCTGTATATGTAGCTGTCTGTTTATGTCTGTCTGTCTGTCTGTCTGTCTGTCTGTCTGTCTGTCTGTCTGTCTGTCTGTCTGTCTGTCTAGGTGACGTTTGATATTGTGTACTACTCCCTATTGTGTGGTCCCTGTTTTTACTCTTACGTTTTCTGTCTGTCTGTCTGTCTGTCTGTCTGCCTGTCTGCCTGTCTGTCTGTCTGTCTGTCTAGGCGACTTTTAGGCCTAAATAGTGTATTGGTCTAGTTCTGTTATACTCCCTATTGTGTGGTCCCTGTTTCTGTTCTCACATTTTTCTCTCTGTCTCTCTGTATATCTGTATATGTATCTGTCTGTTTATATGTCTGTCTGTCTTGTCTGTCTGTCTGTCTGTCTGTCTGTCTGTCTGTCTATCTAGGCGACGTTTGGGCCTAACTAGTGTATTGATATTGTGTGATACTCCCAATTGTGTGGTCCCTGTTTTTGCTCTTACGTTTTCTCTCTCTCTGTCCGTATACCTGTATATGTGTTTGGTTTTTTTAATTCTTTTATATCGAGGATAATGGTCTGTTTATCTGTCTGTGTACTTTCGTTTATTTTATTTGTTTTATTCTTTTATTTCGAGGTTAATGGAATCAGCACTCATGTGCTTTTTTTCTTGTACATCTAGTCCCCGTGTGTATGCAGTTTTGTAAATTGTTGTCAGTTCCTACCGGCACACAATAGGCTATTCTTGTGAAAGGCGGAACGGGTTTTAACGTGTGTGCAAGATGTTCTGTGTGCGTTCACATATGGGACCACAATTTATAGTCTCATCCGAAGGACTTCTGTGTGTGTGTGTGTGTGTGTGTGTGTGTGTGTGTGTGTGTGTGTGTGTGTGTGTGTGTGTGTGTGCGTGCGTGTGTGTGTGTGTGTGTGTGTGTGTTGTATGTGTATCATTCACAGCTTGGCTTGTCATAGCAACAAGAGAGATGTCCCTAGCAAAATCACATGGAAAAAAGCCGCTCTGATAGGAAAACGAAACACACTTGCAAACAGTTAACAACAACAAAAATGGGTGGTACTGTTCTTGTGGCGATGCGCTCTCCCCATGATCCAAGGAGAGCAGCCCGAATTTCACACAGAAAAGTCTGCCCTGACTAAAAGTAGCATGCTTTTTTTCTTCTCTCTTGTTCCTCAGCTAGAGCTTTGAGGTTCACCAATGGCAAGATATTTGAGTAGGCAGCCGGTTTTTTTTGGTGTTTTTTTTGTTGTTGTTGGTCGTTTGGGTTTTTTTTTTCTTTTTAGGGGTGGGGTGGGGGGTGCATACAATTAAGGTAGCCACATTCCGACTTTGGGGATAAGTGGTATACAATTCAATTTAAAGCCCATGTACTGAGTCTGCTTCAGTTGAGTCATAACATCAGCTCATACTTTTCTGTGTCTTGTTGCATGAAAGATTTTTTTGCTGGTGGTACTTACACTGGCTAGATAGCATTTGTTTTCAATCCCCATCAGTTCGGCTTTTTGTTTATTTTTTTGGTTTGATTTCATTATTTATATATATATATATATATATATATATATATATATATATATATATATATAATATATATATACTTTTCAGTTACTCATGGGTTCAAATTTTTAAACGCACAAACTCCCAAAACATCTCTTCACTTCAGGTCACAATCATGAGCATAGCATCATCCATAACACAGGTATGCATGGTTTTTTAATTTTCTCCCACTTCCATCAATGTGATGAAATTGTCAAAACTGAGATTGATGTTGAAACACTCAAACAGAGAAAGGTACTGTCCAGGGAAATTTTCGGAGCCTGCAGAGAGAAAAGGGCAGAAAACTCCAAGGTCTCATCAGAAAATGAAATTAATGAGAAAATGGAGCAGAGTTGCGGATTGCTTGCGTGTGATGGATGACTTTATGAGGCAATAATAATAATGGCTCCAATTATATTGAGAGCACTAAAGCTAATATGAAGGTTAAATTGGTCTGCACTTTTTCTGAGAGAAGATTAAAGATGGTGGGACAGCATGGAGCTGTTTAACTGTGTGTGCAAGCCCGCGAGTCCACACACGCACACACATGTACACGCACACTAATGCACGCACACACACACACACACACACACACACCCTAAGGTGTAATAGAGAAATGCATGAACATGTATTCACACACATATAAACACATACACACACACTATCACACACTCAAAACACACAGTGACAGATATGTGTACACACACACACACACACACACACACACACACACACACACACACACACACACACACAACACACACACATCATAAGCTTCAATGCAAAATAGAAATTTATTGAATTGCTTTCAAACATCAAATGCATGCTATGTTCTGCAAAGATGACAGTGCCCCAACTGTATCAAACAAAATATTTTAATAAAGGAGACAACTGCCCGCTGAAAATCAAATGTTGTAACAATGCGATACATGAAGCTAGTTAAGTTAAAGTCTGTCCCGAGCCTAAGGCTCATCAGGCCGGTGCTTATCCCGGTTTCTGTGGCATTAAGCGACTGAGAGTCATAGACTGCCCCCTGAATAGGACGCCAGTCTATCGCAGGATTAACCCCCAACACAAGGTTGGTACCCCTTTCACACCTGGGTGGGGTGAGAAAATAGTCGTAAAGTGCCTTTTCCAAGGGCACAACGCCATAGCCCAAAGCTGGGATCGAACCCGCAACCTTTAGATTACGAGTCCAACGCCCTAACCACTAGACTACAGCGGCGGCTACATGAAGCTAACTCTTCCTAAAAATTGTACATGAGTACATTAAGATAATGTGCAAATTCAAACACACCTATGTAAAGGAATTTTAGTGTCAGTTTGAGAATGTGTGCTCATATTGCGTAAGTGTGTACACGTGAGTTTGTGCATGGGTTAATGAGTGTGAATGTGTAAGTAGGAAATGGGTGTAAATGAGTGTAGACTGTGTATCTGTGAGTGCGTGTGTGCATGTGTGTGCGTGTGTGTTGTGTGTGTGTGTGTGTGTGTGTGTGTGTGTGTGTGTGTGTGTGTGTGTGTGTGTGTGATGTCTTCAGTTTAACGTCTAGTGATTTTAGACGAAGTGTGTGGTGTGTGTGTGTGTGTGTGTGTGTGTGTGTGTGTGTGTGTGTGTGTGTGTGTGTGTGTGCATGTGTGTGTGTGCGCACACATGTGTGCACGTGCATGCATGTGTGTGTGTGCGTGTATGTGTGTACAAGTGTGCATACATGGACATGCATAAGTGTGTTTGCATTACAGTAAATCTGCAACCTAAATCTATCATCCTTAAGTAAGCTACATGAATGCAAACATTATGTATGTATACAAAAGGATGTATGTCTACCACCAAATATGTGTATACATTTATGTCTTTTTACATGCAAATCCACCTTATCGTTATCATTCTAAGAAATATGCATATACACTCCTCTGCATGTATACGCTATTCGTTCTGTTCATTGGTGTACGCACATTCAAATCCAGATCCAGGTTACAAATTGATACTATCAGAGGGTAAACATAACACATGAAAAACTCCAGGTCACTCAATTATCTTAAGCAGTCATTTTTCAAACTATCACATAAACTGTAAAGGGGCAAAACACAAAAAGACGAAAAATACCTCCCAAAACAAAAATAAAACACTACATACTTTCTAACCAGTACAAAACACAAACCGAAGAAAAATACCTCCCAAAACAAAAATAAAATACTACATACTTTCTAACAAGAGTTTTAGGAAGAAGATGGGCATACAGGTGAGGAAAGAAGATGACTACAAGAAAAATTCACTAAGCAGAAGAGACCTAGAAAAAAAATAAATCATTGTTATGTTTTACATCCATCGCAACTAGAAGCTAGTACTAACAAGCCTCGTTCTACATCCGTCAAAACAAAACTACAGTGATTATATATCTTGCATGTAAGTCTAAACAAGCCAGCTAAATACGTTTTCTGAACTCCACAATAAGAAAAGTGCAAAGCCTTGCAGTGTGTCTAGATGTCTTCAGCGACATCAAACATTGTGCCCCAGCAATGCTGAGAAATGCTTTTTATGTACCCTCTACATGAATCAACTTGGTAGTGTCTATGCTTCGGCAACTACCCTAGTCAATACTACAACACAAACCACAGCAGTGATTTTCTTCTTTTTTCTAACTTTGATTCACAAATGGCATAATAAAGCTATGTTCTGATTGCATTAAACATAATCAACAGCCACCTGGAAAAAATGCATAAGTCCAATGCAATCTCATCCAACTTGTTCCCTTTTATTCAGGCTGCAAGAGATATACAAATGGTAAGTGTGAGCACATAATAAAATATTTTAGAAACCCAGAGCACACGCATGCTTGTACATATATCTGTGCATGCATACACGC
>CM060320.1:28751564-28759064 GCA_030674155.1 Stramonita haemastoma
ACTCTCTCATACCCTGATCATCATGGCAACTTTGAAGAAAAATCCAACTGCTCCCATTCTGCAACACATCATCAGAAAACACCAGTCAACAACTGTAGTGTAACAAGTGGGAAGAAACTGCTTTCTGCTTCCTATATGATTTATACTTCAGAACACTTTTATTTTACGACAAGGTGATTGGCAGCTTTTAGCCATTAAGAAGAAAAGAGATTTGAAAATCCTAACAGTTAGTAGTACACCCATGCATATGTTCAAAACCACATTGATTTACCTTTATAACATAAACAGTAAAAACTTTTAACGGAAAAAGCTGCATAAAAAAATGCAAAGAAAAAAATATGAAAAATAAAACTAAAGACAAAACAAAAAGAAACACCATTTGGAAAACAGAACATGCAGACCATGCAAGATGAAGGCCGTATCGGTCTTAGCAAAACTAGATCTTTCGCTAAATGAACAACAAGACATGAAGATAGGCATTCTTGGCTAAGAAAAGGCATTCTTGGTTTGTGTGAAACACAATGGAACAGACAAACCAACTTCAAAAGAGGAGACTACGCTATGACTTTCAGTAGAAACTCAACAGGAGGGTCACACAGTGTAGCTATCATATTCAAAAGGCACCATTCAGCTTGCTTAAAAAGGGGAACACACACACACACACACACACACACACACACACCACACACACACACACACACACACACACAAACACAGACACACACACTCACACACACATCTGTACCATCTTGAAAAAAAAAATTGACTTAATTTGATTTGATTTGACACACACACACACACACACACACACACACACACACACACACACACACACACACACTCACACACACTCACACACACTCACTGCAGAGAGTTGGGGTGGATCCAAGCAGACACTGGCTCAACATCACTCCATTTCTTGTCATCCACAAAACTCAGCAAGTCGTTTTCTCTCCGAGGACCAGTGTAGACTCGGAACTCGCCTTCTTTCACACTTGGTGAGACAAAAACCAAGGCAAAAAAAAAAATCATCAAAACCAATGACAAATGATGCTACCACTGCTTTTTCTGTTTTTCTTTTTTAAACTTTTTCATCCTACTCAAAAGAACACTTTCTGCCAGATTCACTAAAAACATAGGTTTACAAAATCTGGTAATAAGATATGATATAATTCCACACCCCCTCCTTCCTTGCACCCCCCCTCCCTTATCCCCATCCCACCCCCATTCCAAATATATTTTTAGCCTCCTCTTCTGTCATGGGCCTATCATCCTTTACCATGCCACTCATACTAAAGTCATTATCCCTAAACATATCCAGGCTCATCATGTCAGATCACTGAAAGGCCACCACACAAATCCAACATCACTCAGTCAAAAGTGCTATATTAAGCATGCCTCTCCTTTAACCTAGTCTAAGTGGGGTCAGTTACTGCAATAATTAGCACCAACTGGCCCCAATGATGGATTAATTAGCCGCTGAGAGGAGCTAAAAGTGGGGGAAACTGACAGCTGTGACCAGGCAGATGGATCCTGCACTGCTGTTCAGTGGGTGTTCCCTGCTTTGGTCAAACCCAGGCAGGATGCACCACTTCTAAGCCCCCTACTGATGACAGAAAATGCAAACTCACCATTGTCATGAACCTGGTTTGTAAACTCAGGTTAAAAAGCTATCAACATAAAGAAGAAGAAGAAGAAGAAGAAGAAGAAGAAGAAGAAGAAGAAGAAGAAGAAGATGAATTGATTGATTGATTGATTGATTGATTGATTGATTGATTGATTGATTGATTGATTGATTGATTGATTGATTGATTGAATCTTTAACGGGTAAAGAAGAAGAAGAAGAAGAAGAAGAAGAAGAAGAAGAAGAAGAAGAAGAAGAAGAAGAAGAAGAAGAAGAAGAAGAAGAACAACAACAACAACAACAACAACAACAACAACAACAACAACAACAACAACAACGATGATGATAATAATGATGGTAATAATGATGGTAATAATAATAATAATAATAATAATAACAATAACAATAATAATAATGATAATATGACATTTATACAGCGCTGGATCTTCTAAAGCAAACAAATCTAAGCGCTTGCATTCAAATCAGTCACACTAACATAACTTTTTTTTTTAAGTACCACAAGGGGTGTAAAATCAAAGGGAGAGAGAATGGGCCTTAAAAGAAAAAAAAAGCTGAAATAATCTTAATACTAAAAATCATGACGGGACAGGGAGTGAGAGAGGAGATGGACTTTAGAGAGGAATGTCGGGGAACCAACCAAACCATTCCACTATAAGTGTTACTTTCTGCTTCCTGAAAACAGCAGGAAAAATATCAACCCTGATATGAACAGACAGAAATACTTACTGAAGAATGGTTGGCAGGGAGGTGACCAGGAAACGGCCACTCAGACCTGAAAAATGAAATGCATACATTAAATTCTGAAAAATATACTCTAGATTCAGAGAGTCAAAGATATCTTATGCATTCAAATATTTTCCACATGATAAAGTCCCCAGAAAATCAAACATTGGAAGAACTAATTCAACTTTCTTTGCAGTCATTTTCCAAATGTTCATTTCCCTCAATTCAGAGTTTTAGCCAAGATATTTGATCATTTAAAATGAGTATAAGACTGTCCCCAAATATACACACGTCTGAGAGTGTGTACTGTAAGTGTGTGACTTTGTGATTTAGACAAACCTGTGTGTGTGTGTGTGTGTGTGTGTGTGTGTGTGTGTGTGTGTGTGTGTGTGTGTGTGTGTGTGTGTGTGTGTGTGTGTGTGTGTTCATGACTCTGTGTGTTCATGAGTGTGTGTGTGCGTATGTGTATGTGCATGTGTGTGTGCGTGCATGCGTGCGTGCATGCCATCTCTTATTGAAGTTCTTCCCCAATTTTCCTTTGCCTTCTCCTCTTTTTACTCCTCCTCTTCCTCCTCTTTTTTTAATATTAATATTACTAACCCCCCCCTCACTTCTGCTCACCTGGACTCTCAGTGACGTCCACCACCCCAACCTTCATGTCCAGATCCCGGCTCCAGTCAGCCAAACCCTTCCAGGTGGACTGGAACGACCGGCATGCTGGGCACCACGGTGCCATACTGAAAAACGACACCACCGACAACTTTGACAGCTGTTTTTGATGTTAAGTTCACATCTGTGAGAGAAAATGAAAAAAAAAAAAATGTATATATATATTATATATATATATATATATATATATATATATATATATATATATATATATCTGTAGCATCTGAAAATTTAAAAGCAACAACAAAATAACTTGAAAAAAGATAAATTTCTTAAAATATGTCTACTGACCTAGGGAGAGGCGGGGAATGGGGGGATAGGGTTCGGTTTGTTTTGTTGTTGTTTTTTTTCTTCTTCTCAGGTTTTTATTTGGGGGGGGAGGGGTTTTGTAGGGGATTTTTTGGTGGGGGGTGTCTTTTATTGGTTTTGTTTGTTTGTTTGTTTGTTTTGGGAGGGGTTTTTTTTGTTTTTTTTGCTGGGCTAGAGCTCCCAGATTTTCTAATGGTGTGTGTGTGTGCATGTGTGTGCATGCGTGTGTGCGTGCATGCATGTGTGCGTGCGTGTCTGTGTGTGTATCTGTGCCAACCATTTATCAACCATTAACATAAGGCAGCCTCATTCCAACTTACGTGATACTTACCTAATCATGACTATGAAAACTATACTGATTTTGTTTTTGGAGAGGGCAGGGGTGAAGCTACAACTACACAAAATAAATATCAATGAAAAGATAACTTTGAAAATATGCAAGTACATAAGTTTAACGCACAACTTACTGCAAACTTCAATCATTGAAAAACAATACCTGAATAAGTGAATAATAATAATAATAATGATAATAATAATAATAATAATAATAATAATAATAATAATAATAATAATAATAATAATAATAATATATGGAACCTTCATAGTGCTGAATCTTGTAAAGCAAACAAATCAAAACACTTACATTCAAATCATTCATGTGCATGCGACTGTTTAAAAATAAGATTAACATATCTACTTTCAACTTACACACACACACACACACACACACACACACACACACACACACACACACACACACACACATACAGAGTGACACACACACACAATGAGATGACAAAATTTACAAAACTGCATACACACGGGGACTGGATATAAAAAAGCATGAGTGTTTATTCCATTATCCTCAATATATAAAGAGAACACACACACACACACACACACACACACACACACACACACAACACACACACACACACACACAAAGTTTAATTTCCAAATCACATCTATTTATAAAATATGTTTTGCCCTCATCTCTTAGCCCCTTTCTACTTACAATGACTATATTATATAATACATACTATCATAGTGTAAACTGTAATGTCTCCTTATTATGTAATGGAGCTTTCATAATTGACAAGTGAAAAAACTCCCTACAGAAAACTGAGACTGATACTGATAGACCTGTCGCATCCTCATGACCTCATGACTCTTATCTGGGTTGTCTGTTGTAACATATTACTTTTACTAGCAAACTGAGAATACATAATTCTACTAATTGTGCTCTCACTCTCAGTGCTCTTGCTCCAGGAAATATATTCACCAAGCCAAGTGATTAGAAAAAGAACAGTGAATTCATAATCCAGCAATGTCTACACTGAGGTTTCCATTCAGACGGATTCTGCCTCTTGAGTTGATAATAATATAATCGTTACTGAGCCCTTCAAATCTCTACAACATAGGCTACACTATGGCACAAAACTTCAAAAGCAAGGTCAAACACCAATCTGTCCAATGTTCATATAATGACACAAAACACACCTTACAGTTACAACTCACTCAGCTTTCCATAAACCTCAGACACTAGACAGCATGAGGCCAGCTAATGAGTATGCGTCTATGAGTATTTTCATGACCGGTTGATGATACTGATAGTGATACTAGTGATCAATACCAACCTAACCTAGTAACCAGCAGACATCCTTGTTATTATCATTATTCTTTTGTGCAACCTGGAGCAGAATGGGTTCTGCCAGTTTCAACTTGCACACAACACACTGCATGGAGAATGTTGTTAATGCCCTTACAAAATTAGTAAGTTAGGCTAATGCCTGGCGTCATTAGTGACAGTGACTGAGTGAATCACTGCGATTTCCCGTTTGAATCCTGTGGTTTTTATGACCCACGGCACGATTATCTACTTACAATTCTACCATCCATTCTCCTTCGAGAACGATTCTCCAGTTGTCGTCTGTTACTCTGATCAGGGGATCTGGCTTTTCGGCGACTGCAAAAAGCGAAGTTTCTGTAAAAATAAGGAAGAAAGTAACTGAAAGTAACAACGATGCCATCTTGTAGTGGGATAACTCTCCTGAACACTTTAAAAGGAAGAGGATTCTGTCCCTCTTAACGGGTAAACAAGAATAACTTGTAAACTACTTTTTTAGAATCTATCTATCTATGAGGATGCCGTGTCGAGTAATCCAAATAAATTCACTAAATGTATCAAATATTTTAATCAATGAAAGTAAAGTTATGAATCGGACGGTCATGTGATATTTAATTGGTTTTATATCCAACAAATTTCACCCATTTAGCAGATGTCAGGATGGCCGAGCGGTCCAAGGCGCTGCGTTCAGGTCGCAGTCTGGTTCTCCAGGCGTGGGTTCGAATCCCACTTCTGACAATTTTTTTTTCAAAATTAGTACAAACCGTCTGATAGACCTCATAAAAGATGTTCCCACATTTTTTTTTTCACTGGTTGGAAGCCAGTCAAAATGACTTCAGTGTACACACTAGAAACTTGTTGCATTTTACTAATCTCTTTTCTCTGAAACACTCATATGAATCTTTTATCAATTGTGATTATGTCGCTTAATTTATAAATCTAATAATTTTTCTTTGTCTTGAGATAACTTAAAAAAAAGAAACGTCTACAGTATTTACATTTTCTGAAATTTGTAGAGTTTGTGTCTTAAAAATTATATTTTCTCTATCATTAAATCATGAAAGCTTTCCCAAAATTTACTCCTGATTGGTTTTGTTTTCAAAGTTTATCAGATATTGTGCTATTCTGTATTGTTTGATAGCAAAATCATGAAATTTGAGTCTTGCAAACTTTCTTCTGGTAGAACCAAAGTTTTTCATACTTATTTTTCTTCTTTATTATTCTTTTACATAGAGGATTCTTTTATATAGAGGATAATGGAATAAGCACTTGTGTGCTTTTTTCATCCAGTCCCTGTGTGTATGCAGTTTTGTAAATATGTGTTCCCACCGGCACACAATGGCCTACTCTTGCGA
The DNA here is from genome assembly GCA_030674155.1 of Stramonita haemastoma. Classification (NCBI taxonomy): domain Eukaryota; kingdom Metazoa; phylum Mollusca; class Gastropoda; order Neogastropoda; family Muricidae; genus Stramonita; species Stramonita haemastoma. The sequence continues at coordinate 28,757,893 of CM060320.1, forward strand.
AAAGCGGAACAGGATTTATCGTGTGCGCAAGATGTTCTGCATGCGTAGTCTCAGCCAAAAGACCTTTGGGGAGAGTGGAGTCAGCACTCGTGTAAACTCCAGGGGAAAAATCCCCTCGAACGGAAATCGAACTCGGGTCGTCAAATTGCCAGCACAATGTTCTGACCACTAGGCTATCCAGTCCCTCATACATAACATCAAGCTTTCTTCAAAGAGATTAACTCAACCAATGAACATCAAAAGTTCTTAGATTTTTCCACACATGTTTGAATGCAATTGTGTAAAGAATATTTTTTCTTATTGTGTTGATCCATTTATTATATGTATTGGTCTGAAAAGGAGTGGTAGGGGAAAAATTTCTGACACAGAATTTGCGCAAAGTGGAGAGGTTATTTTGAAAAATCCCCTGGCACCCCCACAGGGGAATCTGGGCATCAAAGCAGCAAACCATTCAAACAAACCTGATAACATACTTGTTCAGGCCTGGTTTTCATGATGACATTTTACAATCATTTTGTGCCACTTTGCATAGGGTTAAATCCAAGCTTTGGGGAAACTTAAGATTTATATCGTGTGTGGTGTGCTTGAATGTACTAAAGATATATACACATACTTGAGCTTGCATGTTATTTCTGACAGGCATTAGAATACATCTAAATATGTCAGATTTGTTCATGTACATGTGATAGACTGATAGAATGCATTTGAATGCAAGGACGGGGAAAGAGACGGACAGACAAAATAAGACGGATAGAAGTACAGAAAAAAGGTGCTTATGCATAAGACCATGCATACAGTCATACTCTTCATTTGAAAACATTCTTATTTTTATTTCAGTTTTATATTGTTTGCATAACATTTCATCGAGTGTTGACATTTCTAAAAACTAATTATGCATTTCCTTTTCAGCTGCGAGCTGGCCACCCAACCCTAACCCCAGCCTCTTTTATTTGCTGAAGGGGGAGGTAGGCTTTTCCCAATGCTCTGACCAGCAATCAATGAATGAATGAATAATCTTTTTTTTCAAGGGTTACAGAGTAAGCATTACTTTTCATCCGGCCCTTGCCCTAATCAGGGAATAAAGCTCAGAAACCCCTCTTTACTCCTACATACCAGCATCACTAACAGCAGTTCAACCAATATTTTAAAAGAACAAAACGGGATACATTCAA
>CM060320.1:28761564-28814064 GCA_030674155.1 Stramonita haemastoma
ACACAAGAGGAATCTACATATTTTGGTCCATATATATGCTAACACCTCAATATGATTATGGTCATAAGAATCACGTTCATAACCATATCATAATCATGATGGACAGTTATTCAGCTTACTTAAATGGATCATTAATTGAGTTTACACAATATCAATTACATTTAATACACATGATTATTACAATATATGAATAGAACATTTCTCAATATGGATGGAAAACATTTTTAGATAATGGTGACACATTCATAGAGAGGGAGGGAGGCAAGGCAAGGCCAAGTTTTTTTGTTCGAAGATAATAAGCACTTGTGTGCTTTTTTACATCCAGTCCTTGCCCTTTTCAGGAATAACATCAAGATAAAAAAAAACCCTCTAACTAAACAACAATAATAATGATCCAAATACCAAGAGCAAAAAAACCATACCAAGTATCAAACAGGCAAGAAATAGGACAAATACAATAATAAGGTACTGATTTAAAAAGGCACTCATTCAAAAACGAAAATAAGTAGCAAGAATCAATGATGATTTTGATTTGAAAAAAAGAAAAGCGCAATAATTAAAGAGCAAACATGACAATATCAAATATGATGAGGTAAATGACTAAAACAATCCACCATCTATCAACAAAATAAGTCATATAGAAAATAAGTTTGATAAAAGGGGAGAAAAAAAAAAACTACACACACACACACACATTGATAAAAGGGGAGAAAAAAAGAACAACACACCCCCACACTTTGATAAAAGGGGGGAAAAACACACACACACACACACACACACACACACACACACACACACACACACCACACACACACATTACTTTGATAAAAGGGGGAAAAAACAACAACACACACACACACACACACACACACACACACACACACACACACACACACACACACACTCACTCACAGGTTCACCTGCATGTCATCAATAAATTTCATTCTTAAGGAAATATATGCTTGAATTTTAGATAAAATCATGTAGCAGAACACAAGAGGGATCTATCCGCTGTAGGGCACATATCTTGGTCCATATATATGCTAACACCTCACTTAATCTTATGATTATGATTAGGGGGCATTTCAAGCCTCTAAAATCAATTATTGAAACATCAATTGCCAACAAGTACAAATTTCTCAACATGTAACTTTGAAAGCATTGTGTTATTCATTCAAAAAAGGGCAATGTGTGTTTTTAAAAAATCATCAAAAGAAAAAAAGTATTAATAATGTATGGAATCTATAGAGCACTGAATCTTGTAAAGCAACCAATTCAAAGTGCTTACATTCAAATCATTTACACATGCTATCTCCATTGACTGAAAAAAAAAAAAATTATGCACACACATTCATACAACACACAGCATGTTTAGGCAGGATGATGGAGACCAAGGGAGGGGGGCGGATGTAACTTGAGTATGGATAGATTATGAAGGGGTAATCTTAGGTAGGAAACAAATGCGTTTTGAGGCTGGATTTGAAAGAATCAAATGTAAGTTTGGGGCAAAGGGATAGAGGGAGGTCATTCCCAGTTAATGGGCTACATATGAAAAGAGCAATAGCCAACAGAGGACGGTTTGAAGCTGGAGGTTTAAAAGCAGAGTGTCCACAGCTGAACGAAGGGAACTGGATGGAGTGTACAGGTAAAGACAGTTGCAAAGATAAGAGGGTGCAGATTTGAAGCAGAGGGTACAAATCTTTTATGTCACTCTTCAGTAGACAGGCAGCCAGTGAAGAGAGGAGAGATGTATTCAGATGTTTTTCTTTCTTAGGACTAGTCGAGCTGCAGGGTTTTTATGCATTGAAGGTTGTGGATGACAGTACTGGTGGACCAAAAATGAATTACTGTTGTCCAAGCGCGAGAGAATAAGAGATGTGACAAGCTTAGTTGTTGCAATCATTGAAATGATTGATTTGATGGTTTATTACATTTGAAAGAGGAGCAGTGTCGAGTGAAGAGAACAGGGCCAGAACTGATCCCTGTGGGACTGGACATATAAGTTTAGCAGGATTCGATTGCATTTTATTTACAATTACTGTCTGAAAATGGTTTGTGAGGTATGAACTAAACCAGGCGAGTGTCCCACCATCAATACCAAAAATATTTTAAGACGAGAGATAAGTGGTCAAAAAAAGGTATCAGCAGTAAACTGCTTCACTCTGCACTAGTGCTTCAAATTGAGTACATAAAAAAGCAAAAAGGCAAAAATAAAAACCATTGCCCTTTGGCTATTAAGAAAACTATGCTAAATGTTTCAATACAAATGTCAAAGATGACTGTGACCAACAATAAAGTGGAAAATGCAAGCAGTTGAAAAACAAGACTAGCTATAGATCCACCAACACAAAAAACAACAAACCTTACTAACACAATACAGTGACATGTTTTCATACAGCTGCTTGTAAACAATTTACAACCAACCACCAAAGGAAAAAACACACACATGCTACACCATTTTCTGCTTTTACACAAGCCAGATTTCATGACCGCATAAAGTAAAAGCAAGAAGAAAGGAAATATCACAACCTGTACCACACAGTATTATTGCGGTGATCTAAAATACATTTCACATTTGTTACCCAGGAATTTTGGATAAAACACATTTGAAGGGGAGTTCCACACTTGCAGCACTTAAGCACAAGTGGACATAACATACAGTAGAAATGTTGGACAAATGAAAACTGACAATAATGAATAAATCATGCGGCAGTAAGAACTGATCAATGTAACATCTTTCCTTCTAGTCTTGCTAATACAACCAGATTTTTTTTGTAGGGCCTCTAACCTTTTTTTTTCTTTCATTCCTTTTGTCCCTATATTTTTCAAATATTCTTTCTCTTTTTTTTTTCTTTTTTTTGGGGTGGAGGGGGCAGTTGCTATTTTTGTTTTAATTCCACTGTGAAGCCTCCAACCTTTTTTTCCCACTTTTTCTTCTCAGAGTGAACAAAAACAAAAAAAACTGTCAAAGAGTACATTTATGCCGATAAAAATCAAAGATTGCTGATACAGATGCAGATAGACTATTAATAGGCTGGGAGTGCTATGACCTGGATAATAGGAATGTTCCTGAATACGGCAATTTTGTTTTTAATATGTGACATTCCAATGCTCCATCTCCATCCTTTTCCAAAATTATGACAAATTTCTAAACCAATGTTGGTTACAGCTGCAAATCTAGCTGGTTGGCAGATTTCTATAAACTACACACGCACACACACTTACACACACACATGGGAACTGATGTAAAAAAAAGCACACGAGTGTTTATTCCTTTATCCTTGATTTAAAAGAATAAAATAATAAAATAAATAAATAAAATGAAAAAATACACACACACACAAAACTTGGCATCATTTCACTAAGAGCCATTTTCCACTTCACACTCTACACACACACACACACACACACACACACACACACACACACACACACACACACACGGACCTGAACATACTTTCAAACTTTCTACCCCTCCTTTTCAATAACATACAATATGCATTCGAAAGGCAGCACCCTCTACTGTTGAAATCTTTTTCTCTAAAATGCCCCCCCATTCTACTGCCTTTCCCTATCCCCATATAATAACAAAAATATAAATACTTTTATCAGAAATATGAATACTTTATCTAAAAAATGTGAATCTTAAAAATACAAAATGAAGAGGAAAAATTCATCCTAAGCCGTTACACATCTTTCCCCATCCTTATATACCAGAACATTCCAACACCCATCCCCCCTTCCTAGCATTCTTTTCTCTGAAGTTATAGCACTCCTTCTCCTACCAACCCTAGCATGAGTATTTGATTATAATCTATTTTATTAGGATATGGCTGTATATGCAAAAATCTGCCCATTACTGAACTTTGGAGCTCTGAGGAACAAAATTAAAAATTTGGTATTTGATTATAATGATAACTTTAAAATAATTTTGAAGGGTTCATCCAGAAGCCGAAACTCGAGTCAGGTCAGGCCAAAGGTATGGTTCTTACTCAAAAATGCCTAAAATGCTGCCACTGAAAGACTATTCCTTAGAAAAAAAATTTTTTTTTGTATTGAATCTTCGATAAGTCACTTAAAATGATTGAGAAGTTGTTACCTGCACGTGTTTTTCCTCCACTATTTCTCCTCAATAAAATAATTTTGGTATGTTGGAAATTGTTGATCATTACTCTTTGTGGTTTTTTTTGTTTTGTTTTTGAGCACAGGGTGCAAAGCAGCTCTGTGCTTGTTCATTTATTCTCTATGAACAATTCAATTCAGTTCCATTCAACCCCAAAGAAAACGCGTTTTGCCATTGTGATAAACATACAATGTTATCCATCTGCATTGTGTCCACATATGGGGGGCCAGGGTTAGAGTTCAGTTAGTGTTAGGAGTTAATTAAGAGGCTGTCAACTGGTCGGTCTGAATGTTAGAGTGCATGTGGACACAATAGCACATAGACAAAAAAAGCATGTAGCTATAGACACAATGGCATTTCATGTCGTGAACAGCCCCACTGACGAAATAGCCATACGTATCTCGCAATAGAATGGAATTTCAAATCAGAACCACCAGTTCTATCAAAAGCTGATCCTATGCACTGGACTCCGGTGCCCACAAAATTAATTTCAGGCCTACGACATTTATGAACAAGTTGCCTCCATTTAAAAAAAATAATAGGGCCCCAAATAAACCATGTAAACTTCTAAAGTGAAAATGCAGCAACCTAAATGGAGGGAATAATGGTCGCATATGCAAAAATCTCACAATTGATGAACCTCAAAGCTCTAGCCCTGGAACAAAAACAAAAAAAAGGATAAAAATAGGTATGAAAAAAATCTATCAGCCAGCCCTCTTTTTCTATCCCCACTGCTCTAAGTGTGCATCCATACCCCTCCTGAACACCCTGTTGCCTTCCTTCCCTCCCGACCCGTCTCCTCTACACACACACAGACACACACACAGACACACACACAGACACACACACAGACACACACAAACACACACACACACACACACACACATATACACACAGAGACACAGACACACACGAACATATTTTTAGAATATTGCAAATTTTTTTTCATCTGATGGTTTCTTAATTTGCTCAACTTTTTTTCGTTTTGCCCTACCTCCTAAGCAGTACTTTGTACACATTATCTCTTTAACACACACCATACCAGGCAATTTGGGGTCATAACATTCGTCTCCGTATTGAGCATTTGTATAGAAGTATTCTTTAAAATAATTTTTGCTATTAAGGACAATCCTGAAATTTGGCCACAGGTATAACAATATATTGAAAAAATAAAACGGAAAATTTTAAAGCTGTTGCTGCTAAGGTTTCTATTATATATAAATATAATATATTATATATATTATATATAGGCAAAAAAAAAGTACTTGCCTACACTTATGCAATTAAAGTTGACAAATAGCCCTCAAACTGCAATATTGGCAAAAGGAGTACCCAAGTTCTTTGGTAACTATGATAATGAAACTTCTTGATGGATATTCTCAATTAGATCTGCTCATACCTTGAAAAGGAAAATTTTTTAAAGGCAGAATACGTTAGCAGGCAATGACTTTTTAAAAAACTAAATGCACATTTTAAGTTAGGTACTGATCTGCCATTCCTTTGCAATCTCGTTCTCTCCTCCCTCAAATAATACTTCTACACAGCTGAGTCTTAAAAAAAAACAAAAAAAAACATCAAACTGAAATAACTTCATCACTGAACATAAACCCTGTCCCAACATGCACACACAAAACCAAGATTCACTTTAAGCTCCAAGTTTAGCCACCAAAAGTACAAATCCTTTCAAAACTCCAATTTTTTGTGGTGATTAATTAAATTAACATCCCAGTGGAGATTCCCAATTTAGTGACTGGGGGAAAAAAATCCAAGAAAAATATTCTGCTCAATTCTATTCACTTCCAGTTTAAAATTAATTATCAAAAATGCAACCGATACTAATTCCCTCAAATCAAATGTCAGTGTCAATTTACACTAATTTTTCCTTAGCAGGCAGTATTCAAAATGCCAGCCATTCTGCTTTTCTATAAAATAAAAATAAAATTAAAAAAAATTACGGGAAAAAAAGGACAAAAAATCAAAACAAAAACCAGTGTCCTCGGTGCCAAGGGAATCTTTGATTGGAAGTCCTCTTCCTCGACTGTAGTGTTGTCCGTGGTAGAGATGTCCCTCAACAGGTGTCCTCAACATGTCCCGATGTCTGAAAAGAAAAAAAAGATTGTCAGAATTGCTTGAAAAAAAGGCAAAAGAATAAACTGAGAAGGCAGAGAAAGAAGAAAAACAGAGTGGATGGCTAAGGCAAAATAATGAAGAAAAGAAAGTGGTAGAGAAGGGGGAAATTCTCACCCTGGTAAAAAAAAAAAAAAAAAATAGAGAATGGAGACTTAAAATTGAGTGTGTGTGTGTGTGTGTGTGTGTGTGTGTGTGTGTGTGTGTGTGTGTGTGTGCGTGTGCGTGTGTGTGTATGTATGTATCTTCAGTTTAACGTCTATTCACATTTAGTGATTTTAGACACACAAAAAAAAAAACACAACAACAAAAACAGACATTAAAGAGTTAACAATAAACTGAAAAATGTCCTTTAAAAAATGCTGAAATAAGAAACTAATCCTAACACTACAAAAACTGGATTATTGGACTTCTCTTCAACGCTAACACAATGTCCAACAGCAAAGAAGGTTCAGACAAAATCTGATCCAGTGACAAATGTGTGTGTGTGGTGTGTGTGTGTGTGTGTGTGTGTGTGTGTGGTGTGTTACATTTTTATTTTTAGGCCCTACATGAATTAAGTAGTGCATTTGCTTCATTTTCATCAAGCCATATATCTAGGTGTTTGTTTTTTTACCAAAAAATCAAAACAAAGCAAAAACACTAACAAAAAATTAACCCCAATTTCACCAATAATATTCCACAACTTTTTTACAACCCATAACAATTAAATAGACTCAATAAGAAACCAAAAAACAATACACTGTAAATCACACACACGCACACACACAAATTATTTTGAAAAATCAAAATTAAAAACAAATGATCAGGTTACAATATCACCCATTCTTTTACGTTTATGCTCTATAAAAAACAAACAAAAACCAGGAATAAAACTCCCCATAATATCAGGCATTCATTGCCACTAGCACCGACAATACTGCCGGCAACAATATACCTCCTCTCCCCCTCCTTATACGCAAGCATGTAATCATTATATTCTCATACTCATGTAGTGCTTTTTTACCACTGTCTTATCCATATGCTAACATACAAAAAATATCAAATGAATCAATCATAACAATGATTATGATAATCACTCATCACTACCAAGAGCAACATCACAACAATAACTAAAAAAAGAAATTGGAAAGTTCATGAGGGGTGGGGGTGGGGGGTATCGAGGAGGAATGGGAAAACAAACAAAATGATAGTAAGCAAAAAATTTACAAACGAAAACCCCTACAAAAAAAAAACAAAAGCTCACAGCCAACTAGACTATCAAGCCAAAAAATTATAACAGTAATCCCATGTATGTGTGTGTGTTAGTGTGTGTGTGTGTGCATGCGTGCGCACGCGCACTTTCTTTCTGTGACCTTTATTTTTGCTTTCATAGTTTATTCTCCTGCCTTTTTTCCATAAAGATTTGAAAGAATTCTTTCCCACACGAAATCTGATGCACTGGGCCTGACTTTTCAGGCACTTTATGGCCCTACAACGCATTTATGCTCATATGACAAACAACAATAGTTGTCTAAGAGTTCCGAAAGTTGGATGTAACTGGAATCTTCCATTAGATGAAAAATACAACAGACTGACAAAAGCCAAGACAGAGAATAGTCACAAATGTTACCTGATCAGGTGCTGGTAACTGACAAGTGGTGCCGTTGGCGCATCTGTTCTTTGGCATATGATTCCCGACCAGTTGTTCCTGTAAGCAGTTAAGTCATTAGTGACATGTCCATAGCTCTGTTTGCATAGCTGTTACAATGTTTCGTCTTACCACTTAGAAACAAAATAAATTCATATTTGTTCTTTAAAAACATTGTCACATTTCATCTCTTGTTTTGATACCTCAAATATTAAAAGAAATCCTTTGTTTGCATGACTTCAAAACAAAATATCACAATTATTCTCTCTAGGAATCAGACCATAAACACATAATTACACAATTATATCAAAGACTATACCCGGAGCAAGTCAGGTCAGTAAGAAAATTGTACAATAAAAGTAAAAAAAAAAAAGGGCAAGTATGAAGTTCCAAACATCTCTTCAATTTTTTCAGTTCAAATGAAAAATTACGGGGCAAGATAGCCTAGCAGTTAGAGCTCTGCACTTATTTGATGACTCGGGATCCAGCCTCAGTTTGAGCCAATACCGAGACACCCACTTCATAAGAAGGAGGGGGAGGGGGGGGGGGGGGGGGAATGTTGAGACTTCCCATTACTTAGAATGTGGCTGCCTTGATGCTACACAAAAATGGTCGCATACACAAAAATTGGTGAATCTCAAAAACTAAAGATAGCAACAACAAAAACACGACAGAAATAAAATTATCAGGTCAGAAAGACAAGGAAAAAAATATATACAGATATATAGATACCTTTTCTAATTAAATGCAGGTCATCATGGTTGCCCTTCTCTTGCTCACCTTAATCAGAAGTGTCTGGGGAAAATAATAGCATGACCTTTCCAGCTCCTTTCGTGGGCTGTACAGCTTGTTTGCAGGGTAGTCTTCCTCAGCCAGACAATCTTCCTCAGATCGCTGTATAGGTTGCATCTCTGAAGGATGTGCTTGCCAGTCTGGTTTTCTTTACCACAAGCACACAGGGGAGAAGGAACGAATTTCAGCTTCGGAGACGTGGTGATTTAGCCTGCTGCCTGGTCACTGGCACTTGATTCCAGACCCAGAGTCCCTGAAAGCATAAAGTCATCATCAGTAGAGTGAAAACCCTAGTTTTCCTGGCTCAGATTTGGTTTTATTTGACAGATTTCACAATGCTTCACCAATTTAGTCAAATTTAATTCCAACCAGTCTACAGAGTTAAACATTCAAACGCGTTACAGGGATTGTCAAGTTATTCTAATCAAATACGCTCATCGTTTTGGGGTTTTTTTTAAGTGGCAAAATAAGGGGGCTAGTCTGTCAACACATCATGATGCTCTTTATTTCTGATACAGAAGCCAATATGTCTGCAGCAGCTGAACACCTCAAGCTCCTTACATATAAAAACCTATGAGACATTTTAAGGGAATGCAAACTTTTTTCCCAACATAAGACTTGGAACTAAAACCTAAATGTGATTGGATTTTCTATAATAAAGTCAACTGTAGCTTTCCAATTCTTTGTACTTACTGTTGCAAAGATTTCTTGAAGTAGGCCCTCTCCTGAAGAGCTCCAAGATGATCAACAGAACTGGGCCCCACTCAGGACTACCGGATGATCCACATGCCCCCAGATGATCCACATGCCCCCAGATGATCCACATGCCCCCCAGATGATCCACATGCCCCCAATGATCCACATGACTAACCAAGCTAGGACCCATGTTTGATAAAGAATAGGAAAGCTAAGGAAACGCATTAGAAATGGAAGGGATGACCGAGTTGCAATACCTTATGACCAGTCTCAAAGCGGTTGGAGGTGGTATAGTATAAGGAAGCATCCAAAATGGAAGGAGATAAATCAATGCTTAATGACCACTGTCTTCAAGCCACTGTTGATGTTGGTATTTTCAGACAAAGATACATCAGAAACGGAGGGGGATAACCGTACCGCAATGACGCATTAGAAATGGAAGGGGATGACCGAGTTGCAATATCCCATGACCACGGTCTCAAAGCTGTTGTGGTGGTAGTGTTTTCAAATAAGATCACCGTCGCCCTGATTGCTCTCAGATTTCTTGCACAGTTTTTTCCCTATTTTATTTCAAATTATTTTTAGTTTTAAATTATTTTATCTTCCCTATTCTATTTCAATTTATTTTTAGTTTTGAATTTTATTTTAATTACTTTATTTTATCTTCCCTATTTTATTTCAATTTATTTTTAGTTTTTAATTTTATTTTAGCTCTTTGTTTACATTTTATTTTTTAAATTTTATGTCATTCTATTTTGTTAGATTTTATATTTTTTATTCATCTCAAATGTTATTTTATATTCATATCATTTCATGCTAATGTTTTAGCAAGGAATCCTGAAGCAATCAGGGAAGTTGGTGATCATTTCAAGGCAAAAAGTCCCAACAAAGATTGAAACCAAAGCCGGACACATAACTTCAGTGGCAAAATTTTATCTTTTTCATTCCTCAGCTAGAGCTAAGTTCACCAATGGCAAGGTTTTGTGTATGTAACCCTTTTTTCCACCAAAATGGTAACCGAATTCCAATTTCGGGACTAAAAATTATTTAAAATGGCGGGAAATGTATTTGTAAAATTTGTAAGCCAGCTGTGCAAGGATGCAGCTGCATGACTGGTAGCTTTCTGTCCTCTGGGATATCAAAATATGCACTAGTCTGGAGGATTGGGAGAATGCAATATTCCCAATCAGAAGATCTGTATTTTTCCTGTCCTAAAACCCAAGAAAATAAAACTCTTAACGGTTCTGTTGAATTTCCTTCCTCATCCATTCCCTACCCTCGACCAACCTGGACCTAACAAGGTAAGATCATGCTTCACATCTCATGGTAGCATCAAGGTGTTTGTGGTGAGATGGTAAGAGACTGCTGCGATGCGTCTGAAAATAAAAACAAATGTGTGATAAATAGTAGTGTCCAATCAAAGGAGATAGAGAGAAGGGGAAGGGAGGGAAAGGAAAGAGGGAAGGGAGAGAGAGGGGAAAGGGAGGGAGAAAGAGGGAAGGAGGGAGAGAGAGGGGGAAGTGAGTGAGTGAGAGTGAGGAGTGAGTGAGTGAGTGAGAGAGCGAGTGAGAGTGAGTGAGTGAGTGTGTGAGTGCGAGTGTGTGTGTTGTGTGCGCGAGCTCACCCATGCCCAAGCGTCACTGACTTAGTCGCAGCTATTTATCTAACCAAATCGTTAGCCTCACCATAAGAACAAAGCCATGCATTTCAGTTTCACGCGCACTCGCGCACATTGTGTGTGTATATATGCATATGTGCTTGCATGCCTTACAGACTTGTGAGCTCATGATCTGATGGTGCGAGTTCGAGCCAACACCACCACACCTGTCAGTGTCAGAGGGGATTTTTTTCCCACTGGGGAGCTGTTACCGACTCCACTCTCCCTCAAATCCTTACAATGAGACTAAAAAGAAGACCCTATGTACGAATGGGTGCCTGGTTGGTTGATAGTATAGTATCTAAATTGCATGGCTCTGCTCGGACTATAAATCTACTGGACAAAAATACAACTGCAACAACACATGCATGTGTGGACTGCTGCTGTCAGCAAGTATGCTTAATGGAATTGCACATTATTCAGACATAGTGCCAAGTATGTATACTCACAATCAGATGATGGTTGAAGAACTTGCATGTCCCCACGCAGTGGCAGTGAATGACATCCACAGCCACAACAAGCTTGTAAGCCCGTTCTTCTTTTGGGTTTGTCAGGGGACAGCTCAGTCTCGACAGTGAAGGCAGCGGTGTGCTGCAGGTCTTCGAAGATGCTGTAGAGCTTGGTTACTGGGGTGGGGTCAGGTCAGATCTTTCAGAGTGTCTTGTGTAGCAGGCAGGCCTGCGGCACTGGTTCTGTTTTCTCATTCGTTTCCTGTAAACAAGCCTTTGATTAGTTTTATCGGCACTTAATTCTAATTGGTGAATAGCAGTGTGTATCTTAAAATCTATTTTACTGCATGCGTAAAGTAAATTCATGTGTAGCTTGTGTGCAAGTATGTCAGTGGGGTGTGTGCATGTTGAGTGTGCATTAAGTCTCTGTGTGTGCAAATCTTAATTCTATTTTAGTATTTAGTGTGTTATTTATGCTAGACTTCTGTTAAGGAAAAAAACTGGCATACAAGCAGTCAATAAAGAGCATGCCTTTCCCTGGCATTCTTTGATGTACCAGACTTTGTAACATTTATAACAAGCTATTTAGTTGAGTAACTCATGTAGGAGGGGGGAGGGAGAGAGAGGGAGAGGGAGAGAGAGAGAGAGAGAGAGAGAGAGAGAGAGTTAGTTTTCATTTTCGGTATCTGCAAATATTTTTATTTCTCTGCATGCAACACAGTTCTATGTTTTTGACTGTAAAAACACATTTTACTGCCAGTACAACGATTGAATTATGACTATGTACCACCACTGAAGCCGACCAGTCACCGGAAGCTTTGTCGAACTCGGCCGGCCAGGCATTAGCGCGCTCTGTCAGTACAGTACAGCTAGGCCTATAGCACATGCCCTAACCCCCCCGAAGCTCATCCATCTCATGCTCATCTATCTCAACGTAGCTTACACTGTTACAGTCTCTGGGTATAATTCGTTTCTCACAGGAATGTTTGAGACTAGGCCTAGCTCTGTTTTAGCCACACAACTGACCAAGCTGCCCTAAAATAAAAATGTCTTTTTGCTTCTCACATGTTAAAGGTTTTCGTTGGAACTAAGGTTAATGACTCCTGTCATGTCAAAAAAGCTGGCCTGAATTTGCTGTAAAATGAAGTTCACTACTAGAAGCATTAACATGTACAAATCTGTCACTGAATGAAAATTATTATTACCAACAGTCTGCGGCAGACGACTATCTCCATTTCATTCGGTAGTCAGAAGGCAGGCAATTTCAAGTAGGCCTAGGCCTAGTGTCACAAATCTAACAACCTCAGCTTCGCGAACTTCCGTCCTAACATTCCCGCCGTCACGTGCCAGGTGGGGGTAACTCTGGGATGGGTAAAATCTACGAGAGTTAACAGACAGGAAATTTTTTCCAACGAGATTTTTGCAAAAACTATGAGCACAACTATACTTATGCCCACAACCATTACTTTCCAACAAACTGTACAAAATATAAACATGCATTTTCACTTTCTTTTTTTTCTTTTTTTTTGGGGGGAGGGGAGGGATTTTTTGGGGAAGGGCATGTCTAACCTAAAACGCACATTGTGGTTACATTTAAAAAATAATCTATCATAGGCTATGGACAATACATGACACGGAAAGGGTTGAATTGTACCAAATTCAGCTTGCTCCAATGTAAACACGTTGAAAAAAAAAACCCAGCCGGGTAGATAAAGCATTGTGCTTGCAATCCAATGACAGGGTTGAGCTACCACCAAGTCGCCATTTCACGGGGATTTTTTCTTTTCTGGAGTTAACACCACTCCCCTGAAAATCTGTGGGATGAGACTATAAACCGAAGTCCCATGTGCGAACGCACGCAGAACATCTTGCGCACATGTAAAAACCTTATCCCTCTTTCGGAAAAGAATGCCATGTGTGCCAAAGGGAATGGTTTACAAAATTAACAAATCTGCATGCACACGGGGAACTAGGTGTTAAAAACAGTATTCTTTTATTCTCGAAATAAAAAAAAAATCTTTATAATAAAAAGTAGAAATCAAAATCACAGGAATGGGAGTAGCCTACTCGGAAATCTTACACTCCACTATGATAATGGTCTGAGCATTAACTATTTTTCCTACAACCTGGAATACGATCGACTCCTTTTACCCCTTTTGCTTTTGAATATGTTTTCATTTCAAACATTTAACATAATCATGAATAACAAACAAATCAGCACAGTACATAGTCCTATATAAGTAAAACACTTACCTTTTGCCTTGGGGGGGAAATGCGCTTTGTGCAACGACGTGTGGAGTTGCATAACTTTTCTTAACGATCTTGTCTCAATTGTCACCGGGTATGGAATGAAAGTGCCAGCTTTGCAACACAGTGCTAAAAGAAACCTCTTTGCAAAACATTCGAGTGAACAGTGTTCATCTCCACGTGCTTCTCGAAAAACTTCCCCTTCTCGCTCACCTTCACTTGCCTGCATCCTTTGACACCATGGGCCATTCAAGTCTTCTTTCCCCAGCCTTCAAAAAGCCCCCAAAACTCTTAGTCTCTAGGACTGGAGTCCCAACTTGATAAATTCTGTGTGGTATTTCAAAATTACACAGCATACTTGCATTAAACAATGCAGATTAAAGAGCAACACATTATCATAAAAGCCCAAAGCATTCTATGTCACACACACACACACACACACACACGTGTGTGCGCGCACGCACTCTCTCTCTCTCTCTCTCTCTCAGAGGCCTACTCCAGCATTGACTGTTACTTAGATGGCACGTTGATAGATCTAGAAACCCATTGTTTAAAAAAAAAAAAATTAAGAAAGATATTAGTACTAGTAAAGAAACTGAATTGGCTTGCTGATAAAACTGTTTTTGGTTCTGTTTGTTTTGACTTTGGCATTCGGAATATTCGGCCAGATGGAAGCAATGGATAGTCTTGTGAAAGTATGTGTGTTTTATCAGTGGAAATGACTGATATTTTTAGTCATCCAATTTTCACACAATGATTTCTGCGTCTTTTGCTTTCTCAGATTTCTCAGGGCAGTTCAATATGCTCTTATTTTTACATTCGAACAACCGAACCAGCTTAAAAGCCCATACTGATTTCTACAAAAGAACAATAGAATATGCACAAACTGTATTTTTTTCACAGCCAGAGACAACTAATTTTGGAGGCAGTTTATCCATGACTGACATTTCTTATTTAACTTTTTATTCAGAGTTGTATCAAGATATTTTTACTTCTGCACCCTCTCTTTGTTTTGTCTATGAACAGATGAGGCTCTGGTGGTGTATTTATGTGAAAATCAATTCATTCTTTCATTCCTCTATATAGAGGATAATGAAATAAGCACTCATGCGCTTTTTTTCATCTAGTCCCTGTGTGTTTGCAGTTTTGTAAATCTTGTCATCTGTTCCCACGGCACACGATGGCCTGCTCTTACCAATAGCGGAACAGGATTTAACGTATGCGCAAGATGTTCTGCTGTTCTGCTGCGTTCGCACACAGCCTCGGTTTAAAGTCTTATCCGAAAAACTTTGGGGGGGAGTGGGGTCAGCACTTAAATTAACCCCAGGGGGAAAATCCCCTCAAACGGGAATCGAACCTGGGTCGTCAAAGTGCCAGCGCAATGTTCTGACCACTAGGCTATCCTGTCCCCCTTTGACTCTTGTGGTAGGAGGTACTGAAGAACAATGCACTCAAGAATTTCCATATCAAAGGATGTTAAGACAATTAGAATCTAGCATTCTTTTGGTTTTGCTTGAGTTTAAATCAGGTGGTTATTTTTGCACCAGTTACTTTGCACTTCCTCAAAATAAAACTATATCCCAGTTGGATAGGCCTATATCTCGAACAGCAGAGTCGGCTGAGTGTCTTACAACTCATGTAACTAATGTGTCCAACAATAAATTGTATAGGCCTACAGGGTAAAAAGTGCTGTAGCAAAGACATTGCCTTGTGGTGCACCAACAAGAAGTGGTTCTTTGTAACAAGTTTGTTCCTTCAAAGAAGACACCCTGGAATTGATTGATTAAAAGATTCACAATCCATTAAAGTGAATTTAGGATTAACTTGAAGCGATTGAATCTCTATTGCCATGAGATGTGGTTGTATCGTATTAAATGCGAAAATGAAATCAACAGGAAGAATTCGAACAAAAGAACTGTTATTTTCAAGATATGTGTCAATATGAATCAAGATTGTGAGTGTTGCATCATCTGTACTTCTGTTTTGCTTGTGAGTGAGTTGGTAAGAGTCAATGGCCTCAACGACTTGTGGTAGGAGTAGGCCTACTGTGCGACAATACACTCAAGACTTTTCCTATTAAAGGATGTTAAGACAGCGGTCTAAACTCATTTAATTAAACTTTAGGATTTCTGAGTTTGGAAAAGGACAGACATTGGATGTGTTTCCAGACAGAAGTAATGGCTCCATTATTTGAAGAGAGAGTAAAACACTTTGCAAAAGCAAAGGAAACTGACCAACAGACAGTTTTTAAAGTTTCTGCAGATTTTATCTAGGCCTACAGCAGTATCTAGATTTTTCTTTTTCAACAGGGTGGTAACTCTGCATCTATTTACGTTAAAGCCAAGATCGTCTTTACCACATCTGGCTGTTACGTATGACATGATCGTTTCCAAACTTTCCTTCACATCACTAGGCCTACGTTCAAAGCGGCAAGAAAGAACATTCAGCTTATTGAAAAACTCACCACTTTCTTCTTCTGGTCATTTGCACTTGCTTCATTATTCTGTTTGTCCGTTAAAGTCTTTAAACTAGACTATGCACTTTTCATATTTAATTCTCCAGAAGTAAATTGTCTTTCTAGTTTTGTTCTTTATTGTGTCTGGGTATGCCCTATTTCATTTCTACATTTTGTTTTTATTTTGTCTTTTGTGCAAAGCTGTTTCCTGACTGGAATCCAATTTTCTTTTCATTAGTAAGGCCTTAGTTCTAATCCGATGCTTTGACCTTACGAACGTCCAGATTCAAACAATCTACAGTTGGCCGTCGATGCTCTCTGTTTCAGGACCAGCCATATGGAATGACCTGCCCCTCTCCCTTTGCCAGTTGCCTACATTAGACACAGCAGGCTTAAAACACACTTATTTCGAACGTAAGATCTTTCCCCTTACTGCTATCATACTTAAAATACCTTCGGTCAATTCCTTTAACAGCCTCCAGCTAAAGTGCGTTACTTTGCGCGCGTGCACGTGGTGTGATACTCTTTGTAATTAGTTGTATGTGAATGAAAGATTTGAATGCAAGCGTTTTGATTTTTTTTTTTTAACAAGTAGAGAAGTATACAAATTCCATACAATATTACCATTATTCATTTCCCCCTGCATTATTGGGCATCGGCGTTGATGGTGGTAACTTGTTTTTTTTCCTTTGTTGTTGTGGTGGTGGTAAGGTAGTGGTTTTTTTTTGCTTTAAAAAAAAAATCTCTCTCTCTCTTCTCTCCTCTCTCTCCTCTCTCTCTCTCTCTCTCTCTCTCTCAGCTGAGAATGAAGATGGACATCATATTTTATACAAGAGTGGTATGGGTATGTCATAGTCAAAGACAGATATCAACTATACAGACTGTTTAAAGTTAACTTTTAAAGTGAAAGATACTTTGAATACATAGATTATAAAATGTTTGGGACTGTTTAGCAAAACTTGGTCTTGGCTTGCTATCAATTAATGATCATATTTCAAAAGAACTTTTATGAAGAATACTGACTTCAGGATTATGTTTAGTCGTGTAATGCATTGGAGGATGAAGAGCATCTTATAAAGAGATATATTATTTATAGTGATATATTATTTATAGTGATTTAAGACATATAGGTATTTGTATTCTAGTAATCAACTTTTACCTAATGTGAAATTGCTGAAATATGGTTCAGTGTCTCGCATTCACAATTTGAGCTTCTGTCTTTGCAATGGTTTGAAAGTATGGCTGGACTTTGTTGAATATTTAGAGAGCAGAGGATGATAACCTGTTTAATGTACATGACTAAGGAATTTTTTTTTTCGATTCAATTTGGATGGTTCCATGTCATATAATATATATATAATATATATATATATATATATATATATATATATATATATATATATATATATATATATATGCATATAGATAGCATCTGCCAATCTATCTTAACAGATGCTTGAGAAGCTGCATAGCTGAACGTGTATACAATGTAAAGCCCTGGTAATATGTTGTGTATTTCTTTGTTTCACACACACACACACACACACACACACACACACACACACACACACACACACACACACACACACACACACACACACACACGCACACACACAACAGATAAAGACAAAGAAAACAGGAAAATGACCAATACTGAAATTAGATTGAAAGATAGACAAGAAACAATGAACTGAGGAAAAAAAAGACAGATACAGGAAGTTCATAGTACCCTCCCTACTTGGCTAGTACTATTCACCAGCACAAGTTTACAACATCAAAGAGGAAAAACCAACATAATCACACTCAAAACACACAATTCTTCTGATTCATGCTCTTTATTCAGGATGGGCATTTCAACTTGTACATAATTATACACACATTGGACTATTGTACATACATATGTGGAGTACTATTTCAGTGGTCTTCAGCTGCGAAATTATAGACAGTGCACCAAATCACACGTACCATGATGTGCATATGCTTAGAACATCATTGATAACTACTCTCTCACCTCAGCATTCAAAAATCTCCAGACAACTTCATTCATGGAACAAAAAGAATTTTATTTTGAAAGGAAAAAAAAACCCAAGATGAGAAAAGCTGACTATTCATAAAGATTATTCTTCATTACGCTCTTAATTCAATTATCACACACACACACACACACACACACACACACACAACACACACACACACACACACACACACACACACACACACACACACACACACAAACTTATCAGTTTTTCAAAATCTCATTTGCTGTTTTTGCAGAATTTCATTCTCCCAACAAACAGCCACAAAACATTTCAAAATGAGGAACAAAAAACCTGTTTACAGACTGAGCAGAATGCAAATGATGGTGATGCATAAAATGGTATCTGCATAATCAAATCATCGCTATCGGCAAACTGATTCAATTTTGGGAACAAGAAGTAAGAAAAATGCTACACTATCCCAAATTTCTATTCCATAGCACAATCCATAAAAAAGTATAAAAATGCCTACCTTTGAAATGCATTGAGAGAACAACCACTACACACACCAACGAGGTTAACTCAAGTGAAAAAGTTTAACGAACAAAATAATCAGGATTCACTCAGGGGTACAGAAAACTAAAAATCATAAGCCAATTATTGACTACAAAATTTTAAGAAGAAACCCCAAAAAGAAAGTAAGCGAAAGCACAAAAAAACAAGCAGACAACATCCATAAGCAAACAAAAACACAAAAAGAAAGCCCTCCTTGCTGTTTATAGATTTCATGATGAAAAAAAAAAGATTTCATGATGAAAAATGCACAGTAACAAGTTTACAAAACTCAAAGGAAAGCTTTGTACAGATTTTTTTTTTTTTTTTTTCACAAGTTATTGGTTCATAAATAATCCTTTGACCTTATTTTTTCAGTGCATGTGCGTGGTATGCCTGCACATGCACACGCACACACACACACACACAACACACACACTCTCTCTCTCTCTGATCTGTGAATCATGGCTGGTGATTCTAAAAAAATTCACAAGAAAAGTTAACATCTGAAAAGAAACGATTCACTGTAACAGCACAAATTATTATCATACTTGCAGAGACAAAAATCTCAATACCCTTTCATAACAATAGAGCAAAAGCACAGAAGACCCACTCAACAGAACACAGTCTGAATCAAACACTCCACAGAAAGGACACACGAAAGAAAGAACGAAACTGAGATCATGATCCATGACACATTCATCAATTTCCCAGCCCATGATCAAGACAATGTAATAAAAAAAGCAATCAACTGTTCTATAACACAGGAAAAAAAACCCAAAATGTATATATATCACAATACAACAATTTTGATTTTACATCTGATTATGTTGTCAACTATTTACATAAAAAATCAGACCCTTAAATCAGAACAAAAAGGAGATTTTTTCAGCAAAACCAGAACAACATCATGCATCACGCACGCACCACACCACCACACACACACACACACACACACACACACACACACAACACACACACACACACACACACACACACACACACACACCACACACACACACACACACACACACACACACACACACACCACACCACACACACACACACACACACACACACAACACACACAACACAACACAACACACACAACACAACACAACTCAGACATCAAAAAGCTAGCCATCAAGACAACAAATCCACACCACTGCTGGTGGTCCTAAGTAAAAATGTTCATAATGGTTGTGGATGGATGTAATTATTGGATGTGTTTGTACTGAGCCTGGTATTACTACACACATCATGTGCTGATTATCTGCACTTGAAATGACTGTCAGGAACCCAAAAATTAATATAAAAGGAGATGGTAGTTTATGTGCACTAGAACATGGGGAACCCCCCCCCCCCAAAAAAAAAAAAAAAAAAAATTACACACAAAGCACACATAAGCAGCTTTCCCCTGTCCTTCCCTCTTTCATACACACGTACACACAGACACAACAAGACACAGACACAGACACACACAGACACAGACACACACCACTCAACCGACCAGCCCAATTAAACATAATCAAAAGATGACAGTATTTCATTATTTCATGAAAACCACAGACACACAACCAAACAACACATTACAACACAAAAATCCCTCACACAATGGTAGCAAACATGAAATTTCAAGAATCTTTTCACCCGATTAATGCTTTTCTGCTGATAACAAAAAGCAAACAAACAACAAGGAATGACCACAATGACTGTAAATACTGAAATCACTCTTGTAAAACAAAAAAGCAACATTTGAATATTGGTCATGATTTTTCAGAAATGAATCACCCACGCAGCAAAACACACATAAACCTGGATAATCTCTGTGGCCCCTTCATAGTAGTAACAAGACAATCTGATCTATCACAGACATTAGTGAAACAGAAGCTAGTCAAACTCGGAATAGGCCAATGATCTTTAAGCTGTGCCACATAAACACATTAAGCGGAATAACAGTTCAAGCATCATCAATTAATCTTTAAACAATGTTCATACGAACATGTTTTATTTATTTATTATTTTATTTAAACAACTTTTTAAATTTATTTTTAGAACGTGTTTTATTTGTAAGAGTTTGAACATTATACCGATCTTTTGAACTTGTTAAGTGAACATTTTATGTTAGTAAGAGTTTGAAAATATTAACAATCTTTGAATTGAGCTTGTGGTGGTGTCAAATACCCTGCATTAATAAAGGTTTGAATAAATGAATGATTTTTTTAAGCTGTGCTTATGAGAACACATTAAGCCGAAAGAGTTCAAACATATTCAAAAATCATCAAACTGTGCCAAGATGAATAGTCAATACATTACATCAGTAAGAGTTTAGATATATATAACTAATAATCTTTCGAACTGTGCTAGGTCAACATTTTAGACAAATAAGAATTTGAACATAATCTTTAACCTGTGCTCAGTTTAAGTCTTTGTATTTTTGTGAGAGTTTGAATAAAACCCAGTGATCTTAATGCTGTGCTTCAATGAATATGTTAGGTTAGCAAAAAGTAAAAAAAGTTGAACATAGCACTGATCTTCAATACTTTTCTTTGATGAAGACATTAAAAACAAGGATGAACATATTGATCTTTATACTGCACTCAGATGAACTGTTAAGTTAGTAACATTTTGAACAAATCAAGATTTATTCAAACTGTACCCAATGAACACTTTGATTGAATAAGAATTTGAACGTCAATGATCTTCAGACTCTGCTGGGGCAAGCCCTTAATGTTGGTTGGAGTTTGAATGAATCAAAGGATCATTAAACTGTGATTGAATTGATTGTGTGTGTGTGTGTGTGTGTGTGTGTGTGTGTGTGTGTGTGTGTGTGTGTGTGTGTGTGTGTGTGTGTGTGTGTGTGTGTGCGTGCGTGCGTGGTGTGTGTGTGTGCATAGATGGAATAGCCAGGTGGTTACAAGAGCATTCTCATAATCTAAGTGTCACTACAGAAAGTAAGGTGTCCATTCAAAGAATTTTTTTCCCCCTGGAATTTACTGTGGTACTAACTCCACTCCACTAAGTGTTCTTCAGATTGGATCATAAACCAAAGTTTTGCATGTGACTACAAGCAGAACAACTTGCACACTTGTTAAAACCTTCTCTACCATCCCTAGAAGAGTTATACTAACTATGGCTGGTGGTATGGATGAAAACATATTCAGCAGACATCCAATTACCTGGAGACATAGGGGCTCCACCTGGTTCAATTGCCTTCAATACACAACCTTGTTCATAGGTTTTAGGTGTTTTTTCCCTTCATTAGTTTGGGTAGAATAGAATACAGAAAATGAACAGTGTAGAATATAAACAATCAAAGTAATGAAAATTTTCTTTTTAAAACCTGTATTCAACAACATTAGGAGTTCATAGATGGGAAACCAAGAACAATATTTCCTGTGAGTATCTATTGCATTATATGTTATCAAAAAACTGTTAAGGATTTTTAGGGCAAAACTGTCATGAAACACAAGTATAGCATCACAGACATTCTCATAATGTACCACATATACAGTGAGGGCATAGGATTGAAAAACAATGAAGCATCCATTTATAATGATAAACATTACAGGAATTAACAACAAGCCATTGTAATAAGAAACATATTTTTTGAAAACAAATACTTCTTTTTTACTCTATGTAACAAATACTATTTAGACATCTTAGAATATCCTGTCCAGCAAAATTTTCAAGTGATGAATTTGCATGAATGAAAATGATTGTTATTTTATCAATGTAAATTAAAAAAATTCACAGAAACGACTTGTCTACCTTATAACTATAAATTTTTGGGATTTCTTCTCATAGTAAGAACTGAACACACAGTGTGATCTCAGTGATCAAGTTCCGGAATTTCTTTCTGTTATTTGCTTTACACAAATGAAGCTGTAACATCAACTAGCCATATCTATTTACAACACCACATTATGATACTGAATGCTGTTGCCGGCTTCTTTGCCTGGTCTTTGCCAGCTTAAATGCTTGCCTTCAGCAAATACAAAAGATACTGCTACCATTAAAAGGTGATATTTTTTGTTCCTCAGCTAGAGCTCTGAGGTTCACCAATGGTAAGATTTTTGCATATGTAACCTCTTTGGCCATCATTAAGGTTGGCACATTCTAACTTCAGGGTAAAAAAACCCAGTAAGATGTATCAACTGTTCTTTCACCCTTATGAAAGAGGCTGAAGGCAAACCATTGATGATTCTTCTTAAACTGATGTTCAAATTGAAGTTGTTGAGCATGTCCTAGCTGAAGCACTCTGGGGGTCAGTCACCCACACTATGTACTGCTTCACTCATTATACCAGGGAACCAATTTGAGACTGTTAAATACATGCTGTATGAGAAGTTTGCATGTCTAGCTGTTTTCATGTACCTCATCATATTATAGGCACCTACACACCGACTCCACAAACTATTTCTTCTCCTTTAATGGAGAATACAGGTCGTTATGCCTGGAGCTTGTCAAGGCTGAAGTCAATCTCGACATGACATTGCAAATCATAACAACATTCTAATGTAGGCCTTGGCATTTTGCTTACATCCCACATGTCAGCTTCACCAAGAGCAGCGTTACATGGATAACTGATAAAGCTTTTGGCTTGGGGGTCGACTCATGAAAGAAGAAAACAAAACAAAATAAGTCAGTAACAACAATTATTGTAATTTTGGTGGTCATCATTTGCGGATACAGGATTATTTGCTTCTATGAATATTTACAGAGTGATATTCAAAATCAAGATTCCAACCTTTTCAAACAATAACTTAGGACCAACATTATTCACAGGATCAAAATTGCCATTTCACCCTCAGGCAAGTATCACCTCACAAAATCAAGACTTGAACGACATCAGTTTATGTATGTACACTGTTGACATGATCATGATGCAATGCATATTATCACAATATCACCTTCCATCACCATAGATGACACCTCACTCCTGCAGATAAAGTACACATTCTGTTCTCTTTGCCCTGCCTCCAAAAAATGGAAATCTGCTGATATTCAACAATAAAAAAAAAACCAAGCGTTTATCTGCTTTCTGCAAGATATATTTATATACACGAAAACCAACAAACAAGCCAAAATATCAGTTTTCACATCCATCAAACATAAACACTCTTCTGTAGATTACACACATGAAAACAGCAAAAACAATCCCTTCCTGACACCCCCCCCCCCCCCCCCCCCCCCCCTCTCTGAAAACAAAAACAACAAGATAACACCAAAGCGCAATTTCACTGTACATTATTTCTGTGCAAAACCGAGACTTCAATCACACCGGTTTGATTAAAATATCTTTTTTGGGGATATACAAATTCATGACTTCTATAAAAGAAACTAGATGCAAATTATTCAAAAAGAAACGTACGTTTGTTCTGCAGATACTGAACTGGTAGGGAGCAAGGGGAGACTAATGCTGGTGGGTGGGTGGTGGTGACTGCTCTGCAAAGCATAGCCCTGTATATTGGTATAGGTGTGGTTAGCGTGGAGGAATAAAACATTTATTCCCACAGCAATAAGTACATTGTCATACAACTGACTGGTTTTGTCTCCTCATCTTCTTTCCAAAAAACCTCCACATTGGCATGGTTTTATAAAATACTTCTTGGTGCATGAGGCAAGTGGTTGTAAATGAACCTTCTATTTTAACCCGACTGTACAAAACTTTTACTCTTTGTCCAAACCACAACAGGAGGAGTTTACGAAAGCTGAGAGTGCTCTGTGTTGCTATGCACATGGTTCAGCTCGGCACTCTGTGTGCTTAGCAGATGTGTTTTGCTTTTCACACTGCAAGAGTCGAGGAAGTAACGCTGTAAATTATCAAAGATTTCTTGCACTGATGGAAAAGTACAAGGCTTGTATTGTTGATAGAGTAAAATCCCGAACATTGCTTTCACACTATCATAATCTTTCACATTAAAAATGTAACTGATGGAGTTTATTAACTGAACGAGGAGAGGTGCAGCGGACATCAAATAACTGACAAGCAGTGCTGGGTGCTGCCTCTCTTTCTTTCCCTTAGATAAGCCATGAATACTTTCAACTCCCAGACCTGATCCCTAGGATCAGAATCTATGGCTCCAAGTCCTTTCACACTGTGACAGATTTTGCAGCAAAACTGAAACTTAAAAGTCTTTTACAGCCCTTCCTTCTTTCTTTTCTTAAGAAACAAAAAAAATGTGTTCAATGTCTTTCTTTGCCGAGAATGTTCTTTCCATTTAAAATACATGGACTACACAGCACATGCATGCAAGCATGCGCACATGCATGCGCACATCATGCATGCATGCAATGCACGCACGTACACACACACACACATACGCACGCACAAACACAATTATGATACCCTTTACAAAACATAGAACACTCTATGTGCTTTCTAGTCCATACAAACAACTGTTTCTTTTCAATCTTTCTATATCCACATGTGAACTTTGGAATGTAAAAGATACCAAAAAACCCCAAACGAACCGACACTGTTAATCCATCAAGACATATTTCAAATCAACATTCAAAACAAATCAACACTATAAATAAATCTATCAAGCAAATATCTGCAGGAAGCTAAACGCAGACACTTCTTGCTGCTTTCAATATGCTTCAGAGACGTCAGCTTGTTCAGAATGCAAACAGGATTAACAAATGAGAGGAAATACTGCAAAAAAATTTTTCATGATGTGAATAGCATACCAGTGAATACATTACTATATAAAATGTAAACCATGCATAACATTTTTTTTTTTCTATGAGCAAGAAAAAGGGTAAAAAAATACTAAACAAACAAAAAACCCCTATTTTCAAACAGGTTTTCTTCAAAATCTTAAAACTAAAATTGCTGGCGTACTTCCTATAATTTTCTAAAGCTAGCATTATCATTTAACATTTTCTTAGCTGAAACCACACTCACACATAACGTCACACTCTGTCAGAATAATGATGATGCCTAAACTAATCAGCATATCATACCAAAAAAACACATGTCATGTAACAAATTGGAATCTGCCCTATGATATAATTATATCACACACAAAAAAGAGTGAAAAAGAACATCAAGCAGATTTTCCCAATTTTCTTTGATTTGTTTCTTTGCATGACCATTTTTGATTTACCAAAAGACAGTTCACAAAATTGCGAACAGCTGGTTTAACAAATGAGTTAACGCATATTGAATGCTACTCACTACACAACAATAATGACCATGTAAATTTGTGAAGGATTTCAGTTTTGGTCAGACAAACTTTTCCTACAGAAAATGATTGTCACTATCTACAGAGTATTTGCACTGAATGGATCAGAAGACATCACAAACTGACCTCTACTTCTATTAATTTCTGGCAGGAGCTCTTTCAACCGAGAAAAAGTCTCAGTGCCAGACTAAAGGGGCAGTTCAACTTTAGACATTGAGTTCAGTCAGACACAAGCTTAATCTTAGTCAGCAGGGAAAAAACCAGTACTGTTGTGCATTCAACAAATATATGGAGGAGTCTCACCATGATGAAAGAGGAATATTCATTTCTTGAATGATTCTAAAGTTATATATATCAATGCTTTAAATTTTTTTTAACCTATATTGGTACAAATTTGTATAGTAAATCTAAAGACTAATTTCTGTGACAATATTTCTTAAAGAGTAAGAATGATTACCGATTCCTGTGAGGAGGTAGCACACCATAATTCAATTGTTAAGCATTATGCTGCAGGAAAGAAGTACATTCTGTACTATGATAATAAAAAAAAACACCCCAACTGACATTAATTAATATTCTTAAGCCCTTTCCTATATATTTTAGGTTAAAACTGTGCCTTAGAAACTAACAAGAGCCAAGAGAAAATTGTCCCTGCTATTCTGAAATGCACACAGCATCCTCAACTAAAACCAGTATTTTAAAACCTATATTCTTATGTGCTTTTTTGTCACCGAACTTATGCCACATTCTTGATTGATTCCCAGAAAGTGGATTTTTAAATTCTCAGTAGCAAGACAAGTACTGCAGAGAAAAAAGATTTCTCCACATACTCTAGAACTACTATGTATCTGAGAGTCCAATAGTCCCACCCCTTAGCTGTATTCCTGTTTTTCTCTTCTTATGTCAAAAAAAGCAAAGCTGGCCATTGAGAACTGTATCAAAAGAGTTACATACCCTGCATAGTTTGTTCCATGAGATTTGTTGTCAAACATGGTATAAAAATGTTGTTGATTTACTGCAGTTGAAGGCTTTGTCATGAATACTGATTGGTGAGGAAAACAAAAAACCAACACATCCATTCATAACAGATTGTCTTCACTCATCAAACAGAGAAATTACACAAGCATTGAAGTTTGCAAGCACACACATACTCATTTCTCTGCCAACACATAATGTCCAGATGCAAATGTGTTTGTTAAATTATCACCATATATGTTTCATAGGGTCAAAATTTTTTCAAACTGACCAGTTATTTACACTTCATCAAAATCGTATCTGTCATTCTGGATCATATTCTGAGACAGGTGATTCTGTCAGTTCTGCCAGTGACACATGCGAGCAAACCAAACAATAAATACAATAATCCAAAATAACTCTTATCTTGCAGAAGATTTTGCAAACTGAGCCACTGTTGCTGAGCTGATTCCAAAAATTCATGGTCTTTTATTTTTTTACAGAACTTTCACAGTAGCTCTCAAAATTCAGACATCACTGATGAAACGACACTTCCTTGTCCTCTTCAGTCTTTTTATCCCCTCACAAATCCACAATCAACAAGACCATATCTTTGATACATAAGCATTTAAAAAAAAAAAAAGCAACGTATCCAACTGACTTCAAAATTCATCTCTGTACAAACATGCCACATGATCAAGTCCATCACAAATCCAGAATCGAATATCGTATAATCAAATCCATCACAAGATAACCACCTAGTGCCATACAAGTCAAGTCATCACAAACGAAGAGTCTCTAACACCACTGGCAAGTACACTGTGGAAGACGTGGTCCGAATCACGCACCCTTCACAACAAAATGATGTCAACAGCCTCACACATGCCATTCACTTGACGAACTCTACACAACGAATCAAAACAGACGCCACAAGGAGAATAATGGACCAGGAAGGAGGAGGAGGAGGGAGCAGCGTCAGACCATTCCGAAGCCTTGTGACCCTTCATTGATGGCGGTGAGAAGGTTCTTGTGGAACTGGTCAATGCTGTCGCAGTTGGGCAGACACAGCTGATTGAAACTGGAAAAAAAAGAAAAAATAAGATATTGTAAGCTTTAACTTTAAATCCCCCCTCCCAGTTCCCCACTCCACCCCCTCTACCCTCAAATTTTTAAAACCAAACGTCAGAATTTTTAATAAAAAAAACACACCCAAAAATACACTTTGAATTGAGATTCCACTTAAGAACACATGCATAGCAAAGTTTTGTCTGAAGTTAAATTCAATTCCACCTTCAAAAAAAAAAGGGTAAGCTGTCACATAACAGAAAGAATTTCTTGTTTTTCTTCTTCTACTAAGGGTGAACCTCAGTGTACTAGCTCAGAAGCAAAAGATCATCGAATAAATTCAGACTTTAATTTACATCATATTTTCACTGCCTGGACTAAACACATCCCCCACAAGTCTTTCGCAACTGAAACAAACATCAGCAAGAAAAATACACAAAAACTAATGAAAACAAGAATAAAAAACAACACAGCCACACACACTGACACCCACTGACCATGTGTGAGCAATGGGCAGAGCGTTGAACTTGTGCAGCGGGGACAGCTGAACTTTAGGGTTCAACTCTCCAAAGCCCCCGGGTGGGAGCTGTGAACAGCCAGTGGTGAACTGCAGCAGTCGTGCCATCTGCTCCTCCGTGAAACTGGCGATCACTGTCCAGAACCAATCCAACACCTGCACACACACATGCACGCACGCACGCACCACACACACACACACAAAACTTGTATGAATGCACACATGTAGGTTTGCACATGTAAGCAAGCAGGCATACACAAATTAGACAGATGAACAGCCAGCTGACCAGCCAGCTAGCCCCCCCCCCCAAACCCACCCCCCCCCCCAACCATCCAGACCCCAAAACACACACACACACACACACACACACAACACACACACACACACACACACACACACACAATGCACTGCACAGCACTACAACACAATGCAACGCAATATGATTTTATCCAACAGAGTACAACAAAAAGAACTCAACACAAAACAACACAATGCAATACAACACAATACCATACAATGCAATACAATACAAGACAACACAAGACAACAAAGCACAAAACAATATATATATATATATGTGTGTGTGTGTGTGTGTGTGTGTGTGTGTGTGTGTGTGTGTGTGTGTGTTATATTTTAACACAGCACAATACAATAATATTGTGATATTATCACTTACCTTGTTGAAAGACGGGGATGGAGCACTGACAGTGTGGTGGATCTTGAAGTCGGCAAGACTGTAGGTGCCCATGCCACACATCAACAACTGAAAACACACCACATCACACAGCCTATCTTCAATGCTGTTTACTTACAAAAACGATGCTTTAGAATTTTTTTTGTCAATGCATTTCACACACACATACATATTTTTGTTAATATTATTCACACACACAGACACACACAGATACAAGATACACACACACACACACACACACACACACAACACACACACACACACACACACACACACAACACACACACAACAACATACACACACAAACACACACACACACACAGGGGGATAGCTGCCATTTCATCATACTTTTTCAGGGAAGGTCCTGACAACGGCTTGTTTCTTCTTTTGTTTTATTTCAGAACTTTTTTTTCAAATATTTTTTGTTTGTTTTTCTTTTCTGTTTCTTAGAGGTCCTTTTAATCACAGGTAAATCCAGTTTGTATTCATTTTCAGAATATTTTTAACGCCATGAATAAGTGTCAGTTTCCCGCTGTTATAAACATGCACTTTTATTGAAACTTTAATATTTGGTTAGATCATTTGACTATGCTCTATGTCAGAGAAGATTGAAATAAAAGCCTGCCACTCTGCTCTGTCAACCATATAAAAATGTTATATTTTGATAGAAAGACCCTTTTGAAAACAGTTTGTTGTATGCAAAAGTGGGTATGAAGTGATGTCACCACAAAGAATAAAAAACACAAACCAAAGCCCCCAAACCCAACAACCTCCTAAAAAACCCCATCAATACACAAAAGAACCCCCTCAAAATCAAACCCAACACTCTACAGCCTTCACATGTCTGATAACTCATCTTAACTCTCTTGCATTCGGATTCTCTGAACACAAATTGCCTCTAGATTTTGCATTCCGTCATGAAATCAGGTCAGGCACACATGCTCCTTCGCCTTTTCCTCCACCTAAGTACATACCAGCAGCTATAATTACTTCCAGACTCTCACAGCAGGCTTTTTACCTCTGGCCTGATTGTGCTTCAGCATGTGGTGGCGATCGGTAAAGGTCACTGCGTGATGGAAAACTACTGTGTGTAAATCTTGGCAAATCCCAGGTAAGGATTTAGGGGTGGGGGGGGGGGGGGGGGGCATTTAATCCCAGCAAATCCTGGGTGAGGACTAAGAGGGTTGACCAAGTGGTCAGTTAAAAAATCCCATTTCCTTTAAAAAAAAACCAACGAAACAAACAAACCCAAAACTCCACCAACACCCCCCCCCCCCCTTCAAAAAAAAACAAACAAATCCATCACTCAAAAACCACAACAACAACAACACGCTCACTCCCTCACTCCCTGACTTACTCACCTCCAGCTCGTACTCATCGAAGATGCTGAGGAGGTTGTCGGGGATGAGCTCGTTGAGGCCCCGCAGGAAGCACTCCACCTCCTCCTTCACGCTGGTGGCCAGGCGGTACTGCGCCAGGCAGTCCAGGTACTGCAGCTTGTTGCGGTTGGTGACCTTGACCCCCGCGCCCCCAGGGGTCAGCTCCACGGTCTTGGCCAGCTGGCCGTGCTCGTTGTACTCCTCCTCCGTGAAGGTCAGCTCCATGTCCTCGATGTCGTTCTCCTCGATGAACTTGATCTTGGTGGCGTACAGTTCGGGTCGTCCGTTTCGAAATACTAGCGGGAGGGAAGAAAAAAAAATTAAAGAAAGAAAAGCTTGATTTTTGTTTTTACTTTGGATGAATTTGATCTTGGTGGTGTAGAGTTGTGGGTCGTCAGTTTTGGTTGATTTTTTTTTTTTTGGGGTAACACTTTCATGAATTTTATCTTGGTGGTGTATAGGTTTGGGTTTGTGTGTGTGTTTTTTTTAAAGTAGTTGGTAACTATTGAAGTGAATGGTTAATTTATTCCCCTTTATGAACTTTTGATCTTGGAAGTGCATTAGTATAGACATACAACAAGAAACTACTTATATTATCTTTAAACCTTAACAGGAGGTTAATCAATAATGGCACAGTACTTTCTTACGGAGGTAAACAACATTTAACAAAAAAAAAACCCAACCAACCAACCCAAAAAGTTACAGAAGAATGAATTGGTGAATATATACAAGAAAGCAATGATATGAACAAATTGAAAAAGTGACAAGAACATCGAGAATATAAAAGAACCACCATTCAAGCTTAGCATTTACACAACTTAGCAAACATTTCACACAGAAAGAACCAAAGGCCTCCTCACAAGTGATTTCACCTAAAACAATCATTACAACATCTGAACATACAGCTAAGCAAAACACCATTATAACTATTACAATATCTAACTTTCCTTATTCACTTTTTCATGAAGCTAACAACAAGCACAGGATTTGTAATGCAAACCAGCACGCAAATTTACCCCAAACGATCTTGACAACACCTGAACATACAGCCAAGCAAAGTACCACAATAACCAACATTAACCTTTTCCCTACGGGCTGCCTGCTATAGGGCATCCAACCATCTCCTAACCTTCTCTACGTTGCACCACAACTGGGTTACAGAAACACATAAATGCGCACAATGCGTATGTACAGGAAAAGAGGGGTTCTCTCCCTTGACGTAGGGATAGAGTTAATAACTGATAATCCATATTCACTTTTTCATGAAGCTAAAAACACACAGAAAACAGAAAACACAGCTAATAAAAACCAAAAAAAAATAAACAAAAAGCAACTGAAACAAGACACCCAGCATGACACAACAAACACGGTGAGAAAGACTAGCGGCTCTGACCTTGTAGTTGACCCTGAGCCCCATCAGCTGGGCCAGGAAGGAGCGGGAGAACCTGGCC
The DNA here is from genome assembly GCA_030674155.1 of Stramonita haemastoma. NCBI lineage: Eukaryota > Metazoa > Mollusca > Gastropoda > Neogastropoda > Muricidae > Stramonita > Stramonita haemastoma. The sequence continues at coordinate 28,793,522 of CM060320.1, forward strand.
TTGACCAGCTGCCTGTAGGGGCGGCCCAGCGAGGACTCAAACAGGCACTTGCCCACCACCTTGCCCGCAAACTCGTACAGCTTCAGCTTCAGGTCCGCTGACCGCCTGGGGTTTGGGTGTACCTGAGGTGGAGAGTGGGAACGGTTTGGAATTGTTGTTGTTGGTGTGTGTGTGTGTGTGGGGGGGGGGGGGGGGGGGGGGTGAGTGTGTGGTGGGGGGGGGGGGTGAGTGTGTTGTGTGTGGTGTGGTGTGTGTGTGTGTGTGTGGTGTGTGTGTGTGTGTGTGTGTGTGTGTGTGTGTGTGTGTGTGAAAGGCGAAATAAATCTTGAATCTTGTGTGCGTGTGTGTGTTTAACTGTGTGTGTGTGTGTGTGTTGTGTGTGGTGTTTGTGAGTGAGTGAGTGAGTGAGTGAGTGAGTGTGTGTGTGTGTGTGTGTGTGTGTGTGTGTGTGTGTGTGTGCGTGCGTGCGTGCGTGCGTGCGTGCGTGCGTGCGCGCACGCATGCGTACGTGCATATGTGAGCATGCATGCATGTATAAATGGGTGCATACAAGCATATGTGTGTGTATGTGAGTGAGAGTGGTGGTATAAACCTGCATGCATTAGCAAAAAAACCCCACAAACCCCAACAACCCCAAAACCCCTGATCAACACTATCATAAACCCTGACCACCACAACCACAACAAAAAAACAGACACTCACCAATCCTTGCGAGGAAGAGGCGAACCTCATGAAGAGCCCCGACTGGGAAGGATCGAACAGCTGGGTGCAGAGGAGTTCAAACCACTCCCGCCTCAAGCCCCCCCAGTCCAGCCCCTCCTCCCCCAGAAAAGACACCTCGAACAGTCGGCACCAGTCACTCAGGTCAAAGTGCTTGGTCACCTTGTACGACTGAAATCCATCAACACAGCAAGAGTGGGGTTGGGGGGGTTAAAGTGTCGGTAGGAAAAAATACAGTGGTGGTGGGTGGTTTTGGGGGTGTGTAGTGTGTGTGTGTGTGAGAGTGTGTGTGTGGGGAGGGGGTGGGGTGGGTGTGTAGTGTGTGTGTGTGTGTGTGGGGGGGGGGGTGTTGTTGTGTGTGTGGTGGTGGTGGTGGTGGTTGTGTGTTGTGTGTCAAAGTCAAAGTGTGTGTGTGTGTGTGTGTGTGTGTGTGTGTGTGTGTGTGTGTGTGTGTGTGTGTGTGTGTGTGTGTGTGTAGGGAGGGGGGTGCAAGTACATAAAGAAAGTATAATACTCTAATACCATCAAACTGGTTTTCAATTACTTGACTGTTTTTCATAAGTTTTCTATTTATTTCTCACATAATGTAATGACACACACACAAAAAAACCCAACTGGCTAATTTCAAGCACTTTTTTTTCATGACTAAACATTTTTAAAAAAAGAAACATACTCACATGCTGTAATAGTCTGGAGCGGTCGATTTTGATGGGCATAGGGGTGTGAGCTCGCTTCATGTGAAGCTGCCGAACCTCATGGTTGAAGAACATCTGCTTGTCTTGGAATGTTTCTGAACCACCTGTGCACAGAATAAACATCAAACTGAACTATTCTACACCTGCTTGTCTTGGAATGTTTATGAGCCACCTGCACACACAGAATCAACATCAAACTGAACTATTCTACACCTGCTTGTCTTGGAATGTTTCTGAGCCACCTACACACCGAATCAACATCAAACTGAACTATTCTACACCTGCTTGTCTTGGAATGTTTCTGAACCACCTGCACACCGAATCAACATCAAACTGAACTATTCTACACCTGCTTGTCTTGGAATGTTTCTGAACCACCTGCACACAGAATCAACATCAAACTGAACTATTCTACACCTGCTTGTCTTGGAATGTTTCTGAACCACCTGCACACAGAATCAACATCAAACTGAACTATTCTACACCTGCTTGTCTTGGAATGTTTCTGAACCACCTGCACACCGAATCAACATCAAACTGAACTATTCTACACCTGCTTGTCTTGGAATGTTTCTGAACCACCTGCACACAGAATCAACATCAAACTGAACTATTCTACACCTGCTTGTCTTGGAATGTTTCTGAACCACCTGCACACAGAATCAACATCAAACTGAACTATTCTACACCTGCTTGTCTTGGAATGTTTCTGAACCACCTGCACACAGAATCAACATCAAACTGAACTATTCTACACCTGCTTGTCTTGGAATGTTTCTGAACCACCTGCACACAGAATCAACATCAAACTGAACTATTCTACACCTGCTTGTCTTGGAATGTTTCTGAACCACCTGCACACAGAATCAACATCAAACTGAACTATTCTACACCTGCTTGTCTTGGAATGTTTCTGAACCACCTGCACACAGAATCAACATCAAACTGAACTATTCTACACCTGCTTGTCTTGGAATGTTTCTGAACCACCTGCACACAGAATCAACATCAAACTGAACTATTCTACACCTGCTTGTCTTGGAATGTTTCTGAACCACCTGCACACAGAATCAACATCAAACTGAACTATTCTACACCTGCTTGTCTTGGAATGTTTCTGAACCACCTGCACACAGAATCAACATCAAACTGAACTATTCTACACCTGCTTGTCTTGGAATGTTTCTGAACCACCTGCACACAGAATCAACATCAAACTGAACTATTCTACACCTGCTTGTCTTGGAATGTTTCTGAACCACCTGCACACAGAATCAACATCAAACTGAACTATTCTACACCTGCTTGTCTTGGAATGTTTCTGAACCACCTGCACACCGAATCAACATCAAACTGAACTATTCTACACCTGCTTGTCTTGGAATGTTTCTGAACCACCTGCACACAGAATCAACATCAAACTGAACTATTCTACACCTGCTTGTCTTGGAATGTTTCTGAACCACCTGCACACAGAATCAACATCAAACTGAACTATTCTACACCTGCTTGTCTTGGAATGTTTCTGAACCACCTGCACACAGAATCAACATCAAACTGAACTATTCTACACCTGCTTGTCTTGGAATGTTTCTGAACCACCTGCACACCGAATCAACATCAAACTGAACTATTCTACACCTGCTTGTCTTGGAATGTTTCTGAACCACCTGCACACAGAATCAACATCAAACTGAACTATTCTACACCTGCTTGTCTTGGAATGTTTCTGAACCACCTGCACACAGAATCAACATCAAACTGAACTATTCTACACCTGCTTGTCTTGGAATGTTTCTGAACCACCTGCACACAGAATCAACATCAAACTGAACTATTCTACACCTGCTTGTCTTGGAATGTTTCTGAACCACCTGCACACAGAATCAACATCAAACTGAACTATTCTACACCTGCTTGTCTTGGAATGTTTCTGAACCACCTGCACACAGAATCAACATCAAACTGAACTATTCTACACCTGCTTGTCTTGGAATGTTTCTGAACCACCTGCACACAGAATCAACATCAAACTGAACTATTCTACACCTGCTTGTCTTGGAATGTTTCTGAACCACCTGCACACAGAATCAACATCAAACTGAACTATTCTACACCTGCTTGTCTTGGAATGTTTCTGAACCACCTGCACACAGAATCAACATCAAACTGAACTATTCTACACCTGCTTGTCTTGGAATGTTTCTGAACCACCTGCACACAGAATCAACATCAAACTGAACTATTCTACACCTGCTTGTCTTGGAATGTTTCTGAACCACCTGCACACAGAATCAACATCAAACTGAACTATTCTACACCTGCTTGTCTTGGAATGTTTCTGAACCACCTGCACACCGAATCAACATCAAACTGAACTATTCTACACCTGCTTGTCTTGGAATGTTTCTGAACCACCTGCACACAGAATCAACATCAAACTGAACTATTCTACACCTGCTTGTCTTGGAATGTTTCTGAACCACCTGCACACAGAATCAACATCAAACTGAACTATTCTACACCTGCTTGTCTTGGAATGTTTCTGAACCACCTGCACACAGAATCAACATCAAACTGAACTATTCTACACCTGCTTGTCTTGGAATGTTTCTGAACCACCTGCACACAGAATCAACATCAAACTGAACTATTTTCAACCTAACACCTATCCCTGAAGTTGGAATGAGGTTCTCTTCACCCTCTTAGTCCTGATCCAGGATTTGCCAGGATCGAATAATTACCCCCCCTTAAGTCTCGATCTGGGATTTGCCGGGATTTACACACAGTAGACATCCATCACGCTGTGACCATCACTAATTGCTACCACATGATAAACCTCTATCAGGCTAGAGGGAGAAACCCTGTAGAGTGTCTGGAAGTAATTATAGCTGCTGGTATGCACTTGGAAGGAGGAAAAGGCCAGTGAGCATGTGGGCATGACCTAATTTCGTGATGGAATGTGAAATCTAGGGGCAGTTTGTGTTCAGAAAATCTGAATGCAAGAAGGTTAATGGCAGGCAAATGGTTGCACACGTAAAATCTCACCACTGATAAACCTCACAGCTCTAGCCAAGGATTATAAAAGATTAAAAACACCTCCCCCCCTCCCCAAACATCTTCTGGAAGTCAGAGGGTATGAAGGAACTTCTGCAGGCCTATAATCTCATGTAACAACTTGCCATCTTAGGGAGGATGACAACCAAAGCCCTGAAAAAATGTTAGATGCACGATGTCCTTTAGCTGTCGAGTAGTCCTCCACACAAGTTATTTCTTCTTCTATAGCTTTTCTCTATTCTCTTAGCAGTATAGACTGAATATCATGGAAATTACTTCTAAATGTATAAGACTTCATTCACTCATACAGGTGAAAAAAACCCCTACTCATTGCCATTTCAGATTTTAGATATATATATATATATATATATATATATATACACAATCATCAATATTAGTTTTTTTTCTGGGTTTAAGTGACCAAATAAAAATGATAAAAAAGGGGGTTAGTAGCACAAACAGCAGACCTATTCTCTGCAGCAGAAAACAGGAGAAGGTGGCTGCTATCGTGTTGCGGTCTTTGGAAGCCAGCACCAATGGCGGTTGTGCCCCATCGTCGATGGTGAAGCTTGGTGCTCCCACCTGGTTGTTGAATCCATTGAAATAAAACTGCAACACAGCAAAACACTTTTCACTTTCAGGAATATTCCCTGACTCTTTGTCTTTGGTTTCATTTCTCAACATACAACTCCCTCTGTTTGTACTATCAGATACAGCTCTTTTAGCACTTTTTTTTCTGTTTCCTTTTTGTTTTGTTTTGTTTTTGTTTTATGGCTGGGAAATGGATATCAGAAAGAAAATGAGTGCTTACTCATTTTCCTCACAACAAAAGAATTTGAAAGAATTTAGCTTGATTTGGTTTGCAAGCAAAAAATAAGAGGATATGAAGTATTTTTTTTGCTTTTAATTCATCATTCTCTTCACAAACCTATAATAAATCAGTATATGTGAGTAACAACAACATAACCAACACAAGAAATATTGTCTGTCTATGGCAGCCTTACCTTTGTAGAGGGCACACTCGAAACGTGAACAGCTTCTTTGGGTAGAATTTGAGATAAAATTCTTTCAATGTGAGTTGCTGAAGGAAAAAAAAGAAAGAAAAACAGGTTATAATCATAGCAACTCATTAAAAAGTAATATGTAATAATTTGTAAAAAATATCTTATGGATGCTGACACGTTAATCACAAGGAAAAATGATTGCTTTTTCAGAACAATACATTTTGTAAAAAAACTTTGATAAAAGACTGAAATATTAAACTCCACAAAAATGAATGCTGTGTCAGAGCAGTTTGTAATGTTTTGTAGAAAAAAAAGAGATCTTAGGAAAAGTGAAATATATACTTAAAATGTGTACACAAATACTGATAATTGTGTGATATATTTTCAAATACATATCATGATATCGATGAATGCATGCATATACAGTATTTGTGGATATGCAGTAGTAATGCCATCACATCCGTCTTTTTTTTAATATTATTATTATTATTATTTAGCCTCCATATAGGCCATACAGAGGAGTGCACTTGCAAAACTGGCAGCTTGACAACAGAACGTGTACTGCAGTCCTGACCACTACACAAGATGCTCCGAGAGAGGATCTGACCTGACCCCACCCCAGTGGCCAAGAAGCTCTATGGAGACTGGGAGGACCTGCAGCGTATATATGCCTTTGTAACACAGACTGAGCTATCCACCTAATGAATGCAAAAAAAAAAAAAAAAAAAAGAAATGAGCGTTTGTGTTAGGTAATGCATCACCAAACTATGCTCTGTTGATACTGAATCAAATTTTTATATCAAGTTAACCACAATCTTTACAGATAATACATCAAATGCACATACAACAAAAAAAAACCCATAGTCATTCTTACCTTTGGAGAAATGTAAAGATAAACCTTCTTTGGTTTGTCTAATTTCTCATTATTGCAAGATACGAGTCTGACTTCATAGTAGAGGTTGTGTCGACGTTTCACCACATTCTTGTTCACTTTTCCCAGCTCCTCACCTGAACAAACACAATAAATCCATGCATAGTGATATATATATATATATTGATGCACATGCACAAACACACATATGCAAGCGCACATACACACACATGCATGTGCACCCACACCCACACCCACATGCACGCGCACACACACACACACATGCACACACACACACACACACACACACACACACACACACACACACACACACACACACACACACACACACACCACACACACGAACACGAACTCACACATCTACGCACAAAAGCTACCAAAACATACAAATAAAAAGACTCCTGCTCTAAGACCTACCCACAAACTAACCCTTTCTCTCCCACCCTCCTCCTCCCTCTCCCCAACAAAATCAAGCCTCCCCCCCCTCCCCCCCCCCAAATACTTACTGCTGAGTACAATGATGTTGAACTCTCCGTTTTTCAATTTGACATCGCCGTAGGACACTGTGGCCTGGTAGCACCCTTCCTTTTCCATCTTGATGAACATGGTCAGCCGTTTCTCCTGAACGTTGTACACAATCTGTGTGGCTGGGGTGTACCTGACTCCTGTTCCAGCCTACATGGAAGAACAAAAAAAACCCCTATATTTTGAAACAGTTTTTAAAAGCAACCTGATTTTTTTTTAAAGTGTTGTTTTACATAAAATGATGAAAAAAAGGCCTTGGCTCCTACTCCTTAATTCCAATTATCTCTGGAGTGTATCTGACTCCTGTTCCAGCCTACATGGAAAGAACAAAAAAAAAACTTATCTTTTGAAACAATTTTATAGCAACCTGATTTTTTTGTTTTTAAAGTATTGGTTTTTTTTGGTTTTTTTTTTTATACTTAAATTGATTAAAAAAAAAACCTTGGCTCCTACTCCTTAATTCCAATTATCTCTGAAGACAATATGTGGCTACCATAATAGTTGAATCTTTTTTTTATTTTTTATTTTGTTGGTTTCTTGGCTAAAGCTCCAAGGTTGACCAAAGGTGTGATCTCCATTATGTGACCGATTTTGCCCACCATGAAGGTAACCAACCACATTCCGACTTTGGGGATCAGTGGACTGTATAATATACTACACAAAAAATCTCATCACCAGTGACCTTCCAAAGTCCAGCCATGATTTCTGTCTCATCCCGTGTGTACTGGTGGTCCCACACTGATTGCCAGGTGAGATGAACGAGAGAGACAATGAGTGAATAATTTAATCTGGGAGACCCCTAGGGTGTCCGGCTGTGGAACTCCTAAAAATCACAGCTCCCCCCCCCTTCTTTCCTTCAAACTCTTCTTTTAAGCTCTACTACATGGGACATGAGCGACAAAACCAAAAGCAAGTGACAGCCTTGTTTAGCTCCTGGTGAGGCTGTCAGCATAAGGCACTTAATAATTGATTGTAACAGCCCATTTCTCTGCGTGAATGTCTGGCACCCTCTCCCTCGCGGCTATACATTGCCATTTTATGGAGCAATATTTCCCCCCACCTCCTCCCCTTCACAATTTGATGGGGTTTTATTGTGCTTTCCTACCTGCAATGCTCGTCATTTTGCTTATGACAGCATTTTCCCGTGACATCTTGCTGAGTCGACTATCTTTCTTTCTCCCTTTCTTTCTTTTTGTCAAAGGCTATACTTTATCATACAGCATGCACATCAGCAGTGTTACATCAGCACTCATTACACACATAACTTGTTACAATATACCATCTTCATGCACTGAGGAATTTTGGTACAAAATATGTCAGCAGTATCAAATAACTTGATATCCCTAAGTCGGAATGTGGCTACATCAGGTGATAAAAATGGTCACACATACAAACTCTCAGCATTGGTGAACCTTGGAGCTTCAGTCGATGAACAACAACAACAACAACAACAACAACAAAGAAATAGAAAACTTGTAAGAAACGAAAAACACCTTTTCACAGTTTTTAAAATCATTCTTATGACAAAAGTCATCAAGCTTTACACCTTTCTTTTTTGTGTTCCTTCTCTGTCTCAAATGGCAAAGAAACCACCTCCATACTACGCTGGTGTGATCAGTTTACAGAACAAAAAACGTCACTCTAGACCCAAGTCCACACTATCCTCAACTGTCACAAGACTTCTACAACACAGTCTGTCACCTTCTCCTTCTCTCCTGCTCACTCACTCACTCCTCTCCTCTCTCTCCTCCTCATCACTCTCTCCCCTCCCCCCTCTCTCTCATGCTAACAGCCCCATCGCACTCACTACATCTTTCCACACTCACATCCTTCCTTTTTTTACAGGCTACACACACACACACCACACACACACAACACACACACACACACACACACACACACACACACAACACACACACATACACACTCAGACACACACACTCACTCCCAGACAGACAGACAGACAGACAGACACACACACACACACACACATACACACACACTCAGACACACACACTCACTCCCAGACACACACACACACACACACACACACACACACACACACACACACACACACACACACACACACTCACACACACACACACACACACACACACACACACACACACACACACACACACACACTCATACTCACTCACTGACTCACTCACACACTCACTGACTCACTGACTCAATCTCTCACTCACTCACTCAAAAGTCCTTCGGATGAGAATTTAAAACCGAGGCCCCGTGTGCGTACGCACGCAGAACATCTTGCGCACACGTTAAATCCTGTTCTGCTTTTCGTAAGAGTAGGCCATCGTGTGCCGGTGGGAACAGATGACAATATTTACAAAACTGCATACACACGGGGACCGGATGAAAAAAAGCACATGATTGCTTATTCTGTTATCCTCGATATAAAAGAATAAATAAATAAATAAATAATAAATAAATAAATAATAAATAAATAAATGATAAACTCTCTCTCTCTCTCTCTCTCTCTCTCTCTCTCTCTCTCTCTCTCTCTCTCACTCTTCTCCTCTCTCTCAACTCACTCACACTCACATCACTCACTCACTCCACTCACTCACTCTCACTCACACACTCACACACACACTCACTCCCTCACTCACTCACTCCCAAACTCACTGACTCACCTCCTTCACTTTGATTTTGAAGAAATGTTTGGACTGGTCAGCGCGGTAGGCGGCCAGGTTGTTGAAGGAGTCCCTGGTCTCGATGGTCAGAGGGTGGGAGGTGCCCGCCGCACACACCACCGTGGAGCTGTAGTTCATGAACCCCGTTTTGCTGGCGTCAATCATCCCTGCGCCACACAAAGCAAAAACCATGATTTTTAAAGATTTGTCTTTTTTTTTTGTATGTTTGTTGGTTCTTTTTTCATTCCTGTGCCACACAAAGCAAAAACCTGGGGTTTTAAAGATTTGTTTTTATGTTTGTATGCTTGTTTGTTATTTCTCATGAACCCTGCTTTGCTGGCGTCGATCATTCCTGCCCAAGCAAAGCAAAAACCACGGTTTTTAAAAGATTTGTTGTTTTGTTTTGTTTTTTGTTTGTATGTTTGTTGTTTCTCGTGAACCATGTTTCGTTGGCGTCGATCATTCCTGCCAAGAAGCAAAAAACCATTGTTTGAAATTTCCTTCTTTTTTTTAGTTTTTTTTTTTTTTTTATACATTTTCTCACCTAGAGCTCTGAGGTTCACCCAAGATGTGATTTTGTGTATGTGACCATTTTCGCCCACCATGAAGGTAGCCCCATTCCCACTTCGGGAATAAATTTGATAGATTGGTTTGTTGTTTGTTTGGTTGTTTGGTTGTTTGTTTGTTTGTTTGTTTTCTTGTTTGTTTTCCCCCCGTCTTGTGAGCATCAATCCTTTCTGAAGATAGCTGTGCTTGTATTTGTTTGCTTATCTGTTCGGTTTGTGTTTGTTTTTTACGCTGTTTTGTTGGTGATAATCACCCTTACCAAAAAAGCAAAGCCGGATGGTCTTCGTTGCTTGTTTGTTTGCTTGTTTGTTTGTCTGTTTTTTTTCCCTGTATTGTAATCATCAGTTCTTTCTGCACATAGCTCTACAATGCTTGTTTGCTAATCTGGGGTGTTTATGATTGTTGATGACTGTTTTGTTGGTGTCATATCATTCCTGCCAAACACCATCATTTTGATTGGTTTGTTGATTAGTTTTCGTTTTCGTTTGTTTGTTTTTCCTAGTTTAGCAAGCCTCAATCCTTTCTGCAGATAGTTGTGCAATGTTTGTTTGCTAATCTGTTGTGTTTGTGTTTGTTTTTTGCACTTTTTTTTTGTTTTTTTTTTGCAGCAATCATTCCTACCAATAGCAAAACCCACTATTTTGATAGATTTCTTTGTTGTTTGCTGGTTTGTGTTTTCCTCATGTTTTTTCCCTGTTTTGTGAGCATGAATCTTTTCTGCAGAAAGCTATGCAATGTTTGCTAATCTGTTGTGTTTATGTTTGTTTTCGTGTCGTTTTGCTGTTGTTGTTTTTTCTTTTGTTGCGTCTATCATTCCTGCCCAAAGCCAAACCATTATTTTGATTAATTGTTGTTGGCTTTCCCTTGCCTGTTTGTTTATCTGTTCCCCCCCCCCCCCCCCCCAATCCAGTTTTGTGAGCATCAATCCTTTCTGCACATAGCTGTGCAATGTTTGTTTGCTAATCTGTTGTGTTTACATTTGTTTTTGCAGTAGTTTTGTTGGTGTTTATCATTTCTGCACAGAGCCATGCAGATTACTTTGTTTGCTAATTTGCTCTGTGTGTTTATTTGTTTGTTTGCTTGTTTGTTTTAACCCTGCTTTGTGGCAACAATCCTTCCTCCCAAAAGCAGCTGCATCATTTTGATTGAACAAACTTTTTTTTTTTTTTTTTTTTAGTTTTGTTTATTTGATTTTGCCCTCTTCTGCTACAGTCAGTCATTCCTGTACACAGCTACAGCTCTGCAAAAATTTTGCTACTTTGCTAATTTATATGTTTGTTTTTGCACTAGTTTTTTGGTATCAACCATACCAGCAAACGCAGCATCATTACTTTGATTGAACTATTTGTTAATTTTGTTTGTTTGTTTGTTTTTTGCTCTATTTTGCTGCAGCCAATTATTCCTGCAAATGGCTACACCAACATTTCGCTACTTTGCTAATATGCTCTGCATGTGTTTGCCCTGATTTGCTGAAATCAATCATCCTTCACAATCTGCCAAAAGCAGCAACATTATTTTCATCAAACTGTTTGTTAGTTTTATTTGTTTTTTTCCCCCCTATTCTGCTCAAATCAATCATTCCTGCACATGGCTACATCAATGTTTTGCTACTTTTGCTAATTTGCTGTGTTTTATTATTATTTTTTTTTTTTTTTTGGGGGGGGGGGGGGGATTGCCTGTTTCACTGGCATCAATCACTCAAGCCTAAATCAGCATAATAATATTGATTGAACTGCTTTGTTTTGTTCTGTCTTTGTTTTTGCCCTATTTTGCTAAAGTCAATCATTTCTGCACATCGCTACACAAACATTTTGATGCTTTGCTAATTTGCTGTGGGTTTTTTTTTTTGGTTTGGTTTTTGGCCTATTTTGCTAGCGTCAATCACTCCCACCAAAAGCAGCATCATTATATTGATTGAACTGTTTTTCAATTTTGTTTGTTTGTTTATTGCCCTAATTTGCTGCAGCCAATCCTTCCTGCACATGGCTAGAGCTATGCAAACATTTCCTACTGTGTTAATTGGCTGTGTTGTGTTGTGTTTGATGTTGCTGGTGTCAAATCATTCCTGCACATAACTTTATCATCACTTTGTTTGTGTTGGTCTATCTGCTTTGTTTGGTTGATTTTCTACCCCCCCCCCCCCCTTATCCCTCGCACAGAAATATCAATCTGCTTGTTTGTTATTTTTGTTTGTTTTCTCTGTTTCCTGTCTTTTGTTTGTTGCTTTTTGTTTGTTTTCTCTGTTTCCCTGTCTTTTGTTTGTTTGCTTTTTGTTTGTTTTCTCTGTTTCCCTGTCTTTTGTTTGTTTGCTTTTGTTTGTTTTCTCTCTGTTTTCCCTGGCATAATAACTTTTGTACAAGCAGTGCACAGCAATCACTTTGTTTAATTTCCATTGATCATATATATATTTCTCCCCCCTCTATCATGCTAACATCCATTATTCTTGTGTACAGCAATTTTGATTAGTTTGTTTGTTTATTTGCTCTCTTGTTTATTTGTTGTTGTTGTTGTTATTGCTTTCTTTCTTCTATTTTGAAAACTGTTTTGTTTCATGTCAATAATTTTTTCATTCGTTCTTTCTTTGATTTTTACTTTCATCTAAATTTTTTCATTATGTTTAAACAGGATATTTACCACAGAGCAAACTACTAAATCAATGACACGGGCAGGGCATGCACATCAAAACAAAAAAAAAGCACAAAGTGAGCTATGAGGAAGAAAAAAAGTTTTAGAACAAAATGCATGTGCACACACACACTGAATGTAAGAATAACAACAACAAAAAAAGACCAAAAATACTGGCAACGCACAGAAAAGAAACACCCTTACAACAACAAATAAACCTAATAAAACACTTCTCACAAACAAAAAAACCCACCACAATTTCAAAATTTAACCAAAAATTTTTCTTCAGCACTGATTACAAAAAAAAACACAACAAAACCCCACCACCTTACCTGGTTCAAAGGTTTTGGAGAAAGGACTTCCCTTGATGTGGCGGCCACCGATCATGACCGAAATGACATAATCCCCCGACTTGTGGACGGTGAAAGACACACGTGCCAGGTTGACGTCGCTTGGCTGGTCACTGCCAAACTCTGTGGTGGTGGCCACCTTGGCGTTTTGATGTACGATCTCCACCAACACGTTGTCCGCTCGGGAGATGGGGTACGGGGATCCGTTCTTCTGGAAAAACTGGCAACAAAACAGAAACAAAAAAATGAGATATTTGAAAGTTAACAGTTAAAAAAAAATTATGGTATTTAATGTGCAAATTGTGTGTGGTGTGTGTACTTTCTTCAGTTTACGTCTGTTCATCGAAGTGATATGTGTGTGTGTGTGTGTGTATGTGTGTGTGTGTGTGTGTGTGTGTATGTGTGTGTGCACATGCGTGTGTGCGTACATTCGAATTTGCTAAAACCATAATTGCTGTTGATTGCTTGTGTGTTGTATAGGTCAAATGCAAGCACTTTGATTTGTTTTTACAAGATATAGCGCTATATAAATTCCATGTATTATTATTATATTATTATTAAAAGGGATATCGGTGGCATTATTCAGGTAGTCTTCTGAGTCTCAACCATCTAACAACTTATACAGATTTTCTTACACATATTTTTCTTTCTACAGGTGTGATACTGGTACTCTTTGATACCCAGCTTAGGTTTCTGTGGTTTTTGTGTTGCTGTATGTATTGTGTACCCTCCTCTAACATCACTGCATGATATTTAGGTTGCTCTCCCTATGGACGGTACATCGCCCTAAGAGTAGCACCACCCATTATTTTTTCCCTATCTGCATGTGCATTATTTCTCAATGAAAGTGTTTTTGTTGCTGTTGTTGTTGTTTTTAATAGAATTTTGCCCAGGGAAAACCCTCCTGTTGCTGAGGGTTGTGCTGAATATGTGATGCACACGGACCTCATTTTATCGTTTCATTTGAAAGACTTAGCACCCAGACCATCATTCAAGGTCTAGTGGATCAGAGAAAAAAATTGGGCTTAATGGGCATCAAGCCCACACTTCTTGCTTTCCATGTAGATGCATTCCCTGTAATTACGATCCACCCAGCATTTTTTCCTGGCCACATTAACAAATAAAACCGGGTCATGAAGACTTTCCTAATTACAGCAATAACTCATCAGTGTTATTAATCACCTGACTATCCCCTGTCTTATCCCTAGATCTTTTCAGACTTTGGTAATCAGTGTTACTACTAATCACTGTAATCAGCTGATTATCTCCTGCATTATTCCAGAGCTTTTCAGACTTGGGTAATCATGTTGTTAGTCAGCTTATTACCTAATTATCATCAGACTAGATTTCTTTATCACGCACAGTGATGATTGATCAGCCGATTATCTCCTGCATTGTCCAAGGCCTTTTCATACCGCTTCCTCTCTCTGCCTCATTCATTGTGCGGCTATGTGCACCACTAACACAAGGATTTCTCTGTGTGAAATTTGGACTGCTCTAAAAAAACAACAACCACCCTGATCCAAAAAGCATTTCTGATATTGCCACTAATGCTTTGCTGCTCATTCCCTCCCTCCTCCATACCAAATAAAGAAGAAGGAGAGAAACCAAAGAATAAAAAACTGTCCTGTCTGTGGGGATCTTTCTAGAAAAATAATGTCTTTTCATGGGGCTGGGGAAGGAAGAGGGACAAAAAGTACCAATAAATGACAACAGATTGCAAGCATGTCTAAAACAATATCAATATGGGAGTTGAAAAATTTCAAATTCAAATTTCGAAATTCTTTATTTCCTGTCATCCCTTTAGTTCTGAAATATGAACAACTCTTTTCTTCCCAAATAAGAAGTCTCTGCTCAATGATGTTAAAATGATTAATATTGTCAGAAATAACATTTAAACGTTGTTCATAAAATTTGATATATGTTAAACAAACAACTTATGTTTTTGTTCTACAGCAATTGTTCAAATACTCAGTTACATGGTGCGTGTATGTTGCTCAGTCATGATTCTGTTTATTGATGCTATGTAAAATCCTCCATATTCCTAAAGACAGAACAGAAGTTCCTCCATCCAAGCCTGATTCAAAAGAGGCAGGTGTGGGCTGGGCTGTAGCCAGAATTAGCTGAGTGTATATATATATCTGGATATAACTTCAGACTGGCCAGTTGGAAGCAGCTTGGCTGAACGCAAGAGGGCTAAGCTGTTGGTGTTGCCAGTAAGGGGCTTACTGCAGCATCTTCTGAACAGGCTGGATCAATACATACATACAGGCAGTGCAGTACTGAACACCAACAAATAACCCAGCTGCAGTGCTGGGCCTCCTCTGGTTCGTGGTTCATGGTAGGTTTTCATCTATTCTGTGTTTTGTGCCCAGTCCCCATCCCACTGTCCCCTTGTGAATGGGTGTTGACGCTTATCACATATAAATCATTGTCATTAGAACTGACAGCTCTTTGTGAATTGTTGTATCTGGATTTTAAAGGTAGACCTGATTTCTTTCAGTGTGAGGTGGGGCTGTTAAGTGGTGAGAAGGTGTACGTGAGCGAGTGAGAGAAACGGTATTGAAATGTCATAAGAGGTGTTTGAGCATTAGGAGGCATAAAACCATCATACAAATTATCACCACATTATCATCACTTGAATGACACAAAAAGGCTTTGGGGGGTGGGGGGGGGGGTGAGTGGCAGGGTGGGATGGGTGGGTCACAGGAAACACGGGTCAACACACAAGTATACTCTTAAATACACAACACACACACATACTACACACATACACTCCCCCACCCCTCCCACCACACACACACACTACCCCCCCCCCACCCCAAACACACACTCCCTCCACCACCTCCCTCTCATACATTCAGCATCACCACAGCCAGTTCCCAAAAAAAACCACAACAACCCCCCCAAAAACAAAACAAAACCAACAACAAAACCAAAACCAACACAACAAACCAAGCTATGCCAGAAAACGAAACAACAAGAAAGATGAGGGGAGCACAAGACGTGAGGAAATTTGCTCTCTCCACCGACACAAACACCACAGGCATGGGAGATCATCAGGCAGGGAGCCTGCCTCTATCCATCACACAATACCACCGACAAGACGAACTGAGGTCAGAGGAAAAGGGGAGGGATGGAGGGAGGGAGGAAGGGAATAGGGGAAGGGGGTTGTGAACCCTTAGAAGAAGCCAGAATGAGAAAGAGAGGGGTGTTTGGGGTGGGGGGGTGGGGGTGGGGTTAGATTGGGGGAGGGGGAGGGGAAGGGATACGAAAAATCAATAACTTTCGCTTTTGCAGGCCTCCTCATGCTCCTCTCTCTCTCTCTCCTCTCTCTCTCTCTCTCTCTCTCCTCTCTCTCTCTCTCTCTCTCTCCGTCTCTGTCTCTCTCCCTCTCTCACACACACACACACACATAAATGTTGCTCATTATTCATTTTGTTCTCTCTCTGTGTCTCTCTCTGTCTCTCTCATAAATTTTGTTCAACATTCATTTCTCTCTCTCTCTCTCTCTCTCTCTCCTCTCTCTCTCTCTCTCTCTCTCTCCTCCTCTCTCTCTCTCCTCCCCCCCTCCCCCCCCACTTCTCTCTCTCTCTCTCCTCCCCCCTCTATCTCCCCCCCCCCCTCTCTCTCTCTCATAAATTTTGTTCATTATTCATTGTGTTTTCTTTTCTGTCTGTCTGTCTGTCTGTCTGTCTGTCTGTCTGTCTGTCTCCCCCCCCCCCCCCCTCTCTCTCTCTCTGAGTTGCTGCATTCCCTTGGTAGCATCAGACACACAAAAGGACAACACAGCTGGGAATGCTGGCGATGAAATGGAGCGATGAAGGATCTTGTCCCAGCTCTCTGTTAGCTGTGTGAATTCACTGGCTAATCAGCCTGATTCAGTTTGAATTAATAATTTTTTTTTAAAAACCAAGAAAAAAACTAAAACCCTGTTCCTTCTTCCTTCGTCAGTGAGCAGTAAATCAGGCTCATCTCCAGGCAGGATGTGACGATGAAAGTTGATGAGATTGATGTTTTGAGTGGTTGGTGTGGTGGTGGTGGTGGTGGTGTGTGTGTATGTGTGTGTGTGTAGTTGGGGGGGGGGTAGGGAGAGGGGGGAGTAAATTGTAGTGTGTGTGTGTGTGTGTTGTGTGTGTGTGTGTGTGCGTGCGTGCGTGTGCGTGCATGTGGTGTGTGTGTGTGGTGCGCGCATGAGTGTGTGAGCGTGCATGCATGCGTGCATGCTGTGTGTGTGTGTGTGGTAGTGTGTGTAGTGTGTGTGTGTGAGAGAGAAAGGAGGGGGGTGTAGTGTGGAATGTTGTGTGTGTGTGTGTGTCGTGTGTGCATGCGTGCGTGTGTGTGTGTGTGGTGCATGTGCACAGTGTGTGTGGCCATATAAGGATGTGAGTGTAACTCTATATGACTATGAGTGTGTATGTCTTGCATGCAGCACAAAAACATTAAGAGTGGATCCATGCACTCAATGTATGCACATTTATCCCTACAGGGACGCAATTACGAAAGAGAGGCGCAGAAAGAGTGAAAAAAAACCATACAAAACAGGGAGATAAAGGAATCTGCTAAAATGCATTCTGAATCTCTTGTAATGAAATAACTAGCCTACGGAAAACAAAAGCAAATGGACGTGAAAATCCACATTGCCAGGAGCGCAGTGAAGTGATAAGAGATGTTCTGGAAGAAAAAAGTATCAAGTTAAAAATGGAATGAATAATTCTAGACCTCAGTGAATAATTTTTTTTTTTCTCTTAGGCTTTAACACAGAGGAACAGCGAGACAATTTATTTAAATCGACATGCATGAAAATGACAACAAATCTCTTGCTACCTACTCTCTTCTACTCATTCTCTGATACTAAATATATATATATAGAGAGAGGCATAGATACCAGAAAAAAAGAGCAGATATTGGAAGAAAGTACAGACAGACAAACACAGACACAGGCAGACAGACAGACAGACAGACACACAACACACAACAACACACACATACACTGTAAACTAAACTGTTACCCTCAATAAAGATCATTTTGACCCCCCCCCCCCCCCCACACACACACACACACACCCTCTCCTACACACACACACACACACACACACACACACACACACACACACACACACACACACACACACACCAACCCTCCTCCATATCGCATTTCAAACTTTAACCTCTCTAATCTTTTATGTTCGATGTCTAAACATGTTTAATTGTCTAGCAGCAACTCCCCCCCCCCCCCCCACACAACCAGAAAGCCACAAATTCTGGGTATGACTTGACCCCCTCCCCTCCCAGATCACACTTTCCTCCCATCCATTTGACAATGCCTGATGCAGGTATGGATATACATACTAGTGTATCAGACTGGACAATAGGCTGTGGTCCTGGGGGCAACAGACTAGAACTCTGTTTGTTTTTTTTGTTCCTCAGCTAGAGCTCCGAGGTTCACCAAAGGTGAGATGTTTGTGTATGCAACAGGTTTTGCCCACAATGAAGGTGGCTGTATTCTGACTTCGGGGATGTATGCTGGGTATGATGGTGTTTCTGAAATGCTGATACAAATGATGGGATCTTTTATATATATTTGATTTTCTGGATATGTATATATATACATGAAGGGAATAAAGGCACTGGCAGGTCTGCACTTGAAGTTGACCTGGGAGATCGTAAAAATCCCTACCCTGTCAATTCACCTGACGCCAATGAGATTCAAACCCATGACTTCACAGACCCATGGGACTGAAGTCGAATGGTCTTAACCACTCAGCTGAAGCGTCTGTCAGCAACATACATCTAACACACATGAAACAACCCCTGGCAACAACAAGGGATTGTCCCGGGGAAATGTTTTATATTAGATGCCACTCTAGCATAGTAGAGATATGCACAGGCAGGAAGGATAAAGAAAGATATGTGGCTGGTGATTTCCTGTGGCATCAAGCTTTCTGTCTGCCTGCCTGTCTGAGTCTCTCTCTCCTCTCCTCTCTCTCTTTCTCTCCCCTCTCCTCTCTTCTCTCCTCTCTCTCTCTCTCTCTCTCTCTCTCTCTCTCTCTCTCTCTCTCCTCTCCCCCCCTCTCTCTCTCTCTCCACCTCCCCCCCCCCCCTCTCTCTCTCTCTCTCCTCTCCTGGGATAGTAGTCTTCCATGCAGCAGAGAAATCAGTAACAACAACAAAAAATGCAATGTCACAGAATCCAACACAACACAACACAGTACAGAGCAATGCAACGCAATCTGGTCCAAACCGATGCTATCTGATGACATACACCACGATAGATATAAGACAATACAAGACAAGACAATAAAGACAAAGAATGGAGAATACAAAACCTGCATATCATGCTCCATGATGATATCTAATTAATGTGAATCACAGTCTGCAGCTTAATCCTTTTAAATGGGAACTACTTGCTGGACTTTTCCTAATTTTATTTATAAAAAAAGAATAGAAGGTCCATTTCATTCATGTTGCAACTTTTAGATATCAACCAGATAGTGGTGAAGAATGATTATAATACACACCTGATGTATGGAATTAAAACTGATAAATGAATAAAACATGACGATGAACTTCTACTGGTCCAGCATTTAAACCTTTCTTTTCAATTACATAGTAGTAGAAAACGACAATAATACATAATACATACCCACATAGAATAAATTGACTAAATCGAATAATGATAAAGAAACGTCCTACTGGTCATGCCCTTAAACATTTCTTTTCAACTACATAGCAATAGATAACAACTTCACATAACTGACAATATGTACAAAAATAAAATCAATAAAAGAATGAAGGATGAAAATAACGTACATTCGGGCCATTCTTTAGCAACCTGCAGGGCACTATACCATCGATTGCAAACTATTGGCTCTTGTTCAGAAACATCTGCTTGCCCAGGCTCCATCCTTTCCTCTTGCCATTCTAAATTTAGTCTTCACTTCTTCTCTTGAGTGAAATATGCATGTCTGCGTGTGTGCATGATGCATGAATGCATTTGCATGCACGCACACAAAACACACACACAACACACACATGCATACACATGCATACATGCACACACACAACACGCACACACACACACACACACACACACACACACACACAACACACAACACACACACACACACACACACACACACACCAAAGTAGTTTGTATTTTACAGCAATGAAGGTCTCTAACTGGCACAGACAACCAGACAAACAAACACATAGACAGAAGAGGCAAAGACAGGCAAGCAAGAAAACAGACAGTCAAATAGATTGATGTATGCCCCCAGAAAACACATGGAATTATCCAGACACTACCATGCACTACAAGAAGACTCCACAGAGCAAGAACACATAATCAGAAGGCTGGTATGTTTTAGGAGTAGTAAAAAGCTTTTCCTAGCAGCAGTGTTCTGTCTTGAAAGCAGATCTGATAACTGAAAAAGCAAGGTAGCACA
>CM060320.1:28819064-28821564 GCA_030674155.1 Stramonita haemastoma
TAAAAAAAATAAAATAAATAAAATCCCCCCCCCCCCCACACACACACACACAACCCAACCTCCCCCCACAAAAATCTGTTCTCAAACTGAGCATACAAACCTGCACATAAAACTGCAAAAAAAATTTTTTTTTTAATCCAGCAACAGTGATTTGTTCTTCTGGTAAAAAACAACAACAAAAAACACCAAAGAAAAATTCATCCTAGCAAACAAACACTATCAAAACACGACAACGACACGACACACACGACACAAACGACATGACAAGCCACCAAAAAAACTCCACCTACCCTGACACTGAAGGTCATGGTCTTGCCCACACTCTGGGGCTCCACCCAGTCCCAGGACACCTCGCAGAACTGTGGGGCCGGGTAGCGGCCCGTGAACAGCTCAAAGATGGCCGACTTGGAGGTGGGGAGGCGCTCGTAGCGAAGTCGTGGCAGATCCATGTTTCCCATCAGCATGATGAACACGGACGACACCAGAACGAACCACACAGCCCAGGCTGTCCAAACACACACACACATGTACGCACGCACGCATGCACGCAACACACACACACACATCACACACACACACACACACACACACACACACAAAGCCACATTTTTATGAATGAAATAAAAGTTTTTTTGTTTTTTTTTAAATGCTCGTACAGTTTCTGCATGAAAGGCTAGAAAGGAACTGGGAATTTTTTGTGTGAAAATACCTGATTCTACCAGCTGTAAATGGGTACCTGCTCTCTTTAGGGTCGGGTAATGGTAAAGCAGCAAAAGGAGAGGAGATGGGCGCCACCCTCAGTATGCTGGCCGCTAGAGAAGCTGAGGTCTTTTGATGCCTCGCTCCCCTGTGACCACATAGGTTATGGGACACCTTTACCCATTTATCTGATTCTGGATAAAAGGTGTGTGTGTGTGTGTGTGTGTGTGTGTGTGTGTGTGTGTGTGTGTGTGTGTGTGTGTGTGTGTGTGTGTGTGTGTGTGTGTGTGTTTACATTTGACTTTGTCAAAAATCTAAATTGTTATTGGTTGCATGCATAAGATGCAGCTGAATGCAAGCACTTTGATTTGTTTCTGCAAGATAAAGTACTATATAAATTGCATTTATTATTATTATTATTATTATTATTATTATATATTATTATTATTATTATCATATATTATTATTATTATTCTGAACTGCTTATTATTTGTGTGCATATGTATGTGTGTGTGTGTGTGTGTGTGTGTTGTGCGTGTGTGTGTGTGTGGCGCTGTGCGTGTGTGTGTGGTGGTGCGTGCGTGGTGCGTGTGTGTGCGTGCGTGCGTGTGCGTGTGGTGAAAACATTTATGCAGGAAAGTGGCAGGAAAGCAGTTAGGCACTCAACTGCACAGAATGAATGGCCATGTAGGATTCCAATTCTTTCACTTCATTCACCAGAACCCCCCCCCAAGTCAGAATGCAGCTACCTAAATGGTGTAGGGGGGGAGAACGGTTGCATACACTAAATCTCACCATTGGTGAACCTTGGGGTTCTAGCCAAGGAACGTGAAAAAAAATCACCAAAACAACACACATTAAATACATCATAAAAAATTCCAGGCAATTATGCCATCCATATCTAACCAGGTACCCAAAAAAAAAATCAAAGAAAAGAAATCAGCAAAATAAGCTACAGTGTCGTCTGGCAAAATGAAAGAAAAGTCATTTCCTTTCATCATTTTTGTCATATGCCTCACCCAGCTCACCATAGGGAACCACCAGAGAGTAATACAATTGTAAATCAAATAGCCCAGGAGTCCAATTACACTAGACCACCCTGTCCACAGTACTTTCAACTGACTTTATCTTAATTCATTTTGCCCAACAGAACTTTGTCTACACTAAGATCTCTTTCACAATACAGGTCCTTAATATACCACAATGAATATTGTTATTGTTGCACAGAAGAGAGAGAGAGAGGAGAGAGAGATGAGAGAGAGAGAGAGAGAGAAGAGAGAGAGAGAGAGAGAGAGAGAGAGAGAGAGAGAGAGAGGAGAGAGAGGAGAGAGTAGTGAATGTAGTAAGATGGGAGGTGTGTGTGTGTTTGTGTGTGTGTGTGTGTGTGTGTGTGTGTTGTGTGTGTGTGTGTGTGTGTGTGTGTGTGTGTGTGTGTGTGTGTGTATGTGGTTGTGCTGTGTGTGCTGTGTAGTGTGCAATGTATGTGCATGCATGTGTGTGTGCATGCTGCAGCATGCAAGTTTGTGTTGTGTGTGGTGTGTGTGTGTGTGTGTGTGTGTGGTGTGGTGCTGCCTAGTCTTGAGTATGTTAGTAATTTTAATTCTAGTCATAGGCACACAATACTCCAATTGGCCCAAGCTAGAAGCTTTGTCAGTAATTGATATTAAGCATAGATACCATGATCTCCATTAAAATGTTATACTTTGAAATGTTGTGTTGAGATTAATCATCATCCATGACAAGCACCTAGCATAACAACCCTGTATTTTCCATTAAGGAGACAACCAAAAATCCTCTAAAT
>CM060320.1:28826564-28836564 GCA_030674155.1 Stramonita haemastoma
AATGAGGGTTTATCGGGAGAAGTCTGCTGCCAGCTATATACCAGGAGAGGGGAGGAGGAGGTGGTGGTGGTGTTTGAAGCGAAAAGTGGAAGAAGAAAATAAAAAGAATGAAATAAAAAAAAAGTAAAAAAAAAAAAAAAAAATTAAAGAAGAAGGAGAAGAGGAACTTGCCATGCCTACAGGCTCCCACAGCCTAGAAGCCAGAGTAGGTGGCTGTAATCTCTAATTTGTTTCACTCCCCCCCCCCCCCCAACCTTTTCCTCCCACCCCCTACTCTGGCACTCTAGCGGTGTCATGATTTGATCTCCCCACTCCCCGAAACTGAGGATTCAGGGTATGATCTCTCGTCTTGAACCCCTCCAGGCTGTGCATGTGCATGTGTATGTGTGTGTGCTGCTTCAGAACGGGGGAAGGGGGGGGAGGGGGTGGGGAAGGATGGCTGAGGACAAATCAGTGGTCTAGAGGTTTATGCACCTGCCAAGAAAATGAAAAGTCCTGGTTTCAAGTATGTGGTGGTTCGATTCCCGCTCATGCCCAAAACTTTTCCCCCCATCAACTTGACAATAAGTGGTGGTCTGGGTGCTAGTCTTTGAAATGAGACAGTGGATTGGTGGTCTAGGGGTAATGCGCCCGGCTAGAAAGCGAAAAATCTGGGTCGGATGTGTGTGGTGGTTTGATCCCTGTTTGGGTCAAAAGCTTTTCCCCCATCCATTAGATCATGAGTGGTGGTCTTGGTGCTAGTCTTTCGGATGAGATGACAAAGTGAGGTCCCATGTGTTACAAATTTTTTTTAAACACACGCAAAAGAACCCATGGCAACAAGTTGTCTTTGGCAAAATTCTGTAGAAAAAATCCCGGGATAGGGAAACAAATACAGTTACAGACCAGATAAGAAAAAACAATGGGTAGTGCTGCTCGTGTGGCAATGTGTTCTCCCCGGGAAGAGCAGCCCGAATTTCACACAGATAAATTCAACATGAACTTAAAGTGGTATACAATACTATATAAATCAATACAATACAAAGTCCTGTTGAGATAATGATAAAATGATGAAGAATTTCAGCAATAATGCTTTATTTTTCTTCTAAAAACACCATCTCTGGGAATATTATGAGCTTCAAGAAAAATGTCCGTCTCACTTAAGATAAAAAAAACACTTGAATTTTGAAATCAAATTAAACAAAACAACAATGAAATTTAAAAAAACCCAATGAAATAGTAATAAAGTAAAAGGAACTCAGATTGACATAACAAGGAAGAAAAAAATCAATTTAAAGAAAATGAAGCAAAAGGGAACTCAGAGTATATTAGAATAAAAACTAAAAATGATAATAAGCAAAACAAAATAACACAAAAACAAGATAAAATAAAACAAGGTGAAATAAAATAGAAATAAGGCAAAATAAAATAAAACTAAAAAAAACAAAAAAGCTTACAACAGCAACAAACCCCTAAACAAACAAGGAAAAATCAATTGAAAAAAAAAGTACATAGAAAAAAACAGGAACCCCCCCTAATATCTTTTTTTTTAAAAATGAAAAAAACAAATAGTCATTAATATATATATATATATATATATATAATATATATATATATATATATATATATATATATATATATATATATATATAGTATGTGTGTGTGTGATGTGTGTGTGTGTGTGTGTGTGTGTGTGTGTGTGCGTGCGTGCGTGCGTGTCGTGTGCGTGTGGTGTGTGTGTGTGGGCATGCGTGTGTGCGTGCATGAATGTATGCACAGGTGTATACACAGCGTATGCATGCGTGTCTGTATGCATGCTGCGCGCGTGTATGTATTCTTGATTGTTGTGCTTTTTGCTCTTTCAGGTGCTGTCTTTTTCATCACACTTACTAGTTCTGCTGCTCCCCTAGCTCATACCTTTTCATTGATTTCATATATTTTATTCCCAGGACTGCCTCAGGCCAAACGCTTTCTCTCAGGTTTTTGACACGAGCAAAGCACCTAGGCATACATTAAAACAGTGTTATGCTTTGCAATATCATGCTGAGACTATCTTCATCCATATTTATAAGCTGTTTAAAAACCTCAACTTTCGACAACAGAAAATCCTCAATATGGCTGTTTATATCATAATATATGTTGAGGGCTTTTTCTGAGTTAAAAAAAATTCTTTGGCTACAGCTCCAGGGTTCACCAATAGTGAGATTTTTTGAATATGTGACTATTCCCCCACCTCCCCCACCATTCAGGTTGGCACACTGCAACTTCAGGGATATAGATGTAAATTAAACTTACCAATTTTGCCAGTACTTTTGGGAGGTGCCTCCCTGCTATTTTCGATTTTCAACTGTCATAGATTCTTTTGACATGCACAAGTTCAATAAACACATTGGTCCGACAGGCTTAGAATCTTTTCTGACAGACTTGACATTCAATTCTATATTCCCCGTCAAACTGGGAAGAAAGGGCAAGGCTGGGAATTGAACCCAGAACCTCACGTTTTATTTGAGTTAGCAGGCACAATATCTAAACCATCCTGCCACCTTCCTTCTTGATGATGCATTGGAGACAGTATATAATCATTAATTTTTCATCCAGTGTACAGTTGATGGTCTTACAGTAATTGCCAGGAGAGATAGGTTGTGACAGAAAGCATACTGGGGTGAGCCCTAGGTTGTTCAGCTAGGGAACCCCAACAACCAGCAATAAAAACAACACTCCAAAGATAAACATATATATCATAAAAAACCCTAAAATATATATAATATATTAAACTAAATTAAGTTGTCAAAACAATGCCAAGACAAAATCAAAAAAATATTAACCAGATTGTTTTTGTTACTAAACCAGAGTCCTGATATTCTCCAATGGTGAGATTATGTGTATAATGCGACTTTTTTCCCCCCACCATAACACTAGATGCATTCAGCTTCATAGATAACAACAAATATTCAACTGAAATGATAAACCACAAAAAAAAGAATCATACACGACACTCGAACTATCACCATGATTATGTATATTCCTGTTAGCACCACAATTCCTGTCTTCGGAATATATAATATCAGAGCGCAGGGTATAGTGGAACAATGTATGGAAGACAGAAACAGAATTGGACCAACCAAAATAATAATACTCTCGTGGGTCAGCTCTCCGTAGCCAGATCCCCATCCATAAATCCCACCCTGAAATGATAACCTAGTCCTACTTCCTAGTCTACGAGGCCCAGGGAGCTTAGTCCTGTACTTTTAATCCATTTGGGAGTTTCATCTACCACGGTACCAGACCCATAAATAAAATGAAAATGAATTGAAATGGCGAGCCGGTGTGTGTGTGTGTGTGTTTGTGTGTGTGTGTTGTGTGTGTGGTTGTGTGTGTGTGTGTGTGTGTGTGTTGTGTTTGTGTGTGTGTGTGTGTGTGTGTGTATGTGTGTGTGTGTGGTGGTGTGTGTGTGTGTGTGTGTGACACAGAGAGAGAGAGAGAGAGAGAGAGGGAGAGGGAGAGAGGAGGGAGGGAGGGAGGGAGGGAGGGGAGGAGAGAGAGAGAGAGAGGAGGGACGGAAGAGAGGAGAGAGAGAGAGAGAGATGAGGAGAGAGAGAGAGAGTGAGAGAGGACGAGAGAGAGAGAGATTGGTTGATTGATTGATTGATTGATTGAATGATTTATTCTTTTATATCAAAGATAATGGAATAAGCACTCTTGTGCTTTTTTACATCCAGTCCCCGTGTGTGTGTGTGTGTGTGTGTGTGTGTGTGTTGTGTGTGTGTGTGTGTGTGGTGTGTGTGTGTGTGTGTGTGTGTGTGTGTGGTGTGTGTGTGTGTGTGTGTGTGTGTGTGAGAGATGAGAGAGAGAGATGAGAGAGGGGGGAGAGAGAGAGATGAGAGATGGAGAGGAGAGAGATGAGAGAGAGAGGAGAGTGGAGAGAGAAGATGAGAGAGAGAGAGAGACAGAGACAGAGACAGAGACAGAGAGACAGAGACAGAGACAGACAGACAGACAGACAGACAGAGACAGACAGACAGAGACAGACAGACAGACAGAGACAAAGACAAAGAGAATGAAAAAAAAATATTCAAAGGCCTTTGCCCTTGTAAAGAGGGGTAAGTTTGTAAACATGCGAAATTTGAAAATTCCTAATTCTTATGAAAAATAATGAAATTAGGATACTGCTACCTCAAAAGAGAGCCGCCGCTGTAGCCTAGTGGTTAGGGCGTTGGACTTGTAATCTAAAGGTTGCGGGTTCGATCCCAGCTTTCGGCTATGGCGTTGTGCCCTTGGAAAAGGCACTTTACGGCTATTTTCTCACCCCACCCAGGTTGTAAAAGGGGGTACCAACCTTGTGTTGGGGGTTAACCCTGCGATAGACTGGCGTCCTATCCAGGGGGGAGTCTATGACTCTCAGTTGCTTAACGCCACAGAAACCGGGATAAGCACCGGGCCTGATGAGCCTTCGGCTCGGGACAGACTTTAACCTCAAAAGAGAGAGAGAAGAGAGAGAGGAGAGAGAGAGAGAGAGAGAGAGAGAGAGAGGAGAGAGAGAGAGAAGAGGACGGAGAGAGAGGAGAGAGAGAGAGAGGGAGAGAGAGAGAGAGAGGAGAGAGAGTGCATGCGTGCGCACATATGTGTGTGATGTATGTATGTATGTATGTATGTGTGTGTGTGTGTGTGTGTGTGTGTGTGTGTGTGTGTGTGTGTGTGTGTGTGTGTGTGTGTGTGTTGTGTGTGTGTGTGTGCGCACATGGACATACACATAATAATGCACCATGATATGTATTTGAAATGTCTAGACGTATTTCACTCACATAATCTACACATACATTCATACAGTTTTAAATAGATCTACACTCAAGAGTTTGCTTATTCCCTTTTTGTCCAGCTGTTTTCCATTTAAGTTCCTAAGAGAAATATTATTATCACAGCTTACTAGCAACAACATAAGAAAACCATAAAATATGACCAACATACAGAAACAAAAATATCCAATTACTCCTGGAACAAAAATATTTGATACTGAATTACCAGTGCATGCACAGAAACAAACATCCAGATTACCCCCCCCCCCAAAAAAAACAAAAAAAAACCCACAACCCCCCCCCCCCCCCCCCCCAAACCCATAAATACCCCCTCAGCCCTCCTCCCCCCACCAAAACGCAAAAAAAAAACAGTAATGATGAAGGGATGTTTAAGGGGTGAGTGGATGGGACGACATAAAACCACATCATCTTTACCAGCAGCAGGAGGAGCATCGGATGCCACAGGCATCCTGCAAAACCTGACAATCATATCGATCGACCAGGGGCAATATTTATTTTCATTACCATTCCGATTCCCAGTTCTGGCCAGCGGACATGAAATCGGACACTGACCACCACCGTCCCATCTGATCTTCAGACCTCCCTCCCTCCCTCCTTCCCTGTCTGTCTTTCTCCAGTGCAACCGCTTTCCCTGAAGGAAGCCTTTGCTTTGTGCAGAATATTCCATACATGCACTGGTCCACACATTTGCCAGAAATTTATGTAGCTTGATGCCTCGCCATACATCTGCATAACCCAATGTGCATGTAAAAATCGTTTGAGGGGGGGTGTAGGCTACATGGAGGTAAGTGTGTGTCTGCATAACTTGTGTGTGTGTGTTTATTTTTTATTTATTTACTTTATTCTTTTTTAAATATCGAGGATAATGGAATAAGCGCTCCTGTGTTTTTTACATCCAGTCCCCATGTGTATGCAGTTTTTGTAAATTGTGTCATCTTTTCCCATCAGCACATGATGGCCTACTCTTACAAAAAGCGGAACAGGCCAGATTTAACGTGTGCACAAGATGTTCTCTGTGTATTCATACATTGGGCCTCGGTTTAAAGTCTCATCCAAAGGACTTTTGGGGGGAGTGGAGTCAG
Source organism: Stramonita haemastoma (assembly GCA_030674155.1). NCBI lineage: Eukaryota > Metazoa > Mollusca > Gastropoda > Neogastropoda > Muricidae > Stramonita > Stramonita haemastoma. The sequence continues at coordinate 28,832,440 of CM060320.1, forward strand.
TGCTGATGTTAACTCCAGAGGAAAAATCTCCTCAACTGGGAATCAAATCCGGGTCATCAAAGTGCAAGCACAATGTTCTGACCACTAGGCTATCCCGTCCCCCCATCCCCCCCAAAAAAATATGTGTGTGTGTGTGGTGTGTGTGTGTGTGTGTGTGTGTGTGTGTGCATGCGTGCGTGTGTGTGGTGCATGCGGTGCGTGCGTGCATGTGTGTGTGCGTGCATGTGTATTTGTGTGAGACAGACAGACAGACAGACAGAAAGAACTGTGAACGAGGGAGGGAGGGAGGGGAGAGAGAGAGACAGAGAGAGAGACAGAGAGAGAGAGTCCTTTGTATTCATGAGATTATAAACCAAAGCTCTGCATGAAAATGCAAACAGAACGTAATGGACACACAATCAAAACTTGTTCTGCCTTTTGGAAGAATAGGCCATTTCATGCTGATAGAAAGTGGATGACCATTCTTTTAAAAACAACAAAAACACATGAACACAGGTGTTGTGTTTAGACACCATCCCCAAATTTGAAATGTGGCTACCTAAATGGTGGGGAAAAAAGGTTGCATATCATATACATGTTTATATGCAAAAACCTTAACCATTGCCGAACTTCAAAGCTCATGACCCCCCCCCCAAAAAAAAAAAAAAAAAAAAAAATTGCATGCATGACTATCCATGCAAGTTCACCCATGTATTGGGACCTTAGGTATTTAACCACTCTTTCAAAGGACTGGGGGGGGGGGGGAGGGAGACTGAAGTCAGTTCAGATCCTGGTTCCAAAAAAAAAGTCATTCCCAACCTGAGAACAGATGTGAAAAATCAAACTGTGTATGACCCTGAGATGAAGCCTGAACTGTCCCACTCACTCAGCAAATCACATCCCTCCTACCAAGAGATCTTTACTTCACACACACACACACATGTGCACACACACACATGTGCACACACACACATGTGCACACACACACACACACACACACACACACACACACACCACACACACACACACACACACACACACACGTGTACACACACAGTGATACACATACACACACACACAAAACACACACACACACGCACATGCACACACACACATGCACACACACACATGCACACACACAAACACACACACACACACACAACACACACACACACACACACACACACACACACACACACACACACACACACACACAGAGTGATAAGCTGTAAGTAGTCTAAGTTTCTGACAGTTATCGAACTGATGTAAGGCGTGGTGTGTCACATCTTATGCACTTTACTGTCTAACCCAGTTCCAGTCTGAGAGCCCGGAGTATGACAGCCGCCTCTCATCTCTAAGTCTCTTACCTAACTGTTACCACTCGCATAACCACAGAACTGCTGATAATATGTGTTTTTTCCTGTGGTTATTTCCAGTTCCACACAATTGCTAGATGAAGAGTTGATTGTAGGTTACACTTTCTTTTTATCACAGAGGATGATCTATACCAGTTAGCAGGCTGGTTTTAAAACCCTATCAGCCACACTTTTCAGGGTTCATCCCTCTGAAAAACCCTGACTATGATTTTCAAGTCTCCTGATCAATATCAGATGTAGTTCTACCTAAAAGGTCACAGAATCTGGGGGTGTATTCAGGGTAGAAGCATAAAAAAATAGGCCAGTGATGTGTCACAGTTTTTTCACATTTTATTTTTGTATGCTTTTGGAAAACCCTTTCTGGAGAGATGCTCTCAGAAGATTATTGTTTTCCTTTCTGTGTCAGTTAAATAGCATGCAATTTCCTTTCTGTGTCAGTTAAATAGCATGCAATCATGTGCCATGCACATATATATACATGATGTGGTTTATGTCCCACATATGCTTGAAAATGCGCATGAATGCATTTGTCTTCAGGCATGCTTGAACATAATTATGCATGGGCATGTATGCATGCATTTGAGTATGAACACATGTGAAAACAACACACACACACACACACACATATGCATACACACCACACGCACAAACACAGACACAGACACACACATATACCCCCCTACCCCCCCCCCCCACACACACACACACAAACACACACATACTCAAGACTGCAAACACAACACTTTAGCAAACACAAACAAAAAGAAATACACACACACATGAACACACTGTCACAGAGTGTCAGTCAGATTAACAGCCACATCGGAAATGAAGAAGATGGGAAAAGGGAGGGGGGGGGGAGAGGGGAGGTGAAATGAAGATCAATCTGCACCACAGAAGCAGCACTGAAAAGAGACAATGCTGACAGGAAAGAGAGTGAGTATACCAGCGCTGCAAAGACAGAGAAGTGCAAGGATGAAAACAAGGCATTGGAGGGTGAGGGGGGGGGGGGGGGGGGTGGGGGGAAAGGAGTGGGAGAAAGGGGGGGGGTTGTGATTGGGTGGAGAGTGTATTGCTTTAAAGATCAGACACTTGTCAAATGTTGTTGAGGGTGGGGGGTGGGGGGTGGAGAATGGTTGCTTGGGAAGTATAAAAAAAAAAAATCTAGTGAGATTCTGAAAATGATAATTGGACAGAGAAGACAACGCAGTGTGTGTGTGTGTGTGTGTGTGTGTGTGTGTGTGTGTGTGTGTGTGTGTGTGTGTGTGTGTGTGTGTGTGTGTGTGTGTGTTGCATGTGTGCATGCATGTGTGTCCATGCATGTGTGCATATGTGCATGCATACATGTGTACATGAGCATGTATATGTTTGTGAGTATTCTTATGAAATGTATGTATACATGTATACATCATTACATGTATGTGTGCACACAGGCAAAATGCCTAACCCTGCATATTATGCCTGTATGCAATACCTCCTTTAGATTCAAAACACATGTATACAGCTTTATTCTGACAGGCACTGGCTCACCCAACAACCACACATTATCTCTTCCAAGAAATGGAACAAATCAGTTCATACAACTGAAACACACACACACACACACCACACACACACACACACACACACACACACACACACACAACACACACACACACACACACACACACACACACACACACACACACACCACACACAACAAAAAAAACAAAAAACTGAGAAAACAAAACAAAAACAAAAAACAAAAAAAATCCACCTTCCACATCAATACACTTTCCTCATCAATACACATACATCATCTTGCAAAAGCTGACAAGATACATGTATGATTTCCAAGACACAACTATTAATACACTTTCTTATCTCTGGGTCTCAAACCGCAACATTTATCACTGTCAAAACATGGCATGCTCCAGCAGTACAAGGCTGTAAAAAAAAAAGAAGAAAAAAAAAGAAGAAACAATGGAAAATATCCCAAACAATTCCAACATCAGGCATGCCTTTCTCAGAATGATGCTCATTCATCATTCTGGAAATCACACTCTCTGTTGGAGGTGGGGATCAGCCTAGTAGTGGTTAGAGCATTGCACTCATGATCTGGTGGTCTGGGTTCAAGCCACCACTATAGCACCTGTTTGAGGAAATTCTGAAAATCTGATCTAAAAAACAAAACAAAAAAAACAACCCCACCCCACCCCATCCCCCCCCAAAAAAAAAAAAAAAAAAGAAAGAAAATACAAGAAAAAAGCACCTGTTTCAGGGAAATTTTCCCACAGATTTAACATCAGTACTGACTCCACCCCACCCAAAATCCTTCAGATGAGACTATAATATAAACACAGGCCCCATGCGCAAACGCATGCAGAATATCTTGAGCATTATATATTAAAACCTATTCTCTCTTTTGGAAGAGTAGGCCATTGTATAATGGTAAGAACAATTGACATATAATTTTTAAAACACATACAAATGGTGTCAAGTTTTAGACATCCTCCCCCCGCTGCCCCCTAGTCAGAATACGACTACCCCCATTTATTTATTTATTTCTGTTTATACCACTTTAAGTCACAGCAGATTTCTAAGCATGAAATTCCGGCTGCTCTCCCTGGGGTAGCGCCTGGCCACAAGAGCAGCACCACCCACTATTCTTTTTTCTTTTCCTGTCTGCAAAGTTCTGTAGTTGTTTCCATATCAGAGTGTGTGGGGTCTTTTTGCTACAGAATTGTGCCAATGACAAGTCTGTTGTTGCCATAGGCTCTTTTTACTTGTG
>CM060320.1:28841564-28844064 GCA_030674155.1 Stramonita haemastoma
TTTTCAAAACCACATGCACACGAGAACTGGATGTAAAAAAAAGTACATGACTGCTTATCCCATCATCCTCAAAATCAAATAATAAAATATAGATTTATTTTAAAATAAAAGAATGAAGTAATTCATAAAAAAAACTTTTGACCCTATGCGATGTGAGACTAAAGCGTAAGTCACTAAGTATAAAATTAACAATGAACAGATCTTTTGAACAATACTAATTAATAGCACTTAACATTTAATACTCATGTCATACTATCACAGTCATACTCATGAATAGCCTCTGAGATAATGTTCACCCAAGGATCAGAAACTAGGATATGACTGATGATCTAGCATTCTAAATCAATGGGACTGACAAGACAACAGGGTTTGTTTTTTTTACTAGATAAATTACAAATTGTTACTAAAGTACTTAATTAGTATTTGCTAAGTATTAGTCAAGTCAATAGCAACTTGGAGATCATTCTCATTATGATTCAATGGACAGTATAGATCTATCAAGACAACTTCAAAAGGTTATAAATCAATCCTTCACACACGTGCACACAGACACACACATACACACAGACGCACAAAACATAACACCCACCCACACATTTACACACACACGCACACACACACACAAAGACACACACACACATGACACACACACAGACACACTAACACTCACACACAGACACACATACAACTGTCTGAAATCACTTTTTAGTGGACAGATGTTAAAATGAAGACACACATGCGTACAAAACTACACACGCGCATGCACGCACACATGCACGCACGCATGCACACACCACACACACACCACACACTAACACATTACACACACACACACACACACACACACACACACACACACACACACACCACACCATACACTAGCACATTACACACACACACACACACACACACACACACACACACACACACACACACACACACACACACACACACAAACACACACACACTTTCCTAGTTTCCACCAACCTTTCTAAACATTGCTGAAGCTGATGGGAATGAAGCCAGACTTCAAATTCAGAATGGTCCCACAACACATGCACAGCTTCCGTCAAAGTTTCCCTCAGCTTTTCTGGAATATTGGTATCGTGAAGCAGGGCTGTGTCCTTCAGGTCGAGAACTTGTGCTTTGGTTGTGATTTCTGTAAAATTGAAAAAAAAAAAGTGAAACTCCTGTTAAGAATAGGTTCAGCTAAGTACAATGGCTTCTTAAATTCTCTTCCTCTTTCTCTCTTGTTTCTTAATTTAATGAATAAATCATACACCATAAAATGTCTAAGATAGATCAGGTAAGATATAAAATTTATATCATAATTTATAGAATAAAACTAAAATTAGTATCAAAAAGTAAACATAAATTGTAAAATTCACCTTCTAAAGAACCACTGTACAAATTTAAATGAACTCTCTGCACTTTACCTCCATAAAATAATACCAAAAAAAAGAATTTTAGAAAAGAAGAAAATAACCACTGGAAATCAAATTTCAGGATAAAAAAAGCTTTGCGTTTGAAGACCAAGCAAAAACTAAAGGTGGACTACCTACATGCTACAGTTGAATGAAAAGAACTCAAGGAGTGTTAAGTACTCAACTTACTGATTAAACAAATCCTACTCCTACTGTCCTAGTCCTCGGCCTAATGATGACAAAATGAATAACTGGATTAAAAAAAAAAATTAAAGACAAAAGTAAGGAAAATTGACAGATCATAAAGAACGCAGAGACCTGTCTACCAGTGTCTAGTGTCTATGTTCTACAAGTTTGTAACTAAAATCTAAGCCAATACCATACGTTTTCTTAACAATCACCAAAGGCTAGTGAGATCTATTATCTAATGTCGTAATGAGCCCAAAGACCAGTAACTTCAGTAAGGTAATGCAGCACACCATCTGTTCAAGGATTTTACTGATCACAAAGTTTAAAAAAAAAAAAAAACCCAGCTCAGCCATATGATGACTTTTTGATGTACTGCCAGTCCTCTTCAAAACAAATGACTGTTCTCAATCTCACTGACCATTAATTTCTTAGACTTTAGAGAGTATAAAAATTTCTGACCAAAATGGACTTGCTCATCATAGAATGATCAGTCTGATACAAATCCTCTCATTAAGTGATTAACTATACAGTATTCACTGATACAAGTTAAAGTAAAGATTTGGTTCATTTCATGGCAGTTACTCCTTAGGGCAAATGATACCACATTACCAGACTCTGCTGTGGATGTCAACCACTCCACTGATCATATCAACTGATCAGGTGACAAGAAATCAATAACTTGAGATAAGAAAGAAAACTCAAAATATAAGAAATGTGTGCAATACAAAAAGTACATGTATGTTTCAGCATTTAAATCAATGCGACCTCTAAAAACTCTTTAAAAGGTGTGTGTGTGTGTGTGTGTGTGTGTGTGTGTGTGTGTGTGTGTGTGTGCAGTATGTGTATGTTACTATGTATGTGTGTGTGTGTGTGTGTGTGTGTGTGTG
>CM060320.1:28846564-28864064 GCA_030674155.1 Stramonita haemastoma
TCATTTGAGTCAGCTGCTGAGTGGTAACCAGACTAAAAAAGCAGTCGTATCTTAACGTTTGGAAGATCGTCACGGATTTTACCATAACCATAATTGTTCTGGTAGGCCTTTTTAAAGCACTAAAACAAAAGTAAAACTTAAAAGTTTATGTGTGCCTGTGTGTCACTGTGTGTGTGTGTGTGTGTGTGTGTGTGTGTGTGTGTGTGTGTGTGTGTGTGTGTTTGTACATTTATGAATAGGTGTGTGTGCGTGCGCGTGTGTGTGTACATGCATGGACGCACGTGTGTGTGTGGTGTGTGTGTGTGTGTGTGTGTGTGTGTGTGTGTGTGTGTGTGTGTGTGTGTGTGTAGATGTGTGTGTGTGTGTGTGTGTGTGTGTGTGTGTGTGTGTTGCTGTGTGTGTCTCAGTAGGTCCACATGCATACTTATGATACTGGTGTGTACATCACTACAGTGTGTGTGTCTCACTGTCTGTGTCAGTGTGTTTGTGCATGCATGCATATTTTGCCTTGCTATGTTGTATGTTATTATATATCGGTATATCATATATGATATCACATCATCAGTATTATTATCACTATAACATGATTATTGAATTATGTATTTTTATGTATCAATCTTTGTAGACTATCAGCTGATCTATTGATAATGGACAGTCCTTCAATTTGTTCCAGTCTGAATCAATCAATCATTGACATTGTCTTGGAAAAATAAGTTTTGATAATTCTATCAGTTATTCTTGTGTAATCTTTTGGATGAGACAATTCCAAGATAACATGTGTGAAAATAATTAAAGACTTCTACTAGTTCTATATTAGTTTGCAGACTTCTTTCTGCATTGGTGAACCTCAGAGCTCTACTCCTCTAGCCAAGGAATGTCAGGGTGTGGGGGAGGGGAGATCCTTTGTCAGTTTTTGTGTGCCTGTGTGAGAGTGTGTCACTGTATCACTGTGGAGGTGTGTGTGTGTGTGTGTGTGTGTGTGTGTGTGTGTGTGTGTGTGTGTGTGTGTGTGTGTGTGTGTGTGTGTTTCACAGTTTCAGTGTTTGTGTGTAAAATAACTATGAAGTATTTGAGTTCAGCAGTTGCTATTTAAACTTCAAGGGTATTTAACATTAATTTCGTGTTTTTCCTATTGTAAGTTATGTTTAACTGTCATTCGGCTTAAATTATAGATCTATCTAAGCAATGCCAATTCATTTGTCACTCTATCAGTCTCAAAGTTGTATTGTATATGATTCATAATAGCAGAAAAGATTAATAATAATAATAACAAGTATTTAATGACATTTTACTGATTGCAGACCTGATGCGAAAGGACGGGAGCCAGATACAGACTGGTGACCGTGTGTCATCATCTGACAGTTTTGGGACAGTCAGATTCATTGGATCTGTTCCACCTACAAAAGGTATTATATATATCATAAATCATAATATTAACAATTAAAAATAAAGATCTCTGTGCTGTTTAGAATTTACAAAAGAACAGTGTTTTGAGTCATTAATAATCATACGAATGAGAATATGATTGGCCCCAGCCAAAAGCTGTGTCAGTTATTGATGTAAGCTAATTGCCAAAGCCTACACTAAAATGCTATTATGTTGTAAAATGTTGTGTTAAGATTGCCTTTAGCCATGACAAGCTTTTAACATAACAGCCTGCACTGTCCTGTAAAGGAGACAAAATCCTCTGAAGTCAGAGTATGGCTGCCTATATCATATGGTGAGGTACTTGAAAACAAACATGCAAACCTCATTCAGTGTGCAATTTCAATCCCACAATGATTCCCAAGTGGGATGAGTGAGTTGAGTGTGGCCCCTGGAGTGTAAGCTGGGGAATGCACAACAACAACAGAATATGATGAGGTCTTGTTTTATTTGTTCATTGTTTTGAAAGAAAATGTCATGTTTTCAGATTTAGCTGAGAAATTACACTTGTGATGGTGCTACAAAATATAACAGTTGATGGTGCCATCATTTGAATTGATGCAAACCTGCTTTTGTAAAAAAAAGATACTCATACCAGTTGATCAAAACAGAATCAGTAGCTTGTGATAGTGACCATGATAAATAGGGTAAGGATGAAACATTTTTAAAGTTATTTCTCTGCTTGTTTACAGCTTACATCGACAGAATCAGAAATACGTTTTTAGATGCGTTCCCCATTATGCAGAGGAGTATGTAGACATTACTTTAAACTTCACATATGTTACACACAACACCGATTCTACGCTTGCACACCCGTGTGGACAGCTTGGAGATTAACTCCCTGTGTTTTGTATGTCAAGCCACCAGAGTTACCTCCCTTATTGGGGACTAGAAGTAGGTGTGCAAGCACATTTTTATGTTTTTGTGGCCACTTTCAAATCTGTAAAAAGTAATACTCTGCTGAAGGGAACATGTTGCTGGTGATCACAGAGCCTGTTGTCAGAACAGTAAATTTGCTTCATGAAGAAAGTAATGAAACCATACAAGAAAAACAACAACCCATTTTCACTAGTCTGTCAGAGAGACAGGACCCTTAAAATTTTCAAGAAGAGTCAGGAATCTAAGATACCAAAATATGAAAAAAAACATGAAAATGTGCTTCCATATATATATATCTACTTCTAGTCCCCAATTAGGGAAGTAATGAAACTAGGAGAAAAACATTGCCTAAGATTTTTTGTTGATGTTGTGTATTTTGTAAGCCTTCTATTTCTAGGAAATATTTCATGAATGGGTTAATTGTAGGTTTGTTATGTTTCATTTGTTTGACTTTCATTCTAATAATATCTTAAATATGTCTGTGTGTGGCTTCAGGTGTATGGCTGGGAGTAGAGTGGGATGATCCCAGCAGAGGAAAGCATGATGGGTCTCATGAAGGAGTGCGATATTTCAACACCAGGTAATAGATCATATAGATGAAGATTAGGTTTTGTTTTGGTTGACAGCTGACTCTTTTTGGTTGCTTTTTTTTTGGTGCTCAGTGCAGTGACTTTAAGTCTGTTTGTTTTGATTTCTTGAGTACATTTTTCATTGATTCTATTTCTCTTGTTGTTGTTTTTTTTTAGTCTAAGGTTGAGTGTGTGGTGTGTGTGTGTGTGTGTGTGTGTGTGTGTGTGTGTGTGTGTGTGTGTGTGTGTGTGAGAGTTTTAAAGTTAAGCAACCAAAGAATAAGAAATATAAACAACAACTAAAAAAAAAAAAAAAAGATCACCCTGCAAAACACTAAGCAATACATCATGATATTTCTTCCTGTGTGTGCAGCCACCCTAAATCCGGATCCTTCGTGAGGCCCAAGAAGGTAGAGCTGGGTGAAGACTGTCTGCTGGCCATCCAGGACCGCTATGGCCTGCAGCAGACAGGGGATGCTGGGGTGGACACCCAGGAACTCTTTGTCCTGGGGGCGGACAACAAATCCACGGTGGTGGAGATGGTGGGAGCTCACAAAATCAACCAGAGGCAGAGGTAAATCTTGTCAATTTCGGTGTTGTTGTACTCGCCGAATTTTGAAGTAGTCTAGTAGTTTGTATTTATATCTGAGTGTTGTCGTTCGTACCAGTCGAATTTTGAAGAAGCAGTGCTGCAGCCTTGGTTTAGGGGTAAGAGTAATAATTTGTCGAGATGTTTCATGGGAACGGATAAAAAATATTTCGGGACTGGAAAGAGATCTAGGTGAAAGATGGCTGACTGAGTCGAGACTTTTTTTTTTGGTTGTTTTGTTTTGGCCAGTTCATTGCCAGAGTTCTGACATTATGATTACTTGCATTATATCAGTTCATCAATCAATGAAAAATAATGCACCTGAAAGATTAACACACACACACACACGCATGCACACACAAGCACACACACACCCAGTCACGCACGCATGCTTGCACGCAGGCATGCATGCGAGTACACATGCATGCATGCACACTCGTACACACAGACACACACAGACACACACACACACACACACACACACACACACACACACACACACACTCACACTCACACTGTAAAATCTTCCATAACGAAGGATAATCAAGATCAAAAAGCTATTCCAAATAGAATTTACAAAAGCTCATATCTTTTTTGTTTCCTCATGATTGTAAAAAATTAGTCATTCAGTGCTCTTGGACCGTGTTTCTGTTAATGTGATTATGTTTGTGTGTGTGTGTGTGTGTGTGTATGTGTGTGTGTCTGTCTGTCTGTCTGTCTGTCTGTCTGTCTGTCTGTCTGTCTGTCTGTCTGTCTGTCTGTCTGTCTGTCTGTCTGTCTGTCTGTGTGTGTGTCTGTGTTTATGTGTGAGTGTTTGTGTTTGTCTTCACTCATGTTACAATATATCCCTTGGTTTTGATTCCAGCCAGTTTGGTCGGCTGAGAGAAGTGTCGGTGCGGAATGAAAACATCTATGGCATCATGTCAGACGATCAGCTGTCCCAAATATTGCCAAATATCATGGAGCTTGACCTCTCCCGTAACCTCCTGGCCTCATGGGAAAGGGTGGCTAGAATATGCCAACAGCTGCCACACTTGATCAACCTTCATGTCAGGTAAGACAAAGGTTGTCTCTGGTGTATAGTGTATTCTATTTATCTATCCATCCATCCATCCATCCATCCATCCATCCATCCATCCATCCATCCATCCATCCATCCATCCATCCCTTAGTCTGGCGACTGTGGGGGCACTCCTGAAGACTTGAGAATCAGTTCCCTCCATTCCTCTCTCTGTTCTGCCTTTCTCAAAATTTTGTTGAGTTCTGGGCCTGTCCATTCGCTGATGTTATCCTCCCATCTCTTCCTTGGTCTGCCTCTTTTTCTTCCTCCTTGGACAGTGCCTTGCAGAATTGTTTTTTGCAAGTCCTTTTGATCTTGTGACATGCCCGCACCATATAAGTTTATGCTTCTTTACAATTGATAGAAGATATATTGTTTATTGTATATTTTTTTAAAATTTGAATCTGTATATTGACTGTATTGTAGATTGTCTCTGTCCTGTGTGTTGTAGATGAGCATGTGAGTGTAAATGTAATTTCAAAATGCTCTCCTTCCCAATTGTGGGTTTGACATTACTACTGTGTACAAGTATGTTTATAGGTTTGTGTATACATGTGTGATAAATATAAGGGTAATGTTACATCATTAGCCTTTGTTTTGACCGACGTTTTGTCATTAATCAACTTAATTTGAGGAGAGCATGTCAAAAGGAAAACTTTCTGCCTTATGTCTTCTTAGCAAGAAGGAACCTTTTGTGGAAAGGGCAGAAACAAGTGTTATAGAATTGTGGTTAGTTTGTTCTTTGATTATCTCCACAATTGACTGTATATTATATATATATATATATATATATATATATATATATATATATATATATATATATATATATATATATATATATATATATAACATCAACAGAGCATTTCATGATTTCCAAACTGTGACTTCTTTGGTAGATGTTCTAGTTAGAGCTATTTCAGTATTTGTGATTATCAACCAAGATTAAAAATATAATTTTCTCGTTGTGCCAATTGGACATATAAATGTGTGTGTGTGTGTGTGTGTGTGTGTGTGTGTGTGTGTGTGTGTGTGTGTGTGTGTGTGTGCATGCATGCGTGTGTGCATGCGTGTGTGTGTGCACATGGATGCGTGATGGTGTGTGTGCGTGCATGCATGCGTGCGTGTGTGCATGCATGCGTGTGTGTACAGCGAGAACAGGCTTGCCTGCCCGGACAACCCCCAGTCCCTAGCCCCTGCCTTCAGCAAGGTGAAAATCCTGTACCTCAATGACATGGCCCTCACCTGGCAGCAGGTATGTCCCAGTTCACAGTCAGGTGATTGGAAAACATTTATTTCACAAGAGCAGAAAACACTTTATAGAGGATTTGAATGAATTTATTTCACAAGAGCAGAAAACACTTTACGGATGATTTGAACGAATTTATTTCACAAGAGCAGAAAACACTTTATAGAGGATTTGAATGAATTTATTTCACAAGAGCAGAAAACACTTTACAGATGATTTTAATGAATTGTATTTCACAAGAGCAGAAAATACTTTATAGATAATTTGAATGAATGTATTTCACAAGAGCAGAGAATGAATTGAAAAGAAAAAGAGAAGAGAAAATGGCTCTTGAACTCTAAGATTGATTTTTTTTTTGGTTGTTGCTAAAATAGGTTCATGTTTTTATGTATTGAGATAAGTTGTCTTTTTAATGCCATTCTTTTTGTGCATTCTGTCTTTTCTGTTGTTGTGAAAGAAGACACATATCCATTTTCTGTCATAATCTATCCTGCTATCGTCTGGGCCTGTAAAACACTGGCACCTGCATGTTAGGTCAGGTTATCTGGGCAGCACTGAATGCTGCATTTGTAAAATCAGTGACGGTTGACTTTGTGGTTCCTGTCTCACCATTGAGCCCACAGCAAGCATACGCAGCTGTGGTAGGAGCAAGCCAGAGTTGAAAAAAGCCCCAAGTTTTGGTGGGATTTGAATTCATATTTCCTTATCTGAAAGTCTTTGTGATAACTGCTGTACTGCTGTGTTCTACTTACATTTATTGACTTTTTGATACTGATACTTTCCCCATGGGGATGGCGGGGGCCTGTCAGTATCATGGTATGAATAGCATCTCCACCCTCTGGAAATTCTGTCGTATGAATTTTTTTTTTCTACCTTGCTCCTGTTCTTCTTGTCACCACCTTCTTGTCTATTTTCTACCATCTTGGTCCATTCTCCTGCTTTTTTTTCAGAAAAAAAAAAACGAAAGAGAATAATTCTCTTCCATACTGAAGTCAGATGGGCTGGACCTGACAGGCACTTATCGGCAGTGAAGTGCATTTTTTCTCATACAGCTGACGATAGTTGCTGTCTGAGCATTTGACAAAGAAGAAGAATACTATAGGCAGTGTTGTCAAAGATTTGTTGTGTTTTCTGTGCTGACAGGTTTTACAGAGTTGCTCAATGTTTCAATGCCTGGAGCAGCTGTATGCAACAGTCAACTGTATAGAGACAATGAGTGAACCCAAGGGGTGCCTTCAGAACCTCACCATGATCACATTGGAAGCCAACCGTATCTCGTCTTGGGAAGAGGTGCTCAAACTTGGCCATTTGGAAAGGTAAAACCACATCTTTTTGTTTTCTTTTTTTCCCTTTTTTCCTTTGGATTGTGGTTCATTCTGTCAGATACAGATGTTTGATATCTTGATGATCTCAATGATCCTTACAACAAAACATTTGAAGAAATTCCTTATTCTGCAAATGTTAGAATAAAACTCCTTCCCCCCAAAAAAATGTTATTAAGTGTTTACTTGGGTTTATGTAGAAGAATTTGTTTTGATTTTTTTGTGTGTATTATTTTCTTTATTGTTTTTGTTTGGCATTTAAAAAAAGTTTTGATTCCCTGTGGGTCGTTAGTTTTTGAGGCCATAATTTAGGTGTGTGTTTTCCATATTTTGATCTTTTTAATGATTTTTTGTTGTTTTGGTATTTTAGTCAGCTTTTCACTGTATGTGAGCACCGTACTGTATTGCAGCCTCATAAAAAAGAAAAAATACAGTTCAACAAAGTAGAGGAATATAACTTACCAGAATTTGAAAAAAAGTTTTCTCTGTGTATGTGTGTGTTTGCTCGCGTACGTGCGTGTGTGCATGCATGTGTGTGTGTAATTGTGTGGTCTTCAATTTTACGTCTCTTCATAAAAAGTGATATTAGACAAGTGTGTGTGTGTGTCTGTGTGTGTCTGTGTGTGTGTGTTTCAATAAAATATCTACGTGCACAGACTATTGTTATACTCCTACAAGAAGGGGATGAGGGCAATATGGTAAACAATACGATGCAATAATATAATTATGTGTGTGTAATTGTGTGTGTGTGTGTGTGCACACTCATGTGTGAGTGTGTGATTGCATGCCTGCATGTGTGGTGTGTGTGTGTGTGAATGCATTGTGATTTTTCAAGTATATGTTTATGATCATAGAACCACAGTTTTCAGTGTGTGGTTTCAGACTGCAGTCGATAGTCATCAGCAAAAACCCTGTGGAAAAACTGTTCTTCCCTGATGTTCCGCATGGACAGAAGTCTCAGCTGTTTCCTAGTCTCAAGACCCTCTACTTTACAGGGAGCAACTTGAAAGAGGTGAGGAAGATAAAGCCAGTATAAAGAAAAAGAGAAAGATTTCATGACTAAGAATGGATGAGTGTGTTTGTGTGTGCGTGCCTGCATGCGTGCATGTGTGTGCATGGGAGGGGGGGAGAGAGAGAGAGAGAGAGAGAGAGAATGAATATGCTTGAACACATAAAAACACACACACATACCTGTGAACACATAGTAAGAATAAGTTCACCTGCACATATCTACACACAAAAAAGCATGCACGCACACATGTGTGCACGTAAACACACACACACACACACACACACACACACACACACACACACACACACACACACACACACACACACGTTTCGCTTTGAATTGATTGTTTTATAATAAGCAATTTACTATTTTCTCTCTTATTAAGTACTGTGAGATTTTGTTGTTGTTGTCTTACAGTTGTCATCCTTTGATGAACTGAACAAGCTTCAGAAACTTGAAGAGCTTCAGTTTGGACATATACCAAGTGTTGGAGAGGCAAATCTTGTTCGAGAAATTGTCATCGCCAAGATAGCGAGGCTGACCCGATGCAATCGAACTCTGGTAACACAATATTCTTATTTGATGTGTATTTGTTCATGTGTATTTGTTCTGTGCTGTCTCTCTGATGTATGTACTTTGTGTACATTGTAAATCAGGAGATTTTTGTCTATCATGAATTTCTGTTCTGTAAATCTATGAAGCATGTACTTTGCATATGTTGTGAGTTCACATAGTATGCATGCATGGCATTTTGATTTATTCACTTTTGAGATTTAACCACTTTGAAGTGATGCAAGAAATGTGCAAGTACAGCGCAAGTAGATGCCCAAAGTGACTGTCCATACCCATTCTAACCATTCTAAAAAAATATTGGATAATACAAAAAGGCAGTTTATGTAAAAAGGAGTCCCATAATAATCATTATCAAAGGAATATTCATTAATCGAAAACAAGTTTTAGAGTGTGTTTTTTTTAAAAAACTTTTTTAGCTTAATCAAGGCATACAAAAGTAGTTTTTCATGTCAGTGAGCAAAAAATATATCTTATCAAGAGAACTACAATTGTACTTGTTATACATTTCAAAGCATGTAGAAATCGTAGCAGACTTTGCTTGAAGTTTTTGGGTACTCTTTACATTGAGAGCATTTTGCTATTTAATAGTACACACCATACAGTTGTTTTCATCAAGTCAGCGTCTTTAAAAAAAAAAAAGTCACATAAACAGCCAATACAAAAAAGAGATTAGATTTGCTCAGTGATGTTTTTAAAAAAAATTCTCTCTCTCTCTCTCTCTCTCTCTCTCTCTCTCTCTCTCTCTCCTCTCTCTCTCTCTCTCTCTCTCTCTCTCTCTCTCTCTCTCTCTCTCTCTCTATATATATATATATAATCATCTCTGTGTGACACTGGAATGTAATGGTTCACGCAGGTGGAAGAACAAGAGAGGAAGGGAGCAGAAATTGACTATCTGAAGCGCTATGGGCCTGAGTGGCTGAAGAGTGGAGGGAACCAGGACCCCAGCAAGAATAACCCCAGTGCCCAGTTCAACTCCAACCATCCTCGGTTTGAGGCGCTGGTCAAGAGTTAGTATCTTGATTGCTTTGTGGACTTTTCTTGCTATATGCTCATATGCATAGTGTGTTCCTTTTGCAGTCGTTTTGTGATAAAAAGAAAAAAAATAAGATAGAAGTGTGTGTGTGTTTAATCATTTATTTTATTTATTTTATCTATTCTTTTAATTTGAGGATAATAGAATAAGAACTCATGTGTGGGTGTGTGTTTGTATGTATAGAAAAAAAGAAAAGAATGAAAAACTTGATCTCTTTATAGCGAAGTGTGAAGTTACAAATTTTGTTTATTTTTGGTTGGCGGATCCGTATATAAAAAAAAAATTGTTTTCTTTGCTTTATAAATAAAATGTGTGCAAGTTAGATAACTCTTCCATTAACAGCTTCTAGATATTGTCCTGTGATTTGCTTGAATTAAATAACTTTTATACATAATTTGAAGTTTGTCTTTATTAGCTTGAGATTTGGGGGGGGGGGGGGATGCAAGCCATCAATGTCCAGGCAAGTAAGGCGATAATTATTGTTCTTGGCAAGTGTTGTAAGTGAAAAGTAAGTCAACAGTTTGTATTCTGTAGACAACATTTTATAAGCATTTTTATTAGGTGAAGTTGCTGATGTTGTTGTCGATGTTGGGGATTTTTCTGTATTTGTAAAGCATTGCAACTAATTTGTGTGGAAAATGAAATGCTGTGCATACAGATATCACATCTGTGAAAATCAGAGTAATTTTTTCCACCCAGCAATTTAAAAGCCACATACTTGACATGTCTGTGAAAATATATTTAATTCAGTATTTATGCTGTGGAAAATAATATGCTGCATATTTTATCTGGTGTTGGTGCCATATTTTTGCCATGTTCCTCTCTGTTGTCTTCTCACCTACCCATTCAGTGACTCTCAACCATAACTCTTTTTTCAGAATGGGGAGCTCCAGAAGATTCTGAAATGAAAGAGCAGACCAGGTCTTTGAAAGATTCCCTCATCAGTATCCTTGTCTGTCAAGAACTGTCTTCTTTTTTTTTTGTTCTTTAAGAAGTGGGTTAGGTTGGTGGGGAAGTGTGTGTGTGTGTGTATTTTGTTACAAAGAAAATTGAAATGATGTTGAAATCTCGATAATGATCTGTATTGTGTCTGTTAAATTTTTTTTTTTTTTAATTGATTGAAAGATGTATACAGATCTGCATATGATGACTGATTGTTCTGTATTGGTGTGTGTAGAACCCACTTTTTATTTTCATTTCTATTTATCTGTTACTATAATTTTGACTATGATATTGCAGTCTTGCTCTCTTGCTTAAAACATGAACTAGTATGTCACTATATATGTATTCCTTGACAACAAAAAGCTCTGAAAATATTCAGCCCCAACAATCCAGAGAAGGGAACGCTGGAAAAGAAACTGCCAGGTAAGCAGTTGAATTGATCAATTCTGTTGAACTTTGTTGGGTGACTGGTTTGGAAGTTTGAGTAGAAATTCAACCTATCTACCTTGGCTTGTCACTCTGTTTCTATTTCTGGTCCATTGATCTGGAATGACCTTCCTCTCTCCTTTCGCCAAAAGCCTACTTATGACACTGTTAAATCCAACCTCAAGAACATTTACTTCAAACCTAAGATTTTCCCCTCCTGTTTTCATCTCCTACCTGTCCCTGCCTTTAACATCTGAAATTCCCATCACCCTGCCAAAGTGTATAACCTTTATGTGTGTGTGTGTGTGTGTGTGTGTGTGTGTGTGTGTGTGTGTGTGTTGTGTGTGTGTGTGTGTGTGTACATTCAAATTTGTTAAAACTATTAACTGTTATTGGTTGCAGTGTGTTGTGTAAGTTGAATGCAAGCACTTTGATTTGTTTTAGTAAGATAAAATGCTATATAAATTCCATGTATTATTATTATTATTATTAAATAGGGGTCTGTGATGTATAATCACTGGTCCAAATGAAAAAGATATCAATGTTTACAGTAAATACAGCCAGTCCCTAAAACAGAAATCTCCTCTGGGACGTAAGTAAAATAACAATAACGTAATTACTGGCAGAATGAGGGGGACCAATGGTTAAAGGTAAAAAAAAAAAAAAAGAGGTAAAGGAGTCCCATAACCTATGTGGTCATAGGTGAGCGAGGCATAAGAGACCTCCTGCTTTTGCTACGAGCCAGCATATTTGACTGCAGCTAACCATGAATGGTGGGAAAACCATTGTATATGGAAAATTTCACCATTGTTGGAGGAATGGGGGAAAGGGGGAAGATCATTGATCCAGAGATTTTAGAATTTTAGAGAATATAAAAAATGTAAAAACAGTTATAATGTTTAGCAACCCAAATAACTATTTACATTGTCTTTAAATCAGATAACTACCTAACTCTTGTAATAAGCCACAAATTAGGGGAGATACTAATTTAAGATTATTAGTCGCAGAGGCAACTTGGAAATTCTCCCTACCACCACCCCACCCATTCTCTGTCTCTGTCTGTCTTGTCTGTCTGTCTGTCTGTCTGGTCTTGTCTGTCTCTGTCTGTCTGTCTCTGTCTCTGTCTCTCTCTCTGTCTCTCTCTCTCTTCTCCTCTTCCTCTCTCTCTCTCTCCTCTCTCTCTCTCTCTCTCTCTCTCTCTCTCTCTCTCCTCTCCTCTCTCTCTCTCTCCTCTCTCTTCTCTCCCCTCTCTCCCCCTCCCCTCCTTTCTCTCAAATAGAGCCATTTTAGTTTTTTCTTTAGGACTGCACTATATCAGATGGCCTGAGTGTAGTGTGCATGTTGGAATCAGCTCCCAGGGCTTTAATCAAATAGTGGTTATATATTTATTTGAGAGTCTATACCTACTGAAGTCATGTAATGGAAAAGTAAAACCTAATGTTGTGTTGCAGCCACAATGTCAGTGCAAAAGGTGAGGACGCTGATTCAGCGACTGTACCGGCTGGATACAGATTTTACCTTGTCGTACATCAGTCAGAAGGTGAGATTTTTACTCTCTGTCGTTGTCTCTCCTCTCGTCTCTGTTCTCTGTCTCGTCTGGTCCTGTCTGTCCTGCTCGTCCTCTGTCTTGTCTGTCTGTGTCTGTCGTCTTCTTCTCTTCTCTTCTTCTTCTCTCTCTCTCTCTCTCCTCTCTCTCTCTCTCTCTCATCTCTCTCTCTCTCTCTCTCATCTCTCTCCTCCTCTCTCTCTCTCATCCTCTCTCTCCTCTCTCTCTCCTCTCTCTTCCCTCCTCTGTCTGTCTCTGTCCTCTCTGCTCTGTCTGTCTGCTCCTCGTCTTCTTCTCTCTCGCTCCTCTCTCTCCTCTCTCTCTCTCTCTCTCTCCTCCTCTCTCTCTCTCTCTCTCTCTCTCCTCCTCTCTCTCTCTCCTCTCTCTCTCTCTCTCCTCCCTCCCTCCCCCCCCCTCCCTCCTCCTTCTCTCACTCTCTTTCCCTCCCTTTCACCTCCTCCCCCACTCTCTGTCCTGTTTTCCTCATGACCCTGTCCCTCATTGGACGCTCTAATTAGTAGATTGGTGATATATATAATTAGGGAACAACAATTTTCATATCAGTTGAAAATGTGGATTGTTGTAATATTCATGATAACTGTTTATATTTTATCTTACAGTTGTTTGTTTCCATTTTAAAGTCTTCTTCGTTGAATGATGCACATAGTTTAGACAAGTATGTGTGCTTCAGCACAGTTAACACACACACACACACACACACACACACACACACACACACACACACACACACACACACACACACACACACACACACACACACACACACACACACACACTTACATTATGTAGGCCATTGTGTGCCAGTGGGAACAGATGACAATATTAATAAAACTGCATACTCACAGGGACTGACTGTGAAAAAACACACTGAGTGCTTATTCCATTATCCTCCAAATAGAAAGAATAATGTAAAATAAAAATAAACAAATACAACCATGTTTGTACACAAAGATAAACTAAAAATAAACACAAAAATAAAAATAAACACAACCATGCTTGTACACAAACATATATTACACACTTATATGCCCTTTCATGCCTTTGAAATCTTGTTCACAGACAGATTTTTTTTTGGTTTCACAGAAGCAGATATAATAAACATATAAATCAATATTATAATGATGTCATTTTCAGATGCAGGGTCCAGAGATCGTGTTTGACAATGAGCTGAGGCAACTGTCCTTCTATTCCATCGAGTCAGGAGATACCATCCAAGTGAAATGGTGACACCATCTTCCTCAGTAGTCTTTTTTTCCCTTTGAAACTCAGGTTGTGCAGAAAACATTGTGTGATATCAATAATACAGACAGACTGTGTTCAATGTATGATTGGTTCTAATGCTTCCACATAGCATAATCACAGTGCTGTGTATGATTTACACACACCTGTTGGGATTGTCAATATGTGAAAAACTTCAGCACCATACAATACAATCTCTCACTGTGAATTTTGTACATTTGGCTGAGAATAAAACTGTTCATGATTGCTGCTTGTGATTTCAACATTAGTGTCGGCTTGTGCGCACACAGAATTATTTATGATTGACGCTTATGATCCACAGTGCTTTTGATGGTTTCTACACTATAAGGCATGATTGCATTGTCATAAAAGAGTCATGTGAACAACTTTAGGAGATGGATGGATGTGAAATTTGATTTTTTAAAAAGCCAAAAATACAGTGTCTCATTTGTTGATTTGTATGTTTTACTGATGATTAAACTGTTGGTGATTAGTGTTCACAGTGTAAAATGACGTGAGAATTTATTCATAATTGATACTTATGATCTATAGTTAGGTACTCGCTTATGCACACATTTATTCATGCGTACCCATAATGCATATGCAACAGGATTCAGCAAACTGCCTACATTTTTGTTTTGTAGTTTTTTACAGTGCTCCTTGTTTCATTTTGTTCATTGTCAGTACAGATTTTGATCTCATAAATAAATGCAGTCAGAACAAGAAAGTCATTAAAAAAGAAAAAAATGTGAGTTATGTGCTTTTGACAGTCATCATCTCTAGTTTGAGAAAGCTGTTTCTCTCTCTTCTCTCTCCTCCTCTCTCTCTCTCCTCTCCTCTCTCTCTCTCTCCTCTCTCTCTCTCCTCTCTCTCTCTCTCTCTCCTCTCTCTCTCTCTTTAGCTGCCGCTGTAGTCTAGTGGTTAGGGCGTTGGACTCGTAATCTAAAGGTTGCGGGTTTGATCTCAGCTTTCGGCTATGGCGTTGTGCCCTTGGAAAAGGCACTTTACGGCTATTTTCTCACCCCACCCAAGTGTAAAAGGGGTACCAACCTTGTGTTGGGGGTTAACCCTGCGATAGACTGGCGTCCTATCCAGGGGGGAGTCTATGACTCTCAGTCGCTTAACGCCACAGAAACCGGGATAAGCACCGGCCTGATGAGCATTAGGCTTGGGACAGACTTTAACTTTTAACTTAACTCTCCCTCTCTCTGTGTCCCTCTCTCCCTGTCTCTCTCTCTCTCTGTCTCTCTCTGACTCTGTCTCTCTCCCTCTCTCTCCCCTCCCTACCTCTCTCCCTCCCTCCCTCCCTCCCTCTCTCTTCCTCTCTAAAGCACACATGCACACACTTTCACATTCACTCTCTGTCTTTTTTTATATATCTCTCTCAAGCACATATATTCTCTCACCTTCCATCTCCACATATAATTGTACACTGCCTCGTTTTGTCTGTTTTATATGAACAGTAGCAAGAAAGCCTGATCAGTCATTCTGTATTTTCTTCTTTTTTTTCCGGGGTGGGGGGGAGGGGGGTTGTAAATTCAGTGAAATGTGTGTGGTGCTATATCCATCATCAACAGTATTTTGTCATACATAGTCAGCTACTTCAGCATGTCCAAGGTTGTGTTTATTACATTTTTGGATGCCTCTGTGCATGAATGCAGAAGATGTGGCGCAGGAGCTGTGTGGTTGGGTCTGCATTTACTGGCTCATCAAATTCCACAATCGTAAAGCACTGGTGGACAGTGATGATAAGAATGAAATATTTGAACAATAGAATGGATTTGTTATGAATTATTTGTTGCACATTTTGTTTGTTGTGTGTACTCTCATAATGAGGGGAAACCAGTGTGTGTCATCTAAAAACCTGTTTATTATTTTTGTGTTGGTGATGATGTTCTGTTTATTTATGTTGTGGACTTGGCTATGGACTCTCTGGAACTCTGAACATTTGTTTCTCTTCTTTCTTTTCTTCTTTTTTTTTTTTTTTTTTTTTTTTTTTAGTCTTGCAAATAATGGGGCATTAGTTTATTGTTTGTTGTATCAATCTGTCAGATAATGATAGATCAGTGAGTCATCATTTTCACTTATCATTGTCTAAAAGCTGAATGACATGTTCACCAGCCTCCTTTCATTTTTTTGTTTTGATGCATGTGGTCAAGTTTTTCATATTTGTTTCTGAGTGGACATTTATATACCTTTTTTTTTTTTTGGGGGGGGGAGGGGGAGCTGTTACTAGTGTCAGAATTTGATTTATAGAATAAATGTAAGGTTTTTTAAATTGCACTGAGAACTGCTGGTTTCACTCAACTTTTGTGCTTGTTGTTTTTTTCTAAACATCTACTTGCTTGCTCATATGGAATGCTTCACTTGTACGTAGGGCAAGGTGCATGGTGGTGCTCGGCTGATTCAGCTCTTTTTCTTCTGTCTTTCAGCTCTTGGTCCTTCCTCTCTGTTCTGAAGAACCTGAAGCAGAGACTGTCTGTCTGTCTGTCTGTTGTTACAACTGTGTACTCAGAGTGAATGCTGAGGCAGTGACTGTCTGTCTGTCTGTCTGTCTGTCTGTCTGTTGTTAGGACTGTGTACACAGAATGAATGCTGAAGCAGAGACTGTCTGTCTGTCTGTTGTTAGGACTGTGTACACAGAGTGAATACTGAAGCAGAGACTGTCTGTCTGTCTGTTGTTAGGACTGTGTACACAGAGTGAATACTGAAGCAGAGACTGTCTGTCTGTCTGTCTGTCTGTCTGTCTGTCTGTCTGTTGTTGGGACTGTGCACAATGAATGCTGAAGCAGAGACTGTCTGTCTGTCTGTTGTTAGGACTGTGTACACAGAATGAATGCTGAAGCAGAGACTGTCTGACTGTCTGTTGTTACAACTGTGTGCACATCGTGAATGCTGAACGAAACAAAGACTGTTGTTAGGACTGTGTACACAGAGTGAATGCTGAAGCAGAGACTGACTGTCTGTCTGTCTGTCTGTCTGTTGTTGGGACTGTGTACACAGAGTGAATGCTGAAGCAGAGACTGACTGTCTTGTCTGTCTGTCTGTCTGTTGTTAGGACTGTGTACAATGAATGCTGAAGCAGAGACTGTCTGTCTGTCTGTCTGTCTGTCTGTTGTTGGGACTGTGTACAATGAATGCTGAAGCAGAGACTGTCTGTCTGTCTGTCTGTCTGTCTGTCTGTCTGTTGTTGGGACTGTGTACACAGAATGAATGCTAACACACAGTCTGTCTGTTGTCAGGACTGTATGCACAAAATAAATGCTTCTTGTATTTAGACGAAAGATTGTTAGTTGCCATTAAGCGTTTTTTGCTTGTGGTAAATTGATTTTATGCTAGGATGCATTGAACATAGCTCAGTAAGGAATACTTTCTTTTTAGAGATGAACATGAAAATATTGATAAGGGGAGAATGCTTTGAACGTAAAGTCTGCTGTGAAAATGAATGTGAAGAACATGTTCTGTATGTCCAGTGATAGCATCTGTACTATCATTTTGATGTGTTAGAAAAGTGTGCAATGTTCTATATTTTCACTGGTAATGCTTGTTTATACTGTAAATATGTTTGAAAAGTGTCTAATTGTGTTTTATATATGAAACAAAGTTAACCTGCTGTGC
>CM060320.1:28869064-28879064 GCA_030674155.1 Stramonita haemastoma
TTTACTGTCTGAAAACAAGATTTTGTTCTGTTCTGTTATGTCGCTCCAACTTTAAACGAATGGTGTGAATATCATCTTTTTTTTCTTTTCTTTTTTTTTTTTTTTAGTGATGGCACAACAATGTATTGTAGTCACACATGCCTAAATGAAGAGGCTCATTGTAAGAGAACTTTGGTTCTCGATTTTTAAAAAAAAGGTAAAGCTGCTAACTGTAAATGAGTATTGGTTCTCTATACAAATATAATGATGAAACTGTTTATTGTAAAATAACATTGATTGTCTATACAAATGGTACAAGTCTAACCATAAGACCCTACCTCCACCCCCACCCAACTACACACCACCACCAAACACACACACAACACACACACACATGCACGCACGCAAGCACGCACGCAACGCACGTACATAGCCTACGTACGCAGGCAGGCAGGCAGGCACGCACGCACGCACGCACAAAAAGTCATGCTTGTCACAATAAATACAGAAAAAAACACAAAATATGATCACGGCGCCTCCACCTGTATTTATCAACAATGAAACGGTTGAATAGTTGATAACCATATTAAAGGTCTAGGTATTGGGATTGACAACAATCTCTCATGGATGATAGTAAAAGACATGGTGTTTCTATAACCTGTGAGGTTACTGGGGAGGATGTGTCAGAGATCTCAGCTTCTCAAGGGGCCAGCATATTGAGGGCGGCGCCCATTTCCTTTCCCTCGCTGGTTTACCTAAAGAGGGAAGGCACCCATTAATTTACAGCTGGGTGAACTGGAAGACCGTACTGAAGCCAAGGCGTGCAAATGGTCACCCATCCACTTGTTTACTACGCTCAAAGCCGCTTAACCTTAGCTTGGGGACAGCGAGTGCTCTGACAACTGAACTATCGCGATGGTGTACAAAAGTAAATTAAACCTAGGCCTACTAGTTTCCAAATGAACCAATTGTCTGAGGTAACACGCCCTCTTTGAAAGCGATAAGTGTGAATTTGATTCCCGTTTGTGCCCGAACTGCCGCCCCCCCCCCCCCCCCCCCCCCCCCCCCCTACCCAGTAAACCTTGAATGGTAGTCTGGGTGCTTGTCTTTTAGATGAGACAATAAACTGAGGTTCCGTTGCGTAGCATGCACGCATTCAAGCTCCTATCAACTGCTATCCATTCAATCCCATCTAACTCCAGCTGCGGTCGCTGGTGCTAATCATAGCAGAAACTGACCACACTTGAACAAGGTAAAAGAAAGGGGCGTGCTAATTTTAGCACTGGTTTCCTAAACCTTTGACTGAGTTATGCTGGGTTTGCCCACTTTGACGGCAACAACAGAATTTCATGTGGCAAAATTCTGTAGAAAAGAGCTTCTCTTATAATGATCCCCCCTCAAAAGTAAACAAACAAACAAATAAACAATAATGATCAGAACAAGAAGCACAAAAAGAACCATCCTTCTAAGCCCTTGTAGTGAACTGGATCTGTACAACTGCTGGCTTCAGAGAGAAAGTCTCTTCCAACCTGGCGACGATAATAGAGAATCGAACCTGAGACCGGCTCTGGGTCAACCGTCTAACTTTCTACCGCTGAGTGAATCAGACTCCTGCTATTGATGCATAGCACACAGCAGTACCTACACAGAAAAAACCCTTCAACTGTTCTAGAGTGACTAATCACTCATATTACATGTATTTATATATTACGTCTGATCTGATGATCGGAATTCTCTCATGTCACTAAGTCAGCTCTTCCATCAAGACAAAATGTCTGTTGAAATTGTCCAGAAGCAGTGATTCACATCAAGGTACATTCCAAACGTCACTGGTCTGTCATAGAAACAGCAGAATCCCAAACACAACTGCTGGAGACCCCAATCCACTTCCACCACATTGAAGAGAAAGAAATTAAGTCTTTCCACTAGGTATTTCTCTTTTTTTTTGTCTGAGTACATCTTCTTTATCGGCTTGGTCTTGCAGGTTGAACTAATCCTCACTTTTGTGCCGAGCTGCCATTTTCTGTTGTTCAGCTTTCAGTTTTCCAAGGAATTGTCTAGGTGGAACACTATAAACCCTAAACCACATATCAAAAATCGACTCAGCAGATGCTCAACTACTCTGCATAAACATGTAGGCCTACATGCTGGGTATGTTCACAGTTCAGCACACAATCAAAAAGCTGATATGAATGACTGCAGGACCAATATTGTTCATTTTCTTAACCCTTTGAATGTTAATCTTCACAAAAGGAACTAAGGCACTGAAAAATTTTAATATGTTGACCCAGGAAATTGTAAAAAATAAATCTACTCTTAATCCACCAGGTGCTGCCGAGATTAAAACACGTTACTTTAGGACCATTAGGATCAGAAGCTTATCACAAAACCTCAGCTATCAGCTCCTCATTTGCTTGACCATCATACTGCCATTTCTGCTTTATGAGCACAAAGGCTTTGATATTTTTCTGTCAAATCACGCTCTTCCTGGGTGGAAAGTGTACAAGTTGCTGCTCTTCAGTTGTGCATAACTTATATTTCAATGAGACAATTAGTAGTGAGGGCTCTTGATGGCTGCTTATTAATTACTAGCTCATTCAGAAGTCTCTTCTGTCATTGAGTTCCTGATATTTAATAAATTTAAGACTATGTAAGGAATTATGAGCTTACATGGTTACGAAGGAACTGCAGGACCCAAAACTGAAGGACTCTGCATCACAAAATAATGACAAACACAGAATGCTTCTCCGTGTAAAATCAGGGAAACATAGTGTCCTGCACATGTCCTAGGTGTCCAGATTTATCTACAACAGAACCCACTGTATGTTGCAGAATCATTTGTTGTAAAACTCATCGTTTGTCTCTGGCAAGTCACTGGCTGTCAGCTCTCTGAAAAGTTTCTCTCTTGATCACCTCCACCTGCTTAGCAATGTCCGGAAAGCTTGTAGAGTTTCTCAGCTGTCTTTCAGTGAGCAGTGGACTGGAGTGGGATGACAAGGAGCAAAGGATGTTGGTCGGTACAAGTCTTCCTCTGAGCCATCCCCTAGGTATCCTGACTGGCCTCTGTTCAGGCATTCATCATCTGAGGATGCCTCCAGAAGAATGGATGGGGATCTCTCTGTGGCAGACCAGGCGATCCCAGGGTATCCATAGCCAATGGGGCTGGAGCAGGTGGGAAACTTTCAGAGTCTGAGTCAGACACAGCATGGGGGGAAGGGGGAGGTGGAAGGCTGGTTGTGGAGCTGGTAAGGTCTGTGTTACGGTGACCAAGTTTGGGGGAAGCAATGGCCGCAGCTTCAATGCCTCACTCGCATCAGCTGGTAAAGCTGTCAGCTCTGAAGATTGTCTTCTAGTGGTTCATCCAATGTTCTGGAACTTATTTCTGTGACGTTGTCTGAATACTCCGTGAGAGTAACAGTTGGTTGTGACTGAGGTTCTGAGGACAACTGAGTTCTGTTTCAGAAGCAGATTGACCTTCCAGCTGTGCGGAACTACAAGGTAGGTCAGTTGGGTCTCTGCAATGGGTTACTATCTTTCCTCTCTGAGTTCCTTTCACTTGGTTCATTCGGTGTCGTGGAAATAGTAGTTTCCTGTATACCTGAAGCTGTATCAGTCATATCAGACTGACTGACTGTCGCATCCACATTGTCTAAGTCCTCAGGATTGTCTGCATCCGAGGTGATCCAGAGGGGGTTGTTGGTATGACACATTCATTAATATACCCTGTGTCTTCTCTGCTACTGATGCAGAGTCTTCCCGAACACTTGTGTTCACCTCAGAGTCCATCAACCCTTTGGTGTTGTTTTTGTTTATCATCATCATCTTCATTCTGAGGTTCTGATCTCTGTTGAGATTCATCCAGACACGCTGATTCTTTGGCCAGAGATGTTTTCAGTTGTACCCTCTTGACTTTCCTGGTTTTGTGAGGATGCCTTGTTTTCTCCTTGGCTGGACAATTCTGTATCTACCGAAGTTTGTTTTAGTGGCATGATTGTTTCAGAGTCCTTCCACTTTGCATTTCGTGAACCCCAGCAGCAGAACAGACAGGATCCCCAGAGCTTGTAGTGTTATTCAGTGTCAACGATGAGGAAACAGATGCCTGAGGATCGCGAGTTTCCGATTCAGGATTGGAAATTTGCGACTTATCTCCTTCAGTCTCTGTCCGCAAGGTTTTTGTCTCAGGTGGACAAACTGTGGCTTGTTGTTTGGCTTGTGCCTCTGTAGAAGATGCCTCTGACTGTGGATCTGTCGTTTCTGCCACAGAAAGGGGTTCTACCTCTGTCTCAGTCTGAGAAATGTCTGATTTCTGAGAGGCTGTTGTCTCAGATGGAGGAATGTTCACATCTTGTGAATCGCCTTCCCCATTTGCAGAAATGTCCGATTGCTGTGGAACTTCTGTTTCGTGTGAGGAAATTTCAGAATGTTGTGAGGCTTCTGTTTCAGGTGGGGATGCAGTAACCTGCTGTGATGGGTTTACTTCAGAGAGAGACATTTCTGATGGTTGTGGAGCTTCTGCCTGAAAGAGAGGTGCCGAGGAATTGTCTGGTTGGGCATTGTCCCCAGATGAGGGAATCTGCACTTGTTGGGTGACTCCTCTTCAGGAGGGGAACTGGCTGATGAAGCACCAGGGGATGGACTTTGTGAATGCTGTGGAGTCTCTGGCACAGGGGAAGGTCCTGATTGTTGCGAAGCTTCTGTTTCTGCATGGTTCGTATCAGACTGCTGCAAGGTTTCTGTCTCCACACTTGGATTACCAGATGGTTGTTGTGATTCCTCTTCAGACGGCAAGGTTTGTGACTGCTGTGTAGTTCCTGTTTCTGAGGGAGAAACCTCTGGTTGCTGAGGGACCTCAGCCTCAGGAGGAGAAATCTCAATGCGGACAGAAGGCACAGGCAAGGAAGCCCCTTCTCCGGAGGTCCCAGGCTGCTCCCCATCCCCAGGATCTCTAGACGCACGCAGCGGAGGCGGCGCCAGACCGGACGCGGTTCCAGGATTCCTACGCTTGGGCGTAGGCGGTATGGCTGGAGGGTGCGTGACCATCATAGTGTCGGTGTAAGAGGGTGGGGGAGGGCCCACCATCCCCATCGTGGCGGACATCTCCACGGTGTGTTCCCCGCTTCCGTCAAACGCCATGTTGGTCACACCACTGGTGATATGGGAGGTGAAGCGCGTAGGCGACATGTTGCTGCCCACGGCCTGGGACACCATGAAGACGGTGTTGTTGTTCTGCAGCATGTGGACGGCCGTGGAGATGGTGGACCCTTCCTGACCTCCCGGCTCGTGCATGGGGGACACGGGCGGCGCGTGGCTGTGGTAGAAGGCGGCAGCTCTGTGAGCAGGAGGCTGACGTAGCTCTCCTCGCCCCACGCACCGGCCGCAGACTATGCCCAGAATGATGACGAAGCACACACCTCCCACCACTCCGCCAATCAGGGCGCCCGTGTTCACCCAGTTCTTGCCGCCGTTTTTCTCTTCCGCTTTGCTTGTGGCTGTTGGGATGAGATCAGGCAAACAAATTATGTATGTGTGTGTGTGTAGTATATATATATAATATATATATATATATATATATTATATATATATATATATATATATATATATATATAATATATTATATGTATGTATGTATGTATGTATGTATGATGTATGTATGTATCTATCTATCTATCTATCTATCTATCTATCTATCTATTATAATTATGTATGTATATATATATATATATATATATATATATATATATATTATATATATATATATATATATATTATACAGAGAGAGAGAGAGAGAGAGAGAGAGAGAGAGAGAGAGAGAGAGAGAGAGAGAGAGAGAGAGAGAGAGAGAGAGGAGAGAGAGAGAGAGAGAGAGAGAGACAGACAGACAGACAGACAGACAGACAGACAGACAGACAGACAGACAGACAGACAGACAGACAGACAGACAGACAGACAGACACAGACAACACAGACACACAGACACACAGACACACAGACAGACACAGACAGAGGAATGTTTGTGTGTGTTATTATTGTTGTTGATGCTGCTGTTATTGTTGTTGATGCTGCTGTCATTGATGTTTACTTTACAGCCTTTTCACACTTGGTGACAGAGGACTATAATGGAAACAATATAAGGGGCAAAACCCCCAACACACACACACACACACACACACACACACACACACACACACACACACACACACACACAAGAAAACAGACTAACAAATAAATGCAAAGTAAAACAGTTAGCATACAATTTTTTTTACAGCAAACCCCAAATAACCGTAGCAACATCAGCAGTTTCATGCTGAAAGGAACTTACTTATGTTAACAGCTTCTCTCTGAATTCCCGTGCAGACTCTTTATGGCAGAATTTAAAACAACACATTTAAAAGAATGTATGAATCATAAAATTGTAGTTGATAGCAAGAGAGAGAGAGAGAGAGGGAGAGAGACAAGGCAAGCAAGGCAAGGCAAGGCAAGGCAAGGCAAAGTCTTTTATTCGAGGATAATAGATAAGCATCGTGTGCTTTTTACATCCAGTCCCCGCCCTTCAGGATACATCAAGTTGAAAATATACTAAACAATAAGACTTTACGCAGTACAAACAACACACAAGAATAAAGGACACTATATATGATAAGGTATTAAAATGCACTCTTTCAGAAGTACAAAAATCAGAAGTCACAATAAAAAATTTTTGATTATGGAAAAAAGAAAAGCGTTAGTAGATAAGAGCAAACAAGAGAACAAAATGAATTAGACAACCGAAAACATCAATCCACCACTATCTATCAAAAATTGTACATGTAATATAAATCATACATTTGGATAAGGGAGAGAAGAGAGAGAGAGAGAGAGAGAGAGAGAGAGAGAGAGAGAGAGAGAGAGAGAGAGAGAGAGAGAGAGAGAGAGAGAGAGAGAGAGAGAGAGAGAGAGAGAGAGAGAGAGAGAGAGAGAGAGAGAGAGAGAGAGAGAGAGTGAGTGTGTCTGTCTGTCTGTCTGTCTGTCTGTCTGTCTGTCTGTCTGTCTGTCTGTCTGTGTCTGTGTGTGTGTGTCCGAGCAACCCCCCTCCCCCCTTTTCTCCTTTCCTTCTCATAAAGATGTATTGAACAATGTAGTTCAGAGGAATTAAAAACATAAACAATCACAGAAAACCAATTAATACTATTTTGACCATAAAAATGCGTTTTGTTTGCTATCAAAAAATGAAGTGAATAGACATTAAACCAAGGAGGAAAAATGGGTCGTAAAGAAAAGAAAGTTTGAAAATATCAAAATATTGTTAGCGGATGTAGGCCCTACTGGGCGGATCACTACAAAACAAGAACAATACAATAAAGAGGGCCATCCTTATCTATCACTTTTCCCTCCATGTCCCGTTTTGGGCCCAAAACTTTCCCTCATCCATTAGACCATGATGTGTGGTGGTCTGGGTTCTAGCCTTTCGGATAAGACAATAAACCGAGGGTACCGTGTGTTACACACCATTATTTAGTTCACGTGAAAAAAACCCAAGGCAACAAGAGTTTTTCTTGGCAAAATTCTGTAGAAAAAAGCCACTCTGATAGGGAGAAAAATACAGTTGCTGACAGGAAAAAGAAAAAAATGAATAATGGGTGGCACTGCACTTGTGGTTACATGTTCCCTCTAGGGAGAGCAGTCTGAATTTGACGCAGAGAAATCTATTGTGACATAAAGTGGATAAAGTGGTATAAATAATATTATGTATATGTATGTATGTATGTATGTATGTATGTATGTATGTATGTATGTATGTATGTATGTATGTATGTATGTATGTATGTATGTATGTATGTATGTATGTATGTATGTATGTATGTATGTATATATATATATATATATATATATATATATATATATGTGTGTGTGTGTGTGTGTGTGTGTATACATACATACATACATACATACATACATACATACATACATACATACATACATACATACATACATACATACATACATACATACATACATACATACATACATACATACATACATACATATAAATGAATACTTACTTGTCAGGGGTGTGGTTCTGCTGGGTGGGTTTTTGAGCAGAGCCACGTATCTGAGCCTGAAGCCTGAGGCCTCGTAGTTCTCGTCTGACTTGAAGACCACCAGCAGGTAGTGGCCAGTGCTGTAGATGGAGAAGTAGCCCACACAGTACCGACGCAGCTGTGAAGACTTCTTCGATTTACCTGTAGGACGATATAGGGGTTTAAAAGTGTTTAAAGGAAATTCTTGTTTAATATTGTAGGTAAAGGTGTCCCATAACTTATGTGGTCGTGGGGAGCGAGGCATCAGAGACCTCAGCTTCTCTAGGGGCCAGTATAATTATTGGAGGCAGCGCTCATCTCCTCTCCCTCACTGCTTTACCTTCCCTGACCCTAAAGAGGGCAGGTATCCATTCACAGCTGGGTGAAATGGGAGGACTGTACTGAAGCCAAGGCGCGCAAAAAGGTCACCCATCCAACTGGTAACCACGCTCGATGCTGCCTAACTTTGACTTAGGGTAAAGGCGAGTGCTCTGACCACTTGGCTATCCCGTCCCCGACAGTATTGTATTATGTTGTAAAGCATAGTCATATACACGTACTGTATTGTGTTGTTGCAGAGTATTACCACAAAATTAGTATGCATAGTATTGCATTAAATACGGGGGTGGGATATAGCCTATTGGCCTAGTGGTAAGAACATTGCGCTCGCAATTTGACAACCCGGGTTCGATTCCCGGTTGAGGGGATTTTTCCTCTGGAGTTAACATCAGTGCTGACTCCACTCCCCCCAAAAGTCCTTCGGATGAGACTATAAACAGAGGACCCGTGTGCGAACGCACGCAGAACATCTTGCGCACACGTTAAATCCTGTTTCGCTTTTCATAAGAGTAGGCCATCCTGTGCCGGTGGGAACAGATGACATTTACAAAACTGCATACACACGGGGACTGGATGTAAAAAAGCATATAATTGCTTATTCCATTATCCTCGATGTAAAGAATAAATGAATAAATAAATAAATAAATAAATGAATGAATATATATATATATAAATATATATATATATATATATATATATATATATATATATATATATATATATATATATATATATATATATATATCAATCAAACAATCGTAGACAAAGTAAATGGAAAAGGCAGAACTGCAGGATTTGTACTCAATGCCAAGAAGACTAAGGTCAAGCATATTAGCGAATCTATGAATGGAAGCATTCAAGTTGAGGGAGAGCTCGTTGAACATTTCAAAATACCTTGGGGCATACAAATCAGCTGAGGTCTCATGCTCCAAAGACATTGAAGCGAGGAATGTTATAAGCTAAACGAAGAATAGTTCATCTTGCCAATGTTTGTAAAGACAGATATTTCAGAAATAAGCTCAACTTATTTAGCCTACGTGTTGTCATGGGTTTTCTTGTTGTTGTTGATGATATTGATGATAATCCAGGACTATAATGATCGGATGGTCTTATATTCTACAAGTTTTTGTTTTCGATCAAGCTTTGATTCGCAGTTACATATCAAGACTACTATATGACAAGTTCTTCCAATATCTCCAATTTTTCGTTTTCTATCTAAACTACAATGTTAAAAAGAAAGATGAGTAGCCTACATAAAAAAGTCAATAGCGTTTAGTTTCATATTTTTGTTAAGTGGAAAACCAGATGACATACAAATAACTATTGTAGGCAACATCATGTCAACGATCACACAGTAAAATAAATACCTTTTGGTGTGCGTTTAAGCAGTGAATGGTAAGAATAAAACCCACACTTTAACAATGCACACATTTTACAAATTTAATAATTGTTTTTTGGGAGATAAATGGAAACTATGTTTCAGGGAATGGCAGGTTTTTCTCCAGAAAGTTACCATTCAGAATCGTAAAATGTGAATACATAGGTTCTGCAGGTCCTGACGTATTCTATTTCTCATTTAGCTATTCATGAGAGAGAGAGAGAGAGAGAGAGAGAGAGAGAGAGAG